>OY992505.1:37039300-38253496 GCA_963921215.1 Scoparia ambigualis | reverse complement strand
GTCCGCAATAGCAGTCCACTGCTGCGGCCCTCATTGCCTGGTCTCTGACTAACCTTTTTTTTTTTGGGAGTTGGATTGAAGCTTAAGGCTATTTTGGGGCAAACGTCTTTTATAAGAGGGTACCTACAGTATAGATATTTGGTATTTCTCTTATGGGGATCCAATATGAGATAGGACGAAAGCAGTGATTTCCCTCCCAAAAACAAGGGATAGGGGACTATTTTAGTAACTAGGAATTTTTTGGAGAACATTAGGGAAAGACGGGAATTTTAAAAAGTTAAAAATCTTACTGCCACCATTTTGAATGGACTTAAAAGTCCTCATTTTTTAATTTAAGTGGACTTATGGTCAACTGCTAATAAATTGCGGGGCGCTAATACCACCTATTGTGGTTAAGTAAAATAGAATAGTTTAGAGGAAGAGGGAAGAAGGAAATAAGAATTAGGATTCAAAAGTCAAAAGTCAAATTATTTATTCAATGTAGACCTTTACAGGTACTTATTGACGTCAATACTAATAATAATAATAAAAAAACAGTTAACTAACTTGTAGTTAAGACTTAACAACTAATCTAACGAGCTATAGTCTGTGCCAGACAAATGCGCATCGCTGCCCCCAGTACCACTGCACGCCGAAACAGAATCGCGTCGAACCGAAATATAAGCCGTGGTCATAGAATTGTGTAAACAAACGTATCCTGGTACGAGACAAAAATAGCGGGCAAGTGTCTCTCCCCTAGCGACACAAACGGCTAAAACTTATAGGTAATTTATCGGTTTTTTGGGATGAAAGGTGAAGAATGATAAATCATAATGAATTGTTAACTTAAGTTATTACTTTAAGAAATAAAATTAAATGGGATTTCCAATTATCGTATTGATATTGTGGTAAGTAATAGAAATTGGAAATAACTGAGTTTTTGAAGTAAAATAAAGTACTTAACGGCTGAAATGAGTTTTGGAAAACATTAGTAAGTACCTAACTAATAAGGTTGACATTTTTAATCATTTAAATATATTTTTTTATAAAAACTTAAACATAAAAAAACGTCAAAAATTAATAAGCATAAATTTGTGTGTTTTAAAATTGATTCATTTTTCGTCTTGGTACAATCACAGAATAACTAATAGTACTACCGTACAGAAGGTTCACCCTCTAACGACTTTTACGTGAAATTGAAACTTATTGTGCGACCCGAGCATTCATATTCCGATAAGCAAAGCTGACTCGATATCGATTTGACGTCCATCAGGAGCGCAGGGTTTACGCGCGCGCGCAGGGATTACGAATTTGAAAAGGAATTTTAGGATTTAGGGAAGATTCATTTTTAGGATTTAGGGGAGGTTCATCTTTAGGATTTTGTAAGATTTATGTCGAATATTTAGGGTTTTTTGTTAAAATTAATTAAGAAAAGAGATTTTAGATTTTAAATTATTTTTTTTAAAACAAAAGATGTCTAAATTTAGTTTAATTTTAGAATATGTTTAGGTAATTTTAATGACTGCTAAGAGCTTTTTGTATTGAGCTTAGAATTTTCTGCCGACTAATTTATGTTTATTGCAGTTGCTGTTGTTAAATTTAAAGTCGATTTTTTTTATAGTAGACTAACAGCCGTTTGCACTAAACTTGGGTTAGGCTTGTCTTAGTTAAGATACACCTAAGCTTAGGAGCAGCCTAACAAAATAATTGGTTTGCACTAACAGTTCTGTCTCAGCTGTGACGAAACTAAGGAATTGCCTAGTAAAGTGAATGATGAAAGAATGACGAACGATTGGAATGGTAGATTGTTTATGGTCTATTATTTTAAAAAACAAAATCTGTTTGAATTTGTCAACGTCTTGTCTTTACAATCTAATAATTAAGCTACTAAGCTTGAAATCAACCTATAGAATAATAACTAATATTATTCAGAGGATCAACCACATAATTTTGTCACATGGTTAGGTGTGTGCGTAATAATATTTACAATGCATCGGTGTTCAATGAAGATGTGTGAATTCTGTTACTATGGCAACTGTAGACCGAAGATAAACAAAAACATGGATCTGTCGCTCGATAGGTTGAGTCAACTAAAGTCACCAATTTATCAGTATGGGAGCTCTTGCCATTTTTGTATGACTGACACACGCCCGCCTCATCGAGCGGTCCTTTAATTATGAGTGGTCGAGCTTTGAGTCGAGCAATAAATCGACGAGAATTTGAAAGTTAGGTACTGTCAACGAGCGAGCTGTCAGCACACAAATCAAAATTAATTGGAAATTATTTGGTCTGCCATGCCGTATGTAATTATCATTCACATACGGCATGGTTGCTTAATTATACTTCCTCTTTGTAGTTTTGCTGTTATTTATAATAAAGTTAAATAAACAGACGGTTTTGTTTTTTAGTATTTAAAAAAAACACTCGTACTGTTTTGCAATCAAGTCAATAGCAAACGTTCTTTTGTCCTATTTGTACCGTATAATGATAACGTAAAGATCGATCTTTTTCATGGATTCGTCAATAGGTAGGTTGGTATGTTTTTATTTTTAGCCATTTATGCGTTTCCGGTACATTGCTATTAGAAGTAGGTGTTTTCTTCGCTAAAGTATTGTGATAAGATGCGTTATCCATAACAATAACCATCTTTTTGGTACATTGGTTGCATGCATCTTTTCAGCAGTTAGTACTTTACTTTACTGTTTACTTTGCTTTACTGTACAATGTGACGTATATGCACACACGCATTCAAAACTAATTGTGGAGGGGCGTGACATCTTTTCGTGGTTTATCTCTACGCTTTTTTATGCTTTACTACTTCTAAAAAACCTAAACAACTCAATCGAAATGTAAACAAGAAACACATCAAAAAGTGCTTGATTGATAGATTTGGTTGTGACAGACAGAAAATGACATAAAATACTCTTTTATTTTATCGTTTGCCAGCCGAAGTTGGACAGGCTAAGGAAATCTCCATGCTGAAACACAAAAAACACTACTTAAGTATCGCCTTATTCGTTGGGCGCTTCCTATTCGGGCTCATAAAGTTATGAATCTCCTAAGTGGAGTTAGGAATTGCCTAAGGTTAAGCAAATTTTTCGCTTGGAGCAGCTTAAACAAATTAGGCAAGAACTTAGGCGATTCTTAAGTTTAGTGCAAACGGGCATAAGTATAAAATTGGTTCTACAGGGGTATTAAGGTTTTAAGTCTTTGGTTTAAATGCTTGGCGAAAATGTTTTAACATTATACTATAGAATATTTTTAAAGTAAAATTTTTAGGATAAGGTTAGGGTTATATGTTGTTTACATTTTTTATAGGTAGAGAAATTTTGATATTTTTTACTATTTAGGAATATTAACTGTAGTAGAAAACTTTTGCTTAGTGAAAAGCACTTTCTATTGATTTTTGATTATTTGAGATGATTTTTAATATTTTGGGTTGTAGTTTTGTAAGCGAATAATTTTAATATTGTTAAGTTAGGTTTTGGCGGATTTAATTTTTTAAAAGGTTATGATTTTGAGAATTTTTGGTCTAGTTACCATAGTCAGCTTGGTTCTGCAAGCGCAGAACCATAGATTTTATTCGAGGGCACTCTCGATTGTTAGTGGCATTGTGGCCGGCATCCACCTTTGTGCCCATGCGCAAGTTGTGTGCGGAACAATTATAGCACTTAGCCTTTTCTGTTTTGTTTAGGCATTTAGAAATCTGGTGGCCCGGGCTGGCGCAATGGGCACAAGGCTTCTTCTCGCCCTTGCATTTGGCTTTCGTGTGCCCGAACTGCAGACACTGATGGCACCGCACAAAGCGGCTGAAGTCCTTAACATGGACCCTACTGTGGTCCACGTTGAGCTTCCCGAGAGCGTGGATGGTTTTCCGCATCTCGGGGGTCACCTCTACAACCGCGTTGTACTTGTACAGCGCCGGGTTTTTGTTCGAGGTCAGGAAGCAAAGACGAGAGACACCAACGTCATTCTGGGTCACAAGGACCTCCACTAATTCCTCGCGGGTCACGTCTTTAGAAACTCCCTTCAGGATTAGAAGTGGTGGTCGTTGCTTCGCCCGTTCGGCGGCGAAGTTAGGGCTCTGGTCGTGACGGGCTATGGTCTCCTCGCACTGCTCCCTTCGCTCAAAATCGACCATCAGCTTTGAGTTCGTAATCGGCAGAATCTTCACCGGAGCGTATTTATGTTTCCGGAAGGATATCTCCTTTTTCCAAAGTGACATCACTTCCGGAGGCTTAAGCAGTCGAATGGGCTCACTATTATGGCTGGGTGGGTTTCAGGAGTTGGGGGCATTTTTTTTAGCAGTTACGCTTGCATAAGTGGCAATTTTTGGGGCAATTTGGGCTTCGGTCATGGAGCTATGAGCTAAAGGTGGTTGTTGTTGCTCTTTGAGCGCGGCCGACAACATATTTCCTGATAGGCGCACGAGGTCCTCGAGTCTCTCTCCCTGCTTAATAAGCTCGTATACTTTCTTCGAGACTTCCTGTCGGACCTCCAAGGCCATCTCACTCTGGATGCTGATGACCGCGTCCATGCTGTTGTCTAGCTTGTTGCTCAATTCGCGATCATTTTGGTCATTAAACGGTTCAGTAGGTAAACACAATGTTGGTAACAATTCAAGGCAATTTTCTATCTCGCTGGCCGCGTCGACAATCAGCTCCTTATGGGCCTTGCTTACCGATTTCCCCGCAGTGACCGCCCTCCTGATCTGGAAGCACAGATGGCCGATCACTTCCATGAAGGACGGCACATCTTTTACCTTATCCTGCCTGCCGGGGGGGCATCCCGAGATAGGCGACGATCTGCAGCTGCCATTGCAAATTGGTTAGAATTTTAAGCCAATTTGTAAAAATTTCAATTATCCGAATGTTTTGATGTTTTTGCCGAAAATTTTGGTTTTTATTAACTTTATTTAGTTCTATGTATTTTATTTTAATTTTTATTAAATATTTGAACTTTGAAATTTTTTTGTCCAAATACGAATTTTTTTTTATTTTTAAGGTCGATAATTTGGTAGTATTTGATATGTGAAAAATGAATTTTACTTGGTTGGTATGTTTCCAAGTTGGAAGAGTTCCTGACTAACCTTTGGGGGATAGTAGTTGTGACTGTATGTAATTTTCAAAACTACCATAGTAACTCATTTAGGAACTTCTCTAGACGAACAGTTAATTATCGTAATGTATCTATATAGCTTTATAAACTATCATAGTCACTTCAGTATCCTCATCATCATTATGCACCATTTACATGGAGCCAATACTTGAGTCAATCCACTAAGCCAGTCCAATATTGGCATCGTGTAAATAGAGACAGTTCACGACATTGGATTGTCCTCAAGCCAGTACATTGTAATAGAACGAATTCTAATTTGCTGGCGCCAATGCTTCCCCCACCACTCGCCCAGTGGATTGGCTCGTGTATTCGGTGTATTGGCTTCGTGTGAACGCGTCCGAGCCAGTGAGCCATTCTACTAGTTGTTTATTTTCAATAGCCGGACATACGTGTTGTTTTGGTTGTTGTTTATTTATGTTCTGGTGATAACCAACCATGGTTTTAACCAGCAAAATTCACATCTCTTTACTGAGATCAAGAATGTTTATGGAGAATTTTTTTCTTCTAACATATCCAAAATCTCTATTAGCATTGAAATAAAAACATTTTTGAAACACATTTTTTCGAAGCAATTCGTCTATCCATAGCGTCAGAATCTGAACTGGCGCTGGACTGGCGTATGAGGGTTTACGCATTTCGGTTTTCTATACAAACTTCCAAGTTGAAATTTTTTAAAACCAATAAGCCAATATTGATGAAACTTTGCATGTTTGCATTAAAGTAAAACACAGGGATCTAAATAGTTTGTTGAAAACATTTAAAAAAACGTTTATTTAACTGAGTTATTGCGATTTTAAACTTTCTATAGTGGACTTTAAATCACAATAACTCAGCTAAATAAAAGTTTTTTTTTAAATGTTTTCAACAATCTTTTAAGATCCCTGTTTTACTTTAGCATGCAAAGTTTCATTAAAATTGGCTTATTGGTTTTTAAAATTTTCGACTTGGAAGTTTGTATCGGAAACGGAAATGCGTAAACACTCTTAGATGTAAATGAATGCACGAATTTTTGCGCTTTTCATTGGATATGCTTATTGGACTGGCTTAGTGGATTGACTCAAGTATTGGCTCCGTGCAAATGGTGCATAATCAAGGCCTGTTGGACACAGGCCTCTCCCAAAGCACTGAACCCGATCTTTAGGGCTTCTCACCCAACTCGATATTAACCTACATTGAATGTCCCTCGCACGCATTGCAGCTGTGCAGCCTGCTGGGCTTCATCTGCATCCAGGTGTCGCGGCTGTCGTCGCTGGGCAAGGGCGCGTACTTCAGCTGGATCGCCATGATCGCGTTCTGGTTCACGGGCATCCTGCTGGGGCTGTACCTGTTCCACCTGGTGGAGAAGTTCTACAAGATACCGTGGCTCAAGATGGAGTTCGGCTTCTGCTCGCTGTGGACCTTCTTTTACCTGCTGGCCGCCATACTGGCTGTGACTGTGCACGACAACCCGCATTCGGCGGCTGCGGTAAGTTGACAGTTGGTTTTGTACAATGTAACAGCACGAGCGGTTTGCGAGGCGGCAAGCGGATTTCTAGTTGAAAAGAATGAAACAACGCAACGGACAAGAAATCGCACGTTGCGTCGCAAGCGCTGAGCGAAAAGCTAGAGGGTGGTGATTTTGACTGCGAAGCCTACCGTTGCGGGTTCAAATCCCTCAAGGGGCAAATATTTAGATAATTGTTGTATAGCATAGCAGCATATGCAGTCACTAACCGCCTCGGTGGTCTATTAGCTAAGCCACCGGCTTCAGACCCAGAGGTTCCGGGTTCGATTCCCAGCGGGGGGTACATCTTTGTATACTTACTTGGTTTGGTTGGTGGTAGGGCTCTTAAGTCCGCCTGGCTAGCTACCACCGTCTTAGTCCTAAATATGTCGCTTTAATAACGATGTTATCATTGTTGTGTTCCAATAGTCTAGACTCTAGAGATAAGATAGACAATTCCTCAGTGGTTGAGGATTCTGGGTGAAGCGCGCTCCCACCTTTGGACTTATCGTCACTTACCATCAGCAGGCCTATTCGCTAACTCGACTGACAGTTGAAGTGATGAACACCTAAACATTCTTCGTTCACTGCTGTGTACTGTGCCGATCGCTAGTGAAAAATACAGAGCGCGCGCGCAATGTACGACGAATTTCCTTGGGTGTTCATCATTTTAACTGTCGAGTCGAGTTAGTGAATAGGCCTGCAGGTGAGATAAAGGCCATGTGCTTACCCGTTGTTAAATAAAAAAAAAATTAATGCTCATTTCCATAATTAATTATTATATAATATAATATGACTTTTATTACCTAGTAGAAGTAGTTAGTAGCTTGTTTAATTTGGGTCGGTAGTCAGTCGATGATGGGTTTTGATCCGTAAATGGGTCGGATAAAAAAAAAAACAATGCTCATTTCCATAATTAATTATTATATAATATAATATGACTTTTATTACCTAGTAGAAGTAGTTAGTAGCTTGTTTAATTTGGGTCGGTAGTCAGTCGATGATGGGTTTTGATCCGTAAATGGGTCGGACGCGCAGCTTTTGTGTGACGTCATGTCATGTGCGACGTTTCGCTCACCTCATTTAAGGCCCTGCTACCGTTGCTTGCGTCACTTATCGTGATGTAGTTAGTATATTATGATGTCGTATGCCGTCTGAGATCACTACTTCTATACGATCTCGAGAAACCATTAAGGTATTGAATATTATTTTAAAAGTTTATCTTAATCCATGTAAAAAAAGTGATGTATGCCTATGCCTACATACTGTCCCACTGCTGGAAAAGGCCTCCATTATTGCAATCAAGTCATCGTTACAATAGATGGGCTTAATCACCACCATTGCCAAATGCGGGCTGGTGATCAAAGCCGGGCGCAGCATCCAAATATCCAAAACAACACCCTGCCTGAGTTGGGAATTGAAGCCGGAACCTCCAGCTATCGAGCCGAGCGTTTAGCCATTCGACCACCGAGGTGTTTTTTGTAAACTATGTGTAACTAAGCTTAAAACACTAGCATGATATAACACTAAATAAGACAGTAATAATCAATGATAAGGCTAAGCCCCTTCGTACACAAGGCTACGCAAATCTTCGATGCTCGACGATTTGTCTCCAAGCGACTACCGCCATACAAATCCATTGAGGTTCGTACACTAGTCGCGTCGCCGACATTTGTCTCGCGACTCCAATTTGTATGGCACTGATGGTCTGATCTGCACTGCGGCTTTTTTAATAATTAGTTTCGGGTAATTACAGTCGTGAGGTTATTTTTCCCATCACAAAATAGGCTTATAAACTAAAACAGTATAAGATAACATCTGACAAGGGACTGTTGCCTGAAAAAAGTTCGTATTTAAATGAAATGAACGTATTGTGTGGGCAGTTCTTCGGTTTCGTGGCGATGTTCGCGTACGCCATCGACGCGTACCTGAAGTGGCGGGCGGTGCGCGCGGGCGGGCTGGCGCAGGGCTCGCGCGTCGTGTCGCGGCAGACCACCTCGCTGGAGGCGCCCCGGGAGGGGTACTAGGCTAAGGCACCTCAAACAACCGGCAAGCCAGTGTCAACTAACATTTGTGCTATGACAAGCAGTTGCAAGGAATTCTACAACGGTTACGTCCCAAATTAATAACTTCTTGTGTTGTTGTGCTTACTAGAGTGAGAAATGTGACATAATTTGTTAAGTTAAAAATGTGACTTTAGTAAGCAGAACAACAGATTAATTGTGAGCGTAAGGAAAACCGACATGACAGTGGATGGGTAAAGTGTCGTTCGAACGGTTTATACCCTCTCAATATAGAAATAACTCACTTCTGTCCTTTAAATATTCACTTTCTTCAAGTACAGCATTCTGCATAACAGAAGTATTGTTGTGGTAAGTATTTAAAAAAGTAATGTTACCGAATTTAAAAAAAAACTTTTAATACTTTATCCAGTAGTGGAAGACATATTTTTAATTATTATTTAGTGCCCTGCTGTACCCCAAAAATGGAAACATTGTTCAGGATTTTAAAGAATGCATCTACATGAAGTTAAACTATGATAAAAGTGTATCTTAGGTGAATAAATCGTCGTAACAAAGTTTTCAATTGACAGCTTGTAAACAATAACAGGTTTCTTGATGTTTTAAATGACAATGAATGAGGCAAAGAATGGTATTAGTAAAATGTATGTTCTTAAATGTACTAGGAAATGTAGAGCCTCAAGTCGTAGATTTAAGTTGATTTATTAATTCTCATCAAAACAGTAACTTTGTATTGTATTCAATCAAATGCAAATCAATGCAATATTTTAATTGTTTTAAAGTTTTTTATTTTTAATGTGCGTTTAACACATTAAATAGTCCTGTTAACCCATCCGGAAATCTAAAATGACTGTGTAGGAGTGGGCTCACGTCACAGTGTAACGGAGCGGAGCGGGTTGGACACGATTCCTCGCGTTCAACCCGAGCACGTATCCGCTCGGCTACCGACGCCTCAACTTGGTACGTCTTGGTACGACTGTTCTGTTATTTGGTTTAAACTGGCAAGTATTTGTATTAGCATTACTTTATAAGTATCATGTTACCTTAATCTTTTTTCATTAATTGTCAAGTAAGGTTGATATGATAAGGTTTATACAATGTGTTGGATGTTAGGAAGTATGTTAAAACCAAAGAGTCGAAGGGTCGTATGGGTAGAGTTACTATGGATTTAGCTTTATATTAATACTTCATATTTTTAACGTTATGTATAATTGCAATATAAATTAACAAACGTGTTTTTGAACTGTATTTATTAATCATGGGTATTATTAGTATTTCTTTAACATTCTTGATGTATTATAATATGTTACTTATTTAATTATTTGCATGTCACATGATACTTATTTGTTACAAGGTGGTTTAAAAATATAGATGATAAACTTGGTATACTTGTTTGCTCTAATTAACATAATATTGAGAGATTGCTTTTCAATACTTTGATGTGGCTAATACTTATTTAAATATTAATAAGTTGAATGATATAACTTTTTGATAAATAATCTAACCATTGTTTTTAATTTATTGTTCGCAAGTGTAACCATACGTATTTCCATAAAAATATTATAATGTATCATTTACGTACTATATTGACAGACATTTTATGCTACTTTATAAGTTAGTTATTGTTAAATATAACTGCTATATTCAAATTATTCTAAGTAATTTTGTAAGCAAATGAAACAAATATTAGTTATGTGCACAATTTTTTTTCATAAACACAACGTTGTATCTTTATGTAAAGTTATTCATGTTTTGTGAAGAGCACCGACGCTTGCTTATGTAACCATTACCCAATGACGTTATACATCAAGCAAGTGTCATTTATCACTACAAAACTTTAAAAAATACACACAAAGTTGGAAAGAAAGTGAAAAGAAACCACTATTATTTAATTGATCGTTTTTTTTTGCTACTGTGTTGACTTGTATACCAGGGGCCCAAGTCTGCTAATTTACGAATGGCATAGTTGAATCGCAATTGGAACGCATTGTAATTGTTTCTCTTACTCATTTAAGAATACCAAATGTGTCAAACAATTACAATGCGATCCAATTGCGATTCAATTATGCCATTCGTAATAGTCTGTACATAGCATGACAAACTTAGATAAATCTATCTGCACTCACTGTTCAAATATTTTCGTGACATTTTGGTCACTCTTTTACATGCTCATAATTTTACCACTCAAATGTAAGAAAAAAACTGTAAGTAAGGAGACGTCATCGACATTATTTTGCTCAAAAATGCCAGGGTTCATTACAATTTGTGTTTATACTTTGTGTTGTACCTACTTTCTACTTTTTGTTTTATATGCTAGATGAACTAACATTCATAAAGTTAATAATATATCATTTGTATGTTCCTAAGGATTTAGGAATCCTGGGATAAATGGTTTTACTTTATGTACAATCGAATTTGAACTCTATGTGGGAGTAGCATTAGGCGCAAAACTGACAGAAGGATTAGCTTGACTGTATTGTGGCTGGCCATTTTCATACAGCATGTATGTAAGCACAGTCAACAACATTGATGCCACAAGTGTTTCCTTACAGCTATGTCATTAAAGTATGTTTTTGATAGTGTCCGACCGAAGTTTCGGTTTCGGCCAGTTTCGCCCAAAAATCATGTTTCGGCCAGAGTTTCGGTTTCGGCGAAAAATCAGCCGTACCTTTCGGCCGCACCGAAACTTACAACATCGTACTTTCGGGTCGAGATCGGTTAACGTCGGGTGCGCTCGGCACGACTGGCAATATGGCGTCGCTCGCCTCACCCAACTCCGCCGGCTACTAAATCAGTGCTCTTTGCTCGTGTAGTGAAAATCAAAAGTAAAACTGAAAGAAAGTACATCATAATATGATTATCATATTTTAATACTAAACTTGTTTTATTTTATACCATCTACATTTAACAAGTCGCGCCAACTCAGTGTTACAGTTAATGTAACATTTTCTATTATTCACTTTTTAGGGTAGTTAGTTTTGAACCAGTGTCACTATAACATTGTTGAAATATCAATTCGATAAAAGTTGAACGTAGAAACCTGTAATATTAGGCCGGCGAGTTGTTTAATTAATCAAATTATCTGGAAAGAACGGCCCACTGACATTTTTATTCAACATTTTAATCACGTTTACAAAAAAGGTTCGGTTTTGGCCGAAATTATAATCAAACCGAACCTTCGGTTTCGGCAAAAAATGTTTCGGTCGGACACTAGTTTTTGATAAACATTGTCAATATTTCTGATTCAAGCTAAAAGAGATCTATTTTACTTAGATGTGAAAATCCCTTTTGGCCATTTAGTATGCTTCGATAAATGTGATGCCGGCTGCCCTTCCGTTGGCACCGTACGCAACGTTTCAGATCCATCGCGCGCCATAGAGCATATTTCGTATGCGTCTTTGTCGGCGGTGGCAATCGGTATTAAGATTTTGTTTAAACTATTAATGCTGTTATAAAAAGCTAGTATAAAGTAAGAAAACCATAAAAAATAAGAGTTATTTCATAAGTGTTTACGTTGTTCACTAGTTCTTGTCTTTTTAATAGTTTTATTAACTGTATAATACAATTAAATTCGTTATCGCACTGATGTACCTTAACTTGATAAGGGTAGTCTTGTAGTACAGACTTAACGCTTCATTGGAGTTTATACTTCGTTAAGACATGGTGGTCCATTATATTCACAGTATATTCTTGTAAATTTTGTAAGCATTTATAAACACGTTTCTGCTTTTATAGATTGTATTATAGGACTTCGCTTATTAAGTACCTACGCTTTTAATATAATATAGTGTTTATATTTCTAACACGTTTTTAAGTGTTTGATAAATTAACAAGTGAGATGTATTTACAACGAACAATTTACAGTACTGTCCCAACGCACTAGTGCCTTAAATGTTATACTGTTAAAACATAAATGAGATATTTTATACCTTATAATAGAATAAAAATTATATTTGATATGAATCAATATTGCACTATACTTACTATTTTCACTGTATACCTACTAGTTTAAAATTGTGTATTTAATCAATTGAAAAATAAATGTTAAATTATGTTTTGTTTTGAGTTTTATTGAAGTTTATATTAACAATACGATATTAAAAGAAATCATATAATATGATAACCAAAATTAAACAGGGAGGGTTGCAGAGGCCCATCGTCCCTCCCCTCCCCCCTCTCACAATTCCTATTCCTTCCTTAACCCTATTCCTTCCTTAAAGGCCGGCAACGCGTCTGCGATTCCTCTGGTTTTTCTTTGGCCCATGGGCGGCGGTGATTGCTCTCCATCAGGTGACCCGCCTGCTCGTTTGCCTCCTTCATTTATAAAAAAAAAATTGTGTCCGCAAAGGTCTGACAATATTATTAGAAGATTATGTGTACCTACGCCTGGCGTACTCACCATGGAATTCTGTTATTTCAAGAATGCCAAAAAACTGTACCCAAATAGTACCCAATAGTGCCCAAAGGAAATAAATAGTACCTTTATAGTTAAAGAGTTTTAGACATAGTTTGGTGATTACGCTAGGCGTAGGTTCTACGCCTAGCGTACTCACCTCGTTGCGCGAAAACAGAACCACTCTCATTTCTATCTCAATAAATAGTATACCCTCTAAGAGTGTAATTTTTATTTGACAATTACACTAGAAAGTCATTAAATTTGATAGCAAACTTCTACATACAAAAATTTACGTGTGGTACAGTCGCTCGACTGTACCACACGACAGTGAATGGTAAAATATTATTTTTATTATCAAAGGAATTGAGATTGGAATAACTATGGAATTCACTAATAGATTTTATTCGTATTTAAAAATATTATTATTATAAAAATAGTAGTTGTTTCGTTTATAACTATATAAAACACGATTACAGTGGTTCTACCTTATAGCCTGTTTATTAACAATAAATTTTCACTTTAATTTATTGTGCTAACTAACGTTCCTCTCGAGAAAAAAAACTGCTAATATCTCCCGAATACAACTGCAAACCGTCCGAAGTTACCTCAACGCACCTTACGCGACACAGTAAAACACTTTATACAGTCCAGAAAACTAAGAATATAATTTAATTTGTTATTCTACGATTAATAAAAAACAATAACGTATTTCTGTAGGTACGTATACATAATATATATAACTGAGTAGGTACCTCTACCTACCTAGCTAATGAAAGATCAACTGCAAATCGACATGAACATAAAATGCTATTACAGATGAAATATACATGGTACTTACATTTAAAGATCACTTTCACGTCACAATGAAACAAAATTCACAAGTTTTCTCCCCTATTTGTTTCACAAATTAACTATTCGCAAACCTTTGCGGTGGCAAGGCAAAGTAATCAACTAAAAAAATCGGTTCCCGAAAACTATGCGTTCCCACGCGGCGTCAAGTAAATTGTTGTGTATTGCAATATTGATCTTTAGCACTTTCTTATTACAGGTCAGTTTGTAAGTAATTAAAGTAAGAAGTGTGATAAGCGCCATCTATTGTAACTTGTTCATACTAAGATGCATCGCTGTCGCGCGTCGATAAGTTGCACTATGATCAACAAAAGTAACAGATTGTTGTCGCACAATATTGAACTTTCAATTTCAGACATAATATAAATAGTTCCTTATATAGAAGGTGCTCTTTCCCTTATGAAATCCGGCAAAAAATACGATAGTCAATATTTTGGAAAACTGATCTTATTTATAAGAAAAATAATTATCATCAATTACATAACTGATATTAAACTTCCTCGTTACGCATATACACCTATTAATTTCAACAAAATTAAAAGTAATATGTAGTAGGTACATAATAAGTAATAATATTAAAATTATTATGGGTTGGCCTGTACCTCATGTCAATGTATGTAGAAGTTTACTATTAAATTTAATGACTTTCTAGTGTAAAAGTTAAAAAACAATCACACTCTTAGAGGGTACTATTTATTGAGATATAAGTGAGAGCCACTGCTGGTTCTCTTTCGCGCAACGAGGTGAGTACGCTAGGCGAAACTATGTCTATAACTTTTTAACTATAAAGGTACTATTTATATCCTTTGGGCACTATTGGGTACCATTTGGGTACAGTTTTTTGACATACTAATTATAGTTGTAGCTTACTCAGATTTCCCAAACTGAGGTGAGTACGCTAGGCGTAACCTACGCCTAGCTTACTCACCAAACTGTCTATAACTTTTTAACTATAAGGGTACTATTTATTTCCTATGGGCACTATTTGGTACTATTTGGGTACAGTTTTTTGGCATTCTTAAAATAACAGGATTCTATGGTGAGTACGCCAGGCGTAGGTACACAAGATTATTAGTATAAATAAATAAAACATCAAAAATCATCTGTAAGTAAATAATTTATTGGAATATATATTATCGCTTAACATTTTTTTAAATACTCTGGTATTATAACTTCAGCCGTTTGATATCTTCTATTTTGAAGTCGGTCCTGAAAAAATAAGAAATAATGAATTAAGAATGCGATCCGGTAAAGCAGATAAGCCATTTTGTCAAACGATACCACTGTAATCGGAAGTGGCAATTTATATAGAAAATTATCAATTTTGGTTGTTCTTCTCGGTTTTCCTGAACCAAACTATAGTAGGTATTGTGGTAAAAAAAACTAAAAAATAAATATTTTTCTTTTTTTAGTCTTTTGTGACTAACGCATTTTCTTTAAATAGTGTTTTGTAATAACAACTATTTATTTATTTTATTTATTTATTTATTCAGAACACCAACGTATTTTACATCAGCTATAGCAAGGGACATCATTTAAAAAAAAAAAAAAAACTAGATGCAAATACAATTATAGGTGAAGACCGCACGCAATTGCACATTAAATACTTAATCTAAAATTTTATCGACATTTATAAAATATTATAAAATAACATTAGAATTTAATTAAGGCGAAAAATTAATTGATAATAAAAATACGCAACAAAGAATTAAAATACCGCTATTGAATTTAAATTGATATTAAATTGAATTAAATAAAATAAAATAAATATATGAAACACTTCCACTAAATTATGATAGGATAGACCTTCTGAAGCCGCGAATGCCACCCCCGAATAAATCCAGGTCCTTGGTTTTCGCTAAGACGTTAAACTCTCGTATCATACGGTTAATAGGCGCGTTCTGACCGAGGTTGGACTTGCAAGGTCGGCCCACAAGCACCTTCCCTTTCGATGCCCGAGGGAGTTTTAGGGGAGCTGAGAAAGAAAGCGAACCCAGTAAGCCTGGCGCGTCAAGGATGCCATTCGCTAGCTTGTAAAGGAAAAGCATATCATGCAGACGTCTTCGATCCAGAAGAGAATCCATTTTAAAATGGTCTAACCTATCAGCATATTTTATTATATTCTTGCCTAAATGGCACGAGTATGCTAGGTGCCATAAGAATCGCTTTTGGATGCTTTCAATTCTTTTTGAGTGCACTTCATAAAAAGGACTCCATACCACACCGCAGTACTCCAGACCACTACGAACAAACGAATTATATAAAAGAATTTTAGTTCTGGGAGACTTAAAATTCTTGCAATGACGAAGGATAAAGCCAAGGCTTTTGAAGCCCCTGCAACAAATATCATTGATGTGAGGATTAAAGTTAAGTTTCTCGTCCATGCGAACTCCGAGATCTCTTGCAGTAACAACATTCACCAAAGTATCCTCACCAATTCCATATTCATGTTCAGAGACTTTTTTTTTTCGTGAGAATTTCATGCAGCAACACTTGGAAACATTTAAGTCCATATGGTCACTATCATGGGAGCTACTACTTTGAAATTGCAGCTATTTCATATAATATTTAGATACAATCTGTTTTTTTAGCACTTTCAAGAGTATGTATGTGTTGGGAACCGACGGTGACCTTGGTTCCCCGGCTTGAAAGGCGCATACCAGCGCCTAAGCAGTTACGCCGGCGCCTTCGGAGATAGCGGTCGTTTGTAGTGTCGTGTAATACACTCCGCGTTTGTAGTTTTGTAGTGACGTGCCGCCGTTATATATATTGTTAGGCGTAACTTGGATGGTTCTTGGCGGCCTGAAATAGGGCCCCCTGTATTTATCGTGTAAGTGCAAGCCAGTGTTCTTTCCAACTAAAAAGCCCCGTGGACGGGCCATCACCGACGCTTCGGGTCTTCCTAAGAGAGCGCTCTCTCTTCTCTGCCTCCTGAAGATGCTGTTGGACCACTGGCAGTAAGTGACACTACTAATATTAACAATTATAGGCACCTAAAACGTGCCATCCTAGACGCCGTGTTTCGCGGTAAGAGACTTCCACCCCCGGCTGTGGTCGGTTGGAACAGGGCAAGGTATTTTGCTGCCTTGCCTGCGGTTGGTGGTGGAAGCCAACATCTTATAACGCGGAAATGCCGCCCAAAATACGGAGTTGCTCACTCGACAAACTACCGCGGCGTTCAAAGGCAATCGCAACTATATAGATGATACGACTGCTTGAGGTAGGCGTACCTGCGCGCGAGTATGTGCCGTGCGTGCGGCGGCGCGCGCACGTCCCTGGCGTGGTCGGGCCGCTCCAGCGCCAGCAGCGCCGCCGCCGCCGACAGCCGCGCCAGCCGCTCGCGCGCGCCGCCGCCGCTGCTGCCCGCCCACGCCGCCAGCCGCCGCACGCGACGCTCCACGCCCAGACCGCCCTCCTGTTATATTATCGCATCGACATAATACTATATATTCTTTTTTATTCATTTATTTATTTATTTAGGAACGAACAGTTAAGTACATATTTTTAAATAAATCATCGAACAAATTATTAAGTATAAACCTAAAGTTCCCTAAATTAAACATTTGCAAACTCACTTACAATTTAAAAAATAACAGGCAATACTTATAGATAATCTTAACATGAAAAAAATAAAATCAACAATACTAATGGCCTAGCCCAGGCCAGTGAGGGCGCACTGCGCCTATTAACATTACTAACATACGGCTCTCTTATAATGTAGACAAATACTTTTTATACTTTTGATATGTAGACTAAAGCTCGACATTCACGGTCAGTTAAACTGATCAGTTGAACTGACGTACATCCTAAAACTGACAGTGAGTGTGAAATCTTAAGTTGAAATTTTTAACTGACGACAACCCACGGATATTTCCAGGCGAACCGTAATCCGCTAGCTTCAGTTCGTTTGCATCAGTCCAAACTGACCGTGAGTGCGCGTGCTTACATCCATTTGCCATCAGTCGGAACCAGTGTTGCCACTTAGATACTTTATAGCTAGATCTAGCTATTTTTGGGAACCAAGCAGCTACCATTTTATGAAAATTGCAGTAAAATTTTTAACTACTTTCTTTTTGACTGCATCCTGCCTGATGGTCATTTGTATTTTTATTCGTGCATTAAAGATTTGATGTGCAAATTAAGGTAGCGTTTTATGCAATTTTATTGCTCCGGGTGTCGTTTAGAGTAGAAACATTAGCAAAAATAAAAAGCTAATACCATAGGCAAATAAGATAACATAGTTGCCTATAAGTACTTAACGTTAGTACCGCATCTGTCATCATCAGCCTATAAACATTCCATAGCTGGGAGCAGTCCTTCCATTCCTTCATTCCAGATAGACAACAATACACAGGGGAGCTTGGGCCATAACCCACCGCGCTCTGGCCTAATGTAATATAATAATAATAATAATAATTGGGACCTCAAGGCCCGCCGGCCTCTGACAGGGTCCCCGCTATCGGTGGAAATGTGCAGCGCATGCGATGGACGCAATCCATTAACGAAAATGTCATGCGCTCATACTTTGGGGCTACAGAGGGGGGAACTAATCTGACTGCGTACCGTGGTCGGATGCTCTCTCTGTTTCAGGTACTTGAGCCAGCTGTCAACGTTTCAGCGCAACGACTATCGGATCAGGTGCGGGTCATCCAGCGTAACCGTATGTTGGATGACGCCGTACTTGATAGACTGCGTCAAGAATCGCGGAGTAACCATGTCTCACCTGCTTCACCACCGGCCGCGGTGCAAATACAACGTGTTTCACCGCGATCCAACCTCGTTGGTGAAGATGATGACGACGGGGTTATAGCCGTGAGTACCCAATGCAATGAGCGATTGAGGAGCGCTTTAGAAGATGCTTTCCGAGACTATCGCTCTACACCGCCTGGGCTTAGACCCCGTCTACCTCGTTAGCCCATGCATAATAAAAATAGGGCGCTGGTGTGTGCTCTAGATTCGCAACTACTAGCAAATTGTTTTGATAGCAGCGAAGACCTCGCCGATACTCACTCGATCTTATACTGTGCTGCTGCAGCAGCATGTAGTGTAGCTCATGTCAAATTTCCTAGCAGTGGCAGAGCTACACGACCAGCTTGGCAGTGCAGGATCGAGCGTCGTATCGGTGAGGCTAGAGCACTCATCGGCAAACTCATCTGCTTCAGGGAGGGCAACACTCGCCGTAGAGTGATGCGCTTTGTGAGGCGGGCATTCTCGGGGACTGATATTAGTCCTCGGGATTATCTGACCCGCGTTACAGAGCGTATCGACTTCCTGAAGCAGAAAATCTATGCATGGGCAAACCGCATACGTCGGTACAAGCGACGAGTGGAGCGATATACTCAGAATCGCACATTCCAGAGCAATAAGAGGTGGGTTTATAGGGCTTGGGAGAGACCGGACCAAGGTGTGACTGATATGCGCCTACCAGATGATGACGCCATGTGTTCATTCTGGCGCAGCATCTGGTCGGTGCCTGTCAGTCACACAGAGGGTGATTGGACTCGGGAGGTCGAGTGCGCGTGCGATCTGATACCAGAAATGGGAGCAATTAACATCAGCCCCCAAAATGTTGCTCGTACAGTCCGTCCGTTACCTAACTGGAAATCTCCAGGGCTGGACGGGCTGCACAATTTCTGGATCAAATGGTTCACGAGATCGCACGCTCGCTTGGCATCTCAATTCCAGTCTGCCTTAGAGTCTGGGTCGCTGCCCCAGTTCCTAACGACAGGAATAACCCACCTGCTCCATAAATCAGGTAGTGCTGCGGAACCTAAAAATTATAGACCGATCACGTGTTTACCGACGGTCTATAAAGTTCTTACATCCATTTTAAGAGCACAAATTTCCCATCATATTGAAAGTTATTCGATAATATCTCCCTCTCAGAATGGATGTAGGAACGGGTCCCGCGGTACTAAGGAGCTGCTCCTTATCGACATAGCCATTAGTCAACATGTTCGACGTTCCCGAAAGGATCTGTCGACATCTTGGATAGATTATAAGAAGGCCTATGACTCAGTGCCACATACGTGGCTCATGAGGGTGCTAGAGCTGTATAAAGTTGATGTAGTTCTGCGCACCTTCCTGATATCGTGTATGGGGCAGTGGAGGACGGTCCTTCGCTATCCAGGATGCCGACAGATCCAGGCGAACAGCGACCCGATAAGGATCGAGCGTGGCATATTTCAGGGCGACAGTCTGAGTCCACTGTGGTTTTGTCTGGCCTTTAACCCTCTCAGTACACTCCTGGAGGGTTCGGGTCAAGGCTACAGGTTGAGAAGAGGTGGTCAGGTCATATCGCACCTCCTTTACATGGATGACTTGAAACTCTTTGCTCCTAACGACTTGCAACTGATGAAGCTACTGAAGGTAACCGAAACCTTCAGTAGCGCCATCAGGATGGAATTTGGTTTGGACAAATGTGCGGTCATGCATGTAAAGCGAGGGGAGATTATGGAATCCGTTGGGACCCAACTCTCGGATTCCATACAACTTAGATCCCTCTCCTCAACCGAAACTTACAAGTATTTGGGTATGTCGGAAGCGTTAGGTATCAATGCTGGTGACGTGAAACAATCGTTGAAAGAGCGCTTCTTTGGAAGCCTGAACAAAGTACTTAACAGTCTTTTATCAGGCGGAAACAAGGTGCGCGCCTTCAACGGTTGGGTCATGCCGGTTTTGATGTACTCTTTTGGCATACTCAAGTGGACTCAGACGGAACTTGATGCCCTGGATAGGAGGGCACGCTCACTGCTTACCGCAAATCGGATGCATCACCCACGGTCATCGGTGATGAGGCTGTATATCCCGCGGAAGTGCGGGGGTCGTGGCTTTTTAAATGCTAAGACCCTGCACAACAGCGAGATATGCAGCCTTAGGGAATATTTCCTCGAGGCTGACGTGGGTATGCATCGAGATGTGGTGGCGGTGGACAAGGGCCTCACCACGCTCTCCTTGGCTAACGAGAACTGGCGCAAACCTGTGGTATTAGATACTAACGACCGCAGAGAGGTATGGCAGAGCAAGGAGCTTCACGGACGCTTTTATCGGGTCCTACATGGGCCCGATGTAGACTTCCTAGCGTCCGTAGCCTGGCTGCGTTTTGGTGACCTCTTTGGGGAAACCGAAGGTTTTGTCTGTGCGATTATGGATGAAGTTATGATGACGAATAACTACCGGAAATACATTGTGAAGGACGGTACGGTTGACACATGTCGGGCATGTCACCGGCCCGGGGAATCCATCCGCCACATTTTTTCCGGTTGTTCTAGTCTAGCTAACGGAGACTATTTGCACAGGCACAACCTTGTAGCCAGGATTATCCACCAGCAACTTGCTCTTCAATACAATCTTGTGGAATCGGAAGTACCGTACTATAGGTATGTGCCCGACCCAGTTCTCGAAAATGGCAATTGCACATTGTATTGGGATCGGTCTATCATCACTAACAGGACTATTGTTGCCAATAAGCCTAACATAGTGGTGATAGACCGACTAGACAGGGATGCACAGACTACGGCCCGCGGGCCGCATGCGGCCCGCCGGTCGAATACTGGTGGCCCGCCGACAGCAGTGCCACGCTTCAAATTAATAAATTCTTTTTCAATTTGAATACATTATTATCAATTTTTCATTGTCTTTAATTACCTATACTTCTGGTGGCCCACCATCAGTTCATAATTTGCCCGAGTGGCCCCTAGTCTTAATAAGTCTGTGCATCCATGGACTAGAACGTCGCGCAATGATTGTTGATATAACAGTCCCTCATGACGGGAACCTATGTATGTATGTATGAGTGTGCGTGTATTGTGTATGTGTGTGGGGGGGGGGGGGGGTATGTTTGAGTGCGTTACTTCGTGTATATAACCACTAGTTTAATATATCTTCAGTCTCATTATAACTCAGTGTACGTAAGTACATCTCGGCCGACTTTTTCACTTCATATTTTGTTAGGGAATAAATTTTCGTATTTTTATTGATTTTATTGTATAATTTAGCGCTGAGTGCATTGTAATTCTGTTTTGCCCAACTTGTGCGGCACTTCACCAGGGGACACACCCTAAGCGATCCTTGACGTCTGGATGCGGCCTGATGGTCGTATGTGAGAGTTGTGTGACGACGTAGCACCATTCGGAGTATGGCCAGTTTTCTTACGGTAAGAACTTCACATTCGGCGTAGAGTTTCCTTGTAGGGTATGTGCGTTTTTTCCGTGTAATGACCTTTAAAACGGCTCTTTGTGCACGTTCCAGTTTAAGCATTAGTGTTTTGTTAGCTCCTCCCCAAACCGACACACAGTACGAGATGATGGACTGGCATAGTCCAGAATAAATGGTAAAAAGGGTTTTCCTGTCTGCCGAATTCCGTAAGTTTTTAAATATATAAATAAGTCTTCTAACCCTTGTAATAACAGTCTCAATCTGAACATGCCAGTCCAGTCGCTCATCCAGGTGTACCCCCAAATATTTGATACTACTAACAGTTTCCAGAGCCTTGCAGCAACAAGCAGTCAGACCGTCTTTCTGACATGTGTGGATAGTGATGTTGGAGTTTGCAGGTTCAGGTTTTTCTGCTTTGGATATGTTAAACCGTACTACCCGTGTTTTGTCAAGGTTGAGCGTCAGTAAATTGCTATCTAGCCAGTTCTTGACGGTGCCCAATGCGCTCGCAGCATATCCATCAGTAGTCTCCCAGCAGTCCCCGTGAACCAGCAATGCAGTGTCATCTGCGTAAGTATATATGTTGCAGATTTCAAGAGAAAGACTGCATAGCTGATTAATATATACCAGGAAGAGAGTGGGCCCCAAAATGCTTCCCTGGGGAACACCATAACCAATTTCCTGATCACCGCTAACCAAAGACCCTATTTTAACACACTGCGAGCGGTGAGAGAGGTAACTGGTGAACATGTCCAGCCCGAGGCCACGCACACCAACGTTTTCCAGCTTGGATATGAGGATTGGGGCAGAGACGGTATCGAATGCCTTGGACAAGTCCAAGAAGATGCCATAACACTTCCTCTTGTTTTCAATGTGTGTTACCAAGGCTTCAGTGAACTTGGATACTGCATCCTCAGCGGACACGCCACTCCGAAACCCAAACTGACTTCAAGATAAAATCCCGAACTTGTCCAGGTATGCTTTCAAAGAAGTGTTAAGGTACAGTCACGAGCACCAATATGTTTACACTTTGACTCTTATTCCATTGTATTAAGAGTTAAAATTGTTTACATATTCTTGCTCGTGACTGTACCTCTCCAGTATCTTCGAAAGGTCAGTCACTACAGAGATGGGCCTGTGGCGTGTGCGCCATTCTTTATTAATATTATTATCGTCATACATAAGTAAGCATAAGTATTATTGTATTGTTTATAAAGTAAATATATACTTAAATATAAATTTAATAAGTTGTGTAGTAAATATTCAAAGAAATAATATTATGTAAGTGCATTAAACGAATATAATACAATGTTCTTTTGTTTACTTACATAATATTATTTCTTTGAATATTTACTACACAACTTATTAAATTTATATTTAAGTATATATTTACTTTATAAACAATACAATAATACTTATGCTTACTTATGTATGACGATAATAATATTAATAAAGAATGGCGCACACGCCACAGGCCTATATTTAGTGACACAGTCCCTGTCCCCTCCCTTATGGACTGGGTGAACAATCGCCTTTTTTAAAGCACTTGGGAAAACGCCACGCGATATACAGAGGTTAAAGAGATGTGTTAGTGGACGAGCAAGGGCATCACTTGAATGTTTCAGCACTCTTGCGGGGATGGCATCCCAACCTGTGGCACAGTTATCGCGTAGATTCAGGATCAACCTCTTCGTTTCAGTCTCTTCGATCGGAAGGATCACATACGAGTTGCTCACGTTATCGTTATTAGGTTGTCTATTGGTATCAGTGTTCGGCGGTGTTGATATTTTAAAAGCTAACTCTCTTCCTATGCTGACGAAGAACTCATTTACCCGATTTATTGACAAAGATTCACTCTCAGCAATCTCCAAGAGCTCAGTTGGAGGCAATTTGTTACGTTTAGTGTTGGTGATATTTTTAACAACGTTCCAGATTGCCTTGGGGTTATTTTTGGCTTTTTCAAACTCCGCTTTTTCATATGATATTTTTATGTTATGTTTTTATGTTTTATGGTAAGAAGCTGATGCCGTCCAAAATAATGAAAGCGCTCCCCACCGTGGAATAAGCACGATAACGAGCGCACCTATTCATGACGGCCTGCATAAATGCCGTTTCACGCCCCGCTTAAAAGACCCGGGACTGTAGGAGCTGGGAAACACATGCGTCGGCAAAGAATTCCAAAGCCGAATGGTCTTACAGAGGAACGACTTGCCAAATTTTTTGGTACGAGTACTGATATTCTGTACAGTATGATGGTGGTTCCTAAGACCAGCACGTGTAGTCCGGGAGAGGAAAGGAGATGTCTCTACGCAGCTGGAGGTCCTCAAGGGAGGCTGTAACCTTAGCATCTCCAATAATGCGTACCGCTCGCCTTTGCAGTCTATCAAGTGCATCGAGGAGGTATTTAGCGGAGCCGTCCCATAGATGGAACAATACTCCATACTCGATCGCACCTGAGTATTGTACAGCAAACAGCGCTGCTCGGGAGTGAAAAACCGCCTCACCTTATTGAGAATACCCAACTTCCGGGAGGCAGTTAAAATAGCACTCTCGATCGGAGAGTTCTGAAGAGAGGGAGGAGTAAGGAAGGGAGTTACCTTGGACGAGAATACACCAACCTGGGTTTTGCTAGTTTAGAGGAGCTTTGTAGTGGTTGATTAAAACAGCGTTCAGGATGGAATGAATGTCTTTATTGACAACAATGCGTGTATTTATACAAAAATTACCAAATCCAATTACCAATAGCAAAGCGTTAAAATAAGTTATAAAATATCATAAGGTACTTTGATAAACATTAGTATTTTTGCCGCGGGTATACTACGCGCGCAGCACCTCGCCAGCGCTGCTGCGCTCGCCGCATATAAAAGGCGATTTCGCTGTGCGCGCGACCTTTTCCTCGGCGGCGGCTGTGAACGACGGACGGTGCAGCTATGCGACTGGAGCTCGTCGTGTCGGCATCATCGGCGTCATCGGTAGCTGCTACTATAACAGCTCTTTTCAGGGCTCCATCTTGTTTCAACGGCAACGTCATAAACAGCTCTTTTCAGGGCTCCATCTTATTTCAATGGCAACGGCCTGAGCGTTTGCTTATGCTCGGCAGGCGGTGGCGTCTTGATCTTTGGTTGCGTTGGTATGGTACGGTATGGTAAAATGGTTTTGAGTTGGTACTGGTAAGTCGGTAATGGATACGTATGCAGGCTTCAATCGATCAATTGAGATATTGGTTTGACGATTCGGCATCTGGACGGTATATATTTTGCTTGATCGTTTGACAACTCGATAGGGGCCTTCATACGGTGGTTGAAGCGGTTTTTTTACTGCGTCTACGCGTATAAACACATGACTGCAGTCTAGCAGGTCTTTGTGTACGAAAATGTGTTTATTATCGTGGCGTGCGGTAGATGTGCGTGGTTTATTTTCATCGATGGTATTTCGCAGTTGCTCGACGTAAGTATAATTCGCGGTGGGTATAGCTGTACTTGTGTTGAAAAAATCGCCCGGCAGCCGTAAATTGTATCCGTAGGTAAGTTCGGCTGCGCTGACCTCTGTGTCGGTGCGTAGGGCGGCTCTCAGTCCAAGTAGTACCGTAGGTAGCTCGTCGATCCAAATACTTGTGTTGGATAGTTTTGCACGTAGTGCGGTTTTAAGTGTGCGGTGCCATCGCTCGATAATTCCATTGCTCTGCGGGTGATATGCGGTAGTGCGATTTTTCTTAATTCCCATAATGTTCATTAAGCTATTGAACAGGTGACTTTCGAACTGTCGTCCTTGATCGCTAGTTAATGTAGTGCGGCATCCAAAGCGAGATATCCAGTGCTTGTAGAAAACGTTCGCCACTGTTACGGCGGAAATATCATCTGTAGGTATCGCTTCGGGCCATCTCGTAAATCGGTCGATCATTGTAATCAGATAACGATGTCCATCGCGCGTTGTAGGCAATGCTCCGACGATATCGATATGTACGTTTTGAAGACGAGCAGGAATGACGAGATTCCTGAGAAAGTATGTCGTTGTATTTTGCTTTTCTGACAGCTGATACAATTCTTCGTCCATTGTCCGATGTCTTTGTTCATTGACGGCCAAAAGTATTTTTGCGATGTTAGCTTGCGAGTCGTGCGGGTGCCTGGATGACTAATGTCGTGAATGGTGTTGAATGCTTCGCGACGATATTCTTCAGGAATGTATGGGCGAATATACGGCGTCGATGTCTCGCAGTATAGCTTGATGTTGGTATTCGGAATAATAATTTTCTTTAGCGACAAGTTGTGTTGTTGTAATAATTGTTGAATATTTAAATCTTTGTACTGTGCGTTGGCTATTGCTTCGTAGTCTATTGGCGAAGGGCAGGATACTGTTTCTATGCGGCTGAGTGCGTCGGCGATAATGTTTTGCTTGCCGCTTACATGGCGTAGATCTGTTGTGAATTCGCTGATAAATAGGAGTTGCCTCGTTCTTCGTGGTGTTTCAGTTGTTGAATTCGATTTGTTCATGGCGAAGGTAAGTGGTTTATGATCGGTGAAAATGATGAGTTGTCTACCCTCGAACATTTTCCGAAAGTGTTTCACAGCCATGTAGATTGCCAGTACTTCTCTGTCATAGGATGAGTATTTGATTTGCGCGTTGCAGAATTTCTTTGACAAATAGCCGAGTGGTTGCCATTTTTCATCAACATATTGTTGTAGCACGGCGCCAGCTGACTTGTCTGACGCGTCGCAGAATAAAGCGTATGTGGCTCGATGGGATGGGTGAGCGAGTAAGGCGGCGTTAGCAATGCTCAATTTACACGCTTCGAATGCTTGTAATGCTTCTTCGAATGCTTGTAATGCTGCTTCGTTCCACTCGATAATCGTCTTATCGCGCTTTTTAGTGTTGTGTAGATATGAATTCAACGGTGCTTGTATAGATGCGGCATTTTTCACGTGGTTGTGATAAAAGTTTATCATGCCGAGAAAACGTCGTAGGTCTTCGATAGTCTTGGGCTTCGGGTAGTCTGTTATGACCTTGACCTTGTCTGCTGGAGGTTTTATTCCGTCTTTTGATACGATGTAACCCAGAAATTTGACTTGTAATTGGCCTAGATCGCATTTACTCGGATTGATTGTGATGCCATTCTCTTCGAGTCTTTGTAGAACTGTTCTTAGGTGCTCTCGGTGTTCCATTTCATTGCAGGATGCGATCAGGACGTCGTCGATGAACGGGAATACGAAATTCAGGCCTCTCAGTACCTCATGTATGTATCTCTGGAATGTTTGGCGTGCGTTCTTCAATCCTGGGCACATACGAGGAAATTCAAATAGGCCCATCGGTGTTATTAAGGCAGTCTTCTCAATATCCTCTTGCCGGACGTTTACCTGTTGGTACGCTCGGTTGAGGTCCAACGTGGAGAATATAGTTTTCCCGGACAGCTGGTAAGTAAAATCTTTGATTCGGGGTACTGGGTATCGGTCGGGCTTCGTTATGGCGTTTAGACGTCGATAATCACCGCAGATTCTTATGTCTCCGTTTTTCTTTGGTACGACGTGTAGAGGGTGAAGACCATGGACTTTTACTAGGTCAGCATAATCCCTGTTCGATCATGTTTTCGATTTCGCGTTTGACTTTTTCATATCAGTGTGACGGTATCGGTCGAGCACGGCAATGAACGGATTGAGCTTGAATTTCTATGTAGTGTTCTACGTTGATTATGTTGTTCAGAGACGTTGATGTCAATCTTGTTGTTCCCGGAAACTCAGCAAGTATGTCATGATACGATTTTTGCATATCGATACTACGAATTGTAGGGTAGTTCGTGGCTCGAATTGGCGCATTTATTTTGAGACTCGTCACGCTGTCGATAAGTGTTTTGTTCTTCAGGTCGACGATTAATTGGTGGTGCTTGAGGAAATCAGCTGCGAGTATCGGCTTGGATACATCAGCGACGATAAATTTCCACTTGTATGGACGGCGTAGGTTGAGGTCGAGTACAAGCGTTTTTTCTCCATAATATGTCGATATAATCGTGTTGTTTGCTGCGTACAGTTGGAATGGTAACGGCGTTGAAATTTGGCCCTTGCTTCGAGGTAAGACGGATATGTTGGCTCCAGTATCTACCAAGAAGTGTAGTCCCGTCTTCCTGTCGGTGACGAATAGGCGGTATGAGTATTCGTGAACGCCGGAGTCCGCCGCTGCCAACGTTCGTTCTAGTTTTCCGAAGCTTCTCCCTTAAACGTGCATGGCGTAGTGCAGTGTCTCGCTTGAGCTCCGAAACGACGATGGTAGTAGCAAAACGGCGATGGTGATGCTTGACGTGTGCGGGAACGAGATTGCGACGAGTTGCGGTAACGTGATCGGTAACGAGCGGGACGATAGTTGTTGTTATTGTTGCTGTACGTCTGCCTTGTCTTTAGTTCAGCGATCTCGAGGCGACAACTTTCTTACTTCATTGATGAGGAATTGTGTGTCCGTTTGCGACGTCGAAGGTAGTACTGTTGGAGATAGGCTAACAGCTGACACTTCTTGAGTCTGCTCCATCATCTTGTCGGCGAGTAGTGCGAGTTCTTCCAGGGCAGTTTTAGTGCTGAATGATTCGCTAACGGCCAGTACGGACCGTATATGTGGTGGCAAATGGTTTGTCCACATAAGGCGTAAAGTTGTGTCTGGAACTTTGTCTCTGGCTAGATTTCTCATGCGTCGAAGTAACTGGGTGGGCTTTTGGTCGCCTAGCTCCATTTCCGATAGTAGCTTTTGAAATTGCCGGCTGTCGGATTCTTCGTACGCAGAAATGAGGCGGTCCTTGATAGCTGTGTACTGGTTCTTCTCGGGTGGGTTGTATAGTAAATCAGTGATTTGTTCTATGTCCTGCTTTTCAAGCTGCGCGATCACCATTTGTGCTAGTTGTGCTTGTCCTTTCTTCAGTTCAGCGGTTGCGGCTTCAAAACTGATGAACCAGAGTCGTGGTCTATCTCTCCAAAACGGATGAATTCGCATCGACAGCGAAATGTTGGCCACTTCTGAGGAGGAATCCTCCGCCCTTCTAGAAAGTCTGCAACCCAGGCGCACAAACGGGGCGGCACACCGAAGGCCGGCAACTTGGAAAGAAGGGAACGATGCCACCCTCTATCGAAAGCTTTGGCGATGTCAAGGCTAACTGCCAGGGATTCGCCATGCTTGTCCATCGCTTCACCCCACGCGTGAGAAACGTACGCTAGAAGATCACCCGTTGATCGCTTTGTTCTGAACCCATACTGGCGATCATGGAGCAGCGAGTAATCATCTAGGTAGTGAATGAGCTGGGAATTAATTATCCGCTCAAACACCTTGCACAGCACAGAAGTTACAGCGATGGGTCGATGGGGATTGGGGATGGGTTGTATGTTCGCCTCCTTCTAAGACACCGGCACAATACCAGTATCGTAAGACTCCCTAAACAATCGTGTCAACACAGGAGACAACTCAGCCGCGCATCTGAGCAGCAAAATCGCCGGAACACCATCCGGCCCGCTAGCATTCCGCACGTCGAGCGACCGCAGCACGGCACGTACATCACACTGCCTGATACGAATATCAGGCATGGTGGCCCCACCATGTGCTATAATAGGTGGAGCGGCGCCACAATCGTCGACGCGCGAATTGGCCGCGAAAAGTTCAGCCAACCAGTTCGCCTTCTCAAGCGGCTGGTAAGCCAACGAGCCACCTGGATGTTTCAACGGGGGCAGCAAGGGAGAGCAGAAGTTGGCCTGCACGGCCTTAGCGAGCCGCCAATAGCTACGGCTACCCGTAGGGTGCGAGATCAACTCACGCCCCACCCTTGCCACTCTTTGTGCATCCGCTCCTGCGAGAGCCCTCTTGTTAGACTTAGAGGCCTTGTTGTAGGCCGCCTTCAAGGAGCTGGTACTAGGGTCATTCAGAGCGCAAACTTTCGTCCAAGCACGATACGCCGCCTGCTTGCATTCAGCAGCTTTGGCGCATTCGCGATTGAACCAAGGCCGTTGTCTGCCAACGCTGGCAAAATCTGTGAATGGAATATAATATTCCATACCCAACAAGATCTCATCAGCGATGGCAGAAGCGCACTCCGATGGGTCCTTTCCAAGAAAGCAGCTCTGGCCCCATGATACGGATGCAAAGTAATCACGCAATCCGTCCCAATCCGCCGACGAGTAGTGCCACGGACGACGCTTGGTCTCCACCGTTTTCGGTGGACCACCGCTGTGCGGTGCTGTGGCAATGACCAAGCAGTGGTCTGACGAGCCTAGAGGTGCAAGCACCGACACTATACCCTGCAAGGCGACTCGTCAACAATAAGTCCAACAAGGAGGGCGCGTGACCTACGATATCTGGCATCCTGGTGAGCTGGTCTACCAGTTGCGTCAGGTCTTGCGTCAGAGCGAAGGCATGAGCGACTCTACAAGTGTGATCAGTTTTGGAGGAGCCCAACCATGTTTCATGGTGGGCGTTGAAGTCCCCCAAAACCACCACCTCGTCGTTTGGAAATCACTCCTGCGCGACATCAGTCACTCGGCCAAGGTGGTCAAAAAGGCTGCTTGTGTTAGCATCTCCTGTGTGGGACCGATATACGAGTAGGTAAAGTACGGGTGGTGCCGCTGGCCAGACCTGGGAATTGAACCCGGGAGCTCCGGATCGGGTGTCGATGGATGTTGAACGCTTGTGTGCAGAATGTTTTGCAATATAATATTTTATTACGGACTTAATGCCTGAGACATTCTCTACCAGTCAACCATAGGTTGGTGCAGAGATGACATGGTAGGTCCGATGTTTTTATAAGGGTCTGCAACGTTTGATCATGTGTAACTTTAATTTAAAAATTCTAGCATCTTCATTAACTTCTCTCTGATCCGGCCATAATAATAATTACGTTCCAATTACCGCACATTACTGTTACCCCGCTGACTCAAACAAATTTTATAACAGTAACTGCCGTAATCGGAGACGTCAATTAAGTTTTATTGACAATTAAGTCTCTTGCTGTTACTTTCTTATGTATAGTGCTAAATAGAGAAGGGAAGACACTTCATTATCATTAAAACTTAATTGACGTCTCTGAGTATGGCTGTAAGTCATCTCGCATCTATTACAGGTAAACGTGTATAAAGTGGTTGTTATCGAGACACAAATGTTTTCGTTTTATCAACAATCTATTTTATGTGTCATGTCATAGGTAAGAGGCAATACGCGTGCTGGTAGACTATTCCATCTTTTGAATGTGCGACGGAGAAATGAATCACCAATTTTTTTGTGCACCGTGGAATATTGGAGACTGTAAATTGGTGACTTCGGAGAGAAGCGCGCGTACTCCTATGAAGGAAGGGAAGAAGAAGGAAGCCAAAGAGTTCTTCTGAGCACTTGCCATGGTATTGGGGAAACGTCGAGATATACAACGTTAGTTGGAAAGGGGGTACTAAGCCGCAGACAACTGAAAGTGCTACTATCAACTGTTATATTACAATTATAAGCTTTGCGAAAAACGTTAATATTTACTTCCATACAAAATAAAGTTTTGGTTACGTAATTTAAAAAATGTACAACCCTGAATAGAAGCGGGGCTAACTCATGTTAGCTAACGCAAGAAGCCCCGGCATTGCTCTCAAGTCTGTCTCTCTCTCAAAGCAGCTGACTGCCAGGGCTACCACAGCGTATTTCTTTGAAATCTTAAAAAAGCTGTTAATCCAAAATTATCCATTTGTAAGGAAAAGTTCTTTGACAAAAGTTATTTACTATCATGTATACTATATCCTCCTTTCGGCTCAGTACCCCTTTTCTGACTGACGTTGTATTATCTCACCATAAATAATAATTGAAAAAAGCGAGTGGTTCGCCGTACCCTGTCGTAGTGGTTCCGCAGTATGGCGGCGTCCACCCTTGCGGCCAGGTCCGTGAGCAGCGCCAGCAGCGCCGCGTCCACGCAGCGCGCGCTCAGGTGCGCGCCCAGCTCCAGCGCCAGCGCGTCCAGCGCCGACGGCAGCGCGTCCGCGTCCTCCTCTAGCTCATCTGTTGTATGCGCAACTCATCATCAGCATATGACATCCCTCTACGCACGGGCCACCTAGCCCAATGCGGATCGGTGGGTTTTAATTTATGTATATAATTTATTAACTAAATAATGCGACAACAACAGGGGGGCAAATTGTCTAACTTTAACGCCTATCGCAACACCTTTCAAGTACAATCGAGAACTTCCTGGACGACCACTTCTCGCCGATATTCGCTTCCACACAATGTACGCGCACGCTATCTGTTCTTATGTCTTATCCATCGATTGGCCTGTAGAAATATTGGTTAGTACTCGTTGCATTTTTTAATGCTAACCAAAATTATGATGTGAATAGTATACTTATTTGAGTACCTACTTTAAAAAGATAAAACTTTTGTTGACTTTCAATTGAACACTGCTGAGTGACATATCACTTCAGACGTAGGTCGCGTTTAAAGTATTCTTTGCACAGGATGTCCTAAAAAGGCACGCTAGCTTAAAACAATCTATAATAATAATAAAATTCTTTACTAGAATAAAAACAAATACAAAAAAGTGTGCACGATAGAGCCTGCATAAGTTAAACTGTGTTGCAGACTCTAGGGCCGACCTACGAAAAAAAAACAATTTAAAAAGAAATTTAGTAATAGAACTTTAATCTTAATTCTATTAACTTAAACGTCCTGAAAATGTTCAGTGTATTTTTTCCAAACAAAAATGCTGTTTGTTTCTACTTTGGGCCACTCGCCTACTTTAATAATAAGGTACGTACCGGTGTTCGCGTTGGGCTCAGCCACGTGTCGCGCCCAGGCGATGAGCCGCGGCTGCAGCGCCGCGCGCAGCCCCGCCGCCGCCAGCTCGGCCGCCGCGCGGTACGCCGCCGCCGCCGCGCCCAGCCCCGCCGCGCACGACTGCGCCAGAGGGCAACGCATCAAATCAAAACACTATTTCTTTATTCAGTAAGCTTATTACACTTCTGGACACATCTATTGGCCCACCTTGCATTTTCAGTTTCGTTTAGTCCTAGCTAAAAATTTATATTAGGTCAAGCAAAAAGTTTTTATACAGTTTTGAACCAGGCACATTCATAATTTTATTCAATACTCTTTTTTAAAATTTCGAACACAAAATTTTAAGAAACCAAAGACAATTTGGAGCCTGTTCGTTGATATCAAACAATCGAATACTAAGAAAACTTGATTTTATTGGTTTACTTGGATTTAATTCCTCAAAGTGTGATTTTTCTCTTTGGTTTTGCAACAAACATTACTTATTCTTAACATTAAGGTGAGGTTCTATCAATAATCTATTGATACTTCGCCTGAAGTCGCCGCCCAAGCTGTGGCACTTATCCAGGCCGGACACAGCTAAAGAAATGTGAGTGCTCAACTTAATTTAAGTCGATCTGCGGTCCGAAATGTTTATCGGAGGTACCTAGAGACTGGCGGCTTCGTTCGTCGCCAAGGAAGGCCACAATCTCGGGTCACAACTGAAAGGCAGGATCGATTCATCGTGACGACCAGCTTGAGAAATCGTCACCTTACCTCCATTGATACAAAACCAACTTCGCGACTTCCACGGAGTATCTGTGAGCGCTCGAACTGTTCGAAGAAGGTTAAAAGAACGCGATATGGTACCACACAAGCCAGCTAATGGCCCCAAACTAACGCGAGCCCACCGAACAGCGCGTCTTCATTTCGCGCGCACTCATTTAAATTGGACTCAGAGCGTTGGAGCCGTGTACTCTTTTCTGATGAGTTTAAAATTGCGTTACATGGCAATGATGGAAGGAAGAAGGTCTACAGACGTAAGGGAGAGCGTTTTGCACAATGCTGCTTTGAAGAGAGGGTTGTTTTTTTTTAAATTTATTTATTTGTATTCAGGCAACGCAGGCCCATAGATAAATACCTTACAGACTAACATACATACAATATAAAACCTTATCACTATTTCACACGTAAACACGGCGACGTGTGACGCAGCGCGGTGTCAGGTAGCCGACCACGGAACCGCCGGAACAGGACACCCCTCGGCCAAAACTCCTCTTTTGTAAAGGCCGATAGATGGACGGTCGGGACTCTCACCACAAATGGAATTAAATTCACGTTGTGGCGGGACTCCAACTGTTCGACCCTTAGAGTGAATTTGGTCTTGATCCGTATATACTCTACGATCTCCTCTGCCTTCGTAGAGTAATGGAGTCGGGACACGTACAGCAGCGTCGTCGGTATAGCTGGACGCAGCAGGTGGTTCGGTCCGGTCGGTGCAACACCGCACAGGTTGCGACAGGCGGGCTTCCTCTTCTTCCTTTCCACTTTGGTAAAGCCCTCCTCGTCACGATGGTGAACCTGCGGTGCCACAGGAGTAGCTCCATGGATGACACCCTGGCTACTTTTCTTCTTCTCTTGAGGCGGTCGCCGCTCAGGTTGCGGGCGGCCGCAGCTGCTGCGGCACGTTGTGGTGTTGACGTGCCAACGCGTGACGTGCCCACCGGGGCGGGGCGCGGGGCATCGCGCGCAGCAACAGCGGCCGGTGACGCATCCGCATGCGCCGACTCGAAACTGCAGACGGATGCGTTTTGCGCCCCGCGACGAGTGTTGACATTAGACTTATTGGGCTACTACATTGGGCTTATGGCGGTGGCTCATGAACTGTCTGGGGCGGTATATCCGCGAGCGGCAAAACTCAACTTGAGGTTATTGCGGGACCACGGCTGCCAACATTAAATGCTGAAAGGTACATTCGTGAGTGCTTAGAACCTCACGTGATGCCATACGTGGACCATGTGGGCTCAAACTTCCTTTTTATGCATGATAATGCAAGAGCCCATACGGCCGGCATCGTCAGGGAATATCTTCGGGATGTGAACATCACAGTTATGGACTGACCAGCCAGAACCCAGACATGAACCCGACTGAGCACATGTGGGACGAGCTAAAAAGACGTGTTAGGGCTCGTCAGCCAGTTGCCCAGACGATGCAGGAGTTGAAAACTGCCATAGAAGAGGAATGGGAGATGATCCCTCAAAATTTCATAGAGCGGTTGATAAACTCTATGCCTAATCGTATGAGAGCTGTCGTAGATGCCCATGGAGGCAACACGCGTTATTAAATTATACCTGTATTTGATAAAACATGTTTTTATTCAAAAATCAACTGCCTTCATCAAGGCGCATACCAAACTTGTTAGGCGTAGCTCCATGTGGTGTGGTATTCTGAATTCAAATTTAAATGAAATACGATCGAAAAAGATGGTAAAATGTATCAGGTTTAAAACTGCATCAATAGTTTTTGTTCAATCTAGCAATCATATTTAAGTAGGGGCCATAGAAACCTAAACTCTAAGGTGGGCCAATAGATATGTCCAGAAGTGTATAAGCATTTTGAATCGTCTAAACTTAAGGGATGGATGGGTTGCTGCTAGCTCTCTGCGCTCTACGCGCGAGCGGCTCGCAGCAGGCTCGCGCCTGCGTACACACTTGTTACAGTATCAGATACGTTACATACTACACGGCAAGGTGAGTACCCTCCTAATAAAACAAAATAGTCTAAAGTCCTTTTTAAAATCTCTTAAAAAGTTCTAGCGTGGACTTTTCGAGAAAAATTAAAAGGCCTGTCTTGAATGATGTTGATGATTTTTAATTGATAACTTTACAATTAATCACTTTTTCTTAGTGATAAATAGATTACGTTTACCTTTAATAGACACATCACACATACATAGTTACACTTAAATGATGTTGCAATAGTAATCCTACTAATATTATAAACGCGAAAGTTTGTAAGTATGGAAGGATGTTTGTTACTCTTTCACGTAAAAACTACTGAATGGATTTGGATGAAATTCGGCATACAGATAGTGCATAACCTGGATTAACACATAGGATACTTTTTATCCCGATATTTCCACGGGAACGGGAACCACGCGGGTAAAACCGCGAGCGGCCGCTACTTACTTATAAACGTATCAGTTGAAACGTATGAGCATTAGTGAATGCATACCTGCAGCTTGTCCCGGTGCGCGGGCGTGGGCGCGAGGGCCTTAGCCCAGGCGCAGGCGTCGGCCGCCAGCCGCTCCGCCCACTCGCCGCCCGCCTCCGCCTCGTTCATGTGCGCCTGAGGGGACATTACATATTATTTTAAGGCCACTAAGCCTGGCGTCGACTACAGTAGAAACGCGTCGAATCGAAGCGAGTCGCATTTATTCCTAGTGCGTCCATCTCTGGAGAATCGAATCGAATTGTTCATTCATGGTAACTCTTCAACAAATTAGGTCGTGTTTTCGTCATGAACAGCTCGGTTGAAGAGATGTTTTTATTTCGAATACTTTTTAATAAAGAATTATAAAAAAATCATTTTTATATAAAGAAAGATTTTTATGAGTTTTTAAACGAAATAATAAAAATACATTGGTGCGCATTCGCTTCTCCGCGTCGACTGAGGCGCGCCGAGTCGAATCAAAGAAATTCGCCTGTCGATCAATTCACGCGGTCGATTCGATTCGGCGCGCCGCGGCTCGTCGCTGGTGGACGCAGTTGCATAGAAATATATAGGAGGCGACTTTCTGCGATTCGATTCGACTCTGCTCGGCGGGCCTAGTCGACGCGAGCCTTCAGACAGCAGCGACTACATGAGCCCGCCGGACCGGTGCGCGCCGGCAGTCCGCCTACGACCTTCGGAGCAAACCCGCGCGTGTTTGCTCTCCAAGGCACGCCATCTGGATTATCGTGTGTGTGTGTGTGTGTAGTGCCACTCTGGACTATCATAATCAGCTCAGTAACCGTGCGCGTGTGTGATTGAACTATCTATACGCCTGAACTACATATGTGTTCGCCGGCCGCCTGTCCATCAGCCCTGTAAGTACCCCCTCACTATCCATACCTACATAGTCCCCTACATCCTCACGTCGAGTATTCGCCGGTCCCTCAGACGGCGAGTACAAAAGCGTAATTTCATGTTATTTTCTAAAATTTGTGTTTTGTCGTAAATTAATGTGAAACAAAGGTTGATTATTAACTGTCAAGTGTTTGTGAACGTGCATTATGCGTATCAAATAAAACAAAACAGTGCAACTGTTCGGTGCAAAACCGAACACTTAGGTTTTCTATATACCTACCTACATCGTCACCGGCGCTGCGTGCCTTAAACTCGGTCATTGGCCGCGGTCGCCGTGTATGTATTGTCATCAAAATAACAATTTAATAGTTTAGTGTCAATTTCACCGTTATTGCACTCATCAACACTCATTATCATCTAACATTATCATAGACTTTTAAGAACATTTTTGTAAACATTTAATAAATCAGTAGTTTCGTAAACATTTTATCATTTCAACAATTCCACCAAGCCAGGCTCCAACATATGGTCCTTCGAGCGACACCTCGCGCGCGTTAATTTTGTGATTTTGAGGTGATAGAACAGTGAATAGTGGAAAACAGTGGTGCGTGAATTTGGTGGACTATCAGAGCTACTGGACCTGTTTGTTAGCGATCGCTGCAAAAGGATTAGTAGCCCACTTTCAACAACAACAACTTGGCTTGGTAGCCGGGTGACTTCAGCTTTAACATCTTACAAGACTACACCGCAATCATCGAAACCCAAAGCGACATCATAAGCGCTTTGCAAAAGTTATTGACAAATTTCAAAAAAGATTCATCAGAACGGAAGTCGCCCGTTTACATCAAGAGGCGGCTGGAAACTCTTGACCAGTACTGGTCAGAATTTCAAGATAATCATGTTAAGTTGGACAAAGTTACTGACAAATTATCGTATTCTTATTTTACTGAGGGCTATCATGAACAAACAAAGAAATTTTATATTGACACTAAGGCCTATATCGAAAACTTTTCTTCAATGTTAAGCAATTTAGAGAACCCAATACAGCCAAGTACAAGTAAAGCTACAGAGCCAAAACCGGAAGTTAGGAGCTCTACGCCGGTTTGTGTAGAAATGCAATCTGCGCCGACTATTAACAATAACATGTTACTTATGCTAAGAAAACAGGAAGCGAACTTTAAAGCTTTTCAAAGAACAGTAGGGCTTATTGACGTCGAATCCATAACAGAAAAATGGGAGTTTGAAAACGCTTTAAAGTCTTTACAAACACGTTGGTCTGTGGTAGATAATTTACAATGGGAAATAGTTTATGAAGCGGGTGAAGAAAACATTCAATATGAGAAAAAATTTGACTTTTATGAAAAACAATTTAACAACTTGAAAAAAGCCCTTAATACTAAAATGTGGTCAGTGGCACATCGCGAGAAATCTACTCCACAATTAGATATCCCCATCTTCAGCGGTCATTACAACCAGTGGGTCTCGTTTAAGGATTTATTTACGGAGGCCATACATAGCAACCCTTGTCTGTCGAGCGCTCAGAAGATGCAGTTCTTAAAAGGCAAAGTACGTGGCGAGGCAGAAAGGTTGATACAACATCTTACTATGTGCCGACAACTATACTGCTTGTTGGAATATTTTAAGCAACCGCTACAACAATAAAAAACTTATCTTCACATCGTATATGAATACTCTGTTAGGGCTGCCCAACATGCAACAACAATCGGCGAATCAAATAAAGAAAATGCATGACATAGCTATTGAAACATTCAACGCCATAAAAAATCTAGAGGTCGATATTACAACATGGGATCCAATTTTGGTCCATTTACTAGCTCAAAAGTTGGATTCGGAAACCCATGCAGATTACATTGAGTCATTGAAAAATCCAAGAGAACTGCCGGTATTACAGGAACTGTTGGACTTTCTCGAAGGAAAGTTCACGGCGATGGAATCATCTCGGCGCAAGCAAGAAACTAATCAACAGAGATCGAGTAACATTGAAAAGGACGCTCGCCAAAAACCATTTTTTCAAAGTCCTAGATATCATCAAGCTTTAGTTTCAAAGGCATTACACTCAGATAAAACAGCTAACACAAACAATTATCAACATAAAAACACTAAACCGTTTAGTAAATCACAACATATTTCAATGAGCTTTAAATGTCCTCTGTGTAATCAAGATCATGGCATTTATAACTGTAAGAGCTTTCTAGAGATGACGAATGATCAGAAACTAAAAACAGTTCATAAATTAAATCTTTGTGCTAATTGTCTTTTTAGTCACAATGGAAACCCATGCATTTCAACTCGAACATGTCGCAAATGCCCGGATCAGCACAATACATTATTGCATGACGCATACGGCCAAGCGATGCCTACTGTAATGCCGAAGTCATTAACCGCGAAAAGGCAAAATGAAACCAGTTCACACGTGTCTCAAAATGACTGTTCTGAAATTTTATTGGCAACAGCTGTCCTTAAGGTAAAAGCTGTAGATGGAACTCCTCTCCAGATGCGAGCTTTGATTGATCAGGGCTCCCAAATTTCATTAATAACCGATAATGCAGCACAGCGATTAGGTTTAAAAAGACAAAAATGTAAGGGCACCATTTTTGGAGAAGGCCAGCAGGAAAATTCATGTAAGGGCGTCAAAAACATCGAATGTGCCTCGCTATACAGTGAATTTACTTTCAATGCGGAGGTCCTTATTATGAACAATATAATAAAAAATTTGCCAAACAAAACATTCAAAAGGCCATCATGGAGTTTCTTAGCAAACATAAACTAAGCTGATCCGAACTTCTATACGAGTCGCCCAGTAGATATCCTGCTGGGAGCAGACGTCTACTCTAAAATCCTTTTGAGTGGGATTATAAAGGTTGAAGACGAAGCTGTACCAATTGCTCAACACACCGAGCTGGGATGGTTGCTATGCGGGCATGCGAAAACACATTATCACTGTAACGTAATTATAAACAACACTGAAAACATTGAACGGTTTTGGGAGATTGAAGAGATAACGGAATCCGCCAGTCTTTCGGTGGAAGATCAGGAATGCATAAATTTCTTTAACAAAACAACAGTAAGAAAGGAAGATGGCCGCTACGAAGTCCGGTTACCCCTTAAACCAAATATTCAGGAAAAACTGGGTGCGTCAAAACAAATGGCAATAGCTCAATTCCGAAACTTAGAAAAAAGGTTTGAGAAACATCCACAATTAGAACAGGATTACAAGGAATTTATGCGCCAATACGAAACATTAGAACACATGAAACCTGACTCTGATACCGATTCCAGCTTAGAGTGTTATTTGCCGCACCATGGAGTTCATCGATTAGAGTCAAGCACAACAAAATACAGAGTAGTGTTCAATGCATCTGCTCCAACAACTAGTGGCTACAGTCTTAACGACTTAATGTACGCAGGCCCTAACCTCCAACAAGATTTAAAATTAAATGATATTGTGGCGATTCACGAGGATAACTTACCTGCTGGAAAATGGGCAATCGGGCGAATAATTGAAACCCACCCGGGATCAGATGGCTACGTGCGCGTAGTGACTTTGAAAACTCAAAACGGTTATATCAAGAGGCCCGTAGTAAAATTAAGTCTTCTACCAATCGCCAACAAAACAAACATAGAATCAAAAACAAATGTACAAAAGCCAACCCAGCAAGTCAAACAAAAACGAACGACTCGTAATCTGGGGGTAACGTTATCCAATGTGGTCATGACACTCTTCTATTTTCTAACATTATTTACACACATATTTGGAGCCACCACTATCACGGAGCTGCGACAAAATCAAACATTATATTTTGATCATAGATCAAAATTACAACTAAGCAGAGACCAGTGGACCCTCGTAGTGTACTATAACATGGACCCCTATTGGGGAGGCAACCCAGCATTTGAAAAAATATACAAAAATTTAGAAAATTTATGCACTCCAACAAATGGAAACGATCAATGTGAAATTATAATGAATCATCTCAGTCACCAGTTCTTAGAAGTAAAATACTACAATCAACTATTGTTAAGTCAGCTTTTCCAAGGCCACTCCAGACAGCGTCGGGGCCTTATCGACGGGGTTGGCTATCTAGCGAATAGCCTTTTCGGCGTCCTAGACGAGCGATTTGCTGCACAATATTCTAAGGATATAAGTAAAATAAAACAAGATCAAACTCATCTATTCAATCTTTGGAAAAATCAAACATCGCTTGTTGAGTCAGAATATAATTTATTAAAAAGGACAGAGAACATCATATCGAAACATCATAAAGTTATCAACAAACAATTCAACAACATTGAGAAAGCTCTCACGAATGTAGAAAAACAAGTAACGGGACAAGCGCTATTAATCAACTTTGTTTTATCAGCCATAACTGCACAAAACATGTTGCAAACATTAAAGGATATTCAAGAGACGTTATTGGACACCACAACCGATTTGTATCAAGGACATTTCAACCTGCATCTATTGACACCTGAACAGTTGAAAAAGGAACTTAACTCTATCTCTGGACTATTGGCTGCTGACGTCACTCTACCCATTCAAAACATACAATCAGATATGGGAGAATTATATAAGTTGTTAAGAGTAAAGGCACGAATGACGAAAGAATACTTTATATTTGAAATAAAAATCCCGCTAATCAGTAGAGACACATATGACTTATATCAAGTTATTCCGATCCCACAGCGGATGGAAAACTATACTATCAACATTATACCTATATCAAGTTTAATCGCCATCAGCTTACAAAAGGACTCATTTATTCCAGTGTCTCAGGAAGATTTCACAGACTGTTTACCTAGAGACAGATTAACTGTCATCTGTATCCTTCAGAGCCCCGTTTATAAAATGAAAAATGATTTGGATCTTTGTATGAAAAATGAAGAAAGAATAAATGAGTGCAAAACAAACAAAGTAACTTGTCAAAACAATTGGTATAGTTTAGCAACAGTGAATACCTACTTGTACTTGTGTTGCGGCCAGTGTCAAATTCGAACGATATGTAAGGATCTGATTACTGCCTACCAACTGTCTAGCCCAAGTCTAATAAATGCAGATAGTAATTGCATTATGAAAACAGATAATTTTACCGTATTTACACACTTAAGCCACAGAAGTGCACTTAACATCAAAGAAAAAATTTAAACAAATTATATTGCTCCAATTAACCATATAATTAACATCAGTTTGGAACAATTCACTGCGGAAAAATTGGACATAGATGACAAATTATCAAAACAGATTGAACAAAAGATAAAATCTTTGAAGGAAGCAAAATTCTCAGTAGAGACTAATGATATGTCACTAAATGATATCCACCAATATACTTTAATATATATCATAATATCAGTCATCATAATAGTCGGCATTGTGTTATTGTGCCGACGCGTACGACGCAGCAGGAACGAGGCAGCAGCGGCAGCGGTGACGTCATCACCGGGTACCCCGGAGGCGCCGGCGGCGGACTCGAAGCCCGGGACGGCTGCACAGCCCGCCGCCCGCGCCTCCCGCTCCATCAGCATGTGCCAAGTGAATGATATCAGTGAATGTGGCAGTGCGCGAGTGCGTAAGTTTAATAGTGAAACAGAGCTTAAAGTGTTAAAGCCGGGTTATGTGCCGAAAAAATTAGTGTTTATTGAAGACTGACTATAAAAACTATTTTTGGTTTGAAAAGTATAGAATAGTAATTCATCAATTTATCATTGTTTTAACCCAACATTAGTATAATTATTATATTGTATCATCTTGTCTCATCAACATAAGTAACCCACATCTATTGTATCACTTTTTGTTTTTATTTTTCTCGCCCGGGAATATGTTCGGTGCAAAACCAAACACTTAGGTTTTCTATATACCTACATCGTCACCGGCGCTGCGTGCCTTAAACTCGGTCATTGGCCGCGGTCGCCGTGTATGTATTGTCATCAAAATAACAATTTAATAGTTTAGTGTCAATTTCACCGTTATTGCAATCGGATGCACTCATCAACACTCATTATCATAGACTTTTAAGAACATTTTTGTAAACATTTAATAAATCAGTAGTTTCGTAAACATTTTATCATTTCAACAATTCCACCAAGCTCAGGCTCCAACAGCAACATCACCTTCAAATTCTTTTAAGAAGTCCGTGTAAGATCTCACCCACATCTTTATTGAAACACAAGGGTTTTGGAGGTAAAATCATTAAAAGGGAGAGATGTGCTTTCGGTACTTAGATTCACCGGACGAAACCCAACAGCTACAAATGTTGTAGTTTTACGCCGATATTTCGTGTGACTACCCGTATTACACCTACTAGCGAGCCGGCCCAATTCGTCTTGCAACGTAGCGTATCACTATTTCCGGTTTTCGGTACTGTAATTGGTCAAGGATCATAAGACCGCCGGCGGTCGCGAAACAATTGATATTCAAGTGTGTCTGGTTTTACGGTGCTCAAGGGGTTAACTCACTGGAAAAAAACAAATTGTTTCACTTGATATTCAGTGAAAGGGTAGTATTACGCTGAACGAGCCGGCCCAATGCGTGTTGCAACTTGCAACCTCTATCCGTCAGGGAGTACCTACCAGGAACAGGGCCCACTGCGAGTCCGTGTCGCGGTTGAGTCGCGCGCTGAGGCCGGGCGCCGGGTCGGGCGGCTGCTGCGGCGGCGCGGCCACGGCGGCGGGGCAGGCGGGCGCGCGCAGCCTAAGCCGCAGCGCCGCCGCGCCGCGCTCCACCAGCGCGCCCGCCTCGTTCAGTACGGCGCACACGCCCTCCAGGCTGCCAGTGGTGACGCTACGTCTGCAATGCATGCTTCCTTATTAAGCCTGGCGACGACTACAGTAGAAATGCGTCGAATCGAAGCGAGTCGCATTTATTCCTAGTGCGTCCATCTCTGAAGAATCGAATCGAATTGTACATTCAGTTTCATAGAAATAAATAGGAAGCGACTTTCTGCGATTCGATTCGACTCTGCTCGGCGAGCCTAGTGGACGCGATCACGAGTGGACATCACAAAAATCGAAACACCTTGCAAGTTTATGTTTTGTAAGGATTATCAGATATCAGAATCAGAAATCAGATATCAGATCAGAAAAATGTGTATATTGAAGAATATATGTCAAATGCTTAGATTAAAACAAAAAGGGAAGATACGGCATGCTCCTACTTGTAGTCATTCAAAATATAGTCCTACTCAACTACTTAAGCAAACACTCACACACGCGCACCTATAAAGTGTAAATCGAGCGAGCGAGACAAAGCGGTAAGTTTCAACGTCAGCGCGAGGGAGTCAGCGAGTAGCGCGTTCACGTCTCGGTCGCTTCGCAACAGACGAGTACGTACGACCGATTCCGACGCCACTGCGGAGTAGCGTCTTTCTCTTTTTCACACAGTAGAATATCCGCAATAGTGCGATGTAGCCTGTTCGCTCGGCAAATTGTGACTGAAGTGAAATTGTGCCTTTAGGCCTAATTTTGGCGGCTCACTCACGAGACGCTAATGCCGTATCTTCCCTTTTTGTTTTAATCTAAGGTCAAATGTCGTTAAATAGTGAATAATATGAGGTTTTCAAATCCTAATGTTAATGTTCTAAATTCAAATTAATTTTAAACTCTTTTGTGTTAAATTAGGACAGAAAGCATAAAAACAAGAGTTTTTCGATATTTCTGATGAGAAGTGTATATTACAGTTTAGGAAGAAGCACCTCCGAGTAAAATGGAAGATTTCTTCTGTGTGGTGGCGGCTCATTAAAATAATACTACCGACCCATCTCTTTCCTTGGGTGTCATAAAAGACGACTAACGGACTAAAGACTGCACCGACGACGAAGAGCGGCGATAGGCGACGAGCCCGTCGCCGCCCCTTATCTCGCTGAGCTCGAGTGCAGTAATTGTTACTTGGTAAAACGTGGACTATGACAGAGGACTAATTTTTTAGTCCTCATTGCCTAGTCTCTGACTATATACATACATACAATTTTGAAGAAAATAGTAAGAATACCATGCTAATCATGCTATATATTTGGGTACCAAATCAAAGCAGTTAAATATTTCATATTGATATTCATAAACACGAAGCTATGAGTGGTTGCCTATTACCAATTTCTTACAGTAGTTTATTTTAATTAATTTAGTAAGAGCAACCGACGAAACGAAAGTTTAAGAGAATAGAGGAAAAGCTTTAACAACGCTTGCAAATAAAACTTTTGTGTATCTTTAGGCCCATATTTTTAGACTTATATTTTTAAAATATGCAAAATTATACCGCTCACCTATCCAAAGTCATAGGTAAGTAAATCAAAGGTACAAAAATAAACATTCTTACTAGAAGTAGTAGGGAAACAATATATTTTTCAGTAACTAGAAACTTCAAATATTTACAATGACTTAATGTAAAAAACACAACTACAATCTTAGAGGTTTTAATATAAAACATACCTAATGGCCTTTCTCGCGATGAAGAAGATGTCGTCCACGAGGCTGGAGGTGGTGCTGCCGGGCTGCGGCGTCGCCATCTTCAGCGCCTTGTTCACGTTCTCCTCCAAGAAGTACCTGAAAGTGTACAGGTTGTGATAACTTAAACGTGTGCCGCCAAGCTGATGCATTATTGGAGATGCTGAGATTACAGCCTCCCTTGAGGACCTCCAGCTGCGTAGAGACTAGAGACATTGCTTCTCTCAGTGTCTTCTACCGGAATTACTACGGAGAGTGTTCTGAAGAAATTTTTGATCTTATCCCGCCCTCACCTTTCCTCTCCCGGACTACACGTGCTTGTCTTAGGAACCACCATCATACTGTATTACTGTACTGTATACAAAAAATTTGACAAGCCGTTCCTCTGTAAGACCATTCGGCCTTGGAATTCTTTGCCGGCGCATGTGTTTCCCAGCTCCTACAGTCCAGGGTCTTTTAAGCGGGGCGTGAAACGGCATTTATGCAGGCCGTCATGAATGGATGCGCTCGTTACCGTGCTTATTCCACGATGGGGAGCGCTCTCATTATTTTGTACTGCATCGGCTGCTTACCATCAGGCAGGATGCAGTCACTATGACGAGTCAAATTAAAAAATAATAATCCGGAATCGCCATAAACAATCATTGAAATTGACTCCAACAACAGCCCGCCACAGGGAGGAAGTCCGTGGATTATGGGCTTTCGCCAGACGCTTTGATTGTCCTATCACGGCCGCTTCCCGGCGGGGTAGGCTGAGACCACACCTATCCTTAGCCACGATCCTGACACACATCCTTTGCTTCACTCACTCTCATAACGTTCGTCATACATACTCATCGGTCTAGCCTCGTAAGGCCCAAGTGATTTTAGACAAGGAGAAGACAAACGCCCAATGTACAATAAAATACACTATCTAGTCTCAGTGGCGGTACCTTCATACAAGCCGAAAAGCCCGGCTTGCCCTAACAAAAACTCAATATCACTACTGGTAAAACGCTTTTATTAAAATCACTTAATATTTTTTACCATTGTTAATTTTCTTTCATCAGCATTCAAATTATCAATTTTATAAGTTTCTCGTATTAAGAATCACCAAACAAATCGCATAAAGCTGCTTATAAATCGTGCGATGCTTTACATCTCTCTCGCACAAATTGGCTTGCAACCGGGCTTCGGATTTAAAGTATATCCGCTCTCTTCTAACTTTAACAAAATTGCTACTCTATAAACATAATACTGCGTAAGTATGTATAGATTCTATGAGAAATTCATACTCTTCGTCAAAGCCAGCTTGCGTTATGAAGTTCGCAAGTAAGGCCTTCTCCAAATCAGGCTTTATTTCTACCGAATCACGTGCAACTTCAACATGGGCGAACCAATCAGAGGAGACCGACGACAGCTCGAGTTAGGGCGAACCAATCAGAGGCGAGCGTTAATACGCGATTGTGCTGTGCAGAAGCCACAGGCTGCAGCCAGCCATTTTTTATTCTTTGTTATTGTCACACTTCACTTTGTTTGAGCGATTGTTTTTAAGTAACAAGTGTTTTCGTAATTTGTGATAAAAAAAATGTGTTCTGAGTTCATTTCGTCGCTTTATTGGTCTTTGTGACGAACTTACATGTGTTGGGCATGTGATGTGTTGCAAACAAATGTGTACTTAAACGTGTTTATGATTGGCATACGAAATGCAGAGGTAAATAAATTCTTTGAACATCACACATGATTTATGTATTTCGCAAACTATCTAGGGCATTAATTATAATAGGTCTATGTAAAAACTCTTTGAATTGTTGGTTGCTCCCATTCAAAATAATTAAGTAAGTACTTAATAATTAATAAATTAAGTGTAGAGGCCTACATATCGACTGTGATTCCCGCGCAAAATGCCCATTTTCGCATTTTGTAGTAATTTTCCAGTTGTATTTATCGTTTTTATCGAAATAGGATAATAAATGCATGCTTATATTACGAATCTCCACTCTGCGAGAATAAGCTGAGTTCGGACGGCCGCCGGCGCATCGCATTTTGTAGTAATTTTGTACTTAGGTACCTATTTCTAGTTTTCATCGAAATAGGATAATAAATTCAGTAAAACATTTTTATTCCTCATGAAGTAACAATTATTCTAATACAAATTTTTTGTCAATAATATTATCGTAGATAAGAGAAATTCACAGTTAACTTAACGCGATTTTCGAAGTTTTTTTGGTTTTGAATAACATTTTTTTTTCTATATAAAATCAATGATATTTAAAAATTCCGTGGCCGCTACGCAATGTACGACGAGATAACATTCTCATTTTTTTATTTCATTTGTTTAGAACAGTAGTTCAATCCAGGAGCTCAAAAAGTGTCCTCGCGCAATTTATGAAACTCTTTCTCTGCAATTTTGGGTTTAAATAAAAAGTTAAGCAAAATTTAAAAAGCGAGGCCGCTACGTACTATGCCAATAGCTATTCTACACTATTCAATAAAATAAATACTGTTAATGTATTTTAGTTTCTGAGATAAAGAACGCTAAAATTGGCCGCAGTATTTTTTTTTATTCAAAAATTTCTTACAAAAATCACATTCAAGATGTAATAGAAGGTAATAAGCTGTTTTTTTACAAACGACAAGAACGTTTGGAATGCCACGGCCTATGACGATTTGAGTAAAAAATGTAGCTAGTGTCACAAATGGGCACCAACATTGTACCTACCTACCTAGGTAGCAAGATTAGGAACTTCAGGTTTCGTGGCTTGCCCCAATCTGAAGCCCTAGGCACGCCACTCATAGCTCCGGCCCATGTAGGTTTTTTTATATATTTTTCTGGGTACTGAAAAGGGTAGGAAGGAATACAATGTGACTATTTTTACCCTTCTAGCTTTGGTTCATTTAAATGTACATTGGGCGTTAAATTGTTCTTAAATTAAACATAAAATAAATATTATAAAAATATTTTTATTATTAAAAGGCATAACTGGATGACATAAAACTATTATCAAATTGTTTACTTATGATCTAGAAATAAAAAAATAAACGTAAAATGATTTTCTATTTCTTTATCCTGGAGTAGTGCTAAAAATAATTATTTTAATCAATTAACTAACTCAAAATAGGAACACCCAATGTGCAATAAAATGAACACTATTTTACAATCCAAGATAAAAACGAGAATATATAGACTGCCTACAAATACCTACAATTCCTAAAAGTATACAAATTTACCCATGTTTTTTTCATAATTTCAATATGAAAAATCATAGGATTTTACCAATTAATCAAGATTAAAACTCACCTGGTTGCTGAATCCTCGGCATGGTGAAAGAAAATGACCGATTTTGGCCACTGCTTTCAAACTTCAGCTGTCAAAATTTCATCCACACTAGTTGACCAACAACAATATTCAAACGAATTTGACTTTAGCGCCAAAATTAAAAGTATAAACATGAATATTTTAGTGTACATCGCATTGTACAGTGGGCGTTTATGAGAGAATTTTAATTTATAGTCCGAGCCGGAATGTAAATAGTGTAAATGTACAATGTAATGTACATTAGGCCTTACGAGGCTAGGGTACTCCTGACCTGACCTTTTACGAGAACGTCACAGATCTGATCTAAATACATTGTTGATTGTCCTAATATCTTTAATATCACATTGTATGCAATAAATAATTTAATTAAATTATCCAACGTTCAAGAACACCCTATAGAGGATTTCCGTTGGTATGACTAATTATTGGAACACATCGGTGACCGAGTGGCTTTGAGGGCGGCCCTATAACCGGAGGTCCCGGATCAGATTCCCAAGTCGGGCAAAGGGTGTTTTTTCGTTGCATATCCTGGTTGTGCGATCACCAACCCGCATTGGCAAGCGGGGCCATCAATAGTGTAGCGAAGTCTTGATTTTTTTATACATAGCATGGTAGATGACTCCACTCCTCCTGATGTTGAGAGTAGTGCAGGCGCGAAGACAACTGGTGCAGCGTTAACAAGACGAAGCTTCAGTTGCCCTCAACTTGCCGGCCCACAAAGTGTAATGCTCGATTTCAATGATGGAGACCTTTGCCCAGCAGCGGATAGTATATAGGCTATAGTTTACTTTTCGAGTGTTAACGCCATCTGGCACTGACAAGGGAACTTAAATAAAGATGCAATCTGCACAAATGGTTCACTAATTCCTGTCTTATAGATAGATGGCGCTATAGTCTATGCCAACTAAATGTGCATAAAAGGTCATTTACCCCACTTGTACCAAGACGAATAACGAAACAACTTTCATCATCATCATCATCATCATTAGCCTATATTTATCCACTGCTGGACATAGGCCTCTCCAAAAACACGCCACTGAGCACGATCAGCGGCCACTCTCATCCAGCTCTTGCCAGCCACCTTGCAAAGATCGTCGCTCCACCTTGTTTGAGGGCGTCCTACACTACGCTTGCCCATACGCGGTCTCCACTCGAGAACTCTTCTACCCCAACGGTTCTGCGACTGATATGGCCGGCCCACTGCCACTTCAGCTTGCTTATCCGGTGGGCTATATCGGTTACCTTGGTTCTCTGCCGGATCACCTCGTTTCGAATCTGACCCCTCAGAGAAACTCCGAGCATAGCCCTTTCCATAGCCCGCTGAGCGACTTTAAACTTGTGAACCAGCCCTACCGTCAAAGTCTACGTTTCGGCTTCGTATGTCATGACGGGTAGGACGCACTGATTGAAGACTTTCGTCTTTAGACATTGTGGAATTGGCGACGTAAAGACTCGACGTAATTTCCCATACGCAGCCCAGCCCAGCTGTATCCTTCTGTTGGCCTTTTTCGCGAAGTTGTTTCTACCCATCTGTAAAATTTGCCCGAGGTAGGCATATTCCTTAACAACTTCGAGAGCACCGGCTTGTATAGCAATAGGTTCCGGGATGACATGTTCGTTGAACATAACCTTGGTTTTGTCCAAGTTCATTCGGAAACCGATGTGTCGAGAAGAACAACTTTAAAACACAAATTAATGTATTAATATTTGATGTTTTTTTTTATATTTATAAAAAATAGTAAGTAATCATTTGAATCTATGGACAACATAGGTGGTGAGCCTTTAGCCCGATAGTCGCTTTTACGACCCGCAAGGGAAGAGAGGGGTTGGTAGTATTATTTTGATGAGTCCATCGCCGCTCTATGCTTTTGGATGTATGTGCAGTCCTTAGTCAGATAGTAGCCTTTTACGACACCCAAGGGAAGAGAGTGGTTGGTAGTATTATTTTGATGAGCCCATCGCCCCTCTATGCTGTTGGATGTATGTGCAGTCTTTAGTCCGTTAGTCGCGTTTTACGACACTGAAGAGAAGAGAGGGGTTGGTAGTATTATTTTGATGAGCCCATCGCCGCTCTATGCTGTAGGATGTATGTGCAGTCTTTAGTTCGTTGGTCGCCTTTTACGACACCCAAGGGAAGAGATGGGTTGTTAGTATTATTTTAATAATAAGTCACAACTATACATGACAGTACCTGTCAGAAAAACGATTCTCCCTAGGGCGGTAATACTACCAACCCCTTTCTGCCCTTGGGTGTCGTAAAAGGCGACTAACGGACTAAAGACTGCACATACATCCTACAGCATAGAGCGGCGATGGGCTCATCAAAATAATACTAGCAATCCCTCTCATCCCTTCGGTGTCGTAAAAGGACTATGCTATGCTTATGTGTAAAATAATATATAATAAAATATCAAATAAATAATAAATAAATAAATAAATAAATCTTTATAATAAAATATCAAATAACATTAAAGAACTCCCAGTTAAGATATTCTACAAACCATTGCGTAGATGGCTACTTGAAAAAGCTTTCTATTCTATTAATGAATTTTTTACCTATAAATGAGGGGAATATTAATATAATTTTAATGAAGTCGATGCATTTATTAGTTTTTATTCATTGATTTATTATTTATTTATTAATTTATAATTAGTCTGGCTTAATTTAATTGAATAATGATATTACAAATAAAAAGGTATTGTAATTTAATAAACACTAATTTCTTAAGTAAGTAATTAACGAATGAAAATGAAAATGTTAATAATTGTAATATAATAATAATAATATAATAATGTAATAAATGAAAATGTTACATTAATTTGCATGTCATGATATATATAACTAAATAGTAGGCTACTTTAAATAATGTCTTGATAACATCCACATTGTAACCACCCTATTTAATAGCAAATAAAGTATTTGTATTTGTATTTAAGGCAACTAACGGACTAAAGACTGCACATACAACCAACAATATATAGCGGCGATGGGCTCATTAAAATAATACTAACAACCCCTCTCTTCTCTTCGGTGTCGTAAAAGGCGACTAACGGACTAAATAAAGACTGCACATACATTCAACAGCATAGAGCGACGATGGGCTCATCAAAATAATACTACCAACCCCTCTCTTCCCTTGGGTGTCGTAAAAGCGGCTAACGGACTAAAGAATGCAAATACAACCAACAGCATAGAGCGGCGATGAGCTCATCAAAATAATACTACAAAAAGTGCGCGGCAAAGATAATTGCGGCGCACTTATAAAGAGGATTAAAAACTTAACAATTCATTATGATTTATCATTCTTCAAGAAGACACTTGCCCGCCATTTTGTCTCGTACCAAGATACGTTTGTTTACACAGAATTATATCGCTATGGCTTATATTTTGATTCGTCGCGATCCTGTTTCGGCGTGCAGTGGTACAGGGGTAGCGATGACCTTTTATGCACGTTTATCTAGCACAGACTATAGACTTGCTGTTTCATTAGTTTCTGTATTAGCCGAAGACGGCCTTAGTTCACTAATATAAAATGCCTTCAGGTTCATAATGTCCCTTTCCCATAATGTCCCTCGGTTTCAAAAGGTCCCTTTCCCAAAGAGACGGATGGACTCACCTGTGCTGGTCTGGACAAATGCACGGCAGGGCAAAAGGGTTGGTTTTTCTTGCTTCCACACTTGTATGGCGATCACAATATGGCGGTCTTTGCTGCGAGCCGACGACGCGTCTGTGGCTAGCGATGGAATGCGTGCGCGCGCGCGGAGAACGAATTTCAGACTGTCGTCAAATCATCAACACTTTGCTAATGGCGCAGAGCTGGCGCGGACGGGCGGTCATGTCATCATGAGTCCACCGTTCGCTGATTCGTCGTGGCGTTTTGGTGCGAACAATGTCCACTTCCCAAAAAGTCCCTTTCTCAAAATGTCCCCTCCCCAAAATGTCCCTTTCTCTAAATTGCCTTAATGATATTTTTGTACAACAGATAGATTGCATTGATTAAGTTCACAAAAAATATGGATAAAATAAAATAAAACCATAATAGTCAATCAAATTCTAATAAATAAATAAAACAAAACAGCTATAGAAAATAAAAGTGAGTCAATTTTGAAAAATTAATATCATTAAGACTTTATTTATTGAAATAACTTGATTTACAAAGATTTAAAAGTTTTTGCCAACGTGTTTTTGTTTTAAAATTAAAATTATGATACTAATCAATATCACACGTCAAGATTCTATAGCTGTTTCGTTTTATTAATTAAGATTTTATTAACCATTTTATTTTATTTTATCCATATTTCATGTGCAATCAAAGCAATCTATCTGTTGAACGAAAATATCATTTTGGCAATTTAGAGAAAAGGACATTTTGGGAAAGAGACATTTTGGAAAAGGGACATTTTGAGAAAGTAACATTTTGGGAAAGGGACATTTCGAGAAAGGGACTTTTTGTGAAGTGGACATTTTGGGTAAGGGACATTTTGAAACCAAGAGACATTTTTTTTTATACCAAGCCCGGCAAATGACCCCACTCCACCTGATGTTAAGTGGAAATGAGGTCCAGGCGCGAGGACAACTGGTGCAGCGTAAGAGACGTAGCATCAGTCATCCTCACTCTGCCGACCCACAAAGTGCTTCTTCACGCCTCGTTTGAAGGACTCTATGTCATAGGTAGGAGGGAATACGTGTGCTGGTAGACTATTCCATCTTTTGGAAGTGCGGCAAAGAAACGAGTCACCAAATTTCTTTGTGCGTGATGGAATGTTAGAGACTGTAAATTGGTGACTCCGGAGAGCAGCACGCGTACTCCTATGGAGGAAGGGAGAAGGAGGGATGAGGTCAAAGAGTTCTTCAGAGCACTCGCCATGGTATAAACGGTAAAAGACGCTGAGTGACGCAATATCTCTACGCAATTGCAAAGGCTCGAGAGTTTTAGTGACCTCTGCATTGCCGATAATGCGCACAGCGCGGCGCTGCAATCTGTCCAAGGCATCGAGAAGGTACTTTGCGGAGCCGTCCCAAAGGTGAGAGCAATACTCCACGCAAGACCGCACCTGTGTCTTGTATAATAGACACAACTGATCAGGCGTGAAGAATTCAGCACCGCACCTTGTTCAGGACACCGAGTTTACGTGAGGCATTTTTAATCACGGTTTCGATGTAGTCCTTTTGGTTCAGATCGCAGCGGATATCCATACCGAGCATGTTAATACTGCTCTGCAGGCCTAGAGATGTACCCTGAAGAGAGAGAAGGGGAAGGAATGGCGACTTTTTCGCTGTGAACGCGCACACCTGTGTTTTCTTGGCATTGATCTCCACCAGATTATCGGAGCCCCATTTAGAAATGAGGTCCAACACCCGATCGAGCTCAATGACAAGATTTGCTCGCTTCATTTCGGTGTCTACCCGCCCAGCCGTTGGGTGCCCGTTATATCCCCCATGCACTGTGCTATCATCTGCATAGCAATGAATGTTTCCAAGAGGAAGCATGTCATTGATATGCAGAAGGAACAGCGTGGGGGATAGAACGGAGCCTTGAAGAACACCAGCGTTCACTGACATGAACCGCGAAGCGCATCCATCCGAAAGGACACGGATTCTACGCTCATGCAGGAAGCTGGCAATCCAGGTACAGAACTGAGCGGGCAAACCGTATGCCGGGAGCTTGGAGAGAAGAGCTTTGTGCCAGACCCGATCAAAAGCCTTGGCTATGTCAAGGCTAACTGCCAGTGACTCGCCACGCTTGTCAATAGCCTCACCCTAGAAGATCACCCGTTGACCGTTTTGGCCGAAACCCATATTGACGATCGTGAATTAGGGAGTGATCTTCTAGGTATCGAATAAGCTGTTTGTTCAATATTCGTTCTAGGATCTTACACAACACTGAAGTTACGGCTATAGGGCGGTAATTAGTCGGATCTGACCGATCTCCTTTTTTAGGGATTGGTTGCACATTAGCTTCTCTCCAAGATTCCGGCACACAACCCGAAGAGAGCGAGAGACGGTACAGACGCGTTAACACAGGGGACAACTCCGCTGCACACATTTTCAGAACTATTGCTGGGATGCCATCAGGACCGTTAGCTTTCCGGACATCGATTGACTGCATTTCCGCACGGACATCACACTGCCTGATTTTAATATCAGACATTGTGTGGCCACAGTGAGGAATTGAGGGTGGCTGTGCATCACAGTCATCGATCCGGGAGTTAGCCGCAAAGAGTTTGGCCAGGAGATCGACCTTTTCCTGCGGCTTGTGAGCTAAAGTTCCGTCAAGACATCTCAGTGGTGGCAGCGAGGGTTGGCAGAAGTTGGATTGCACGGCTTTGGCCAGACGCCAGTAGCTACGGCTGCCCGTAGGATGCGCAAGGAGTTCTTGGCCTACTCGTGCAACGCGCTGGGCATCCGCTCTAATGTAGGCCCTCTTACACGACTTGGTGGCATTATTATAGGCTGCTTTTAGCGAGCTAGTTTCGGGAGCCCCATGAGCTTTACCTCTGATCCAAGCTCGGTATGCCGTCTGTTTGCTCTCAACAGCGCTGGCACACTCGCGATTGAACCAGCGATTGCGTCTGCCTTTGCTGATGACATAGGAGTGTGGAATATAGTATTCCATTCCTAATACTATCTCATCAGCAACGGCAGTGGCGCTAGCGGTCGGGTCCTTCCCACTAAAGCAGCGCTGCCTCCAAGGGACGGATGCAAAATACTCCCGCATACCGTCCCAGTCTGCCGACGCGTAGTGCCAAATCTGGCGTTTCGAAACCGCTGTTGGCGGGCGCGATGCCAAGGGCATCTGTGCTGGATATCAAGCAGTGATCCGAGGAACCTAAAGGAGCTCGAATCTCCACCCGGTATCCAGCTGGGCGACTCGTCAGCAGAAGGTCGAGTAAGGAGGGCGCATGGCCAACTATGTCTGGGATCCTGGTGGGCTGGTTCACCAGTTGCGTCAGGTCATGCGTGAGAGCGAATGCGTGGGCAGTTCTACCAGCATGGTCTGTTTTGGAGGAACCTAACCACAACTCATGGTGGGCGTTGAAGTCCCCCAAAAACACCAGTTCCGCCGATGGAAACCGCTCCTGCGCATCATCTGCTACCCGACTAAGATATTCAATTAGTCGAGTTGTCTCCATGTCGCCGTTATGGGATCGGTAGACTCAGACGTAGACACGGCAATGAGAGCCTAAGTCGACGTGTACCACTAGGAGGGAGAAGGAAGGGTCCTCCAGACAGCGCAGACGGCGACAGCAAACATCCGCCCGAACGAATAAGCAAACTCCGGCTTTGGCTTTGAAGGATTCTTCAAGCACAAAGCCGGGATAGTTCAGGTAGGTGGTGTCAGCTGGGCGGATTATTTGCGTCTCCGTCAGGAACAACATTATGGGAAAGGGACATTATGCCTTAAGGATAAAATGGCCTGCACGCCCGGCACTAGGGCATGCTCCCGGGAATTCCCGGTACCGATTTTTCCTGGTATTTCCCGGGAAATTGACTTTTTACGCAGTACCGGTACTGAGAATTCGTTTCCCGGGAAATTCGGTACTTTCGCTACTTTTGTTATAACTTAAAATTACGCCAATATCAGGCTCCGCGTTGGCGGTAGTCGTTACCGGTAACCTCGGCCTAAGCTCTTAGTTGCAAACCAGGCAAATTTCGTAGCGTTACCAAATTTTTATCTCCTGAATTCTCTACCGTGACGTCACCGGTACTATACTGGGGAAAAACTTGTAACTAATGTACTTGTACCCTACAACGTACGGTTTCGTCGTCATCGCACTCCAATGATATGATAATTCCATTTAAATAATTTCTTTTTTGTTTACTAATTTAGCTTTACTTTCCAAATGACCTCGAAACTGAACGTTACCCGAAATATCGACGCCAAGGATTCCAATAATCAGATTGGTATCACGGAGAGCTCCCTCAAAGTTCAGAGTATCGACGAAGGGATGTTTTTTTGCAGTAAATGCGCAAACTTATGTTTTGGAGGGGTTAAGTGGACTAAGTTATGTCGGCCCCAATTCGAGACATGACTTAACATGTTCTCGGTGTCAGTCACAAGTTTATTCCGGCTCTCAATGACGCTTTCCAGAGAAATATTAGCTCGTCTGGTGTAGAGCGTTACTCCCGTGCTGTCGTCCGCGTAGCAATGAATGCTGTTGTTATGCAACATGTCATTGATATGCAGAAGGAACAGAGTAGGAGCTAACACACACCCCTGCTGGACTCTAGCATTCACGGGCTTGATGTCAGAGCACGAACCGTCGACTACGACTCTGATGCTACGCCCAGAAAGAAAGCTGGCAACCCACGAACACAATTTTTCAGGAAACCCGTATGAAGGAAGTTTAGAGAGAAGAGCCCTGTGCTATACCCTGTCAAAAAGGCTTTCGCTACGTCCAAGCTAACTGCCAGTGCCTCCCCTTTACTCTCGACTGCCTCCGCTCATCGGTGAGTAAAGTACACTAAAAAAATCACCAGCCGAACGACCGCGACGAAAACCATACTGGCGATCGCTTAGTAGCTAGTTTTCTTTTAAGTACCTTCAGAGCTGGCGGTCTGTAATGGATTCCATTACTTTGGAGAGAAAAGAGGTGATGGCTATTGGCCTGTAGTTGGACGGATCTGAGCGATCGCCTTTTTGGAAAATCGGGTGGACAAGGGCTGTCTTCCAAGAGCTCGGACAACGCCAGTAGCGTAAGAGAGCCGGAAAAGGCGTTAGAACCGGAGACAACAACAAGAGCACACATCAGGCTCACCCGACTTATGGATATCAAGGAAAAAAATGAGCCTTACGAACTGACCTTTGTAGAAACCGGACGTTTCGCATTGAACAAGCGCAATGCGAAATCTTATGGTTAGTGGAGAGTTTTCCCCCATCGTCCAAGGTCGAGTTTGGTGCGAAAAGAGTACCCAATAGATCGGCTTTCTCCTTTGCAGTATGGGCCAGGCAGTCATCGGTCTTGTGCAATGGTGGTAGGGACGGCTGACAAAAAATCCCTAAAATAGCTTTAGGCGAGGGACCATAGAACGCACGCGTTCCCGAAGGAAGACGCTCTAGCCTCTCGCGAATTCCACTAATGAATGATGACTTCGCCTTGGCAATGTCCTTCTTAAAGGACCTGGCGGCAAAGTTGCTTTCTAAGCGCACTGGTGTTTGGATCCTCTGATGACACCGCATTAGCCCAGGCTTGGTAATGTTGTCGCTTTTTGCGAGACGCCATTTTGCTGCAACGACCAAACCATGATTGTGACCTGCCGCCAATGGGAGCCACAGAGTATGGATTGAAAAGTTCTATTCCCTGCAGTATCACATTCACATCAACGACAAAATCAACGGCGACATCAAGATCATCCAGCGAGAAGCAAACTCGCCACCATAGGTAGGATGCAAAGAAACTTCGCATCCTATCCCAGTCCGCTGTCCTATAATGCCAGACTCGACGTTTTTGAAGTTTCTGTGAGAGGCACAGTGCTACGAATCAGACAGTGGTCTGATGAGCCTAGTGGTGCAACAACAGAAACTGGATAGCCGTCTGGGTGTGAGGTCAGCAGAAGGTTCAATAAGGAAGGTGTATCGCCCTCCACATCTGGAACCCGTGTAGGCTCGGTTAGCAATTGGGCCAGACTGTCTGTCCCAATTGAACTGTTCTCATGATGGCTCTACCCTACCCGCGTGGTCACTTATGCGTGAACCAAGGCATTGAAGTCGCCCAATACCACATTGTCGGCCGAGGAGATCCGTTGGAGAAGAGTCTGTCGCCGTTTGAACGGTCTCGGTTTGGACGAATTTATATTATTTACTCACCTTAAAACACTCATGATAAAAATCCATTGTATATAGACCCTTTTAAATTTAATATATTCAACTCGGATGACCTCTTACCAATTCCATTCGACGAAGTGATTCCACAGCTAGTACAACAATTGGCAAAACATTTTTTTTTATTATAAATTATAAAGTTTTACACAAAAGTTAAATTTCATTTTGCTCAATGATCCATATTATTATATCAAACGTTAGTTACAAAAATTTCCCGGTTTTCCCGGTACCAGTTACCGCAGTACCGGGAATCCCGTTTTCTCCACAGTACCGAGACTGCAACCCCTACCCGGCACTCACTTCTTTTTCGGCTGCAAGGTGTCGAACACAATAAATGTACCTAATCTTCAGTTACAGGTGGTCTCAATTCCCCAAATACTTGTCACACCGAATAATGCAGCTAAGCACCCACCTCTCGAGCCTGAGGTAGTGGCCCAGCAGGTCCTGCGCGGTGCGCGTGAGGCTGCAGCCCGCGATCACCTTCTCGGTGGCGTCCAGGCACGCTTTCTGCGCGCTCTCGTTCAAAGACGCTGCATCCGCCTACAATATATTCATACATGGTTTATTGTTATAAGCCTCATGTATCCAACTGCAGGGTAAAGGCCTCCCCCACCCCTTCCCTGCTCTTAGAACATCTGGTGATCCTAGTCTATTTTCCACCAACTTCTTCAAAAGGCGGTGGTGCAGCGTGAAAAACGTACTTACCCTGTCGGCCCACAAGATGTTTCTTTAAAGCCCCATTATTAGGACTCCATACCATACAAAGTGGAGAAAAAGTGGAGTGTGAGTGTCTAGTGCTGGTAGACTATATTTTAGAGTTGCGACTAAGAAACGGGTATAACCAAATTTATTTGTGCGTGGTGAAATCTTCATCATATCAGCTTGCAGCCATCCACTGCCAGGTTTCCTTTAATATGTGGCAGTCCCCTCTGTTCTGTGCTGATCTCATCCAAGTGCTACAATAATAGAGACGAAGACGTAAAGCGAAACATAAGCTAAGGAAAGCGCCCTGACCTGCGTCTTCCTGCGCAGGAAGTTGAAGTACAGCACGATGGTGTTGTGCGCGTGCGCCAGCTCCACCAGCACGGGCTCGGCCGCCAGCGCCCCCCCGCCCCCCGCACCCCCCACGCCGCCCCCCACCCCCAGTCGCCGCGCGCGCTCCAGCTCGCCGCACACGCGCGCCGCGCCCGCACACACCTGCGGGACGGAACATGGACATACTAAGAGGAATAAACTCAATTCTTCTAATACGACTATTGGGGATACCCAAAGATTTAGTCAGAGACTTTTGAGAGAGGGTTGGATTCCCACCTGAGGTATGCAACTTTTCAATATCTATGCTTTTTATTATAATTATTATTATTATAGATGATTCAGGCAGGCAGTTGAAACAACTGATAGTAGCGTGTATCCATTATAGATTTTTTTTATTTTCCTTTTACTTTATTGTAGTACTTGTATGAACTTTTACTAAGTAAAATTGAATACTTTGCGATATAATTTAAAACAATGCGTATCTATCGGTACAAAGTACAGACTTACGACTGGCTGTATGACAGCGATGGCGCGCGGCAGGCGGCCGGGCGCGGCGGCGGTGACCGCAGCTCGCGCGCGCTCCACGGCGGCGGCCGCGGCCTCCAGCACGCGGGTCAGCGCATCCGCGAACACCGCCGCCTCGCTGCTGGCCGCCGACACGACGCTCACGCGCTTTATCACCACCTCCGCCTAAGAACACACACGTACCTTGCGAAGGCCTCCATCATTGTAATCGAGTCGTGTCATCACTACAAATTGATGGGTATAGCTTCTTGAGGTGAGAACTTATCTTAATAAAATTAAAGTAGATATTTAACCAGTCACTGGTGACGACATGGAGTTTAAAAACAAGTAAAACTAGCATAAATACATTTTAAAACATGTTATACTAAGGATGTGGTTAAAAAGGAAATCATCAAAACATGGCCCAACCTGCGCGGCTAGATGCGCGGCGAGCAAGCCCACGCCTTCGTCGGCGCGCCCGATCTGCGGGAACAGCCGGAACAGCCGTTCTACGGCCGCGGCATCCTCCTTGCGGGCCGCCTCCTCGAACCTGAATCATTATGCACCATCATCAGCCGAAGGATTTCTACTGCTGGACAATGATCCCCCAAGGATCTCCACCGCGACCGGTCTTGTATTGCATACAGACAGACATCACGCCCGTTTCCCGGTTTTTCTGCCTATTGCAGAGGCCACAGCTTTCAATTTGCTTCGATGCTGCCACGTGATTGCTTATGGCAGTCCTAGATTACACGTAAGGGAATATTACGAGTTTTAGTAGGTAGGCTTCCTTGCATAACGCATTTACCCCTACAACTAAAAAAAAGGATAGGGTCCTAAGCGAATATATAATTGGCCATGGTTGCCGCGCTGCCGTTGTCATCCAGTTTATTCCCTAAAGATGCGTAAAGGCTCGAGCCAAAACTCGATCCTGAATTTGCAGTGTGTTCTGAAATCCACATTGTCTAAATTCGCTTCTACACTAACGTCACAAAGATGATGTCGCACTTGATCAGTATCGAAGGGAAAGTGAGTGATGTAAGAGGCGAGTATACATATGAGATTTTTGTAATAGTTACGTAAGTTATAGGAGACTGGTTCGCGAGACATTGTTTTAGGTAATTGTAAAGTGTCATTGTGCTATCTGATTTCTCTATTGTATTTGGTACGGTTTATTTTTATAATAGATACAAATATTTATAATCAAGCGAAATACGCTTTTTGAGTGTATTATATTACAAAATTTGGATACATGTTTACATTATTGTACAGTAAAATTCGTTTCTCATAAACTCATCCGTTTAAAACCTTTTCATTATTAAGTTATGGTACTATAGGTCTAGTTATATACCACTGTCTTGTATTTGATTAATCAGTTTATGACCGTTTGTTACCTTAATAAATAAATAAATAAATATGAGCTTTAGTGAATCGCCATGGTGGTGCCTGAGCGCATACTGACTTGCGCACGAGATGGTCTCGCAGCGTGGCGGCGGCGCGCGTCATGGCGGCGCGCGGGTCGGGCGCCCCGCGCGCGCGCGCCGCCGCCACCGAGCCGGGGTCCATGCTCAGGAAGCGGGCCACGTGCGCCGCGCCTGGGGAAAACGTACACAATCATATTCATATTGTAATTGAATATGTAACCGTTTTAATGAAATTAATAAATAGCATCAATCTCAGCGCTATAGTATAGAATACACACACACGCTCCACAGAATGCAACTAACGACAAACAGCTTGTGCATGGCATGTGGAGAGAAAACGTAGTCCATGCAACACCTATTGAGATATTGAAAGTCACAGTCACTGTGATTCTCTTGCTTTAAAGCAGTGGTTCTTAATCGGTGGTCCACGGACCACTGGTGGTCCCTGGAAGCATCCCAAGTGGTCCGCAAAGCCATCCTAATAAATAAGATAAGGCGTCAGAAGGGTTCAGAACCAAGAATTTAGAAGTTAGTAAAGAGTATGCAATCACAAGAACCATAAAATATGTAAATTGTGGGTTTTAAATAATTTTATGCGTGTTTTGTTTATTTAAAGATAGAACCCTTTAGGATATAAATGCGAATAAATGCCTAAAGTTTAGGTATTTATTTAGATTTAGGTACTGTATATCTCTAAACCTACTGGGTGGTCCATGGCAACGTAGAAATTGTATGAAATGGTCCCTCATGACTAAAAGGTTAAGAACCACTGTTTTAAAGCAAACTTCAGAGTGAGTATTATACAAACACTGTACAACATTTAGATTTAATAAAAATAGACTCAATACCTTATACATTAAGACTTATTTTACCTAATTGCATGAGGATTGCATGTTGCATGTGTTTAAGCACAATAGTGTTTCTATCAATTAGTAGTAGTAAGTATAAGAATAAATTAGTAGCCTCTTTAGAAACATATGACACCAAAAGACTGTAATTTTGAGGTCATTTGCTTAATTACAATCTTTCCACAGCAGACACTATACTGAGTGGAAACCATTTTAGGACCACTAGTTTTAATATAGGTAGATTTTAATGTTTAAAAGTGATACTGTGGATTGATGTATTTAGTATTTTATAAAAACTTAATGTTACCCAAAATCTCCTTTTCTTGAATGATAAGTTAAAGATTTCCTATATTAATATTATATATCTTCAGCAATTATCAACATGCATTAGAGATTGTATAAATAAATAAAGCCAAAAATACACTAACCAGTTTCATAGTCATGTGCCTTAATAGCAGCCTCTACTCCTGCACTGCATAACTGGAGATCAATCAAATCATGCACTCGGAGCTGACACTCTGCTACACGAGACTAAAACAAGAAAAAATAGATTTTGTTATAAGTACTATTGAATTTCACTTATTTTTTTTTAATATGGCTTTTACATCTCCTTTTCTTGAGATGTATTTTGCCAACAACAATTTTATATTGGTCACTACGTTTGGAGAATGTTCAGTAGAAATATTTTATGTTTTGGAGGAGCTTGATGTGGAAGGTTTCTAAAAAAATAACATTTAGTGGTAGAGACATCACAAACAGCACAACGGACAATTTTACAATAAAAGCCTATATTAAAGGTTAGGAATGGAGTTATAAAAAACTGTAACCTCGTAACGCCCCTTGTACATTTTAATGTACAAAATAAGTAATAACTCCCAAGCATTGTTACCAATTTATTATCGTAATCACCCAATGTACATTAAAATGTACAAAATATAACTTTGCACGCAATTTGAATTTCGCACTAACGCTATATTGCCGCATACCGTATTTTGATTGGTGAATTCTGTGATCAACGATTGGTCCAAGACATCTGTACAGCAAACCAAAGACTATATGTCAAAATGTGCACAAGTGACAAGAATGGCGCACGCGTTATGACCAGGTGAGTTTCAATCGTGGTTTATTTTTATAATCCATGCATTATTTGACTACTAAATTAATACAATTAGTAGATTTATTAATTTAGTATAACCGTCCATTGTTATTTTAATAACCTATCTTCAAAATTGTTTTTAAATTGATTGAAATAAGATTGTGTTCATTTTATTGTACACAAGATTGAACATAAGACGTTAAGGTCTTATGTTCAATCTTGTTATTTTTAAGTCTGCACGACGTCCACATAGAAGAATTATTAAATGATTCCGATGCCGGCGACTTAATACCTCCTGATGAAGACCTGGACGATTCAGTGTACAGACCAGAAGGCCTACTCTTTTTCTCTGAAACGAAATTTCGGCCGAATTTCGTTTGCTATTTATAGCGCTTTCCGTTATTTTTGATATTTCAAACAATTTTCTAAAAAATAATAATCTTAATGCCAATCTTATTTTCTATGAACGAAATTTCGAAAGGAACCAGCTGTAAAAAACAAACGAAAATCAGCCGAAATTTCGTTTCTGAGAAAGAGAGTAGGCCCTCAGTTGTAAACTCGAACAGAGAATCGGATAGTTCCAACAGTGAAACTAGTGAAAATGAAACTAATTGTTTGTTGATTTTCATCAATTCATTGTTTTGATATAAAAAACTATATTTTTGTTGATTGTAAATTGTGATTATCAATTATTTAAAAAAAATTCTGGCAACATTTATCATGAATAGTATTACTTTTAAAGTTTGGGCAGGAAGCACTTAATTTAAAATGTTTATTCTATTGCACATTGGGTGTTTAGGTTTGCATGAAATATTTGTTGCTGGGCGTTACGAGGTTAAGAACTGGTATAAATAAATTGAAAAAGATATGATGGTATATATCCTTATTGATCAGAAACATACCCTGGAAAGATCCAGCTGCCTCACTTTGGCGCTGACATCTTTAGCTAGCGCTGCTGTCTTGTCCACCATGTCAGAAGCAGCAAGAGCGTCATTCTTCACCTCTCCAAGCTTAGTGTACGCCTGGCTGGCAGCGCGTAACCGGCCTTCTAAGGCACACGCCCGCGATAAGGCGCTGGACAGTGCTTCATCAACTTCTGACTAAAGCATAAAAAGTTTGTGAAGTATCTCAGGTTATTTTATATAAGATACAGATTGGTTATGGAAAACTTTAAATTTAGTTACAATTTTCCGTAGCTATTAAAAAAAAATGGAAAAAATATTATTGTCTGCAATCGTCATCAAACAAGTACCAACAGCGAATGTACTTACCTCTTCTTTTTCAATTTCACCGAGTGCTTTGGCAAGCCCTTCTTCTGTAGACACATCATATTTCTCAAGAAGAAGACTAAGGGACATTATTTATAATGATAATCGTTCATCCATAAAACGGAACCGATCATCCTACTCTCTTGTAAATAACAAGCATACCTGTCAATGTCATTGTCAATGTCATGTCATGTCTTTTCACTTTACAATTTTATGATTGCAAACGGATCTAGCCCATACAGCCAGATCTTTAGTTTTTAACTGTTTGGATACCAGGTTACGTTTGTTTACACAATTCTATGACCACGGCTTATATTTCGGTTCGAAGCGATTCTGTTTCGGCGTGCAGTGGTACTGGGGGTAGCGATGCGCATTTGTCTGGCACAGACTATAGCTCGTTAGATTAGTTGTGAAGTCTTAACTACAAGTTAGTTAACTGTTTTTTTATTATTATTAGTATTGACGTCAATAAGTGCCCGTAAAGGTTTACATTGAATAAATAATTTGACTTTGACTTTGTTTAATAAAGTGAAAACGTAAAGTAGATAGGTAATTAGAATAGTAATGAAGAATGAAGGTGTTTTGTGATCCCGATCCCCTTGAGTTTTAGTAAAGGCGTGAGTAATTCATTTTTCAGAAAGCGCTTAAAAATTAGAATAGCTGTTTCTTTTTTTAAAGATGATTTATGAATTTCTTAAGTCCCATAAAAGATGAACTCCTAATTTACTGAAAATGTATGATTTTATTTATCATTTCAGTAATAACATACGTCTGTGGTATGGTAATATCAAATTTTCTCTGATCTTCAGCTCATCAAGTCAAGATATTGTAATGGGATTGGAAAGAGATAGCTAGCTACGAGCCAAGAGAGACAGACAGGAACAAACCTATGTTACAATTTGACATTTGCCCTAAACTAACAATCAAAATCCTGTACTAAAATCAACCGAAAAATATCTCCAACAAAAAAAGTGAAACTTTGATGATAGTTGTTAATATTTAATTAAGAACAGATCATATTTTCTTCATCAGTATGTAACTTTACACTATTAAAAATATTGCATTACCCCTATAATTTTTATATGTCGCTGTAAATTGTAGTTGTAGTTTAAAAGTGGACAGGCTGATACAACAAACTGAACGTATCTGTTATAAATTCAAGTAAAAATCAAGTGGTGGCTGTCTGTCTGTGCAGTGCAACAGTAAACATAAAAAAATCAAGAGACTAGAAAATCGATGTGTCGTTAATTGTTTATTATTCTTCAGAACGCTTATTTAGCGTTTCTCACTCTCTAGAGGACAGGGATTTATTGTACAGGAGAAGAACAATCGTCAAAGGTAAGGACGAGTTAGAGGTATTGACATTTGCATAACTAATATTACCAAACAACATTGGTTTGTTGGACGTAGCTACATTGCGATGGCTCAGGTGTGTGTGACGGGTTGCAGATTGACTCCGTGTGGGGTTGGGCTTCGCCCCCGCTGCGCCTGCAGCTGGGAAACGCGCGCGGGCATAAGAGGTGAGCAAACTTTATCTCTGATTATCATGAAACTTGTTCTTTCATACTAACATCTGCTCCTGAATTTACCTGACTAGTTCTGTATAAAGTCTTAACATAGTTTGCAATTATCACTTAATTACTACACTAATGTTAATTTGATCATAAGATTTTATTATTGATCTTAAGCTGTATTGTTGTCAAATTCTTACTGTAGTTGACTGATTTTAAAATAACGGAATGGGAATAAAGTGGTGTGCATTTAGCTAATTTCAATATTGTCAAATCACATTATTCCGTATCACATAATTGTTAATTAGAGACTAAAATGAATATGATTTTGAGTTGTATTCTTAACAAAGACATCCTATGATCAACATAACTACCTAATGGACCGGTACACCATACACTTAGAGTTGTATTATGCCTAGAATGGAGCTAATGGGTTCTCTTATTCTTTTCAATTTCTTTTAATACTGATAGTGGCAACAGTTGCCTTATCGTGGAACTGTATTGGTGGGTTATGCCCCCAATTTCCCCTTGTGATGTGCAAAGGCCTGATCCCACTTGTCGTTGATTGATGATGATATGACAGATGCGAATTATTTTGTCAATATTCCATTGTCAATGTTTTATTCCATTGCTGCTCACATCTCACATTTCACTTTTAAATGAGGTTTTTAATGTATGTAATTTGTAATGTATACTTCACCTCTTCACATGACGACACACATAACATTATAGTAACACTGTTGAATGGCCATTAACACAATTTATTAAACAAAGTTGTGTAACATTCCAATCCAAGGCCATTTGGTTTCCAAAAGCTTTTGTGGCTGCTTGTTTTACTATTTTATTGTTTTACAACAATCACATAGTCTTTATCACCAGTAGAAGTATGCTAATAACTAATTTACTTATTTAGTTGCTACACACCTTTATAATAAAATTAAAAGATTCAATATTTTAAACATATGTTGCAAGAACAATTCTTCTGTTTATTTGATTAGCATCTGTATAAATGTGGTATCTAGGTAGTTGGCGATATTGGGATTTTGTATATTTGCATTTTAGAAATCACATATATTTCAACTAAACAATTATAGCTCGATTGCATAAAATGTGCAGTTATTGTAAAGACTTTTCCATAGGAACTGTAATCTACGTAATCTGTATGCTGTATGCTATAATTTTTGAAAAACTAATAATAATTTAATGTACAAAAATAAATATTTGGCCGTGCCATACTGTATCATGTCTAAGCTGTAGGTGAACAGCTTTGCACTTTGCCTTGGTCCAGTGCAATGTCAACTTTTTTGGCTATTACATTAAAAGCTCAGCGGCCGTTAAACTACCGCCGTATAGTTTAAAACACAATAGAAATTCAATTGTTAGTGACCTCTAGGAGTGTTTGTGGCAGGCAAGGGGTGGAAGCAGTAAAGTAAAGTGTGTTGCATTGGAATAATCACCTTTGGTTGTTACATACTTTCTTTTTAATTTAAAGTCTTAAATCAAAACAAGAGAGCCCTGCTGCTATGTGCCGAAGATGTTTTGCCTGTCTATAATATAGTTTGTGATTATAGTGTTTTTTTATTTTATAAAAGTTTATTGTTAATGCGCCTTTAACATATTAATAATAGTCCTGTTAACCTATCCTGTAGTCTAAAATGGCTGTGTAGGAGTGGGTTCGCGTCGTAGTGTAACGGAGCTATGGGGATTGAACCACGATGTCCCACGTTCAACCCGAGCATCTTTCCTTTTGGCTACCGACAATACGACAACTGTGTTATGTATCATATGCATGCTGTGATCTCCTGTAATTGTGACAATATTTAGCAAGACACTAATTGCCTAATTTAATACTATGTAATGAATGGTATATGTCATGTTGGTGATCCTTAAATATAAATAAATAAGTATCAAAGTGTGTAACGGACGATGATGGTGATGATGGCGGTAGATTGGACGATGCTTATTAATTGAGTTATTAAATAATTTTATTTTGAGTTTGAGTTTAACAACGGTGCGTGTGGTCAGGATGGGCGAGGGCGGGTCGCCGGGCGGCGGCGTGGTGGGCGGCGCCGGCGGCGCGCGGCTGTCGCACACGTCGGAGAAGCACCCACGCGCCATCCTCGGCGAGCTGTCCGCGCTGCGCCGCCACCGCGAGCTATGCGACGTCGTGCTCAATGTGGCCAACAGAAAACTATTTGCACACAGGTCTGCTGTATACACACGCTTGTAGATCAACCTATTCAAAACTGACTATTACAATCAATATTATATATAGTTCATAGTAAGTACTATGAACACTTAAATGAGTTTGAAAAGATAATGGGATTTAAGTACAGTTATTTCTGTGAAAATAAATACTGGGACTCATTATCTTATCTTTACCACCCCACTTGTGTAGGCGATAGCTAAAAGGCGATAAGTAGGTGTAAATTTTCTGTAACTTGATTAACTAAATAAAATTATTATTCAAGAAATCTTATCGTTAGTTAATACATAACCACCAATTTTATTATAATTGACACAATATTTTTACTTTTAACTTTGTGGGAAAAGGAATTTCCTCAATGTAACTGCAGATTTTAACAACAAGTACTAGTACAGTAGCGCCATCTACGCTGCCACCGCTGTAGCTTCCCGCGTCCGTTTCTGTGCAGAGTCATCCTGTCAGCATGCAGCCCGTACTTCCGCGCGATGTTCACGGGCGAGCTGGCGGAGTCGCGCGCCACCGAGGTCACCATCCGGGACGTGGACGAGCAGGCCATGGAGCAGCTCGTCGAGTTCTGCTACACCGCGCACATCGTCGTCGAAGAGGCCAACGTGCAGGTCGGTAGCTGGTGATTATCACGGACAGTTTGCGGAGTTAGTTTAGCTAGTCGAGCGGAAATAACGTATCCAAAGTCTAGGTGGTCTGACTGACAGTATGCAAAGTAAGTTAGTAATAAAATTAGAACCCTCGACTCAACTAGAAGTAGTAACTAGTGGCCTTACACTAGTACTTATTCGCCTCGACTCGACCAGTAGTGTAAATAGTCTACCACCACTGGCACCATCATTAACCTATAAACGTCCCACTGCTGGGCACAGACCTTCCCACATGGACAACAGCACATGGGGAGGTTGGGCAATAACCAGTGATGGGAATAGGTAGTGCAATTTTGCGGGATTTAGTGACGCTTTACTAATATGGATATGCCTTTAAATCCCTTTTGGTAGGGATTTATATATTTGTAATTTAAATGGATTTAATTAAAATCTGGATTAAATGAAACCTACGAATTATGAGTTCTAAGCATATTTTATATTTCAATATGTACCCATGGAGCTGGTTTATGTTGACTATAGGTTTTCTAGAATATACGGTCAAATTAATTCTATAACAATTTAAAGCTACCTGGTAAATGCATCGTTTATTGTGGCGATGGTTAATAAGAACCGTTAAAGTCATTGTAAAGTCTATTTGAGTAGATGGACTTTGACTATAATATAGTCAAAGTCCATCTATTATGTGGGTGAAAGAGACAGCATGATTTTGAATCAGCGTTGTGTCTTTCTTTTTTGTCCATAGTAACTGAGCTTGGATTTCGTATTACTTACGTTTCCCAAGCCCCAATCCCGCAAGTCTTATCCATATTAATACAACGTTTAAGGTCATTTACCCTAAATTGCACTGCCTACTCCGATCACTGGCAATAACCTATCACGCTGCAGCGTGCTGGGATAATGCGGGTTGATGTGTTGCAACCACCACTACTGCAACTATCAAATGATAGCCTAAGGTAGAGCGCTAACCTTGCTCCGTTCATGCCTGCTGCATTTTCGACCACAGTGGACCCGCTGACCCAAGCTCATCGACTTTTTCCAGGCGCTCCTCCCCGCGGCGTGCCTGCTGCAGCTGCAGGAGATCCAGGACGTGTGCTGCGAGTTCCTGAAGCGCCAGCTGGACTGCTCCAACTGCCTCGGCATCCGCGCCTTCGCCGACACACACTCTTGCCGGGAACTGCTAAGGATCGCCGACAAATTCACACAACAGAACTTCCCTGAGGTACGAGGATGCTTATTTTCGTCTTGTTAAGTTTATTGTCGTAGTAAACCAATTAAATAATGTCTGATTAGTATTGCAATTTGGGGACCGGGTAAAGCTTCAAATGAAACTACTGTAGTGTCTTTATGTATGATTTAATACTGTTCTTAGTAATGACAATATAAAAGGGTAAGGTGAGACACACACTACAATTTGCGCCTAACTCGATTTGTCAGAAGGTGCGGGTTCATATTTAGTCTGTCGAATTATTATTCAAAACTTCCGATATTCAATGCAATTTTGCTGATTTACTTTCTTTAAAGAAATTTGCGATTGCGGCGATTTACTTTCTTTAAAGAAATTTGCGAAAAAGAAGTAGGAGTTTTTCAAATAGGTTTGGTAAAAATCAACTTCTTCTATGAGCTCCTGGCGAATGGCATAAACAGAGAGAGAGACAGGTTAGAGCAGTGGACCGGCAATCCAAAGGTCATGGGTTCGAGTCCCATTCCAGCTTTCCTGAGACTTGTTGTTTTTTTTATTTTTAGTAAAAATTTTATCCTTTATCAATATAGCATTGTAAATGCAAAAAATTTAATATTAAAGATATTTATAAACAATTACGTCTTTATTGATTGTTAAATACTTGCAATGGTATTTTTTTCGACTGCGAGGGTAGACTTCACAGTGACGTAATACCGCTGGCTTGCAGCGTTTCACCAAACTACTAGAAAAAATTCAACGAGTCTTTTGGGGTCTCGCTAGCTTAGCGGTTAGAGCAGTGGGCCGGCAAACCAATGGTCATGGGTTCGAGTCCCATGCAAGCTTTCTTGAAACTGGTTGTTTTTTTTCTAGTAAACATTTTATCCTGTATCAATATAGCATTGTAAATGCAAAATTTCAATAATAAAGATGTAAACTGAGAACTGAAAATGATGATGAAAATGTAGTGCTATTTATTTGAATCGTAACATCATCATCAACACGTACATCTATGTAAATTATTGTAGTTGTTCGTGAGTCATCTACATAAATTATTGTAGTTGTTCATAAACCCTTACTATATAATCATGACGGGGTTTAACTGAACCATCCAACCCTAAGGTGATGGAGAGCGAGGAGTTCCTGCTGCTGCCGGCGGCGCAGCTGATCGACATCGTGTCGTCGGACGAGCTCAACGTGCGCTCCGAGGAGCAGACCTTCCAGGCCGTCATGTCCTGGGTCAAGTACAACGTGGCCGAGCGCCGCCAGCACCTCGCGCAGGTGAGCGACGCATTGGGCACCACTATAGGCGGTGCCAAATCAATGTGCATCATTGTACAGTCACGAGCAAAAATATGTAAATAATTGTAACTCTCAATACATTGGAATAAGAGTCAAAGTGTATAGATATTGGTGCTTGTGACTGTACCAAACAATTATTAGGCCAGTTAATTATCACTATAATAGGTACTTATTTATTATGTACGTATTAAAAGTCAAAAGGTACTTAAGCACTTGTAAAGATTTAAAAAAAATGTTTGTGATATATGCCAAGTCTCCGGATCAAGGACGTCTCGTACAAAGATACGTTTGTTTACACAGAATTGTATCGCTACGGCTTATATTTCGGTTCGACGCGATCGTGTCTCGGCGTGCAGTGGTACAGAGGTAGCGATGACCTTTTGTGCACGTTTATCTTGCACAGACTAAAGGCAACGGCATTACATAATAATCAATCTATCAATTAGGCCAGCGTGATTCTCGGAGCTTGCTGTTCGTGGTCCTGAGCCATCCCCGTGGCACAGAAAGGATGCTATTACTTTTTTAGTGGGTAGGCCACCCCTCTCCCCGTCGCTCGTTTAGCTGGGCGGGGAGGGGTAGGAGAGTCCTACATACCCATCGGTCGCCCCCTAGCTTCGGTGTATGCGTAAGGCGGCATTTTACCTGGTTAAAAAAAGGGTCACGCCCCTCTCGACAGCGGATGGAAACAGCATTAGCTCTGCACTGCCGCCGCCGTTGTACGTGGCAGTTGGGAGTTGGTTTTTAAACCTGTTCCTTTTCTACTTCCTAGCCGGCGAAACAGCAGGTTTTTGTTCTGCCGCCGGCTTTTTAAGTGGAGTAGCCTTGGGCGCAGCTCCCGTCTTCTCAGCCTTCTGGCGTATGCGCTTAACCTTTTTCTACCTGACTTCGGGCGGTGGTTGAACAGCTCGCCTGTTGAACAGCCGCTGGGATTGGCAACGAAGCAAAAAAGAGTTTAGATGAAGCGGAAAAAAGAGATGAGAGATTCCGCTTAAAGCCTTTTGGGGCCGCAAGATAATAATAATAACGAATAATTAAAATTAATATTTACTTGGAAGGATCTTGATCGCTTTGCGCCTAAGACTCGAGTTTGCCCGCAGGTGCTGCAGCACGTGCGGCTGCCGCTGCTGAGCCCCAAGTTCCTGGTGGGCACGGTGTCGTCGGAGCTGCTGGTGCGCAGCGACGACGCGTGCCGCGACCTGCTGGACGAGGCCAAGAACTACCTGCTGCTGCCGCAGGAGCGCCCGCTCATGCAGGGCCCGCGCACAAGGCCCCGCAAACCCACGCGCCGGGGTGAGCACAGCTTGGCCTCTTATACACATCTCATGCGTGTTCATCACGCTCGTAGGCAAATACCACAGCAGTTTACACTTGCTACAATCCTGACCCACATAAAAAAAGCTCATCACTTACTTTAACTTTCAAGTAGCATGATGTATATCATCATCATATTCTGTTAATAGTCTCTGCTGGGTTCCACCGGCGCAGATATGCTCACATAACATTGGACATATGTGTAGATAGAGGTACACAATGGTTGTGACTACTGCCTATGCCAACAATAAAATGATTAAATTCTTCTATTAAAAGTGTAGTAGAACTTACTCAGTCGATAACTTTTTATTATCTTCAGCCCATAAACGTTTCACTGCTGCTCCTTCCCACATAAAAAACCAGCATACGAGCAGATTAGGCTATAACCCACCCCGTGAACCCGATGCGTGTTGGCTAGGTGTTGTTTACTCGGTCGTATTAACGTGTTTCTTTTTCCATCTCTTCCTCAGGCGAAGTGCTGTTCGCCGTAGGCGGCTGGTGTTCAGGCGACGCCATCGCGTCGGTGGAGCGCTTCGACCCTCAAACCGCCGAGTGGAAGATGGTGGCGCCCATGAGCAAGCGGCGCTGCGGCGTCGGGGTGGCCGTGCTGCACGACCTGCTGTACGCAGTCGGCGGCCACGACGGCCAGAGCTACCTCAACAGCATCGAGCGATACGACCCACAGACCAACCAGGTATACGGCCAGAGATACCTCAACAGCATCGGGCGATACGACCCACAGACCAACCAGGTATACGGCCAGAGCTACCTCAACAGCATCGAGCGATACGACCCACAGACCAACCAGGTATACGGCCAGAGCTACCTCAACAGCATCGAGCGATACGACCCCCAGACCAACCAGGTATACGGCCAGAGATACCTCAACAGCATCGGGCGATACGACCCCCAGACCAACCAGGTATACGGCCAGAGATACCTCAACAGCATCGGGCGATACGACCCCCAGACCAACCAGGTATACGGCCAGAGATACCTCAACAGCATCGGGCGATACGACCCACAGACCAACCAGGTATACGGCCAGAGATACCTCAACAGCATCGGGCGATACGACCCACAGACCAACCAGGTATACGGCCAGAGATACCTCAACAGCATCGGGCGATACGACCCACAGACCAACCAGGTATACGGCCAGAGCTACCTCAACAGCATCGGGCGATACGACCCACAGACCAACCAGGTATACGGCCAGAGATACCTCAACAGCATCGGGCGATACGACCCACAGACCAACCAGGTATACGGCCAGAGCTACCTCAACAGCATCGGGCGATACGACCCACAGACCAACCAGGTATACGGCCAGAGATACCTCAACAGCATCGGGCGATACGACCCACAGACCAACCAGGTATACGGCCAGAGCTACCTCAACAGCATCGAGCGATACGACCCACAGACCAACCAGGTATACGGCCAGAGCTACCTCAACAGCATCGAGCGATACGACCCACAGACCAACCAGGTATACGGCCAGAGCTACCTCAACAGCATCGGGCGATACGACCCACAGACCAACCAGGTATACGGCCAGAGATACCTCAACAGCATCGGGCGATACGACCCACAGACCAACCAGGTATACGGCCAGAGCTACCTCAACAGCATCGGGCGATACGACCCACAGACCAACCAGGTATACGGCCAGAGATACCTCAACAGCATCGGGCGATACGACCCACAGACCAACCAGGTATACGGCCAGAGCTACCTCAACAGCATCGAGCGATACGACCCACAGACCAACCAGGTATACGGCCAGAGCTACCTCAACAGCATCGAGCGATACGACCCACAGACCAACCAGGTATACGGCCAGAGCTACCTCAACAGCATCGGGCGATACGACCCACAGACCAACTAGGTATACGGCCAGAGCTACCTCAACAGCATCGGGCGATACGACCCACAGACCAACCAGGTATACGGCCAGAGCTACCTCAACAGCATCGGGCGATACGACCCACAGACCAACCAGGTATACGGCCAGAGATACCTCAACAGCATCGGGCGATACGACCCACAGACCAACCAGGTATACGGCCAGAGATACCTCAACAGCATCGGGCGATACGACCCACAGACCAACCAGGTATACGGCCAGAGCTACCTCAACAGCATCGGGCGATACGACCCACAGACCAACCAGGTATACGGCCAGAGCTACCTCAACAGCATCGAGCGATACGACCCACAGACCAACCAGGTATACGGCCAGAGATACCTCAACAGCATCGGGCGATACGACCCACAGACCAACCAGGTATACGGCCAGAGATACCTCAACAGCATCGGGCGATACGACCCACAGACCAACCAGGTATACGGCCAGAGATACCTCAACAGCATCGGGCGATACGACCCACAGACCAACCAGGTATACGGCCAGAGATACCTCAACAGCATCGGGCGATACGACCCACAGACCAACCAGGTATACGGCCAGAGCTACCTCAACAGCATCGGGCGATACGACCCACAGACCAACCAGGTATACGGCCAGAGATACCTCAACAGCATCGGGCGATACGACCCACAGACCAACCAGGTATACGGCCAGAGCTACCTCAACAGCATCGAGCGATACGACCCACAGACCAACCAGGTATACGGCCAGAGCTACCTCAACAGCATCGGGCGATACGACCCACAGACCAACCAGGTATACGGCCAGAGCTACCTCAACAGCATCGGGCGATACGACCCACAGACCAACCAGGTATACGGCCAGAGCTACCTCAACAGCATCGGGCGATACGACCCACAGACCAACCAGGTATACGGCCAGAGCTACCTCAACAGCATCGGGCGATACGACCCACAGACCAACCAGGTATACGGCCAGAGCTACCTCAACAGCATCGAGCGATACGACCCACAGACCAACCAGGTATACGGCCAGAGCTACCTCAACAGCATCGGGCGATACGACCCACAGACCAACTAGGTATACGGCCAGAGCTACCTCAACAGCATCGGGCGATACGACCCACAGACCAACCAGGTATACGGCCAGAGCTACCTCAACAGCATCGGGCGATACGACCCACAGACCAACCAGGTATACGGCCAGAGATACCTCAACAGCATCGGGCGATACGACCCACAGACCAACCAGGTATACGGCCAGAGATACCTCAACAGCATCGGGCGATACGACCCACAGACCAACCAGGTATACGGCCAGAGCTACCTCAACAGCATCGAGCGATACGACCCACAGACCAACCAGGTATACGGCCAGAGATACCTCAACAGCATCGGGCGATACGACCCACAGACCAACCAGGTATACGGCCAGAGATACCTCAACAGCATCGGGCGATACGACCCCCAGACCAACCAGGTGCGAAGGCCCGGGACCAACGAAAGGGTGCTCAGCGTAATGAATTTCATCATCATGAGCATGAGATCATGGTCAAATGCCATCGTAATTTGTACCGTCATCGATAATGTTATTTGTGCAGCTCATCTTGCTTAAAAATATCATCATCATCAGCCTGTTCATTATCATCATCATCAGCCTATAAACGTTCCACTGCGGTGCACAGGCCTTCCACGTGAACAGTAGCACGTGGAACTCTCCACGCTGGCCCAATGCGTTGGCGGGTTTTGACGAATGTCATTTTACGACAACAACCGGGACCAACGGTTTAATGTGCCTTCCGAAGCACGGAGGAGCTCGAGATGTTTTTAATTTGGTCACCAATCCAGCGACTCGGCATTGCGAAAGTTGATTAGCGAGCAAGATCGCAAGCAAAATGCGCTAGCCGCTGCGCCATCGAGCTCCTCGATTGTCGTCGACTATGCCAGTACATAAGTACGCCCCGGCGTGTAGGCTGAGGTTAGGACAACGTGCTTTCTGCCCTACACACGACCGGCTGCGTACTACCACAGAAGAACTAATAGTACTACGTCCAGAAGGTTCACTCTCTAACGACTTTCATGCGAAATTAAAACTTATCGTGTGACCCGAGCGTTCATATTCCGTTAAGCAACGCTGACTCGATATCGATTTGACGTCATGACGTCATAGAGCTTGGGTTTCCTTGCGCGCGCAGGGATTACGAGTTAGCGACTCGGCGCTCGGTGTTGGGTGGTCTCGCGCTCGCGGCAACCTTTACTGCCATACGCCTAGGCGGCCAAACTGCGGAGGCGCGCCAAACGAACGGACCTAAACTGCGGAGTGACACCCCCCTGGGGCCCAAGTCTGCTAATTTACGAATGGCATAATTGAATCGCAATTGGATCGCATTGTAATTGTTTGACACATTTGGTATTCTCTTACTCCACTCACTCTTGGATTTTTTTTGACACTTTTTTGACAGTAACTGTCAACGTCAAATTTGACAGAATTGAGCATAGACTATGCGATATTGTGCGATAACAATACATAAGATGAACCACAGAACCGAAATAACCAAACTTGTTCATACTAAAGTAGTCTGTAAGTCTATGAAAACACGGTACAAAGTCAAGTGTGTTTTTGTAGGTGCGGTCTCATGCGACCGCTTAGGTTTTGAGGGGTTAAGAATACCAAATGTGTCAAACAATTACAATGCGATACAATTGCGATACAATAACGATTCAATTATGCCATTCGTAAATTAGCAGACTTGGGCCCCTGGTATTCCACAGCCTGTATTTATTATGTCGTGTACCCCGTAGTTTGGTAGTGACCTTTGCCTGTGTGCCCACCGCCCCCAGTGGTGCGGCGCGGTGGCCCCCACGTCGTCGTGCCGCACGTCGGTGGGCGTGGCGGTGCTGGAGGGCGCGCTGTACGCGGTGGGCGGCCAGGACGGCGTGCAGTGCCTCAACCACGTGGAGCGCTACGACCCCAAGGAGAACCGCTGGACCAAGGTAACAGCCCTGCGGCACTCCGCATACGGTGGCCGGCACTGTCAACCGCACCTGCAATAAGCTTTGTTTCATTTTGAGATTAAATAGTGATAGTAATATTAACACAATCACTGCCGTACTCAGACGTTAATTAAGTTTTAATGACAATTAAGTCTTTGGCTGTCACTTTCCTATGTATAGTGCTAAATAGAGGAGGAAAGACATTTAATTGACATTAAAACTTAATTGACGTCTCTTTAGTAAGGCAGTTAGAGGTACTGGGTAAACTTTCCAGGCAGTTTCCGCTATGTATAGTCAGCAACAAAATTAGATAGATACACACATATGACAGTTTGTAGACCTTATTTTTAAAGACATAAGAATCAATAACTGTCAAAAGTGTGTATTATCTTTTGATGCTTACTGTACTTCATATACTTATTATTGTGCTCAGTATGATGGCCCATGATGGGTCAACATTTAATTATTTTATCCAAGTCAGTTGCTATCATTGCTGTGTTTCATTCAATAGTTACAGATATAAAGTACGCTTTCACATTCGAATTATTTACTATATCATCACGTTAGATCTTCTGAATTGAGCTCTTTTCTGTTGTGTAATAAAACACAGTCTAATTGACATTAGTCTTCCTATCTTAACGTGTCCGCGACTTCGTGAGCTTGTAATTTGTCGTATACTTCGTTGTGTATATGCCAATCGCTAGTAAAAAGATATAGCAGCGTTTGCACATTTCATTACAAATTATGGGTCCATGAAGTCTTAATGCGCTTAAGCCTTCGTCACGAAGACTCCTAGAGGTTGCTAATAATTGAATTTCTGTCGTGTTTGGCATTACGACAGCTGACCTCTTAGAGAAGCTACTTTATAGAGAGTACTACTCGTCATTAAAATAAAAATGTAAAACCTATGTAGGTAGTAAGCATAGGTAGTGCTAAACTTTTAGCTTAGCTCGCTCTGAAGTTGCGAAGCGCAGGTGTACAGTTAGCAACATTATAATTAGAGCTTTAAATATTTATATAATAACACATCCAGATAATTTATAAATTAGGCGTTTTATTTATTTTTTGATACCCAAAATTAATCAGGATAAATTAATAACAACAATTAAATTATAAGTATACATATATTTTATAAAAATAACATTTTAAGAAGCTGTGGAAGCTGTGTGTTTCTTTATCGGGAGTACGGAAAACTGTCCAAAGATCCGACTTATTTGCTTCTGCATTAATTCTGCGCACCGTCAATAGTCCATACTGAATCCAGTAGCAGCCGAAACCTTTTTTGTGCATGTTTTAGGTCAATTTGTATACCTTAGTCATTTTCTTTCTTCGTAAACTCCGATACGTTATAAATATTTTTTCTAGCTTGCCGACGTAAAATTGTATTACGTCTATAGGCATTTTAACAGCCTTTCAAAAACAAAACAGTACCTACTCCTACAATAACAGTAACAAAAAACATAAATCGACAACTTAAAACAGTAACGTAACAACAAACAATAACAAACACCTAATATCGCGACGCGACCAAACATAATATACTCGTGACTGTACTTTCCACTGCTAAACCAAAACAAACGAATACACATGGCGAGCGCGGTACAGCGCAGGGGTGCGCGGGGGTGCGCCCCGCCCCCCCTACCCGCTTGCGTCCCGCTGATACCCATATTGTGGTATTGCTACGCGAATCACCTCGTGTTCACAGCGAGCTAGCGCGTTTGGCGCGGGTTATAGTATAAACGTCCCTTTAGGTGGCGGCGATGACGACCCGGCGGCTGGGCGTGGCGGTGGCGGTGCTGGGCGGGCAGCTGTACGCGGTGGGCGGGTCCGACGGGCAGGCGCCGCTCAACACCGCCGAGCGCTACTGCCCGCGCGCCAACCGCTGGGCGCCCGTCGCGCCCATGGCCACGCGCCGCAAGCACCTCGGCGCCGCCGTGTACGACGGACACATATACGCCGTGGGCGGCAGGGACGACTGCACCGAGCTGTCTAGCGCCGAGAGGTAAGCTAGCGCCGACCGCAGGGTCTACGGTGGACTCGTATACGCAGTGGGCGGGCAAGATGACTACACGGAACTGCCTGGTGCAAAGAGGTAAGTTAGCGCCAACCGCTGGGTGTCCGTCGCTGCGATGTATGACGGGCATATACACCGAGATTTTTCATTGGTTTCGGAGCCGCACCCCTGTTCATGTTTATCATCAGTAGAAGCTATTTAGCTTGTTAAACTAAAAATATGAGCATAAAAAAATCATTAAAAAAATATCAATATAAAATGTAAAAATCCTTAGTACCGGACGAACTTATCAAAGTCAATGACCGAAACGCTTCAAACGCTCCGCCTACCCCCGCCCAGCCGCCGGCAGAGGCGGTCCGGCCGGGAAAGTTCATAGGGGTCACTGTGTACTTAGTAGATAAGGAGAACGTTACTACGTGTTTTCGAGAAAACGTCACTTTTACATCTTTTTTTTCTTAGCTCGTAAAGCGATTATTATTTCATAAGTAGGTACAACACTTTTTTTGTATTATAACGTTTTCGGCTCTAAAACCAATGAGAAATCTCGCTGCGGTCTATGATGGCCATATACTCGTATACGCATCAGTGGGCGGGCAAGATGACTACACGGAACTGTATAGTGCATAGAGGTAAGTTAGCGCCAACCGCTGGGCGCCCGTCGCTGCGGTGTATGATAGCCATATTATACGCAGTGGGCGAGCGAGATGTCTGCACCTGCACCGAGCTGTCCAGCGCTGAGAGATAGGATTAACGATTTCGTAGATGTTTCTATGAACAATAATTTATAAAAACATCGGAAATATAATACTGTATAAAAGTTCTAGCAAGATTCGCGTTTTGTGTGTGGAGCAGCAACAAGCACTTAATTTTGATTCTTTTATGTAACATCATCATAAACCTTTAATCTTAAACTACTGGTCTCAGGCATTCCGACTTATAAGATTGAAACATTACCTAACACTTTCTACGCAATTATAGACCTATCGCAATAACCTCCATACTTTGCAAAAGTATGGAACGTGTATTAAACAGCAAGCTCCTGGCGTACCTCGAGGACAACAGTCTACTCAGTGATCGACAATACGGTTTTCGCCGTGAACGATCAACTGGTAATCTTCTTGCGTATGCCACACACCAGTGGGCGAAGCCATCGAGAAACACGGCGAAGCACTCGCTGTCTCTCTCGACATCTCGAAGGCATTTGACAGGGTTTGAAACGACAGTCTTAAAAGCAAGCTTCCTACATACGGAATTCCCACCGCACTGTGTGCCTGGATATCCGACTTCCTGAGCGAACGGTCAATAAGGGTAGTCATCGATGGCTGCTCTTCTGACTTATTGGCTATAAATGCCGGAGTACCTCAGGGGTCTGTCCTCTCTGCGACACTTTTCCTGCTGCACATTAATGATCTATTGTGCCCAGGTATCTTCGGATACGCAGACGACAGCACTGTTACAGAGCGATATATGTCCAGTGCCCGCGCCAGTGTCGCTGAGACTGAGTCACTTAGAGAGGCCATGGTTGAGCGAATGAATTCAACATTACAAGCAGTGTCCGACTGGGGCGAAGCTAACCTTGTTGAGTTTAACGCCAACAAAACACAGGCTTGTCTGTTCTCCGCCAAACGGAGTCCATTTAATGTCACTCCTACGTTCCTGAATGCACCGATACCGATAACCGACCATCTCGAGCTCCTAGGTATGGAACTCTCATCTAACCTTAACTATGGTAGCTCCATTGAGTCGAAAACAAAAACCGCTGCCAAAAAACTTATTATCCTCTTTAAGGTTCGGCGATACTTCACACCGGAACAGCTGCTCCACTTGTATCAAGCACAAGTTCGGTCGTGTATGGAGTACTGCTGCCACCTGTGGGATGGCTCTGCCAAGTACCAGTTGGACGCAATGAACTCAGTGGACCGAAGGGCTAGGAGACTCATGGGCGACGATGCGCTCGTTGGATCCATACTTCAGAGTTTGGAGCATCGGCGTAAAGTCGCCTGTCTATCGGTCTTCTATAAGGTGTATTTTGGCGAGTGTGCGCCACCAGGAACTACATAACCTGATACCACCCTCTACTTTCTACTACCGGACCACTAGACGCCGGGAGGGCTTCCACCCCCATGTCGTTGACTTTCCAACAATCCGTACCCAGCGGTTTGCTGCATTTTTCCTAGTACGCACCGCTAAGGAGTGGAACGCTCTCCCTGCGTCTGTGTTTCCGGATACTTACAACCTTAGTATCTTCAAGGCCAGAGTGAATAGGCATTTTCTGGGTAAGCGTGTACCACCGTCGGCCTCGTCATCGCTTACTACCACCAGGCGAGACTGAGGCCAAACGCAAACCCATTTTAAATAAATAAAAAAAAACCTTTGACATAAAAAAGGTACCGGTATCGGTTTGACACCGGTATTCATAATACAGGTTACCCGATCAGTACCGGTAAGTAGGATTGTAGTAGTACCGGTATTATACAGATAAATACCGGTACTTATACCGTTACTAATACCGGTACCAAGTAACCAAATTCATTAGTGCGAGCGAGAGATACCGAGTAAATAAATGAGTGGCGCTTGGATTGACTAACTACACTGCATTTCGCACGGCCACAGCCGTAGAGGCCGCAATGCACAGAGTGCACTGCATATCACGTGACAAACAGACTGGCAACGTTGCAGATAGATACCGTAATTTTTAAGGTATTATACCGGTACTCGTGGAAAATCGGTATCTAGGAACCGAAATGAATAACGGTACTTACCGATGTAATACCTGTATTATGTACCGGTTCCAAGCCCTTGTTGCCAGTGCCAACACTTGAAAAGTTAAAATTGGTCAATATTGTCTTTTGCTTTATATTTATTTATATATTGTAATTTGTATTTTGTTGTGTTACACTTATTAACCTCATACATTCCGTGTGCAGATACGAGCCGAGCACGGACTCGTGGTCGCCGGTGGTGGCGATGACGTCGCGGCGCAGCGGCGTGGGGCTGGCGGTGGTCAACGGCCAGCTGTACGCCGTCGGCGGCTTCGACGGCACCGCGTACCTCAAGTCCATAGAGGTCGGTGCACACGCCCAGACGAACAGTTACCGCCATTACACATGCTTAGGGGCCGTCTATTAACCAAGTGAGGCTCGAAAGGGGGGGAGGGGGTTCGGCAAAAATCACGAAATATCACAAGGGAGGAGGGGGGGGTGTAGTAAGATATCACGTGTATTGATTTTTCGCCAAACGCGGGACTTCTAAACGAAAAGCGGCGTGTATTGTGACCAAGGTCACAGCGCGGCGAGTCAAGACTCGCCGCGCCGTGTAAGTAGGTATAACCCGCGACAATCATCTAGCTCGCTATGAACACGAGGCGAGTGGCGTCGCAATAGCACAATATAGGTATCGGCGGGACGGAAGCGGTTAGGGGGGCGGGGCACACCCCCGCGCACCCCTGCGCATGCGCGCTCGACATGTGCACGAGTTTATTTTTAACCGACTTCAAAAAAGGAGGAGGTTCTATGTTCGACGTGTATGTTTTTTTTATGTATATCCAGCGATATCTCCGTCATTTGTGAACCGATTTTAAAAATACTTTTTTTATTTGAAAGAGCATACTTCTGAGGTGGTCCCATTCCCACCAAATCAGGATCTGATGATAGAATCCCAGGGAAACCGAGGGAAACCTTCAAATTTTATAGGCACCGATGTATTTCAAATAATTTCTAAATAATCATATATTTGCTTCTTGTAGTCATCATCTGATGACATTGCTGATCTGATGATGATGGGAGACACAACTCCTCAACGATTAGGAGTTAGGGGATTATTCTTTAAATATATATTATATTATAGAAGGCTATATAGTTGTGTACCATCAAGTTATTCAGGTAAGCTGATGATGGAACATGATGGTACAATTCCTCAACTCCTGACAGTTAAGGAGTTGTGTATTTGTACTTGCCCATATTAACTTGTATTTATTTTGGTTTATCGACTTTACACAGTTACTGGGGTGTTTTGTACGAGAAAGGGGGACTTGTAAATTTGGATGGAGAATATAAGAAAATAACAGATTTCTTTTTTTATAATAATCTTAATCGTTCCATTTCGCGCAATGCTTTTCATCATGTGGTTTGTTACGCACTTTGTTAGGCTCTAAGTCGCAAAGAGCAATGCCATCCAGTGCCTTCACACGATTAAGTGCTACATAGACGTGGCCTTTGGCAAAATATTTATTGTCCTAGTCAATCACACTGAATCCGGTAACTCGCCTGATTCTATTTGATCACGGCGAAGGGCAGGCCACTTAAACTTAGACACGATCCCCATTGCCCCGTTGACTGGAGCTTCAATAACAGAAATCGTAAGTCTTAACATAACTCTGGAGCCTATACCCAACTTCAGTGCGTGCATCACACCGCCACAGTTATTAACATCAGCAGGAATGACGTTAGATGGTGGTCGTTTTCGGTTTGTTGCTGCCTCTAGTGATAGCGTGGAATGTGTAAAGGCGACTTGACTGAAATTTGTACTTTATACGTACCTATTACTAACACTAAAAAGAGAAAAATAAAGATTTTTTATAAAAAAAATAAACCGACTTAAAAAAAAACACAAATAAGATAAAAAAACACAATCAAAAACTCACTAAAAAGCAAAAAATAAACTTAATTTACATTAATAAATAAAAATAGCATATGTATCTACATATTCATGATTATAATATCTAAACAAACAAAACCTTACTTACTTATGTTACCTAAATATAAACACGTATTTTATATTCTACAAGTATATACTATAACCTATTTATTACAATATATGAATTTTTACATATGTGATAATTCTTGTCTAAACCTATTACTTACCTATTAATCTATTTAAAATATTAAATGTATGTGCTACCTATCTGTCTATTTGAAGTCGGTGCCAAGCCATAGGTATGGTATGTTGCATGCAGAGTGCAGGGTGGTGCAGGCCCGCTGTGATCGGACGCAAGGCCCGAGTACGGGTACTCACCCGTGGTGGTACCGAGTGGGGGCGGTGCTCGCGCTGAGCGATCGTAACATATTTTGTAATAAATAGGTTATAGTATAGGTACTTGTAGAATATAAAATACGTGTTTATATTTAGGTAACATAAGTAAGTAAGGTTTTGTTTGTTTAGATATTATAATCATGAATATGTAGATACATATGCTATTTTTATTTATTAATGTAAATTAAGTTGATTTTTTGCTTTTTAGTGAGTTTTTGATTGTTGGTTCAGCAGTGGAAAGTACAGTCACGTGTATATTTCATTTGATCGCGTCGCGATATTAGGTATTTATTGTTTGTTGTTATTACGTTACTGTTTTAAGTTGTTGATTTATTTTTTTGTTACATACTGTTATTGTATTAGGAGTAAGTACTGTTTTCAAAGGCTGTTAAAGGTAATGTATTAGGAGTAAGTATTGTTTTGAAAGGCTGTTAAAATGCCTAGACGTAATACAGTTTTACGTCGGCAAACAAGAAAAAATATTTACAACATATCGGAGTTTATGAAGAAAGAAGCAGAGAAAGGTATTTGTAATCTGACGAAGATGAAAGCGAAGTCTTGCCGTGCTCAAGCAAATCATTAACAGACTATATAAAAGGTGGAAAACCACTGTAATGTAATTTAAGGTTTCCACAGCTTCATAAAAATTATATATTTTTTAAATATATGTATGCTTATAATTTAATTGTTGTTATTATAATTTATCCTGCTTAATTTTGGGTATTAAAAGATAAATAAAACGCTTAATTTATAAATTGTCATGTTGTTTTATTATTATAACGCTCTAATGATAATGTTGCTAACTGTACACCTGCGCGTCGCAACTTCAGAGCGAGCTAACTATTATTTATTCTGTGGCGCCGTTGCCTAGTTCTAGAATAAAATTAGATTATCCTACTTTATACCTGTATTGAAAGATAATATTATAAAAATTTTAAGATTTTTTTGTAGGTACTAAAAATACACGTGATTTTGGGTGGGGGTGTGGGGTAGTCTTAAACCTCACCACGTATCACCAAGGGCTTAAAAAATGCTAAAAAAGCATCACGTGATTAATGGACGGCCCCTCACGGCTATTATTCCCAAAGGGTTTGGCATCATCATCATCAGCCTATAAACGTCCCACTGCTGGGCGCAGGCCTCCCACGTGGACAATAGCACGTGGGAATATTGGGCCATACATAACCCACCGCGCTGGCCCAATGCGGGTTGGTGGGTTTTAACGACTGCCATCTTACGACAACTACCGGGACCAACGGCTTAATGTGCCTTCCGAAGCACGGAGAAGCTCGAGATATTTTAAATTTGGTCACCCATCCAGCGACCCGTGTGATATAGTGAATTACACTATCAGCACGTACTCAATAGTACGTGATAATTAAGGTCTTCCTGATTGACAAGGCGTCCTTCCTCTAGTCACGTATAGATGTGATGTTAATTAGTATTTAAGATGATACACTAGAGGATAAAGATTTATTGATTCAACGCAAGACATTGTTTCATTTCGGGTCTCCGTCCCAACGCCATTACATGGCGACCGTGACATGGTGTCACAAGTCCGCGCCGCGAAATCGCTAGTTGAAGTCTACAAAATATCAGGAAAATAGTGCTACACGGGCCTACAAGAAGGACGAAGGAAATAAGAAGAAAAACTGTAAGCCAAAATTGTTTAACTATGGGAAACCCACAATCTAAAGACAATATTATTGTCAGTCAATCACCAACTCAATCGGCGGCAGCATCAACTCCCTTGGCCGTTGGGATGCAACTTTCAGAGATCTTTTTACTGACCATCGTCGTTGTACTAGCGGGTTATATAGTACTTAGGCTGCTACGTTACTTCAACGCACGACTATTAGAAGACGTAGAACGCAGAGCGGTTCGACGGGCAATTGGACCAGCACAGAACGTGTAAGCCAGCACGAATTAATATAACTATGCTACCAAGAATCTATGTGTGTGTGTGAGTGATTTTTTTTTTTTTCTAAAGTGTGTTCATGGCAAACCTGTCAGAACTCTTGAGTGAGCTTAAGGCTATTAGAGACTCTATTATTAAATTAAGTAAGGACAAACGTTATTCCGCTCAGGGGCAGAATAAGTTTTTAAGAGCAAAGGAAATTAAAAATATTTTTGAACAAATATCTGCAGACTTATGTAAAAAAGGGATAGATGCTGTAGAATTACAAATAACAAAAGCAATATCGTCAAAGTTTTTATGTAATTTTGAGGAAATCGAGTCACTCGTTAACCCGCATCATTCAGAAACGATCACAACCATGGCCACGTTTGATCTAAAAGTCGCGCTCACGCTCCTCCCAGTAGTAGATTGCGACGAAACGCAAATTAACCAACTAATAGACGGAATAGAGTATTATAGTAGTACCCTTAGAAACGAGGACCAGCCTCTGTTAATCAATTTTGTTTTAAAAACTCGTCTTTCTAGCAGTGCTAAAACAAAAATTAATAAGTCTTATGTGTCTGTGGCAGACCTAATAAAAGATATAAAAAATGTTTTAATTCCGATTAAATCATACACAGCCATTTTAGACCGAATGCTACGATGTAGGCAAGGAAACAAGACCATAGAAGTGTTTGGTAGTGAAATCGAAAAAATGTCCAACGATTTAAGTACAGCACAGGCTAATGGAGACGAGTCGGCATATAATTTATTATAGCCGATTAATTAAAAAATGGCTATCAAGCGTTTCGCTGACGGCCTAAACAATATTCGTACAAGCATTATAGTTACGTCTAGGTCCGTAAGCACAGTTAGGCAGGCAATAACTATAGCCTTAGAACAAGAAGACTCGGTAGTGAAACCACCAATAAACAATTATGTTAACTACACTCGGCGTCAAAAAAATCGCACCTCTTAGAAAATCACTTTCAAATGTCATTTACTCTTGATATGCACATGCAGTCGCATTAATTATGATTTTATTTACAAGGTTACTTAATTAACTTAATAAAAAACATTACTTTTCATTATCAAATAAAACCTAATGCAACAAATAAAGTGTCACAAAAATTCGATGCAAATTTTGCTACCCGTGAGAGTTGCTAGTTGCGCTTCCTTTGTGGGTATAAAACGGTCAACACGGGTTCAATGTGGGTCATTCGCTATTCAACCGTTGAAGAGGACACACGCACAGATTTTGATGGATACCACAGCTGATAAAGCCGCTCAAGTGGTTGCACTACTGCAATCAGGGGTGCGGCAGTGTGATGTCGCCCGGCAACTGAACCTGAGCCGTTATTCCGTTCGAAGAGTGTACCAGCGCTTCATAGAGACCGGTGGCTATATCCGCAGACACGGTTCGGGTAGACGTCGCTGCACTTCGGAAAGAGACGACCGGTTCGTTGTGTCGAACTCTTTGAGAAATCGTTTCTCCAACGCTGTTGAGTTGCAACAGCAGCTCCAGGCAGTTCGCAGACGCACCGTAAGCGTATCTACGGTTAGAAGAAGATTGAAGGAGAAGAAGATAGCGGCCCACAGAGCTGCTACGGGTCCAAAATTGACTGCAGCGCATCGGCGAGCCCGCTTGCAGTTTGCTCGTGACCACGTCGATTGGACCCTTGAGCAGTGGAGAGCTGTTCTCTTCTCAGACGAGACGCGAGTGTGTCTTTTCTGCAACGACCGACGGAGAAGAGTATACCGGAGGCAGGGTGAACGTTTCGCCCAAGCCTGCATCCAGGAGACGGTGGAATATGGTGGCGGATCCTGCATGTTCTGGGGCGGTATGTCTGCTGCCGGCAAAACCGACCTTGTCTGCGTCTCCCGGACTGGAGGTGCTCGCGGACAAGGGTCGCTGACTGCTCGCCGCTATGTCACTGAGGTCCTGGAAGTGCATGTGGTCCCCTTTGCCGAATCTTTTGGCGAGGGGTTCACATTAATGCACGACAACGCTCGCGCTCACACTGCAGGCATCGTGAGCGACTTCTTGCAGAGGTCCCAAATCTCTGTGATGCAGTGGCCAGCGCGAAGTCCGGATCTGAATCCTATAGAGCACCTCTGGGACCATCTTAAACGTAAGGTTCGATCTCGGGATCCAGCTCCTTCGACTCTACAGGAGCTCCAAGACGCGGTGATTGAAGAATGGGGGCTTATCCCTCAAGAAGAGCTCCTGAAGTTGGTGAGGTCCATGAGGGACCGTATGGAAGCCGTGATCAGGGCAAGGGGGGGTAACACTAGATTTTAAGTTAATTTTAAGACACTTTTTGTACATTTTTCTTTGTAAATTATCTGTTGTTAATTAGGACTTAATTAAGGATTTTTATTATTTTATTAATTTTAATGTTGTTTGTATAATTATAATTAAACAGAAAGTTAAATTTAATTGTTTTTTGATACTCCTTTTTGTTACCTTTCTAATGATACCCAACACTATCCTCTACATAAGGTTTAAGAATTTTTAAAGATGATTTTTAAAAGGTGCGATTTTTTTGACGCCGAGTGTATGTTTCGAACCAGCGATTTGAAAAGATAAATAAAAACTATCATCAACAATATAATAAGTCACGTAACAACAACGCGACGAGTCAGCAAGGTCGGGGTCGTGCCTACTATAACTCGAATAGGTTTCAGGGTCAGCGCAACACCAGGTTTACGTCACCTCATAATAAACGTAGGAATGTACATTTCTTAGTTGACTCAGCAGAACAGTCTAATGACGAGAACGAAAGTGAACGTCAGAGTATACGTCAGAACGAACATCATAGCGATGATTTTTTTCGTTCTGAATAGCGCTGAGGTAGATATTTGTAGTTATGGTAGTGGTAATTACGTTTGTTTTACTTGTAGTCAAACTCAAATTTCTCTATTAGTAGACACAGGAGCAAGCATTTCAATTTTAAAGTTAGATTGGTTAAATAAACTCCGTAGCGTGTCCCGCGACGCAAAGCTAGTAAGGGATGAAATTAAGATTAAAGGAGTATGTGGGGATTTAGTATCAATAGGTTATGTTTATCTAGACTTATGTGTTAACAATTATAATTTTAGGCATAAGTTTTATGTGTTTAGCAACTTCCACTGTAAAAATGATGGAATTTTAGGAGAAGATTTTTTATTAAAATATAGTTGTAAAATTAACTATGAAAATAAGCTGGTTACATTACAGGATAAGATAAGTCTAGAATTAGGCTTAGGTAAAAACATAATAACGACTATTCCAGGGAGATGTGAGGTCGTAAAATATGTTTCGTCAGAGATAAAGGGCGAATGTGTCATTTTAGGGGAGGAAGTTATTGCAGGCGTATTTGTAGCAGGCGCCGTGGTAGTAGGAGACGGGAAAAAGATTCCGGTGCGATTTTTAAACACACGGGAAGAAGATGTAAAATTAAATAACTTTAGCCCGAAAATTAGAAAATACTCGGATTATTTCGTATGCTCTTTTGATACGGAAAACGGAAAATCTGTCGAGAGGGTTAAACAACTATTCGATTTTCTTAAATTAAAAACATATCTTGGTGATGAAGAGAGACGGTCTATTGAGAAAATATGTGCAAAATATGCAGATATCTTTCATATGCCGGGTGATAAGCTATCCGTTACAAACTTATACGAGTACAACATTAAACTGCAAAATGACGCGTCTCCTGTTTATGTCAAACCGTATAGAATACCGCACGCTCAGAAGGCTGAGTTAATAAAACAGGTAGGTAAATTGTTAGAAGAAGATATTATCGAAGAGTGTACCAGCGAATGGTCTTCTCCATTATTATTACTTCCGAAAAAAGCTGACAGTAGCGGTGAAAAAAAGTGGAGAATCGTAATAGATTATAGACTTTTAAATAAAAAAATAGTAGACGAAAAGTTCCCGTTACCAAATATACAAGAAATTATTGACTCACTTTCGGGATGCTTATACTATTCTCATTTAGACCTCAGTTCTAGTTATTACCAGCTAGGGTTATCACCAGAATGTAGGAAATTCACTTCTTTTACAGCTGATAAGCAATATCAACTGAAAAGATTACCTATGGGTCTCAAAACGAGTCCTAGCGTATTTTCTAAACTTATGTCTATGGCTCTATCGGGTTTAAATTACGAGATATGTTTTCTATATCTCGATGACGTAATAGTTTTCGGGAAAAGCCTATCGCAGCATAATACAAATTTAATGAGTGTATTTGAGAGGTTTAGGTCAGTTAATTTAAAACTAAACCCTTGTAAGTGCGAATTTTTGAGGAAAGAAATTAATTATTTAGGGCATGTTATTACGCCAAACGGGGTGTTGCCAGACAACAGTAAAATCGAGGTCTTGGAAAAGTTCCCAGTACCTAAAAATGTAAATGAGATTCGTCGTTTTGTGGCTTTTGCGAACTTTTATAGAAAATTCATAAAAAACTTTGCCACAATAGTGTACCCACTAAACCGTCTTTGTAAGAAACATGTCGAGTTTCAGTGGACGGAAGAATGTGACGTGGCATTTCAGACCTTAAAAAAGTCACTTAGTTCATTTTCTGTCTTAGATTATCCAGATTTTGGAAAAGATAATGTTTTCCGGTTGCAAACCGATGCGTCAGGGGTAGCCTTGGGGGCTGTATTATCAAATGGAAATAATAAGCCCGTAGCTTATGCAAGCAGACAATTAAACAGTTCAGAAATAAACTACCCAACCATTCATAAAGAGTTATTAGGGGTAGTGTGGGCTATAAAACATTTTCGACCATATTTATACGGACGAAAATTTAAAATATTAACAGATCATAGACCATTGGTTCATTTATTTAGCATAAAAGATCCTAGTAGCCGTTTAACTAAGTTTAGACTTTGTTTAGAAGAATATGATTTCGATATTGAATACATAAAAGGTTCCGAAAATGTAACGGCAGATGCCTTATCGAGAGTCATTATAACATCAGACGAGTTAAAAAATCTAAATTCAAATTTTTTGGGGGTATTAACCCGTTCAATGAAAAGAACCATGGAGCAAAATAATGAACCCGCTACCTCTGGAAGTAGCAGGGTTGAGCCCCCTGTTGATCATAGGCAACCAAGAGTGGTAGATATTATGCAGAAATCACAAAATGATGTAAGGTTAGATATTTGTTCGTATGAAAACTTCGTGAAGTTGAGGAAAAAGAAAAGATACGTCTCACAGACGGGTGATATGTTATTTAGTGACTCTACTATTTACATAAATCAGGAATCTCTACTAACGGAGGCGCGCCGAGACGCAACGATAGGAGAACTGAGTGCATTATGTAAAAAATATAATATTGTAGAAGTCGTTGTGATTAAAAATGGGTTTAATAAAAAGTTTATTAAAATTTTGACCCAAACTTTCATGAAACATAAAGAATTACCGCGGTTATGTATTATTAATAACCAAGTTGAACATGTTACAAATAAAGACTTGATACGTGTTATACTAAATGATTATCATTTATTGCCGACAAGTGGTCATGTAGGCATAAATAAAATGACTAAGAATATTCGAAAAAAATATTTTTGGAGTAATATGCAAAAAGACATAACTGAATATGTGACTCGCTGTAAAGATTGCCAAAAGCAGAAATTTTGTAATAAAAATAATAAAGAGAAAATGGTAATAACCACTACAGCATCTACTTCTTTTGAAAAATTATATTTAGATATTGTGGGGCCGTTGGAGGTCGATAATTTGGGTAATAAATACATATTAACAATACAATGCGAATTGACAAAGTTTGTAGAAGCTTACCCAATACTTGATAAGTCAGCTGAAACTGTTGCTAGGGTTTTTACTGAAAACTTTATTTTACGATATGGTACTCCCAGGGTTATTGCGACTGACTGTGGAACGGAATTTATTAATTCCACGTTAGAAACAGTATGTAAATTGCTAAATATTGATAAGTTAAATTCAACACCCTATCATCATGAGAGTATAGGTTCGCTAGAAAACTGGCACAAACATCTCGGATGTTACTTGAGAATACAAACACAGAATCAGTCGGCAAATTGGAGTACCTGGATACCATATTGGTGCTTTGCTTATAATAATTCTGTAAATACTAGTACCAAATACTCCCCTTATGAACTAGTTTTTGGGAAAACATGTAACGTACCTAGTAATTTAGTTAGTAAAGTTGATCCCTTATATGTATACGACAATTATCCATCGGAGTTAAAATTTAGATTGCAAAAAGCTCATAATGATGCCAGGAACAACTTATTAATATCAAAACAAAGTAGAAAAACTAATTATGATTTAGATTGTAAGGAAGTACACTACAAAAAAGGTGATCTACTCTTGTATAAGAATGAAAATTATAATAAATTGAATGACTTGTATTTAGGTCCATTTGAAGTTTTAGAAGAGCTAGGTACTAATGTAAAAATATTAAAGAATAATAAAGAATATATAGTTCATAAGAATAGGACTAAGATATTTAGAAAATAAGAGTTTACTTTTCAGGGAAGGGATGCCTAGCCTTTTCAGGGGAGGTGTGATATAGTGAATTACACTATCAGCACGTACTCAATAGTACGTGATAATTAAGGTCTTCCTGATTGTATTCAGTTTCATGGGTGGAACTCACCCTTAATTTTTTTATGGTGACTAAAAAATAAGGGTGTATAGATGAGACATCGCTATATTCTGCTACTTAATAAGTAAGTTTTGTATGTACCTACTACATTTACATCAGCGAAGACAAAACTAAAATATAGCTGAACAACACTACTTGTTGTAGATTTGCAAAAAGTGTATAGAGATAGTTTTGTAACATTATTATCAGTGTATAAACGGCCGAACGTTGGCCGGGTCGTTGGGTGTTATAGAGAAAACAACGTTTTAACTTGTCATCTTATGTATTTATGTTACTTAGGTATTTATTTTTATAAATAATGTAAGATATTCCACATGTTGTACATTGATGACGTGGTGGTCCGGCAGGTGTTCGACCCCGAGTCCAACCAGTGGCGGCTGTGCGGCGCCATGAACTACCGGCGGCTCGGCGGCGGCGTCGGCGTCATGCGCGCGCCGCACCACGACAACCACTACATCTGGTCAGTACCCACGCCACCCAGCATACGTACATACAACAAAATCTGCCGTATACCACCTTGAGGGCTATTTTTATTTGCATTTGTCTTGTCCCAACATCCTTTTTAAACTTTTGCTACAACATCCCCTCTATTAACTCAAAAGTCATAAAATTGAAAACAGTCAAGATGTTATAAAAAGGGATGTTTTGTTTGTCGCTAATCAATGGAAACAAAAGGCGGAACGGGGCCAACCAACACTTTCTTGCTTTTAAATGAACGGCTCGTCGTCATTGGTCAATGTTAAGCATAACCGCCTCCGTGGTCTAGTGGCTAAGCCACCGGTTTCAGACCCAGAGGTCCCGGGTTCGATTCCCAGCAGGGGGTACATCTTTGTGTGCTCGGTTTGGTTGGTGGTAGGGTTGTTAAGTCCGCCTGGCTAGCTACCACCATCTTATCTAAGTCTGTCGCCATAACAACGATGTTTATAGCATAGTTGTGTTCCGACAGTTAAGAGTTAAGATAGCCAGTTCCTCAGTGCTTAAGGATTCCGGGTGAAGCGCGCTTCTACCTTCGGCCTTGTCGTCACTTACCATCAGGTGAGATGAAGGCCAAGCGCTTACCCGTAACACGTAAAAAAAAAAAAAAAAGCAAAACTTTTTGAAAATGGTACTGCATCGGTTTTGTTGATAGTACATACATAGATATACTACTCCCGATTCCTGGAGGGGTAGGCGCGACCACAGTTTCCTTTTTTTATTTTTAACCGCTACCACACAGGTTGTGTAAATCAGGGCTTGGAACCGGTACCAAAAATACGGGTATTATATCGGTAACTACCGGTATTTTCCGGTATTTCCGGTCGGTTCCTGGATACCGTTTCTTCCACGAGTACCACGAGTGTTTGTCACGTGAATACCGGTAACTATCTGCGACGTTGCCAGTCTGTTTGTGACGTGATAATGCAGTACAGTTAGCCAATCCAAGCGTCACTTATTTATCTACTCGGTATCTCCCGCTCGCACTAATGAATTTGGTTACTTCGTACCGGTATAAGTACTTGTATTATATAATACCGGTACTACTACAATCCTACTTACCGGTATTCATCGGTTAAACTTATTTCAAGTACCGGTATCAAATCGATACCGGTACCTTATTAAAGTCAAAGGTACCGGTTATTGAAATTAGCGGTATTCCAAGCCCTGGTGTAGGTTCGCTACCACGCGTCCTTCGATCATGTAAATATTTAATTTAATTTACTAGATACACAAATAGTGCTCTCAAAGTGTCGCCTCGAAATAATGATCCAACCAAGAGGGAGAATTGGATTGCTGTCAGTTGTCATTTGACATTGCCGTCCAAATTTAATACCTGTTCTGGCCAAACTCCACCTCATTCGCCAACATCAACCAGGCTCATAGCGGGCCCATAGACTAATACCTGGAAGTGAAACGAGCTGGAGTTTGCTCTGAACATGGGGCGATACACCCCTTACCTAATTAATTAGTTCTGACCTGCGCTGCTGCACTCTCCTGTACGTTGATCCAACGATGAGTAGGAGGGGCGCGCGCCCCTGACGCCGTCCCAAGGCAACTCCAGGGCTCGCGTGGCAGGCGAGATTTCACCACCTCCCACGGACCGAGCTCAACGGATCAAGCATCAAGGTCAACCGTACGTGGGGGTTAGGTACAATACGACGCGGCGATCGCGAACTCGATCTACCCACCCATTGCTATCGAGCAATCAAAAGCAGCGTACGTTTCAGATCGCCATATATTTCTAACTCGAATTACGACAAGACATTTTTTTCCGTTTGTCAATGTCAAAACCGTACATGACATTTGACACTTGACAGTTACTTTTTTCTATACCCTGTCCATTGCAGTTCATTGCTGGTTTTAAACAATACCTATTGTGGTAATGATAGCGGGTATTTAAATTTATTAATATTCGAAAATAAAATTGTATAAAGTAATTTAATTGGAACCACTTTTTCGAACGTATTTTATATGGGATTGTGTATCTATGTTTAGATGATCGAAGCACGCGCCCTGCTTTATACTGGCTTTATTGTACACGACAAAATGCATTAAGCATACTAATACGCCCGGGAAGACGCAAATTGTTTTGGGTGAACGAACACTCTTAAATCAACTCCACCCCTCAAAGGGGGGAGGGGTTAATAGTAGGAAGTTCAGTAATTTTTATAGGGGATATACTCAATAAAAATTACTGTACTTTCTCTAGATACAAGGATTGACCTAGCGAATACAGTTTACGATTAAGAATACGCCAAACACGCCAAAGAGCTACTCTCTTAGACTTAAATACTAAAGATGTGATGTTTGTTGCAGGAACCGCAAAGACTCAGTGGTATAAACGCCACCCCCCTCCCCCTACAAAGTTAAGCCGTTACTCATATTATTTTATTGTTAAAGTATATACATACTAATTGACTATTTATAAATAAATAAAAATACAAATTTTAGAATATAAGCCTTGTCTATTTATTTTATTTATACTTACAACTAATTTTATAATAGTTATGAATGAAGCATCAAATAAACTCCACAGAGAAGGAAATAAACTAATCTCTTTACCGTATTTTTTTATGTCGTGATATTCATAGCACCTTTTCAACAAGTAATGTTATAAAAAACCGCGTATTTAAAAGATTATTATAATTCAACTTTAGGAAGAGAACTCGAACGAACGAACTCGCATACTTTCTTCATTGGCAAAGAATTTCCTTTACGCTATTGACAATAAGAAAGCTGACGGCCAATATTTCAGATTGAGGAGAGAACGCGGTGCCACTAGACACAATAGAAATTCTATTCAATAAGCACTGATCAGTGCGCGACCGCTGTTGAAAAGTTAATAAAGACGAAGTACATCTCAAAGAAAAATGAATCCAGAAAATAGCTTTCGTGTGAACGTCGTTTTGTAAAGGCTTCCCTAGCCCTAGTTAGGCGGCGGCGAGGTGGCCTTGTCGGCGGTGGCGTCCTCGCTGTCGTCGGCGTCCGGGTCCGGATCACCGTCCGCGTCCGCCTCCGGGTCGGACGGCGTGGTCTCGGACGCCTCCTGCTGCGACGCCTCGGACGCGAGCGGCACGTCCGTCGATTCGCCCGCGCCATCTTTGTTCTCGTGGCGCTTCTGTTATATATTATGCTTAGAATGAGTACATTTCGTTCTTACAAAAGCTTTATAAGGGTCTTTATCATCATCATTACATATTATAAAGTAAAGTCGCCGTTTTCCTGTGTAAACTTTAACGAGGCTATGGATTTTTACGCGGTTTTCACTAATAGAAAGATCTATAAAACACGATGATTTATATAGTTCACAGTACAGTTAATTTATCTACTCCGTGGTATATTGTAGATATTTGTACAAAATGGCTGTAGTTTGACGGTGTTTCTAAATAAGCGTGGTCGAAGGTGTGGGCGGGCTGCTAGGTTTTATAATATTGAACTTTATTCCCGCGTGTGTGACTGTGTCCGGCTGTACTCAAGCGAGAACACACGACACGTGCAGCAAGCCCCGACTTTACCAGCGCATTTAATTGTTATCACGTTAGAACTATCTCCCATACCTTTCTCTTCTTCTTCCCCTTGGCCCTCGGCTTGGGGTCGGGCCGGCTGTACCCGGGCGGGAACAGCCTGGCGCACTCCTGCTCGCCGCACACCGCGTCGGCCGACGCGTGCAGCGGGCCCAGCGACACCAGCGCCGCCGGCACCCCCGCCGGGAACGAGCTGCCCGGCTCCGCGAGCTCAGGCTCAGCCAGACCCATCGCGATCATTATGATTATCGTTTCGCTGCTGCAATTGCAATAAGAAAGAGAAGACTTACACACTTAAAAAACTACAAAGTGTTGAGAGACACATGAGGCGTCAGAGATTTGGACCAGCAGCTCTTAGTGCAGTGCGATGCGCGCTCGGAAACGGACGCGCTCCATTGTGCAGTTAGATTTTTTTATTGGCGATTTGCGCGGCAAAAGCCGCTGCACGTGTTTTGACTATGAGCTCCCAACTCATAGCCAACGAGCTGTTGGCGTTTATTCAAAACGCCATCGACACCATGGACGAGGTCAGCATCTTGCAGATCTGCAAGTCCAACTTTAAGGAGGACAAGATTTGCAGCGACAAGGCGCTGCTCTACCAGACCGTCGGCAAAGCCAGCCAGATGCCATCTCGACGGAGGGATGGAACAAAAAGGAGTCTCCAGGACATCATCACCCTGCTGAAGGAGGACGACGTGCCTAAGTTCGTGGCGAAGGAGTTACACACAGTTGTTACTTAGTCAGATGATGTACAGGCCAAATTCAGTACAAAGAACGAAACTACTGACTAGTCCTTCTCCGCGCGCTCCTCGTACTGCTCTATCTTCTTGCACAGCAGCCGCGGCTCGTCCAGGTTGCTGTCGGCGAAGAACCCGTAGTGCAGCAGCCGCGGCGGCGCCTCCAGCTCGCAGGCCGCCAGCACCGCGCGCCGCTGCCACGCGCCGAACACCAGCGCCACGTGCGGCGGCTCCGGGCCCGCGGGGGGCTCCACCAGCGCACCCACCATCTGGGGGCGTTACATGTCAGCTTGTGGATTAAGACAAATAAATTCACTTACATGAAAAAACACAATTTCACTATTTAAAGAAGACGTACACAAGGACAGTTACTTCTCACACGTTTTAAAAAAGATTCACCGCCATAATATGAAAACAAACACGATCTCAGGTGCAGTGATCTTAGTAACAACAGGTAAAAAATACAGGAAAATTATTCTGCGAAGAACAGATGCGAAGACAGCTAGTGAAACAGAATTGTGATAAACTAGCCATCCTCACTTTCAGGGTCGGCAACGCGCGAGATGCCCTTGGTATTCTAAACGCCCACCTCCATCAGTCGGGTCGTTTAGTCATTTGCCGGTTTAGTAACAACATACTTTGGGGTCTTAGGTCGTACTCTCTAAGCGCATCCGAAACTCCGTTGGCCCTTACATCGGACTTAAGCGGCTTTCAGGGACCAGCCCAGATTTTGCTGACTGAGTATCCGTCCACTTCCATTGTCACCTTAGGAAACAGCAGGTCCATAGCAGCTGCCCACTGGTGCCTGTCCGCCGGCACGAACAGCCCCGGGATGGAGTCAGCCTTCAGCTCCTCGTAGAGAGCTTTCTTCGCGGCGTCCTCGTCCAGGCCGTCGCCGCACAGCGCCCGTCGCGCTAACTCTGCAATCACCGCCAAGGACTCATTGAATACATATATCACGCCCGTTTCCCGGAGGCGTGGGCATAGACTATAGCTTTCCATTTGCTACAATCCTGAATTTCTGTCCTTTGCTTCATTTTGCTCTTCGTTCTTTTTAATGGGGACTTTCCGAGATTAAAAAAAAAGAAATATGTTCCTAATGACTTCATAGATGGCGCTTAGTAAAAGGCGAGTAAATTTAGAGCACGTGTATGGCTGGTAATGGTATCAGAAAATATCAATATTGTGCAACTGTCAAACTGTGAACGAAATTATAGAAAAATAGAAGTAGGTCCTGAAATGAAAATACTATTTTTTTATTTTTTTTGGTTGACAAGCAAAAGTGCACAATTTATTACAGCCTTTGTGTACGGCTCGGCTTTCATAAAACGCTATCTATCGAGTGTTTTGAACTAATTTTTATTTTTTAATTTAGGCTGTCAGAAAATCGCCCATTCACCTGTTTTCATTGAGTAATAGTAAAAAAAAATAAACTTTATAAACTGCAGTAAAAGCTCTCCCGGACGTGAGATAGTTCTGTCTGTAACTAAATGGCTGACTAAATAAAAAAAAACATCCTCCGTGCTTTGGAAGGTAACTCAAAGCCGTTGGTCCCGGTTGTTGTCGTTAGATGGCAGTCGTTAAAACCAACTCACCCGCATTGAACTAGCGTGGCGAGTTAGGCTAATCTTCCATGTGGCAAACTCAGTTCAGCAGCATATGCGATTAGAAAGATTAGACAACTAACAGATGTAGAAACTGCTAGGACTGTTTACTTTAGTAATTTTCATAGTGTCATGTCGTATGGCGTCCTTCTGTGGGGAACAGCGGCTGATGTTAAAACTATATTTATTTTACAGAAACGAGCAATAAGAACCATTTATAGACTGGGATCGCGAACTTCTTTGAGAAATATTTTTAAGGAAGTTGGTGTTCTTACTGTTGCATCGCAGTATATTTATAATTGTATAGTTTTTGTGCATTGCAATATTAACACTTTTTCTAAACACGGTGATGTACACAATTTCAATACTAGAAATAAGTCAAAACTAGTAATGCCACTGTTTAGGTTACAAAAGGTTCTCGGCTCTTTCTTGGGGCAAGGTATACACTATTATAATAAAATACCAAGTAGTATACTAGATTTACCTTTAGATAAGTTTAAGAATTATGTAAAATCTTGTTTACTTAGGAAAGGTTATTACACAGTCAAGGAATATTTAGAAGACAAAACAGCCTGGTTATAATAATATATTTACATTGTTTTTTTCTTAATCCATTGTCTTTTATGACATTACATAACTGATTGTATAATTTGGTAACGACATGTTGTTTTGTAAATGTCGTTACTTCTATATTATTTTAAAGCTGTGGAGTTTCTTGTGCCCGTTCTTCTCCACAGCTAAAAGACTTCCTGAATGGGTGGGGTGGGTGGGTGGGTACCTATGCCTATCCATCCATCCATAAAAAATAAATTTAGACGATTCAAAATGCTTAATTTAAGCTTACTGAATAAAGATATATTGATTTTAATTTTGATTTTGTGCCTCTGGTCATATGGAGAGGCCTGTGCCCAGCAGGGGGACGTTTATTGTCTGCTGATAAAGATGAAAACTATTCCTAACAGTTATCCTTTGCTTCATTTTGTCTCATAATGTGCTTCATACGTGCTCGTCGGTTTAGAGTACTCTTACCTTATCAATAATAAAAAAATGCACCCATTTCATACATCCTTTTTATTGAATACTTATATAGTTAAAGGAAGATTAACTTTTGTGTAAGGAGAAGCAGCTCTAACCGCTGACCTTGAAACGATGGATGGCTACTACAGCAAGTGGCGTCTTTGTCCGAATCCTGCGAAAACAGAAGTAGCGGCTTTTCATCTGTCGAACTGACTCGCGCACAAAGAACTCGATGTCTCTTTCTGTGGAATGCCTGTTAAACACAACCCAACCCCAAAATACTTGGGCGTAATACTGGACAGATCCCTGACCTACAAACACCACCTCGACAGCTAAAATTGAAGACTCGGGTAAGCATCATAAGAAGTCTCGCTGGTACCAGCTGGGGAGCCTCGGCCTCGGTCCTGCGGTCGTCTGCACTCGCGCTTGTTTACTCCGTAGCCGAATATTGCGCACCCGTATGGTATCAAAGTGCGCACACCTACAAGGTTGACAACCAGCTCAATGAAACCATGCGGATAATTACTGGACTTATCAAAACAACCCCGTTACCTTGGCTCCCAGTACTAGCGCACATACCACCACCTGAACTGCACAGGCTCAGCGCAGCTATTGCCGAATGGGAAAAAAGTCAAAGGCCAAACACACCAATCCGGGACACTCTGGAACAACTGCCGACCCAACGCCTTCCGTCAAGATCTCCTATCTGGGTCGATGAACGTGTAAACGCCCCTTTCAACTTAAAGGAAGCGTGGCGTTCTTCCTGGGACCGCTTTAACGTGCCGAATAGGTATTTGATCTCTGACTCAACTGAAAATCCCGCAGGAAGCGATAGCCAGCGCGCGCTGTGGGTCAAATTGAATCGGTGGACTTAGACGTTCAAACCACCATCTTTACAAATGGGGGCTAAAGGACTCGCCAGCGTGTGAATGCGGAGCTCCGAACCAGACACTGCGTCACATTGTAGAGGACTGCCCACTGCACTGTCTCCCTGGTGGCCTGAGAGAACTCCACCATTGAACGCCTGCAGCCAAAGAATGGCTGTTAAACTTGAAAATTAAGGTTTAGGACGCCGCAGTTTTGCCATTCGATATGATGATGATGTTATAGTTAAAGAAAATAAATTGAACTATATAAATCTACAGTTCAATCTCTCCCGGACGCTGGATATCCCGGTTTACTTCGGTTCGTCAGTAGATGACTGACTAAAAAAATCAGTGTATCCCAGTTGTCCCCCGTGTCACCGGTGGAGGGGACAATTGGGACTTACATTTTTAAATATTCCAGTCTCCCGCACTTGAGACTGCCCTATAATGTTGGGGGAGACTGGGACATCTAAAAATTAAAGTCCCAGTTCGTTGTCCCACCCGTGTCGTTGGTAGAGGGGACAACTGGGAGGTTTTTATAAAAAAAAACAATTGTCCCCCAAGGGGAAAGGCTAGAGGGGACTACTAGGGATTCACTGAAAAAAATGTCGAGCAACATTAAAACTAGCACGTACCAATAAGGTTCCCATCCTTCTCTGGCATTTTCTTCAGCAGCAGGGTGAGGGCCGGCCGCTCGCTCAGCACAGCCAGTGCGGGGCCGGAGTTCAGCTCAGGGTCTTCCAGGGCCAGCCTTTGAGCCGCTTCTTTGCCCAATAGCAGCGGGCACTTGTCAGCTACTATCAAACCTGATAAAAATACATCCTTAACTGTTTTTTTTTTACTGAGATAACAGATAGTTCTGTCCGCTTTCACACCGGTAGAAGATAGAAGAAACAAGAAAGCCGAAAATATTATTTCAAATAGAGTTAAAAGGTTTCGGTCGACACCTATTTGCACAGCTGATCTTATGTCATGCAGCGTCAACATTTTATTTTAGAACTCCGCATTATAAAGTACGAGATAGGATAATGTTAATGTGTATGTTAACCGCTACTGTGGTCTAAAACTCTTAGGTTAAAACTCTAGTCTCAGACTTAAAGTTAGATTCCAAGATTTCCAAGAGAAGGGTGCACACTACTGTATGGTACTAGGGGCGATCGCGTTAAATAATCTCAACCAAACCACAACTGAATGAACCGCAGCCGTTAGTAGTGCTATCGCGTTTGACACACGCGATGGCGCTGTACGATGTCGGCAGAACGGCTGTGGTTCAGTTGTGGTTTGGTTGAGATTATTTAGCGCGATCGCCCCCCGGGTTTTGCTGGTAGGGTTCCCCAGGCTAGTTTCCACCACCTTACTTAAATCTGATGCCAACATAACACCAGCATTCTGACAAAAAGTCACACTGTACAGAAACTAGGCAGTTCCTCGTTAAGGATCCAGGTGATGAACTTTCCTACCGTCTCTTCGGCCTTTTGAAGTCTCATTGACTTAATGACAAAGTATATACTTTGTGAAATTAAATCGTTGGAAAATATACTACTCGGTACTAGGTTCTTTGTGTTCACCGTTCTGCTCCAGCGTGTCGGAGACCTTCCTCAAGCTCTTCTGCGCGTGCGGCAGCATGAGCGCGGGCAGCACCTCCGCGAAGTGCGCCTCGAGCCGCCGCGCGCGGGCCTCCCGCCGCGCCAGCCGGCCCGCCTGCAGCGCCGCCGCTTCGCGCTCGCGGCGCTCACAGTCCAGCTTCTCTTGGGCGTTGGCTACCTCCTGCGACCTCAAAAATTGACAACTATAGACCACTTGTGTGGCTTGGTGACTTTTGTGGCCACTCTAGACTTTTATTTTATACATATCTACTCCAACATGATTGGAGTCGTGTTATCTTCGCATTCATTCCAGTTCTTGCATATATTCTTACCACCACCACCACTCTAGACTTGTTCCAGAGGTGCCCGCCTGGATCGTTGCTGCTGCAGTATATAGGCTTTACTTTACTATCAACCGCTCTGTGGTCTTTGTGGTCTAGTGGCTAGGCCACTGGTCTTAGACCCAGAGGTCCCGGGTTCCATTCCCAGTGGGCACATCTTTGTGTTCTTGGTTTGTTTGGCGGTAGAGTTCGTTAAGTCCGCCTGGCTAGATCCACCATCTTATCCAAAGTCTGGCGCCATAACAATGTTGAACCCATTCATTGCCTCCAACGCACCGTTTGCGTTGATCGAGATTTCTACGTCATGCCACCAACGCACCATATGCGTTGAGTGTAGGTACTCTGTGTGTGACGTTTTTTGGTATTACATAAAAATGTTAGCAATTTATTTAAATATTTTGCAACATTCACGGCTAGAAACAATTTTTAAATGTGGAAACACTGTCGGTTTTCGATTCGGACTGTCATTCTTGTTTTGGTAAGGGAAAAACGGTCGGTGCACAAAAAGTCCATTTTGATATTGGAATAACTTACGTTTCATTGAGTGTTCATCATATATTTTTGAAATGGGAGATAGAGGTAAGCAATATTCTTAATTTTATCATTATTTTCTATTGTTATATCGTGTATTTTTTAAATGAAAAGTGCACACGTGCACCCAAACGGTGCGTTCATTGGCGTGGCGGTAAAAATTTTAGTTGGACAGTTTTATGCAAAACAGTTTATCACGCCAGAATGTATGCACATCTAAGATTGTTTTTATATATTATACAATAGTTGGGTTAAATTTACGGGTTGGCTTTTGAATCAAGTCACCTAAATTTGAAGAAACTAACTCTGTGGGGGGGTCTAAGGGGTTCTTAAATAAAGGTTTATTAACATTTTAGCTGCCGCCGTTGCGTTAAAAATAAAAAAACCACTACAAAGTTTTGTCAAAATAGGCTATAATCACGAAAAATTACTTAGTTTTTAGGTTATACAGGTATACAGGTTATACATACATACTATAGTAACAGAACCGAAGGGGGGGGGGGACCGCGGGGGGGGGGGGGGGCAGCCCCCCCGCGAGGTGGGCTCGGAGGGCAAAAACGTGCGAGCCGAGCTTTGGTAAATTTCCATATTTTAAAAAAAATTACATAACTTAAAAATTACTTGTCTGCGGCAGGAGAGGTAAGTGGGGGGGCACTCCTTATTCTTCCTCTCCCCTTCCCCCACCAATTATGGCGGCTTGATTTAAAAGTTTTACTACGATACATAACCTCAAAGTACAAAAATTAACATAACTTAAAAACTACTTGTTGGCGGCAGAGGGGTAAGTGGGGGGTACTCCTCCCCTCTCCTCCTACCTTCTCCACCCCCACCCCACCTCCGATTCAGGCGACTCGATTCAAAAGTATTACCAAATTTACTACTCGTCATCTAATTACATACTTACTAAATATTTTGAAAGCTGGCCGGTGCATTTGACAAAATGAAAAATGTAAGATTAAAAGGCTCAGCGTTAGATTAATCAACACCTGATATTAGCACCAAATTTTTTATATAGATAGCTTTGCTAAAGAAGTATAATTTACTAAAATTTCACGGCGTGGAGGTGCATAGTTTTTACGCTAGAATTTATTGAAAATTGCAAAATAGTCAAGAATTGAAGGAAAATCGACATGTTATTTGACGTAAAATATTAAAAACGTTCAGTTTTAAGCAACTAGCTGCCCTACTTCTGTAGGTCACGTGATAGGTTAGGAAGAAATTTAGAAGAACAAGAAATTCAAGACAATCGCTACGCTGATTTTTTTTATTAGACAACAGAAATCTAGCTTCATTCAAAAATATCTTGGGGGACGGGAATGGAGGGATATATTATTAATAAATTATAAATAAACAGATAAATTAAAAAAGAACACAACGTCAAGTATATTTCCCAGAACATGTTTGCATAATACTATCCAAACGTCAACGTAAACAGTACGTTCAATGGCACTTACGAATTAAATTCTTTTACCAGTGCCACCAACGCACTTGTTGCGTTTACCATTTTTAGATAGGTTTTAGTTATTTAGGATTTTTTTTACTATTTAAAATACGTTTAAATACGGATTATCTATTGTAATCATTAAAAATATTAAGTGGCACCCAGGCGAAGTTTTCAAAATGTTGGTGGCAATGAATGGGTTTATAGCATTGCTGTTGTGTTCCGACACTTGCAGATAGCCATACCTCAGTGTTTGAGGATTCCGGATAAAGCAGGCGTCCAACTACGGCCATATCGTCACTGTGATGACACATCAGGCTTAGTGCTCACTCGTAATGGACAAAAAGAAACTAGCCTGTTCGGGCGGCGTGAGCTCGTGGGGCGCCCTCTTAGGCCGCTGGAGCTCCCCTTTCTTGGCCAGCTCCTCGTTGCGCAGCTCCTGCTCTATGGTCCTGGTGAGGCGGGGGGCGTCCGCGCCGAACACCACGTTCAGGAGTTGACCAGACTGTCAGATAAGGGAATTTTTATTTAACTCACTTATTTCGAAGGTATTATCCACATATATTATATGTTATACTTCTATTTTGCTAAGGTCTGTTATGATCGTAGCAAATAGTAAGCTTTGAGTAGGAATTCCACCGAGAAAAGGGCCTTATGTGTGTTTGTATATATTCTAGCATTGTCTTGTATAAATAGGTGATGTTTTGTACACATCTGACAAATAGTTCATTCACTGAGAGGGTAAAAATTATTAAAAAATAATCACTACTCTAAACTAAAGTTTTTAGCAAAGATGCTATATACTGTATTTTATTTATTTAAACTTTTGCAACATTACATTACATGGCGGACTTAATGCCTGAGGCATTCTCTACCAGTCAACCATAGGATGGTGCAGAGATGACATGATAGGTGCAAATACATAAATATTTTATGTATGTAGTGTCTGTGTATCTAATTGTTATAGTCCGTTGTCTCATGTAGGTACACAAGCATGACAGGTCAGTCTGTCGGAGAGCGACGAGATCGACTGATTTAGATATCCTACAGATACTACAATTGCCTCCTACAGGAATAGTTCCCGAAGGCGATTTGACGTAAATTTGTCGTTATACGCTTATTTACTTCAAATTAAGGATTTAATCTTAGACACCTTTAAACTGTGGCTTATATTTTCTTTTCTTCATCTAAAATACCCATCTTTTTATTACTATACAATAAAATTATAATCATATTGTATCTTCTAGTATTTATATATTTTTTAATGTGACTGCATGATTCATTTCCTTGCTGGGAGATGCGGCAGGACTAATTGGTTACATTTTTGTCATGGTGGCGTAGCATGCAAAAAACCAGTAAATCGAAACTGCAAAATTGATTCAACTATGTTTTATTATTGCATTTAAATTCATAGATCCGCGATTGCATGTCGCTTTCCAATAGAGACGCTAGTGTGAACTCACACCTTTATAAAGCGGTTCTTTTCGACAGCAGCATGACAATCTGAAGTTTTTAAAGGACGTTTGGTCGATACCGTCCACACTCGTACCATTCCACCACAAAAGCGAAAGCAATTCTCTACATATGAGAATTATCTTCTATACACGCTATTTGAAACTAGTTCATAGTTCAGGCGAAAGGTGACTTCAATGCCTAGGGAACAAGGTCGTAATTCACTTGGATAAAAGTAATGTGTGATACGAACAGCTGTTGAAAAGTTAACTTGTGGCGGCCGCCTCGATGACTGATGCTATCAAACTGAATTGGCTTGTGGTACAGTCGTGAACAACATTGGAATCTTTTATAAGAACTGTATGGCATTTTGTATAAAGTAGTGAGTTCGAGTCCCACGTGAGCCAAATTGTTTTAACTGATATTTCAGATGATTATACAAAAATAAAATATCAACAATTTTACATGTTAGCACTTTCTTCATTATTCTAGAGATGTCCTTTCCCTTCCTATCCGATCCTATTTCACACCTACATACATACATTCATTACATTACATACTTACATGTTGTACTTTATAATAAATATTTACACAATACAAAAAATGTATGTAATGTACTTAACTGTAAGTGTGTATGTATGAATTAAAAAAAGTACTTAATGAGTAGATGTATAATTACTAATTATAAGTAATATTGTCATTGCAAAAAAGGAAACATGTCCTATTATGGACAGAAAATAAGAATAACTTTCAGAAATAATGTAACCTATCTACGCAAGTTGGATAGTAGGTAAGTATAATCTATCAGCTTTGAATTGGTTTTAAAGGGAGGATAGATAACTAAACCTAAGTGAAAGTGATGCAATATTGTGTTCACAGGAAGTTGGTAACCCGCTTTTGCCAGCGTGGTGGGTTTCCCCATATGCTCTTGTCCATGTGGGAAGGCCTGTGCCCAGCAGTGGGACGTTTATAGGCTGTTGATGATAATGATGATATTGAAGTGTAGTGTTGGCGATGGTACATTTACCGCGATGAACATCCAAGTGGGCTCGCTGCGTTTCCTGAACCGCTTAAGGCACCCGATCGTGTCGGATTTGGCCTGCAATGAAGAGGATCATTTTATTTATAAAACAACTCTTAGCTAGACCTTTATTGACAGGAGTGTATGTAGGTACAGCAGAATAATACGCACCTTGAAAATAAAAGTGGCATTATAATAATATGTAAGTAACTAAATGAAAGATAGTTAAACTGTAAACAATTTTAAGTTGAAAAAACAGTTTAACTATCTATCCTTTAGTTACTCATGTACTGAACTCTGGCAAACAAATAAGCAGTTAAATTAGGCATAATGCCACTTGTTTTCAAGGTGCGATAAAGAAAAATTATTGTACCCTACTGGGTACAATACCTTTTCAATTACTTTCACGGCGTGATAGCGGCGTCGGCGGGTACAATGACTTTCTCTAGCTTAGACTGTCCCACTGCTGGGCATAGACCTCCCCAAAGCCTTTCCACCCATCTCTGTCTTCAGCCATGCCAGTCGGTCTGGTGTGCATCCAGATCGTCTCGTCACCTCTATCTGCAGTGTGATTCTCTAAGCTAAAGCCTTGGTAGCAGCGGCTGCTGCAGCGCTGAGAATTGACTCAGTCTCTTTTATATTCATAGAATTGGAAAGATACAGCAGATCACAGCCATGCGCGCAGCGTCTATGTGTCGCTTAGAGAATCGCATAGCTGAGCCGATTCCGGCGGCGTCGTCCATTTCCAGGAACTCTATGAATAGTGTCTTGTGCCCAACGGTCGGGAATTCGGGTTGCATGCGGCTAGCGTGACCCACCCAATCCTATTTGAGCTTGGTAGCTTTGTAGCCTACGTCCGTTAAACCCGTTCTAGTGTGTATAGTTAGTTGCCTTTAGTGCTTTTAAATCGTCCAAAATTATTTTGCCTACTACCCTGAAGAGATCATCACGGCTTAATCGTCGCTCACCATCAATTGAAATGAAGGCCAATTGTTTCCCCATTGCAGGTTAAATAATAGTGGTTTCGTAACTTTTGATATTTTTTGCGCTTGTAAAGTAACGCCGAAACATAGATACTAATGACAATGAAACGTTGAACTTATAGGATGAAAATACAAAGAGGTTTGAAAGACACTGTTCCGAAACAAACATAAACAAAAAAAGTTGAGAAATACCCGTAGGTTTACACCTCGGTGACGATGACGGAGTGGTCAACGCCACTTACGCCCTCGCCTGTAAGAAAACCTACTACCCAGCAATTGAATTGCTATGGTGTCTGGCTTTACGGCAGTTGACAGCATATTATGGTAATTAGTCGTTATTTTCCAACGTTCCATGGTCGATGGAGTCACTCACCACAGCCAGGTGCAGGTTGTCGCCGCCCAGCTCCACCTTAATCTTCTTCAGGTTGCCCACCATGCCGATGCACGGCCCGCACCACTCCGTGTACACGTCCACCACTACACAAATTATACATAGTGTTAGACGAAAATTAGTTCAATCGATAAGCACACCCTAATGTCACGTCCCCAGCACATTAGATAGATAAACACTTTATTGCACATACACAAGAAACAGTTACACATGACATAAACATAAAACTAGTATGTACACAGGCGTCTTATCGCTGAAAGCGATCTCTTCCAGACAAACTTCGGCATTAGGTTTTTTTTAAATGTGACGCTTCATAGTGACTACATCCAGCCTAATGGTAAGCAGCCGATGAACTCCAAAATAACGAGAGCGCTCCCTACCGTGGAACAAGCACGGTAACAAGCTCACCCATTCAGCTGCCGAAGTTTGATACTTGACCTACTTCACAGCTGGAAATCGCTGAGGAACTGGCTATCTTATGTCCACCCTGTTTTCTCTCGTAAGATGGCAGTTGTTAAATCATACCAAAACGCAGTGGGCCTGCGTTTATCATCATGAACTATATAGCACATAAGAAGATCAAACCAAATACTTATCTGACTATAAGTACTGTCAATATATAGCCTGGTCTTCCCATGTGCTTCCTATTGTTCATGTGGGAATACTTAAATGCATCAGGTCCAGGCCTATGATGATATAAGCCAAAAACTTTGATTTGACAAATCTGATCACAGTATAAGACCGTGCTTCTGCAGCAGATAAAGCCGTTGGTCCCGGTCGTTGTCGTGTGTTCGCAGTCGTTAAAACCCAACAACTCGCATGGACCAGCGTACTGGGATGTGGCCCAATCCCCCCAGCTGTGAGACGTTTACAAGCTGATGAGCTCAGAATGACGACTTACCAAGCAGTCCATCCCTCAGCAGGAACTTGTTCCACTCGTCATCCGTGTTGAGCTCGGCCTGCAACTGCACCTGCGCCGCCTTCTTGCCTGCGCCGGCGGCGGCGGCGGCAGCGGCGGCGTTGGCGACCGCACTCGTCAGAGCCATGCCGCCGACTGGCTGGCGATGGCGAGTGCAGCCGATTGTGGGTGTAGACATGCGTGCGAATAGAGGCGGCAGTGATGGTGCCAAATATTGGTTGGATTGGCGGTGATTGAGGCATGTGTGGGGGGTGGGGCAAGCGTGACGAACAGGGGTAAAAGCACTTTGCCCTAGTTTGTGTTTAAGACCGTACACAAGTAAGTGAAAGGAGTAGCGAAATGAATTAAAATGTATTGTATGCGTTACAGTTACACTGTTTCCTAAAATGAATAAAAGATTATTCCAGATGAAAGTAGCAGAGAAAATAAAAGAATTGTTTGAAACCTTAACAGCCTTTATTTAATGTTGTAAAATGAATCAAAATGACTATATATTTTATTGTGCTTTTTATTAGATCGGCAAATAAATAAGAAATAATTCATATTTTGGAGGCTCTTTAAAAACATTTCTTTTAGCTGACCATGGGCGCTCTACCATCATTTATTGGGCTGAGAAATGCTATATCTAGTTATTTACTTCCAATTAGCTATATATAGTACACGAAACCGACTCTTAGCTTTCTTATCGCATCGTCTCTCACGAAGACTCCTAGAGGTTACCTAGGTAGGCAAGTGCTAACAATTTTCGAGCGTCTGCTTTTAGGGCAGCAAAGCTTTTATAAATGGTTGATTTAATAAATAACGTACCTACGTATTGCCTAGTTTACAATAATTTAATGATTAAAAGGCAAACAATGCAATTTTATTTTGCTTCAAGAAGGTTTAAAAAGGAGGAAGCATTAGAGCTTACCTACTTTTTATTAGATTTTTTTGTATTTTAAAACATTATAAAATACTGAGAAAAGGATTTTCCGTTCTTCCTATGCGAAAGTCTATGCCGGCGCAAAGTTATCGCATGCTCAGTTAGGGATGATTTATATTAGAGCGGGACGTGCACGGGGCGTGCCCCGTCCGGGCCACGGCGCCACTGATTTGAGACGTTGCATACATTTTGTATGAAGCAGTTCATATTACACCGTGCATGATCCGTGTCCCGTCCGGGCCGTCCGGGCACGCCCTTAAATATTATTGCTTATTTTTTTACACGTTGTATTGATATAGGATAAAATGTATACTAGAAAAAATCAACCAGTCTCAGGAAGCTCGAATGGGATTCGAACCCATGACCTTTGGATTGCCGGTCCACTGCTCTTAAAGATTTGGTTATTTATAAGATTTATTTATAAGCAATTACGTCTTTATCGATTGTTAAATACCTACTTGCATTTGTATTTCTTTCGACTGTGAGGGTAGGTAAACCTTCACAGTGACGTAATACCGCTGGCTTGCAGCGTAAATCATCAACTACCTACTAGAAATAATTCAACGAGTCTTCTGGGGTCTCGGTAGCTTAGCGGTTAGAGCAGTGGACCGGCAATCCAAAGGTCAAATCAAATTCGAGCTTCCTGAGACTGGTTGATTTTTCTAGTAAACATTTTATCCTAAAAAGGATACATTATCTGCTTGTTTAACGACCCACAGCAGATAATTAGTGCGAGTTTTAAGTAACTATGTAGGTTTCAATCACTTTTCCAACTGTTTGAATTGTGTGAGATAACACACCAACTATCTAGCCCAAGTTAAGCTTCTTTTGAAACTTGTATTTATGAGCAGGTAGGGTAGACACCTAGACCCGGAATGAAGTTAGAAAAACAGCTAAATTGACCCAACCGGGAATGTAACCCGAGACCTCAGAGATGGCGAACCCGGAACCGTCGTTGCTAACCACTCGACCACGCGGAAGTCGTCAGTTTCCACTTTTTTCGTCAAGTTTCTACTTTTTTCGACTGAATACTGAAGAAAACTGGCACTTTGAAAAGGTTCAAGTTCCATCAGCTTACGGCTTGGCCACGATCTTGCCGCTGTGAGCGGAGCGGCGAGCGGGTACTTTTTATGGCGTCCTTTCAATGACCATTGACTGTAAATTCGTAGTATAACCACATGATACTCATGTGGTATAACCACGTATAAACGCGCTAAGGTAAATCAACCCGCTCGATGGTCCGCTCACAGCGGCAAGATCGTGGCCGGGCCGTTAGGCTACATTAATTGAACACAAATGAATGTCGGTACACCATCGGCTCGTAAGTATATAGGGCGGAAGACCTTATACTACAGAACAGATAAGACCTTGTATAGAGAAGAACCGGCAATAAACTCATCAAGGGCATTTCTGGTAACACTTTCTTTTACAGCGTCAATAAATATAAAATATCTAATACAAAAATAAAAACATATAAATTATAAACACAACCACAAAAAAACAATATCTCAAAAGAAGAGATAAGCTAACAAATTCAATAAAGGAAAACCTTCCCTTTTGGGCCGCCTCTGTTGTCTAGTGGACCTAATGGTGCGACCGTCGCGCGTCCTCGTCGGTCTCGGACTCAAAGGTTTTTTGAATCATATTTATTGCCATTTACTATGATGACAACGACTATACTATCAATAAAGTTACTATACCTAGCGGAAATAGTAACTATCTGATATTATCTTATTTTTTTGCGAATGATTCATATCCATATTGTGTAAGGTTTGTAAATTAATGTGTCCATTCTTAATATATTGATCACAACGCTTTTAGTAGGTACCTATTAGGCAGAAAACTTTTCAAGAACACTGTAGCACAGTATAAATATATTAGCTTATATTTATACTGTGACTTTAGTCTGTGTTTACGAATGAGTTTCTAAATAACTACCCCTGCAGGATAGAGTGAAGAACTAAGCACAGGGGAGCCGGGGTAGCGCGGCGCGGCAGACATGTAGTGTTGCTACTCGCCGCTAGATGGCGGTAACATTATTTTATCTTATTGTACCTCGCAGGTAGTAACACAAATTCGAAGAAAAATAGTTATACTTGCATTAATAAGTGGTTTTGAAATCACAAATATTCTCATCGTCAAACAATGACTTACTTAAGAAATTATTATTTTTATGAGTTACATAGTTGTTTCTGTAACGACACGGGTTGTGTTATAACTCTACTTATAAATTGTTTAAAACTCCAACTCTAAAAACATTACCGTCTAAAAACGTTCGTACATTACATGCTGCTTTTTGTTAAAATATTAGAACCCAACTGCAGTTACCTGTGGTTCAGTTGTGAATGTAAACAGTATACCTACTCGTAGAAGAAAACACAAACTCACACAATAAAAATCATTAAAATCGGCTCAGCCGTTAAGAACTAGTTCAGTACATATACACACGTACAGAAGAATTATATTAACTGCGTAATAATTATGATCCTGTAGGCCAGAGAAGAATGGCGACGTATTGTGTGGCGGGTCACTCTGCTGAATTGACGACCACGACCACTCTGCCAAGAGTGTGTGACAAAGAAGAAGTATCAGCATTTCGGCCTAGAAATAGCTTCACAATTTAGTACCTTGTCACACCAACTTGTTGTGCTCATACAACCATTATGTATGGACACAGCAGTTGGTACCATCATCATCATCACCGACGTGACCCCGTGCAAGAACGAGAGCTGGGGGAAGACCACCCAGAAGATGGGTAGATGACATCCGACGACACGCAAGCCGAGATTGGACGGAGAGGGTTCAAGATCGCCGGACATGGATTAGAGGGGAAGATTCCTACGTCCAAACCTGGCCCATCAACGGGCTATAATGCCGATGATGACGATGATCACCACCCGGGCTATGCATCGAAAAATCCGAAAACACTATTTGCGCGCAAATGCGAATTGAGCCCGGGACCTCCGGGTATCGAGGCGTTGGTATGACATAGTACTAATGTGTTAAGCTCAACTTTAAATTATTAAAATGGTTTGGAATTAAGAGCGGGCGCAAAGTTTCGCGGCTCACATGTAAATTAGGCGGCGGAGTGCTCAGCCCTCACAGCCAATCAGCGTAATCGGCGCCGTATCGCCCTAATTGAGTGCAAATGACTTGCCGAACGCGGAGTGCCGCAACATTCATTTCGGGGCCCTTCTTACCGACCCGCGCGGGTTAGGCCAGCTTATTTTGTAGACTGATTTGGTTAGACAATAGCAGCTAGTATGAAAGATGCTTTCGGCTGCAGGTGACCTTTAGAGTGGCACTTAATTTTTGATATGAGCTGTGTGCCATATATCTCAATTCTCAACTCTATAAGATGGGTCAAGCTTGTCTACAACTCGGTGATCAAGACAGTATGATAATAATAAAAATAATAGGTAATAATCTCTATTGAAGACGACTTAATCTGTTACTAACAAACGTTCTAAATGACTAATCTTGTACTTAAACAATTATGATAGGTACTATACAGGTCGTCCCACGGATATGCCACATGGAGGGGAAGTACCTTGAATATTGTAGATGGAACATTTTACTGAAAGAAGACATTATTTTGAATTTAAAAAACAATTTAAACTGCATTAATAGATATTTAAATAATTACCTGGTTTAACCGGGAATCGAACCCGTTACATGAGAAAAATAATCAACCTGTAGCTTTATCATACCGATCGAAAGGCTTTATCATAAGGATTATTTTTGCTAAATAACATAGTGTTACAAATAAAAGGAAGACCATGAATTTTAACATTTGATGTGAAATTTTGTTCAGAAAAATGAAAAGCTGACATTGCCGTAAGGACATACCTACAACTGACATTATCTTAAGTATCTATTACTAATAAATGTACCCACTTGAGAAGTACGCATCATTTCCCTATTATAATTTAAGTGCATGTATAGGTATTATTCTAAATATCCACCGCAACAAGATCAAAAAATCGACAGGGAGCGAAATAATCAAAAGAGTGCGACTTTGTATGCAACAGGAAGGGATCATTTTGAGCTTTGATAAATTGATTAATTTTGTATTAAAAATGTTAAAATTCATGGTCTTCCTTTTATTTGTGACACTATGTTAACAAGCAAAAAATAATCCTTATTATGAAGCCTTTCGATCGGTATGATAAAGCTATAGGTTGATTATTTTGCTCATGTAACGGGTTCGATTCCCGGTTCAACCATGTAGTTATTTAAATATCTATGAATGCAGTTTAAATTGTTTTTTAAATTTAAATAATGTCTTCTTTCAGTAAAACGTTCCATCTACAATATTCAAGGTACTTTCCCTCCATGTGGCATATCCGTGGGATGCCCCGTATATTACATTCGCTCGTTCGTCAACGGGTAATCAAGACAAGAAATGCAGAGTAGTCGTATACGATCAGAATAGAATTACATAGCAGCAGACGTAGGTACTTAATTCAAAATTTATTTTTTTATTTTGATAGAAAAAAAAAGTTGGTCCTTTGGAGTCATCCATTAGTAACTTGAGCGATTGGATCCGCATCTGAGGGCCTACTCTCTTGCTTCCGAAAGGAGAATGACCGTTTTACTATGGGAGTTAGGCTAGTTTTGCGAGACACAGCGCTTTAATGAAATAAGTAGTAATCAATAGCAGCAATGCTCTGAATTATGAAGAAAAAATTACATTACAATATCATGCGGGAGTTTGGAGCTATCTTCATTTTTATCTTAAGATTTTTTAGGTATTTTGAGGTTATGACAACTTTACTGTACTAAAATGCTCACAATCATTTTTTGTAATGGATGTAGGAAATGTTGTTACAATAAAAATCTTTTTAATATGTTGTTTTGTATTAATTATTTGAAATGAATGTAGGTAGTAAGCACAACATTTTTTTATGAATTTATTTAAAAAGGTACTTAACTAAACCCATAAAATTGCAGACATTACGCTTCACTTTCCCGCCAAAAAGTCAGTGTTTTGTTCTTTATTGACATTTGCCAGTCATCAGCATGTATTTTGGTTGTTTGTCTATGGTACGTAGTTTCGCGATAAAGGAAGGTATTTGATTCATTGAATTCCTTCAATACCGTCAAGAGTAACAATCAAATGTATTGTATTGAGTACTTAGTCAGAAATATAGTCGGTAAATTACAAAATAAGCAAGCAACATCTAAGTAAATATTGTCTAGTAAATCAAGCGTCCATTGGAGCGGAATCGGTGCGGCCGGCACGGATGACGTCATAGGCGCCATACAAATCGGTAAGAATAGTACTAATCCGAACGGGATTTTGTATGACACAAAATGTCATATGCCGTTCCTGTCGCACCGATCCCGCTCCAGTGGATGCGCACCTTTAGATCATAGAATAGACTTTAGTCTAATAACGTGTGTTGACTATCAGTTCAGTTCAGCACTTATTTATCACTTGACTACATAACGCGGCGTTCTATAGAAAACCATTATTGTAATGATTACTATTAAAATTTAACCCTGGATTACCCCGGGATTATGAACATGAAATAAAAATCATTGTTTTACATAAAAATCAGATTTTTATTGACAAAATTATGAAATGTTTGTAAATCTCTTAAAAAACAACTTTCACTAAAATTACTATATAAAATAAACAATATTATATTATGTTTTAAGAGATCAATAATAATTGTTAAACTAAATGACACGCTACTGATGTTGTCAAAAAAAATTAAACATGCTTCTTATATGCGAATTGAAAATTATCATAATAATAAATCTTGGAAATAATCAATAAAGTCTTTTCGTTTCAATGTTAAAATAAAATGAGCTTATTCTATAGAGATCACACTTGAGTTTTGGTACATAGTTGTAATTTTTCTATTGCGAAAATAAAATCTTAGAAATAGTAATGCATTCAATTTTAATTTCCAAGTTTGCTTTTCAGTTTATTGTACGAATATGCAGACGCTGAAAAAGCGCGTTCAGGCTCGATTGAAGTTAGAGAAATCGTTAGTAAATATTTAAAAGTTTTCTCCAAATTATAGCCCCTAGTGGAAGTCTAACTCAATTTTTTACACAAATAAACAAAACAGAACCTCCCTGAATGAGAGCGCAAACTAAATAAATCAGCAGACAGGACAAGATGGCTGCCAAATGTCAAACGAAAAATGCATTTCGTTTCACGCAATCATTTTATACGAATTTTATTATTTTGTTTGCAATCCCGTAAATCTCGGGTTTAGTAAAATACAATCCCGAAATTTTCGGGATCATATATCGTCCGGGAACCCGGGATACCGAGTCTCGGGATCCTAGGATCGAATCCTCTACATAGAATAGACTTTAGTTTATTATCGTATGTTGACTATCAGTTCAGTTCAGCATTTGTTAATCACTTGACTCTTAACGCGGCGTTCTATAGAAAACCTTTTTTAACAGTAATCACTATAATCTAAGAGAACATTTTTGATATGTGAATGATTAAGACGCAATAGATATCGAATAGGCTGGTTTGGTCATTCTCCTTTCGTTCATACAAAATAGCTTTGGCATTTAGATTATTTTTTAGAAAATTGTTTGAAATTTCAAAAATAATGAAACGCGCTTTAAATAGCAAACAAAAATCAGCCGAAATATCGTTCGGCGAAAGAGAATCGAGTCGAGGCGAGAGAGAAAGGCCCTCTGCTGCCTGAAATTCGACATTTCAGTGAGATTTCAGTGAAAAGTCATCAACAACTCACACAGCAATATTTTCAATACGTTACGCCATTTATTTGCGGTTATAGCATTATTGCCGATTACATTATTACATACGCAATCTTGTTGGAGGTGAACAAACCCTGTATCTGCCGATCGAAATCTCGCTCGTAAACTCGCCTTTACTGAGACCCTCACGTTTCGATAAAGAGTGCCCTTTGAGATATTTGTGTAGAGTCAAATTTATAGAATGCTGATGTGATAACTTACCTCGAATTCAGGATCGCGTTTTGGATCGAGTCTTCACAGAATCGCTTTTCAAAACACTGCAGGTATTTCCTAATATAAGTGGAGTTGGCACGGACCTAAAGTTCGGTCATACCCGAGGCAGTTTAGTAGATTCGAAAGTTTGCTTAGTAGGAGACAATGTGTGCTTGACCAGGGGTCCTATTGTCACCCATTAGAGCAGAATTATTTTTTAGATAGTAACATTAAAGTAATGCTGTTCTAAGAGTTGATGGTAAGGCGGCAGACAGGAAGAAACACTAGCCATTGAACCATCGCCATGGCCTGCCTCCGATGTATGGGTTAGTTGCAATGAGGTTTGTCGTCATTCCGAAACGCATACCTGTCGTGGTTTTGTTCAACCCTCCTTACCGATTTTTTTCGGTTGGAACTAAATTACTGGCGCAACAATTTTGACTGAGTATTAGGAGGGTTACAGTTGCTAAGCCTCCAAGGACAAGAACCACGAAATGATGTTCTCAACTATAGCAACTGGCCGTTAGTCTATTGACGACTAACAAAATATGTACCTAGGTACCTATGCTTTTCAATGTGTGCCTCTAAAACTTGCTTAAGTTACAATATTACTTAAGTTTTTAATTACTACCTCTACCCACATGGTTAGGTACACTGCGGCCAAATTCGATAGAGAATGTTTGCAAACAAGTTATTGACCATTCGTTGTGCAAATATCTAGTGTCACTTGTATTTTTACTTTTTCTTGATGGTGTGAATTGAATGGTGTTTTTCTTTTAAAAAACAAACAAGCTGAGGCGGGGTTCTGATCGACCTTTGTTTTTTATTATACAGGCTGGAAAAAAAGACCGTGGTTGGAGGAAAAGTACCCATAATATTGATAATGGCAAATTTTACTGAAAGGAAACATCTTTAGTTTCAAAAATACTATAAATGATCCAACCGAAAGAGTCATTCATAAGGATCAATTTCTTTTTAAACAACATAGTAACTTAAATATTTACCATAACTCGATACAAAAGGCGACACGTAACGAATTCAGTCTAACAATTCGTCTGTGCGTACGTGAAAATGGGTCTCATTTTGAGCAATTCTTATGTTAAGTGAACTATTTTCTTTAGATAGAAAGTAAGCTTTACAATAAAAAAATATATTTCTAGGTCTTTCTTTAATTTAAGACACTATTTTGTTTAAAAGAAATTGATCCTTAAGAATGACTCTTTCGATTGGTATCTTAAAATACAGAATGTTTTTTTTCCACATTTCAACGGTTTGATACCCGGCTCAAGCAGGTGATTTTTCAAAAATCTTTAAATGTAGTTTTAATTCTTTTAAAAAATTAAAGAATGTTTCCTTTATGTAAAATTTGCCATCATCAATATTAAGGGTACTTTTTCTCTAATCACGGTCTTTTTTTTCACCCTTTTTAGTATGTTTTTATCGTATTGTTTTGTGTGTCAATGAATGTTTCTCTCTCTCTCTCTCTCTCTCTCTCTCTCTCTCAGTTACACAGTGGGACTGATGATAGTAAATTACAGAACTTTAAAAATGTGATTGTACGCTAAAATTATGTCCCAATAAAAAACCGAAATCAAGAGACAAATCATCGTCATTATAAAGTAATTTCCCAAATGTAATAAAACTAATGAAAGTGCGCTAACTCGCCCGGTGTAGGCTCGCATGGCAGCCGGGGCTGTCGCCAACGAATTCCGTATTTTTTGCTCCATAAATGGCTTTTTCGCATGACACCGGCGCTTCCTGCATTATATTACAGAAGTAAATTGCGTTTACGACAAACTCCGCGCATTAATGAAAATATTTAATAGAACAATGAGCTCGAGTTTGCCGGCCTGGATTCCTGGATTCTTTATAACATACAGCTGAAGGTTGCTGAGGCCCTTCACGAGTTATGGACAGCCCGTACCACGGTGCCTTTATCAAATAAGTACTCTATCCCCCTTAATATCTGTTTTTAAAAATAAAAGACAAATTTTTTTTCAATATACTTACGTATTACGTTTTTACAGGCACCCATTGACAAAACTAATAAAATAATAGTTAACTAGTTAAATCTCTACTACTCTACCACCAGCTCGGATTATATGAGAGCCTTCAACCAGGAAGAGCTGGCAAACAAACTCATTACGCTTTTTTCTCCAACTAAGTAACAAAAAATTACAATAGTGCAGGTGCAATTACAAAATTGTAATCGTACACGAATTAAACAAATCCTAAATAATAATTCATATAATTACTTTCTATTAGGTCATTCAACAAGAAAGCTCCGGGAAGCAGGCGTAGGTAATGTATGTATGTACTACTCTGTCAAGAAAATACCGGGAAAAGATCCATAATACACAAAACATTAGTTATTCATCCAAATTTATTTTATCGCCTTCAAAGTATGCTCCTTCAGAAACGATACACTTACGCCAACGAATAATCCAATCATCAAAACATTTTTAAACGCTTTTTCCGGAATTGAGTTCAGTTCTCGTCGCGAATTCTCCTTAACGTGTATATATATTCTCTGCCTTTACGTCTTCTACCGAATGAAAACGGGTCGAAGTGGTAATTTGAGTTTAGGAAAAAGAAAGAAGTCGGCTGGAGCCATATCTGGTGAATAAGGTGGTTGTTCGATGGTATTTGTTGTGGTTTTGGTCAAAAATTCGTTCACAATGATGGCCTTGTGCGAAGGCGCATTATCGTGTTGCAAAATCCAAGAATTTTCTTTCCACAAATTTGGCCTTTTTCGTCGAATTTGCTCTCTTAAGCGCCGCATAACGCTCAAATAATATTCTTTATTAACGTTTACCGGTAAGAATTCCGAGTGCACAACACCGCGATAGTCAAAGAAAACAGTCAACATGACTTTGACTTTTGATCGACTTTGGCGTAGTTTTTTCGGTTTCGGTTCATTTGGAAGGCGCCACTCCGAAGCTTGTTGACTAGTTTGCATGTCAAACTCGTAAACCCACATCTCGTCACCAGTAACAATGCGTTGCATGAATGTTGGGTCAGAATTGAATCGTACTAGCATATCCTCAGCGACTCTTATGCGATTGAGTTTTTGGAGAAAATTCAGGTCTTTTGGGACTAGCCGAGCGGCACCATGTTTCATACCCAAGTTATTATTTAAAATGGTACGGATCGACTCGTGAGAATCAGAAAGTTCAGCGGCTATCTCTCTCAAGCTTGAATGAGGATTTTCAGTCACCATTTCCTTTACTTTTGCGATGTTAACTTCAGTTGAAGACGTTGATGGCCTACCAGAGCGAAGCAAATCTTCCATCATATCTCGGCCGCTTTTGAATGATTTGTACCACTCATAAGCACGTGTTTTTGATAAAGTCGATTCACCGTAAGCCTTCTGTAACATTTTCAGTGACTTCGAACACGGAATTCCATAGGCGACGCAAAATGTAAGACGAAACTCTTTGTTCGATGTACCTACACTAGATATAAACTAACTAAAATCAGCACTCTATTTATTCTAAATAACTCAAACTCCGCGCCAAAATAAATAACAGTTGTGCCAATCTAACAACAAAAAAAAACAAATAATTGAATTTGGAATCATAAACAAATCATCCGTTCCCGAAACTTTTTTGACAGAATGCATATTTAAAATTTACATGAAACATTGGTCGGGAAGCATCATCACTGTGGAATTAGAGATGCTTCTTTACTTCTTTGGGTCTTCTCATCTCATACTTGAGTAACAGGATTCAAAATGTCGATATTAACGGTAAAAGATCTCCGGGATCAGTGGTTAAAATGGGAGTTCCGCAGGGTTTAATACTTGGTCCATTCTGGTTTTTGGTTTATATTAATGACTTACGTTATTTTGTAAAAGACAGTCATGAGAAGGTATTGTTTGCTGATGACAATTCACTTTTATTCAAAGTGAAACGACGACACCCAAATTATGACGATGTAAATAATGCGGTCTCAAAGATTGTTCGTTGGTTTAGTGTAAATAAGTTGCTATTAAACGAGGGAAAAACCAAATGTGTAAGATTTGTATTGCCTAATGTTAAGCAGGTAACAACTAGTGTATAAATTAAAGATAGGAATGTGAATCATGTGGACACCACTGTGTTTCTAGGTTTCTAGGCATCACGTCGGATGCCAAGCTTCAGTGGGGCCCACATATAGCTTTTTTTTTATTTTATAATGGCTCGTCATAGTGACTGCATCCTGCCTGATGGTAAGCAGCCGATGCAGTCCAAAATAATGAGAGCGCTCCCCATCGTCGAATAAGCACGATAACGAGCGCACCCATTCATGACGGCCTGCATAAATGCCGTTTCACGCCCCGCTTAAAAGACCCGGGACTGTAGGAGCTGGGAAACACATGCGCCGGCAAAGAATTCCAAAGCCGAATGGTCTTACAGAGGAACGACTTGCCAAATTTTTTGGTACGAGTACTGATAGTCTGTACAGTATGATGGTGGTTCCTAAGACCAGCACGTGTAGTCCGGGAGAGGAAAGGAGAGGGCGGGATAAGATCAAAAAGTTCTTTAGAACACTCTCCGTAGTAGTTCCGGTAGAAGACACTGAAGAGAGGCAATGTCTCTACGCAGCTGGAGGTCCTCAAGGGAAGCTGTAACCTCAGCATCTCCAATAATGCGTACCGCTCGCCTTTGCAGTCTATCAAGTGCATCGAGGAGGAATTTAGCGGAGCCGTCCCATAGATGGGAACAATACTCCATACTCGATCGCACCTGAGTTTTGTACAGCAAACAGCGCTGCTCGGGAGTGAAAAACCGCCTCACCTTATTAAGAATACCCAACTTCCGGGAGGCAGTTAAAATAGCACTCTCGATGTAGCATTTTCTGGCCTGGATTCTGTTCCTGGCCGATGTCCATGCCAAGAATGCTGAGGTTCACCGAAATGGGTAACGGAGAGTTCTGAAGAGAGGGAGGAGTAAGGAAGGGAGTTACCTTGGACGAGAATGCACAAACCTGGGTTTTGCTAGCATTAAACTCGACCAGGTTTTTGGATCCCCACTTAGAGACACGATCGAGAGTTAGGTTCACTTTGGCAACCAGTTCTTGCCTTTTACCATAATATCGGCTTGCTTTGCCGCAGGATGTCCCAAGTACCGCTCATGCACCGTACTGTCCTTCGCATAACAATGAATATTGCCCAAGGACAACATATCATTAATATGCAGAAGAAATAGAGTAGGTGAGAGCACAGAACCCTGCGGCACTCCGGCATTGACTTTGTAGAACGCGGAGGAACTACCCTCACAAAGGACACGAATCCTCCGCCCTTCTAGAAAGTCTGCAACCCAGGCGCACAAACGGGGCGGCACACCGAAGGCCGGCAACTTGGAAAGAAGGGAACGATGCCACACTCTATCGAAAGCTTTGGCGATATCAAGGCTAAATGCCAGGGATTCGCCATGCTTGTCCATCGCTTCACCCCACACGTGAGAAACGTACGCTAGAAGATCACCCGTTGATCGCTTTGGTCTGAACCCATATTGGCGATCATGGAGTAGCGAGTGATCCTCTAGGTAGTGAATGAGCTGGGAATTAATAATCCGCTCAAACATCTTGCACAGCACAGAAGTTACAGCGATGGGTCGATAGTTGGCCGGATCCGAGCGATCCCCTTTTTTGGGGATGGGTTGTATGTTCGCCTCCTTCCAAGACACCGGCACAATACCAGTATCGTAAGACTCCCTAAACAATCGTGTCAATACAGGAGACAACTCAGCCGCGCATCTGAGCAGCACAATCGCCGGAACACCATCCGGCCCGCTAGCCTTCCGCACGTCGAGCGACCGCAGCACGGCACGTACGTCACACTGCCTGATACGAATATCAGGCATGGTGGCCCCACAATGTGCTATAATAGGTGGATCGGCGCCACAATCGTCGACGCGCGAATTCGCCGCGAAAAGTTCAGCCAACAAGTTCGCCTTCTCAAGCGGCTGATAAGCCAACGAGCCATCTGAATGTTTCAACGGGGGCAGCAAGGGAGAGCAGAAGTTGGCCTGCACGGCCTTAGCGAGGCGCCAATAGCTACGGCTACCCACAGGGTGCGAGATCAACTCCCGCCCCACCCTTGCCACTCTTTGTGCATCCGCTCCTGCGAGAGCCCTCTTGTTAGACTTAGAGGCCTTGTTATAGGCCGCCTTCAAGAAACCGGTACTAGGGTCATTCAGAGCGCAAGCCCTCGTCCAAGCACGATACGCCGCCTGCTTGCATTCAGCAGCTTTGGCGCATTCGCGATTGAACCAAGGCCGCTGTCTGCCAACGCTGGCAAGATCTGTGAATGGAATATAATATTCCATACCCAACAAGATCTCATCAGCGATGGCAGAAGCGCACTCCGATGGGTCCTTTCCAAGAAAGCAGCTCTGGCCCCATGAGACGGATGCAAGGTAATCACGCAATCTGTCCCAATCCGCCGACGAGTAGTGCCACAGACGACGCTTGTTCTCCACCGTTTTCGGTGGACCAACGCTGTGCGGTGCTATGGCAATGACCAAGCAGTGGTCTGACGAGCCTAGAGGTGCAAGCAATGACACTCTATACCCTGCAGGGCGACTCGTCAACAATAAGTCCAACAAGGAGGGCGCGTGACCTACGATATCTGGCATCCTGGTGGGCTGGTCTACCAATTGCGTCAGGTCTTGCGTCAGAGAGAAGGCATGAGCGACTCTACCAGCGTGATCAGTTTTGGAGGAGCCCAACCATGTTTCATGGTGGGCGTTGAAGTCCCCCAAAACCACCACCTCGTCGTTTGGGAATCGCTCCTGCGCGACATCAGTCACTCGGCCGAGGTGGTCAAAAAGGCTGCTTGTGTTAGCATCTCCTTTTTGGGACCGATAGAGGCACGCAAAGACACGGCAACGGGAGCCGAATTCAATGCGCACCCAAAGGATGGGAGGGGTCTTCCAAACAGTGCAGACGACGACAACAAATATCAGCCCTCACGTACAGACATACTCCGGCTTTCGCGCGGAATTGCTCCTCAAGCTGATAGCCAGGGTACCTTAAATAAGACGTGTCAGCAGGGCGACGAATTTGAGTCTCCGTCAGAAAAAGCAACGCAGGCCGCGCCGCCTCGAGGTGTTGGTGGACGGCGTTGAGGTTAGAATGGAGCCCACGGATGTTAGTGAACTCCACCTCAAACAGCGAATTGGTGGTGGGAGAGGAGGAAGCCGCTGTATTACCTGCATTCTTTTTAGGCACTGTCATTGTCGCAAAGAAATGAACAAAGCGAGAGTTTACCGCTTCACCATTGGAAGAGCGTTGCAACCACAGCCGACACGCCGGACGGAAGGGCCCCCATACCCTCCCGGAAGTGGTCGCCGGGTCCCACCATTTCCGGTCACCAACCAGCACGACGATCCACTCAAAGATTATGCGCGACCTGGTGAGGCGGCCTCCCGAGGTGGTTAGCCCCGGTCGGGCCCCTGTACTATGCCGCGAGCGGCCAGCGGCACCACCGTTTCTACGGGTCTCCCTGGCCGGCGTGTCGAGTTTCGTTTCCCGCTCAATGGTTCCACGGCAGAACTCTCTGGTTCACAGTTTGCAACAATAGCCGCTCCCCTGGCTCAGGTAGTGCGGCGCTGCTCCCGGAACTCGACCTGCGACGAGCACAGACCACTTGGCGGGCGTACACTACCGCACGGTGGTCGATAACCGGGCGAGCTAGGCTCTACCACCAAATGCTCAATTAGCACCACCCAGGGGTCACATGTAGGGTCTCAAGGGTACACACCTACGGATGTGAGCATTGTTAACCACCAAAGTTGAATAGACTTAGCTCTCCATTTTATTGCATTTTACTGTGGGAAAATGCTGCCGACTTTTAAACTATCGTTGTGCTGCAGAAAAGGGCTACTCGAATAATATAAAACCTAAAGGCTGGTGACTGTCTCAGAGAGAGATTTAAGCTATGCTTAAGTATAATGACAGTTGCATCGCAATACATTTATGAAAATCTGATGTGTGTTCATAAAAATATTGAAATGTTTTCAAAAAACAGTGTTATTCACAAATTAAACATTAGAAGTAAGAACAAATTAGCAGTACCTTATACTAGGCCTCATAAAATAAATAATTCTTCTAAGGGTTTGTGTGTACGATTTTACAACAATTACCAAATGATATTCAGAAATTACATCTTGGTCAATTTAAAATCAAAATAAAAAAGCTTTATAAAAAAGCTTATTATAAAGTGTCAGATTACACAGAAGACAAAACAGCTTGGGTCTGAAATGCTCCAAGTACTCCAACAGCTATTTCTAATTGTCTATAATTCATTTATATAGATTACGTAAGTCTAGTCTCTTTCAAAAAAGTACTCACAGAGATCCTCGGTGCTGTTTCCGCCACTAGTGATTCTAATATCAGATTTATTATTAGTACTTTTTTATATTATTCTCAACATTATTTAAATTTTGTGCATATAATTTAATATTTAATATTGTTAATTTTGATTTCACTTGTAGTGATTCGGGTATGGCTTACACTCATGTGCGACTTGATATGGACTTTGGCCAGGTCCTGGGCCAGGTCCTGAACAGCTGTACTAGTTTAAGTTTTATCTGTTTGTGTTAATTTCTGTTAAGATGCCTAATAAAATAAATAAAAGTACCATTTATATAGGTTACATTTAAATTCATATTTTGTATTTCATGACCTGGTACTGACATATATTTTTTTGTAAATGTCGTTCTTCTGTGCGCTGTGGTTTCTAGCGCCCGTTCTTCGCCACAGTTAAAAAATAATGTCCTGAATGGGTGGTAGGTTAAAAAGGATTTGGACGATTCAAAGTACTTATTAATTGAGTTTATTGAATAAATATCTTTTGAGTTTGAGTTTGAAAACATAAATTAGCCCGTTAAAAATTTTGTGTACTGAAACGCATTATTTCGGAAACATTGTTCGTGATGACAGACAGTCTTCTTAGCGGTGGCTGGAAAAAACCACATAGTTTTTTTCATAATTCCTTGCCGACCTCTCTGCAGTTTTTTCATAACGTTATCAATTTCTTTTGACTTTTTCATCAACACAGATTGCTATCATCCACTGCTGGGTCTGTCCGGTGCTGATCTCTTCCAGGTGTAAGTAGCCAGCGACCCCGAGTTAACTTCGTAGTGACATTTGAAACAATATAAGTAGGTAGTTAGTTGGCGTATGAAGTAAAATATATTTAGTGTAGGTACACTAAATATATTTTACTTCATATATACATACACCAACACTAATAAATATTTTTGCGATTCTGCAATTTTGGATAACATGTCCGTTTGAGTGGTTCGCTGCATCCAAAGCGAGGGCCACAGTCACAGTTCTCCCTCGCACATATTTATAATTCACAAGCACACCAAAGCTACAAGCGGCTCTCCGCTCATCTTTGCGTTGGACCATTTTAATAATGCTTTTTAGCATAGTAATGAGTCATTACTATTACTAATGACCGGCCTCAGAAGTAGCTTTACACTTTAGTGCCTTGTCACACCAACCGTGCTCCAAGCGATCGCGATCGAACAGAGTACTTAGCTGGTATGACATAATACTATAGTCTAAATTGAAACGTTGAAAAAGTTACTAGGACCACGTGAAAATCGAACCCACGACCTAAGCAATCGGGGCGGCTGCATTGACCACTCCGCCAGCGAGGCATTGGTTACACCAGTCAAGATTTTTCAACGCTTTTGACTTTGTTTTTATAGCAACAGTGTCATATTAAACCTATTAAAATTTATATCCTAAGAGTTCTGAATGATAAAAAAATTACAATATTTTAAACATTCTGTTAAGATAAGACTGCTTTAAAGACTCGTAATATTCGTAAATATCAAATATTGCGAATGGTACTATAGTGTTTAGCTACATTTGAGGGCGACTGTAAGTACCTATCTAATATACGAGTAGTGTAATGCGCATTGAATATTCCAAAGTTTGCCTATATATTATATACCATTACCACAACGACCGTTTTTGCGACACTCGCTTGACTTCTGTAGCATTTCGCTCGTAAACTTTCCCAGATTTTCCTGCACCACGGTTGCCTACGATTTAGTAGTTCCTCTTTGTAGTGATCAACGTGTAGCGTTGCTACGAACGCTCTCGTATTTACAAGCTGATTCGGCAGAGGTGTTCGTAGCAACGCTACGAAAAAAAAGTTTTAAGATGTAGCCTTTCCCCCTTGTAATAATTTATTAACTAAAGAAAATTAAAATCCTGAGTATAATATTATTATATCCTTTATTGCACAGAAACACATTAACAAAAGTGACAAGAGACATTGTATGCAAAGGTGGACTTATCTCTAAAAGAGATCTCTTCCAGTCAACCCAGAGAGTGTGCGAGAAAATGTTAGGGGGTGACACAAAGTGCAACAAAAAAAAAGACAAAATTACCTAGACCTATAAATATATTATTATAGAATATGTAATACTAATACTATACTGGCATACAAATATTATATTATTTAAATGTTATACTCAGCTCTTAGCTATGTGTTTATAATACTATAAGTATTATACTCTTAGGTAAGGGTCTTAAGAACTTTAGCAACATTACCTCTTTGGATTGCCAGGCATCTCAGCATATTAAATGCTGGCTGGTTTAGATAGGTACATACAATAAATAGCTTTATTCACAGCTTCATTTACAGCAACTTTTGAGATGCAAACGTAATCAAACCCATTCTACATACTTTGATCTATAAAGGGCGTTCTAACAATGACCATAAAAAAGGAACAAATTAACGATACATCGTGTTAGTGCAATAGGCCCTTAGCTCTATAACGATATGCTATGACTGGTGTAGCTGTGACTTTCGCTTTTCTAAGGCTTAGGTCTCAGCTTGGATGACTCTATGTTGGCCAACAAACATTCATTAATTCAGTAGCTTAAATTATATTTACTTTAGTTGAAAGAAATCGTCAATAAATCATAGTAGCAAAGAAGCTGTGGCATCTACATATCTCTCATGAAGATGTAGGGTTTTGATGTATGAATGTTGGTATGTATGTCTGTATGTATGTAAAGTAAATACAAAGAGCACAATTGTTCGTGAACCACTGTTAAGGGCCGTCGGTTAATCGATGACGCAATGAGACGTAGTTAATTTTGTGTGTGCGTCTCCTTGCGGGCGGCACGCGACTCGTGCACGGACTGCTCTGCGCGGCTTGTGTGCGAGCACTGATGACTGATGGCTGATCGCTGATGATTTATGGCTGATGGGCGACGTGCGTAATACGTTACCATTTGATACATACATATATGAGTTATTTATCTATCTATAAAAATCAATGTTTGTCCTCTATGCTTTCCGAAACTATTGATCAGATTGTGATAAATCTTTGGTAGGATGTTATGTAACTTAACTAGTTTTCAACTTTTTATAATAGCTATTAACACTACTGTGATTTTATTAACGCGTATGTATGAAATGCTAGAAATTTATTTGAATTTACAGAACTCTCTTCTGTAGTTGTAAGAAAATCACTAGAAAATATCTATAAATTGTCATGTCAAGAGCCATAACATGTCACTAAATAAACCGTAACTAATAAAAAACTAATTAGCAGTGCCCATAAATCTCGCGGACACTCATTAAACAGCCCATAAACCATGGCCGCCTGCGTCGATGAGGCTTTGGGCGCCGACTGTTTGACGCACTTTTTATTGCGCAATTAACGACAGATTAAATGATAATATATGAATATTATTTATTTAAATAGTAGTAATATGAAAAGGTTTATTTTGTATCTATGTTAGTCTGTAAGCTCAGAGTATAGATTGTTATGTATTCTAAGTCCGTAAGGTAGGTATATGTATACGATCATGTGTGTATGGGCCAGTTGTTGCCTGACAATAAATAAAAAATGAAAAAACAGTAAAACTCTTAACAGTTCTGTGCACTAAATAGTACGTAAATATTTTTTCTCTTTAAAGCAAAAAAGCCAAGTATTTTATTAAGAGAACGAAGCGTTGAAAAAAAATGTCTATCTCAGGCGGGAATCATCTTGGTTTTTTTAACGCAAATAATCAAATATAACGCAAGTATTTTATGTTGGTTTCAGGTCATATCTACATATAATGGCGACTATTATCCCCGAAGGGTTAGTCAGAGACTAGGCAATGAGGACAACAGTCCTTTACCATGGTCCACGCTTCACCAAATAGAGACTGCACATGTGCTCAGCGTGACAGGTGGTGAGCCCATCGCCGCTCTATACTGTTGGATGTATGTGCAGTCTTTAGTACGTTTGTCGCCCTTTACGACACCCAAGGGAAGAGAAGGGGTGGTAGTATTCTTTCACCGCTACGCGACCCGGTTCACGGTTAATCAAAAACTCATATACCTAGTAAAAATAGAAAAACATCATACAATAATTGGTTACGCACGCAGTCTACCACAAATAAAAAAATGTTTTTTTTTAGATTTTCCTTTTACTATTTTTCTTTAGTGCTCTTGCCATAATCGCCCGTGCTGACCTAAAGATGGTTAGAATTATGAACCAAAAGAGAAAACATTTTTTTGTGTAATGGTTTATGTTTAATGTTACATACCAAGGTAGTATTTCGAGTGCAGACAAAAAAAATATAAATCACAAAAGTAACCCGTATATAATATCAAACACAAGAAAATGTAATAAAGTACTTATGTCCATACATATGTATGTATGATCTGCGAGTAGCCCTCACATACCGCTCACCGCGGTCTGACCGAGATACGGCGAGCGGAATTCGGGGATGTTGTGTTATGAAAATAGGCGGCATCCATATTAATGCGGCCGCATCCGGCGCGTTGATTATTAAACGCGGCATTAGCCGGACGGAGCCCTAACAAGCCGTTTTGTATTGCCGCCATTTTGTAAGCACTCCATTTTGTTGTGATGCGACGGAAAAAAAGTATTACAGAGCTGTACCTAACAAATTAAGGAGTCGTGTGAAGCGAACAACTGTCTGCTTCTTTTTTGGTGTGATTTTTGCTTATTTAGTTTGTCCTGGAAAGTTTAGCATTACGCAAGTGCTGTTGTTATAATTGTAATAAGCTAAGGTGATTAAATACCACATAATTATTAAGTCTATGCCAATATTTTTAACAACAACTCTGCTTCAAAAATGTACCGTATAAGTTATAATGTTTAATTATTTAGTTAACTGTCTTAGGTTTGAAACTACGTTTAAAACCTCTTATTTCCCAGACAAAGGTCCCGTTGGGTAACGTAACATCGCAACCCAAAAACCCACCAGCCAGCATTGGGCCTTGGCCCATTTGTGCCCGATGTCCCTGACATATTATAGTTAACGTGAGAAGACCAGGAAGAACCGTCATAGCCGGTGGGCTTAGCAAGCTGAAGTGGCAGTGGGCCGGCCATTTCAGTCGCAGAACCGATGACCGTTGGGGTAGACGAGTTCTGGAGTGGAGACCGCGTATCGGCAAGCGTAGCGTAGGACGCCCTCAGACAAGGTAGAGCGACGATCTTCGCAAGGTGGCTGGCAAGAGCTGGATGAGAGTGGCCGCGGATCGTGCTCAGTGGCGTGTCCTTGGAGAGGCCTACGTCCAACAGTGGACAAGTATAGGTTGATGATGATGATGATGGGAAGACCAGAACCCAGCAGTGGAACTTTTATTGGCTGATGAGGATTTTACAGGCGACAAGGTAACTGTTGAGATACTTTTGCATAGAAAAAAAACAATATTAACTTAGTTAAAATCTAATTTGATGATGGCATGATGCGATCTATAGGCGATCTAAGGTCAATTAGTAATTAAAGAAACTAAATAGTTTGTACGTAAGTATGTATTATATTTGCTTTAATATTCTACATTTTTGTGCATCTATAAGTCTACATTTTATACATTACTCTAAAACAACATACTTATATTTTTTGATTTAACTAAATCTTTGAAAATATAATCAATAGCAGTTGCATATCCTTTGAGCGGGAACTTTACAGTATCAAACTACGAGTGCTAAGCTTAATTGATATCCTTCATCAGTCACTAACGAGACAACCGCATCGTAGAGCCGCGCAGTCACACACTCACTGATCGCGCACGGACACGTCTTCCAATACTATGAAATTCTAATTAATATTTCACTTTTGTCAATAAATTAGCTTTAAAAAAAACTACTAAGTAACTATAATTTATTTGACGAACTTCAATTGTTTTAAAATGGAATCGAAACTTAGCATTTTTTCAAATGCTAATTTACAAACGGCCAGTTATCTTTTGTTTTTATCAAATAATTTTGGGCGGATTTCTTTTTAATTTGTTGGTTTCGTTTGCAAAGGAGGTTGGTACGGTCGGTATCGGCCGCTGCCACGCGCTCACTGCTCGCATCGCGGTCTCCACAATTAGGCAGCACGCGATATTAGATCGGGCACGTAACGGATTACATTTTAAACTGCAGCCCGGCCCGATCGACCCGCCTAATGAAACCTCTATTTGTATCGACGGTTACGGCATCAGACATGAGGGTTAAAAGGGTACTGATGGGTTGGATATGTAACGAGAGTGCTTGTCAATACGTATTTATTTTAATTCCTTCAGCTTATTAAAGCACCTTGACGTACTACGTAGACACGTTCTCGAAATGCATTTACCAAAATTTGAGGCTTTCTAAATAATAAGGGTAAATCGAATTTCTACAGATTTTGAGAAAAATACTTATTGCCTATATTTGAAAAAGCTAAACAAATGCTATACACAGCAAAATGAGTTTAAAATTAGTGTCATTATAATGCCTTCACTTATAATACCTTGGCTGTGGTACCAGATTGGCACCACGATGCTGCTCTTTCATCCACACTATGTAAAAAACAACACTACGCGCCTATGTGATACATAACAAAGATAATATTAATATGTAAAATAAGTTGAAATAAGATATACTAAACGACTGTTTCTTTTGCGATCTAGCGAGTTAAGAAATATTCACAAAGCCGGGTTACGGAATGGGTTACCATATCAAAAGCATTTCTGGCTCCTCCTTCTAATAGAAGATATAATATAGTCTCACTGAACACTTATGAAATACAGTTAGTAAAGGATAGCATAACTGGTTGGTTAGTACTGTGTATAGATAGACTTATGACTATTATTCCCAGGGGGTTAGTCAGAGACTAGGAAATGAGCACCGCAGGAGCTGCCCACTGCCAAAGACCAAGTCCACGTTTCACCAAATTACGACTTCACATGTGTTAAGTATGATATATATGATGAGTGTGACTCTCTCAGAGAGAGATTTAAGGATATAAGTATAATGACAGTTGCATCACAATACATTTATGAAAATCTCATGTATGTTCATAAAAATATATATTTTTTTTATACAAAGCCCGGCAAATGACCCCCCACTCCACCTGATGTTAAGTGGAAATGAAGTCCAGGCGCGAGGACAACTGGTGCAGCGTAAGAGACGTAGCACCAGTCACCCTCACTCTGCCGGCCCACAAAGTGCTTCTTCACGCCTCGTTTGAAGGACCCTATGTCATAGGTAGGAGGGAATACGTGTGCTGGTAGACTATTCCATCTTTTGGAAGTGCGGCAAAGAAACGAGTCACAGTTGTCAACAGTCATATTGATATGTTTTCAAAAACAGTGATATTCACAATTTAAATACTAGAAGTAAGAACAAATTAGCAGTACCTTATACTAGGCTTCATAAAATAAATAATTCTTTTAAGGGTCTGTGTGTATGATTTTACAACAGAGTACCAATTGATATTCAGAAATTAGATCTTGATAAATTTAAAATTCATAACACAGAAAATCTTTATAAAAAAAGCTTATTATAAAGTGTCAGATTACACAGAAGACAAAGCAGCCTGGCTCTGAACTGAAATGCACCAAGTACTCCAAAAGCTATTTCTAATTGTCTATAATTAATCTATAGTACCGTATATTTTACATTCAAATTATTATTTTGTATTTTACGACCTGGTAACGACATATTCTTTTTTTTTTGTAAGTGTCGTTGCTTCTGTGCGCTGTGGTTTCTTGCGCCCGTTCTTTGCCACAGTTAAAAAATGACGTCCTGAATGGGTGGTAGGTTAAAAATTTTGACGATTCAAAGTACTTACTAATTGAGTTTATTGAATAAATATATTTTTGAGTTTGAGTTTGATTCCATCGCCGCTCTTTGCTGTTAATAATAGTAATAATATTTTGTTACGCTAAAATAGGTACAGTACAGGTTTGGAAATATAATTTAAAATGTGCATACATAGATTAATTTTCAGTTGAGTTTCAGTCAATAAAATTATCAGAGGCCTCCAAACTAGGCAGTGCCTGGATTTTGGGAAGCCAATTTACAATTTACTTGGCCTTGCGACCTGAATTTTTTACACCTTCTGAGAAAAACAGCATACATGGTAAATCGGACACTAACTAAAACTAAACTAAAGAAGAACAAAATAAGATTTGAATTTTAATATGTTTACAGTCTTTAGTCCTTAGTAGCCTTTTACGAAACCCAAGGGAAGAGAGGAGTTGCTAGTATTCTTTTAGTGAGCTGTTACGCCACATGGCTCCATCATGCGACTCCACGGAGCAATATGCTCCATGGCATACGCATTAGCTTCATTTAAGTCGAATTCAAAATCAATGATTCGTTTTTTATTCGACTTCAAAAAAGGAGGAGTTTCTATGTTTATTAGTAGCTACCGTTCACTACTTTTATGAATGCAACATTTTGCGTGAGCTTGTACGGTTTACAATGCAATAATTTGGCGGGTTTTATGTCACTGCATTGTGTGTCCATGTTGAACCAAAAGCACAAATGTCGTGCTGCGGTCGCAGAACTTTAAGAATTTTGAGCTTTAGAAAATCCGCTAGGTTCAAATCCAGGTGGTCTAACCACTAGACCTAGGATAGACTAGACTACAGGTATTTTAATTAAACAGAAGTAAATCTAATTGACCGCGCATCGGAAGACGCAGTGTGGGCAGGCCTCCAACAAGGTGGTCCGACGATCTGGTGCACGGTCGCGGGTAGCGGCTGGATGCAAGCAGCACAACACCGCGAGTGGTGGAGATCCTTGGGGGAGGCCTTTGTCCAGCAGTGGACGTCCTCTGGCTGATGATGATGATCAATCTAAATTATTTGATTTACAGATTAAGCCAATCAATACCCATCAATTGCAGTTATGACACGATTTCAATGGTCTATTTATTTTATTTATTTATTTATTGTAGGGAAACATATAGTACCTTATACAAAATAGTTAAAACCTTAAATAATAATACATAAACCAATTCAGTTTCCACTTATAGATAACATTATAAAACTGCAACGTAAATTACAGAGTAAGCTATTGACAGTATCATAAAAAACCATATAAAATTTTAAAAAATAAGAAAACCATTATTAATATAATTACTTAATAGAGTTGAGTGACAAACTATCCATAACAGCCACTATAAACGCCTTATAAGTAGAATTAAAAATATCTAAGTCTTGAAATTCGTTGTAGTAGCTTTACGACAGGCACGCAGTAAAAAGGTGTTCAGGCATAATTAGTCGAGGTTAACGGTACGCTAAACAGAAATACTTACACTAAACTTAAAGATAAAGGATTTCTTAAAAGAAAGGGTGAGTCTATGCAATTATTCAGAATTTTGTACAAATATACTTGATCTTTTTCTCTTCGGCGTAATGAAGGTATGATAAAATAAAAATCTATCATCCTATTAATATTATAAACGCGAAAGTTTGTAAGTATGGATGGATGTTTGTTACTCTTTCACGTAAAAACTACTGAATGGATTTGGATTAAATTCGGCATACAGATAGATTATAATCTGGATTAACACTTAAAATACTCTTTATCCCGATATTCTTATGGGAACGGGAACCACGCGGGTGAAACCGCGAGCGGCCGCTAGTTAATCGTAAATCTAAATAGACAACAGTAACTGTGGCCTCTCAACCCCTCGACCCCTCCGGGAAACAGGCGTAATCTATTGTTAAATCCTTCTTTGGATAGTATGTGCCCTAAGATTTGGATAATTTTAGCGTTTCCATATGAGGAGTGACTGTGATTGGGTTGTCCAGCCGTGGGCCGTGGGCCGGGCACGGCTGATGCATCGCAGGCGGGCGGAGTGGCCGCGGCTGTCACCGCCAGAGATTACCAGCCTCACAACCCTCAGCAGGGAGACCACGCTGACTATTACTTTTAGGACAACAACAAATAATAGGAACCTGTGGCAAAAATAATACTTGTTATTGATTTGTTGCTTTGTTTTATTTTATTTTATTTTTATTAAGACACAAAACAGGTTACAGTTATGATTACAGTATGCTAACTAATATAAACTTAAAAGCTAAACTATAACCTGACAACTTGTATCCTATATAACTATTTTATAAGTGGTAGGTTTATACAATTTTACAATTTGACAATTAATCTTTACAAAGCAAGGTTTTGTTCAATGAATTTTAATGCAAATGGGTAAATAATACATAATAATTATACAGGCATATAGGTTTGTCTGCCAAATGCTCAAAAAGCGTACGCTAAACGTACACACACACATATAATTACGGATATTATCCCCGAAGGGTTAGTCAGAGACTATGCAATGATAACAGCAAAAGCAGTCCTCTGCCATAGTCCACTTTTCATCAAATAGCGACTGCACATGTGCTCAGCGTGACAGGTGGTGAGCCCATCGCCACTCTATGCTGATGGATGTATGTGCAGTCTTTAGTCCGTTAGCCGCCTTTTACGACACCCAAGGGATGAAAAGGGTTGGTAGTATTCTTTCACCGCTACGCGACACGGTAAAATTCTTCAACGGGCCTTTACCACCTGATGGTAAGTGACCTTTATCACCTGATGGTAAGTGACCTCAATCCCGGAATCCTCAGACATTGAGGAAATGGCTATCTTATCTCTAAACTGTTGAAACACAAACACGCTAACATTGTTGTCATGGCGACACTAAGAAAAGATGGTGGTAGCAGCCAGGCGGACTTAAGACGAAACACTACGTGAAAATGGCAAGCAAAATTCTCATACAAAACACAGAACTAAAGCAGAGAAACGACGTTTCGTATATATAGTCCTCTGTTCCCTCTTTCAGAACTGGACCAATTGTTATGTTTTTTTCAGCATCGGTTAAAGAAACAGGTTTTCTACGTCTGTATGTTTAATTTTTTTGGATTAAGAGGCCTATTACATCTCGACTGTGATTTTTGCGTAAAATGGCCAATTTTGGCGTTATGGATCTCAGAAACAAAAATACATTAACAATTATGACTTATTGAATAGTGTAGAATAGCTATTGGAATAGTGCGTAGCGGCCTCGCTTTTTGTAAATTTTGCTTAACTTTTTAATTAAACCCAAAATTGCAGAGAAAGATTTTCATAAAGTGCGCGAAGGCACTTTTTTGAGCTCATCGATTGAACTACTGTTATATTAATAACATTATTAATTATAATGTTATTTCTTATATAGTCGATTAGTGCGTAGCGGTCTCGGAATTTTTAGATATCACTGATTTTAATAGGAAAAAAATCTTATTCTTAACCAAAAGACTTCGAAAATCGCTATAAGTTAACTGTGAATATCTCCTATCTACGATAATAATATTGAGCAAAATTTATACCAGAGTAATGGTTACTTCATGAGAAATAAATATTTTATAATGAATTTATTATCCTATTTCGATAAAAACGATAAATTCAACTGCAAACTTACTACAAAATGCGATGCGCCGGCCGTCCGAATTCAACTTATGCTCACAGAATGGAGATTTCTAATATTATCTTTTATACAACCTTTAAAATTTTGCGAAATCATTCCGTTTTATGGCGTCAGAATCATTAAGTGGCAGGGTTAAAAAAATCAAACAAACAGACATAGAATATCTCTTTCTTTAACCGATGCTGAAAAAGTAATAAAAATTGGTTCAGTTCTAAAGGAGGAAACAGGGGACTACGAAACGTCGTTTTTCTGTTTTAGATCTGTGTTTTGTATGAGAATTTTGCATGCCACTTCCTCGTAGTGTTTCCTCTTAACAGCCCTACTACCAACCAAAGCAAGTACACAAAGATGTGTCCTATAGTGGAGCCCTTGTGGAGCCGTTGACCTTGCCCTTGTAACAAGCCTTAATTAAGGCTTTCACTTAATATTTTGATATGAAATTACAAAAAATTGTAAAGCGGATTGTCAAGTTCAGTAATAATTTCGTGACAAACACCAACATTACACCATATTCCGTCATTGCCTGGCAGCACAGCCTCCCGGATTTCATGATGGGTGGCCACCCGCCGCACATTAATCACGTCCCTGACGGAACCAAATTACTCTGTTTAGGCGAAGCAATGAACTATTCCAATCAATCGGGACTGCTTCGGGGAGGTCGCTTGCTCTGTCGTCTGATGTATCTACGTGTTTCGCATTTTGAAGACAGTAATGATTGGCTTTCAGACAAATAAAGCTTTTGATCTGTAAGAAAATGAATGGCTAATAATTTGATTTTGAGTGACATCACAAGATCTATGTTATTTAGCACTATTATTGTCTAACAAAAAGTATTTTTAAATTTATTGTTTTATTTATTTGCCATACATTACATAATAATAGCAGACCATTTGGGAATTGGAATAAAAATAAACTCTAGTTGTGAGTAGGTAATTAAAATGTGGTTTCGAGTGTTTTTTAGTAGGCAACTGGTCTACTAAATCATGTTTTTTTTAGAGTTAATATGTCTTTGTATCCTATAAAGTAGTAAGAACCCAAGTAATAAAAGGCAAAGTCCAATCTATAATAATACATTTATTATTAACATATAAAATTTAATACTATTATAGATTAAAAATATAAGGAAATATTTTATGTGGTTCTTCCGTGTATAAAAAACACAAGTTTAGCTAAAAGGTCACAAAAATCAAACCAAGTTCGAAGCTGGTAATATTGTTGAAATTAAAGTTGAAGTTTGATTACAACGCATTATCCGGACTGTCATTAACATTTATTTTTTACAATAAAAAAATAATGAAATGCTATGTTACTATAAACATTATAACTTTACAACCTTAACCTATAATTATTGACAATTGAAAATGAGTAGCCAAATTAAGTATTTTATCATGTCTACCATAGTTATTTATACATAATAATTATTTGGAATTCACTAACCATCAGTCTTGAGAGATATTTTATAAAAGTAACTTATAATAACTTATTTATAAAGGAACCTTATCATTTCGTAAGACCAATTGTGTTGTCTGCAACTGCAGCGGTGGTAGTGGCAACAACAGAAAGACTTACTTCAATAATTTTAAAAATGACTGTAGAAGAAGCAATTTCGTTTGTTGGGAAAATCGGGAAAATGTTGCTTTTATTTTTCACAAGCAAGATTCAAAAACACATATTTCCGACGTTCCGGCTTAGACAGTGCTGTAAAAATTGCACAGACTGGGCAGAGCCACGACGGGATAGTAGCTAGTGTACCTGACACTGAATGTCAGAAAGGTGTAGGTTCGATTCCTGCACGTAAAAGTTTATTCAACTTTTTATGAATTGTAGTTTGTTTGCAACAACATTTGAAATAACTTTCAAGTTATAAATCCTTAATTTTTTTGTATATCCTGAATGGTGTCATCCTGAGGGAAGCAGTAGTAAGGTAACATTATTGCAAAATAAATAACTTACAACATTCATAATATTCTTACCACTTGCCGGCGGCTTTATTGCTTAGACACCATTAAATTCACCAGTCAAGACCTTATGAGTCCCAAATACGAGTATAATATAATGGTTTGCTCTATATTTCTTTATATGACTATGGAAATAGAGAGTACACCTAAATTAACATAAATATGTTTACAACAGAATAACCGATCTTACAATATGTACAATATGTGCTCAGCGTGACAGGTGGAGAGCTTATCGCCGCTCTATGCTGTTAGATGTAGGTATGTGCAGCCTTTAGTCCGTTAGTCACCTTTTACGACACCCAAGGGAAGAGAGGGGGTGGTAGTATTCATTCACCGCACGCGACACGGCTAATCATTGTATTTGTTTGTTAACTTGTCCTTTCCTGTAGAACAAAAATGGAACAACGTTTCAATGTCTTAAAAATAGATTCGTTGTGTTTCGCAAACATAACAATGCTTTTAGCAACATGTCGATCTGTAAACAAGAAAGACAAACGAAAAGAATCAATAAAATAGTATGAGTAAATTTTGAAAAGATTTTTATATAGGAACACTCGTGTTAAACTTTCATAACATGGTCCCTACATTAAAAATGTCCACGGGCAGCATACAAAGCTACGCCGTATTAATACAGTTTTTGTTATTATTGAGCACATATCCAATATTTACATTTGCATGGCAGTAGGTATAGGTACTATATTCGAGATCATGACGCCTGCAAACACTCCCAAACATGGGGTACCTGCTCAAAAAGAACAAAACGCATGGTTATAATCATTATTCTGTTAATAATAATTAATGGTGGTAAATTATCTTGGTGACAAACAACAAAACGCAGCACCGCAATGCTCTACGAGCAGTATCGTTTTCACAGCATCTTCTAGTGCCTAGTTGGAGCTTAATAATTATTCACCGACGACAACGTGTATAGTGTTAAGTTATATAGTGGTAAGTTATAATTTTGCCATTTTCATTTTGGTGAGCGATTGGTGAAAAAACTCTGACAAGGCGCCCTTCCCCGGCACCAGTCGCTGCTGGCGCGATTCTGCAACATCAGACAACAGATTATCATGACGACCCTGATGAGATGGTAGGTACACAAAGTTGTTATCTTAATTGCAGACGGTAAAGTGGCTACCCACTTTACCCTTTGTAACTAATAATGTTACTGAACTTATGTTGTAATTTTTATATCCCACTGAGCTAGCGAACTATATATTCTGTGGCCTGTATGATGGAGACAATCACCGCAGCCCTGGCGCTGGCATCACGGGCGCGTTGTTGCAGTTGCTAACATACAGTACTTATAGCTTTATGTCCTTGTATATCGAAACACAGTAAAATCTCTGCCATATCGTTTTACAAAGTTTGTCCTAACCGTCCAAAAAAGAGCAACACTCAAATACGCGGTATTAAATAGCAATTACACTGTATGCTGTTCGGACATCAATTCCAAATGAACCGGAAAAAAGAGGTTGCGCTCCCGCAGTGTATGATTTCGTTTCGATAACGATTTCCTCCGGCCAGCGGCGGCGGCCGGCGCGGCCGGCCGGCAAATGTGTTGTAAATAGCACGCACATAACACTCGTGTTATGTGGCCGCTATGTAATTTGCATGTAATAAGCTAGTGGCGTATGTTGGTTGCGTTTTTGTTAATTGATATTGATGAGTTCTAAAGGTAAACTTTGTTGCGGTGTTTTAGGGCGGAGTCTGTAAGAATAGTACCCTTTTAGTTGTTTAACCAAATGTCTTAGCGCTTGGAATCCATTTCCATTTACTTCCGGAGCATTGGAGTCATTTTCCAAACTTAAAAAACAACGGTAAACGGAGCAGGATGTAGTTGCTAATGGTGTGATTGCACGTGACGGCCCTTGATGGAAAGTACAGGAGATTTTAAGGGGAAGGTCGCTAGGGTATTGAGATGAAAAGAAGAGAGTTACTATTTTCTCAAGTCAAGGCCTTAGCGATGTAGTGGGACACTAAAGGCTAACAATGATAAAAGCAATTGAATGATCAGACCACTGGCCTGGCTTCAGAAGTAGCTAACACATTAGCACCATGTCATACCATTAGCACTATCATTTTTATATCCACTGCCTCAGATTCCAGGTAATGCGCGCTTCCATCTTCGGCCTTCGGCTTTATCGTCACTTACCATCAGGGGAGATGACGGTCAAGCGCTTACCAAAAATGGTAGCACAAAAGGCATCAGTGTGAGAGAGTTGGTGAGACATGGTTAATATGTCAAGCTACTTGTGAGGCCTGAATACACCGCCACATACTGTACTTGGTTTGGCTGGTGGTAGAGTTCGTACTGCTGACTAGACCCATGTTATTGTTGTTATAATTTGTAGTCCGGCGTTTAGAAGTATGATAGGCAGTATCTCAGTGGTTGATTGATACAGGCAAATCGAGTATCAAAAAAGTAAAACACGAAAAGGAAAGCTCATGACTAAGTATACTACGGCTGAATTCGATGATGAATGTTCGTAAACAAATTACTGTCATTTTTCTCAAGAAAAAATAAAACGAGAGCGACGTATTAAACACCTTATTTTTTATTCGTTTTAATGAAATTAAGGGTGAGTTCCACCCATGAAACTGAACAACTTTCCCCAAGAAACCCATATGCAAAAATGACAAAAAAATTTCAACCTCCCATACAAAACTGTCCGATCAGCTGACGACAATAGTATGTGGAACTCACCCTTAATTTCATTAAAACGAATAAAAAATGAAGATGTATAGTATATGACGGTATTTGCACAAACTTTTTATATAATCACAACTATTATCCCCGAAGGGTCAGTTAGAGCTAGGCAATGAGGACAGAAAATCAGTCCTCTACCATAGTCCACTTTTCACCAAATAGCGACTGCACCTGTGCTCAGCGCCGCTCTATGCTTTTGAAAGTATGTGTAGTCTTTAGTCCGTTAGTCGCCTTTTACGACACCCAAGGGACGGAGAGAGTGGTAGTATTCTTCCACCGCGACGCGACACGGTTAAATTTCAATAATTAGTTTACAAACATTCTTTGTCGAATTTGGCCGCAGTACAGACAGGCCCTTCTCTAATCGTCTGTATTTGGTAATAGGAACCAAAGGTCATCGCGCCTTCGGGTGTGTCGGTCGATGAAGAGGCGCACTGCACTTAGCAAACGGTTAAGGCACCGGCCGCGGTGCATCGCCGCAATTGCACCCCGATTGCACCGCGATTGCACCGCGATTGCACCGCGATAACGATCTGCTTTCTGGAGCAGCGTCACGCGAGCCGCGGTACCCGCTGATCTAGAGCCCGATAATATTAATGAAAGTTAGGATACAAAGACCATGCTAATGTAACAATTTGGCGATAAATTTTTACGGAAGAGTGTCACCCGAGTTCTTCTAACAACAGGTGTTGTGGTGGTATTCCATTTTTAATTCGATCCAAAGTACAATCAATACTACTATCGTTACTACTTGAAATTAGCTTAATGCGTTTATCGTGAAGCCGTTAATTAAGATAACAATTGACGGAAAAACAACAACGGAGTAGAAAAGCATTTCAGAAACTAGACGGTAATACTATCAACCTCACAACCTCCTAACAGAAGAAGATCAGTAGACGAAGTTCAGAGTGAAACACGAAAAATTGTATGGTTTTCCAATCATTATATTTTTAAAATAAACTATTAAACTTTACTTTAAAAACATCTCACTTGCGGTCAGATGACGAGGCTCGCGGCTCCGCTCAGCAATGGCACTATGTCGTCGATGTATCGCAGCGGTGGGACCATAGAAGTGGTTATCCTATATAGTACTTACTATTTACATGGGTGGGACTCACTTGCGGTCAAATGAAGTAGTTGCGGCCAGGCTTTCATGCCCCCAGCGCAAAGGGACAGGCTCTTGCCCTCGCCGCCGCCGCCACATCCCCTCGTAGCAATGTCACTATGTCGCCGAGGACCGCAGCGACTTACTCGCGTCAGATGACGTAGTTGCGGCCCGGCTGGCGAGCCCCCAGGGCGAAAGGCCATTCCCTTGCCCTCGCCGCCGCCGCCACGTCCCCGCGCAGCAATGCGACTATGTCGTCAAGGTACCGCAGCGCGCGCGACTCCGCCGCCAGCGCGCGCGCCGCCGCCGCGCACTTGCCTGCGCGCGCGCACTGCGTCTGCAATCAACACAATGGATAAATAAAATAACAATTATGAAAAGACTGGGAAGTTGTGTTCGAGAGTCCTACCTGAGATAGGTCAATACAAAAATAGTATTATTCAAGATAACAATTTCAAAATATGAAAATAACAATTTAAGAATCGCATTCTTCAATGGATGAAAAATAGAGACTTAATTGGGCACATTCTGTTTATGAATAAAGTTATTGCTTTTATGCTGTAAAATGATTTTGATTTCTCTTATACATATACTACATATACTTGCTATGAGAGAGCATGAGGTAACTTTGTTCGTCCAGCGGGCTATCCATTGAATTCGGACAGCCAAATTGAAAGTGATAAATATCTGTCAAAGAGCGATTATTATGCGCTAAAGTAATGAATCAATTAAGAAACTACATAGAATAAGTATTAAATATTCATTTGTGGATACTTAATTAATGAAATTGTTGATTACATGTTGTTTAAGTCAAAATCAAACCGGTCAAGGGGCCCGTATCTTCGCCATGTCCAAATTCGGGAGTACCCGGTGTTTTTATAAGCTGTACTCGCCAACTGTACTGTCGGTTTTAATGGAATTATGTCCATGAATGATTCACCATCGTCTTTAAGTAAATAAGTTATGAAGCGAAAGCTAGGTTCAATTGTTACTCGAATAAAAAACATACCGTGATCTCATAAAAATAAGATTTTCGGCTAGGCTTAGATAATTCTGATCACGATAGGTGTCATGAACATGTTGACGCTGGCAGTGGCTGCAACTTGACATTTGCAGTAAGTAGGTACTCAAGAAGAGTAGATAAATAGGTAAATAGGGTAAATATATATTTAAGCTATTACCTTTTCTGTGATTTAAGTTTCTACTAGAAACTTGGTCCTAAACAGAGAGCAGATTTCATAGAGATTATTGTTATTTTTTTTAATTAACCTATTGTGTCCCACTGCTGGGCAAAGTTCTCCCCCACTCCCTTCCAGCTCTCTCTCTCCTCAGCCAGCTCTAACCAATTTCCGTCGAAGGCATCGAGGTCATCGCGCCACCGCTTCCGAGGACGGCCTCGACGCCGACGTCGGTCTTTTCGCTTTTGGTACCCAACGCGTGCTGATGTTATATTGTTTAATATTGTATTCTCCCCTTTACTTTATCTAGGTATATATGCTGAATAAATTATTACACGATATTGTTTCTGAGCAATAATGTAGAAAATGTAAGCCGTATCGTGCGAGGCAGCAGTGTTCTAATCTAATAAATCTCTTGTATATTGTGTGCGGTGCCGTGCCTAACAAAGCGAGACTTGCATACAGCAAGTGCACAACCAAGTGAAAGTCACGATAGTCCGTACACTTATTCAATGTCTATAATTTTTTTTCTCACACTCACAAATTATTAGTTCGTCTCAAATCTTTATTACAAAAATCTATATTTGTCGGGGGAAAAGGTAGCCTATAACCTTCTTTAGGGCCCTATATTTTTCTCTACCAAAATTTATCAAAATTGGCTTAGCGGCTGAAATAAACAAAGTCACTTTCGCGTTTATAATAATTGTTAGGAAAACGAGTATACGTAGAAAACACTCAGACCTGCTCTGGGTTTATTATATTTTTAGAACCCAGAATGGAATTGAACTCGAGACCGGCGTGTGCTGATCACTCGACCGTGGAAGTCATCGATCGACCGTGGATTGATCGAGTTAAACGGCGAAAAAATACAACGAGTGAACGGGTCGAACGATGTTGTGGTACATAGCACTGGCTCTGTTTACAACCAACACATGATAAGAAAGTGATAACTGCGGCTCGTTATAGTGGGAGCTCGCAGGGCACCCGGTCAACAACACGCGCCCTTGATAACCGAGAAAAACAATACGGATACCACAACAACAGAAGAAATAACTACCTAATGATCTGTGGTCAGCTCATAACAAGATCCCTAATGAACAAACCACACGCTTACCTATCAACAAAAAACTATACAGCGACTGTTGTTTTGAACTTGTTTCGACAATATTGCGAAATAGTGTAACAGGAAAGTATTGCAACAACTAATGAGTACTACTATTAGAGCTACTTAGTTAGACAATATTAAACATTAAAGTTTATTCTTTTTTTAACGTCACTACAAAGTTATTTTAAATTGCGGAACATTGGAGAAAAAAGCTTTGAAGTGCAATTTAGATAAAAAGCTAATATTATACGCTTTATTGTACGCCGTGTTTTAAAATAGTGCAAATTGTGCAACCTTCTCATTTCACTAAATGTGTTTGATTATGGCACCCACTACCAACTGAAGTTATAGAAAAAGCCTCAGACAGCAGCACAAGTAAAAAGTCCCGTAGGGGACCAAATCCAAACTGTGCAATTAAAGAGTGCTTGTCGGGGCGTGGTGCGTGCGGCGGTCGCCAGCAACGGTACGAACGCGTCAGGGGTCGCGGGCGGCGCGCCGGGCCAGCACCTGCATGTCGCGCTGGATGGCCGCCAGCTCGCCGTGCAGCGCGCGCGACTCGGCCAACAGCGCGTCCAGCCGCCGCGCCGCCGCCGACAGCCCGCTCTCCTCCTCTTCGTCCTGTTCCACCGACAGCGCCAGCTTGCCCAGCCGCTCCCGCTCCACCCATTCCTTCAATCCCCCCTTTCGTAACTCGCGCCAAATGTTTCGTCGTCTACTGCCAGAACGTTCGTCTTCCTCCGCTTCGCGCAACTCATCCGCGAGCGATCGCCCCGCTCTAGCGTCCTGAACTTTCGGCGTACTCGTGAACTGTGGTTCCTCGTTAACACTTTCACTAGTTTCTTGATTTTCGAAGGTCGGCTCCGGCGTAGGTGCTGCGGACAAACCCTGCGGACTTGGCGAGAGGAGGGCTCGCTGCAGAAACCTACGCGTATCGTCGTCGAAAGGGCGCGCGAGCCCACGCCGCGACGCCGGCCGGACGATCGCTTCCAACGTCTCCCGTCCGGGGTCTTCCGGCCTAAGCAGTTCCAGAATTTTAGTGCGTGGCGGTGATATGTCTGAGCAGACGTCGTACCTCGGCATCAGCTTGCCCTTGGTCGGGGAAGTGTTGACGTCGCCGGTGGGGGTGTAGGCGCGCAGGTTGTCGGTGAGCATGCGGTAGTTGCGTTGCTTGACGTTGCCCTCGGGCGCCGGCGGACTGCTGCAGTCGCCGGCGTCGGGCTCCACGATCTCGATGCCGGCGGGCGCGGGCAGCCGCTCGCCGCCGCCGTCGGCGCGCGGCGCGGGAAATAGATTCATGTCGCGCTCGCGCGGCGCGCGCGGACTCACTGGCGCGAAAGCGGCACGCGGCGCGCTCCTTCGATGCTGCTAATTACTGATTTGGGTGCGTTATGTAAAGAAGCCGGTGCCTGCGGTGTCGCCGGCGCCGCGGCCGGGCCCTTAATGCAGACGGGACGGCGCCTGCGGTCGCGTGCATGCATAATCCAATTTAACATCTATTTGCGATGGCCAGGAAAATCACTGCTATTCTGAAACAATATCGAGTGCTCTATAAATAGCACGCAATGTAACCGATTCCAGTTATGTCGTTTTGGTTTGGGTAATAAATCTACTTGATGGTCGAGTGGCGGAATCAATTCGCATTGTTTTCCTCGGTGCGTTGCGGTTTCTAGAGCCGGTTAAGTTGTGCATCGGCTCTGTTTCACTTTACTAACCGGAATGCGTGTTTAAATTCGCTATAATTACTGGTGAGTTCGTTGATGTGCGTTCGACTTATGAGTTTTTATTTCAAGGTAATGGACATTAGAAAATAAATTGTTGGTGGTAACCCATGCCTAGTTGATTGTATTTTTTTTCTGTTTTGAATACCAATCCTGCAATATGCAATTCTTGTGGGTTAGAATAACTTCCCAGTATCCTGTGATCTATGCAGAGGAGAAACAGTGTGTGCCGTTTCGATCCCTGCACCGCGGCGGGGCGGGCGGCGGCAACGGGCGGGGCGCGTGGCGGGGCGCGGGGCCTCATGCACGGAGGCGCGAGCATTGCGTTCCACAAAACCAACGTTAAATAACATCGCGGTCGTAAATAAGCGGCAATCGACCGCCGCCGCGGGACGCGCCGGTATTTGGCTTGTATGTCCGATAATGCGCGCCGCGTTGGATTAAAAGCCGGTTAATTTATTGTAAATACGTCATCCCGCGTTGCGCGTTGAATAGTTTCAAATGTTCATTGGAAAATGAGGGTGCTAAAATGAATGAAAATTTACACCAATATGTGGGTAGGAAATTACTATTTCGTGGGAAATGAGCTGGCTATACTCTTATACCGCAGTCTCTGTTGCGAAATAAAAGTGTTCTGCTTATAATCAACATAATTTTTAGCCTTTCTCAACCCACTGGTGGGCCATAGGCGTCTATGTGTTTATGCGTATATGTCATCTTTGGGAAATAAAGTTTGTTCTCTCCGTTTGTTATGAATGTAGATTCTGTCTTTCATTAGATGGATGACCCAATGGCAAGGTGAGCACGTGTCGAGGGCTGAATAGTATAAGGGTGTATAAATATGTCATATCGATATAGAAACCTTGTAATATTGACGCATTAAATGAAATGGATAGAATGAGAAATGTTACAAACAACTAACCAGTAATTACATAACTAATTGATATGTAAAGTTATTAAAATATAAAATAATATTAAATAAGTAGTTACAAATAAAATTAAAAGAAAAACTTTTTAAAAACAAGCTTTTAATATGTTTTATTAATAAAAAGAACTAAAAATTTAAAAATAAAAATTAAAACCTGATACGAAACCAATTTCTCAAAAATAAAAGCGTGTTACGTTGTGATTGCAAAAGAAAAATAATGAAGGTGTATTATGCTAAATGTTCTTTAATGTTTCATCACAATGTAACACGCTTTTATTTATAAAAAAATTGTTTCTTATCAGGTTTAAATTATTATTTTAAAATTTTTAGTTTTTAGTTAAAAAACATAATAAAAGCTTGTTGTTTAATCTTTTTTTACTTTTTAGGCGTATACTCAGCATAACGAACGTATCTCAGTCTTCGCGATCGTTACCCAAACGCTCGACCTAACCTGCTACCTGACAAATTAGTGTTAGAAATGAATTGCTGGAACGTGTTTAATGGGGAGAAGAGCGTTAAGACTCCAAATTACCCAATATTACGACTTAGCCTCATTACACAACCGGGAGAGGTGAGATGACAGGTTTATTTATATTTTATTACAAATCGGGGAAGAGTTTGGCTTGCATCTAGCAAGGCCGAAGGTGGAAATGCATCTCACCCGGAGGAATCCTTGACGACTAAAGAACTAGCTATATTACTCGTACCACTAACTGTCGAAACACCACCAAGTTAATAACATTAATTCTATGGCGACATACATAGATGGGATGGTGGTAGCTAGGCGGACAAAGAACCAGCCCTGCCATCAGCTTAACCGATTACAATGCTGGTAATCTAACTTGAGTCTCCCGACACTTTGAATTCAGTGGTATTACTTTTAGACCACAAAGGATCACAGATCTTGCCTTTTTGAAGGAGAACTTTACCTTCGTCTTCCTGCTACTCGGGATCAAGAATGGTGGTCTGGCATGGCATGGACTGCTATGAAAGTTCTACGTCACAGTCAGTCTGTTCAACTATATCGTTAGCCATTCTGATTAATGCAGTAGGTATCGTGATAAAGTCGAGTACTTACCACTAATAACTACTGTGACAATTAAATAACGATATGCTATTATCAATGCGTTCGGACGAGTGCGGTAAATTATCTCTGATAAGGTGATAACGGCTAAACAATCCGAGATATGTGAAGTAGCACCGAAATTTGGGCGTTGTGTTATCATCAGCGGTGGTCTGGGGTACCTACGAGCAGCCTGTTACCCTTTGTTCGGCGCGATGGTATTCGAGACCTCTGCTGATCCTGACACCGGTGCTTTTTTATCTTCTCCTCTTTTTTGAGGTTAATCATGATTGATTTCGGTAATTAATCGATCGCCGAAAGATTATAGTAAGTGTAACGGAAGTTAGAGAAATTCTTGTGCATTTTAATTTTAATTTTTATAAATTGTTGATTTAGTTTGGGTTTTTGATCACCAAACCACATTTGGTGGATAATTATGACTTCATTTCAATGATGAAGGTGTTGTCCAGTAAAGGGGCAGTATAAGGCTAAGAACTTTAATTACATAAACCATATTGCTTAACTGTCGTATTTGCTGCACTTTTTCTTTCGATTCGCTGTTTTCTTACCTCACTTGACTATCGAGAAGAAGACGAAGGTGTATCTGTGTAACTACAGCTATCTTACTACTCTGGCCAATGATTCATGATAGACTTCGGTCATATTAGCTGATCGAAGATATTATGGATCAATTTGTCGATCAGAGCGAATATGATAGCCATTTGAAAAGTTCAAATTACTCGTCACGGCTTACTGCACCTCTCCAGATACCTACAGCCTGCGCACAGATAATTCAATGTCCTACGTGTTCAATAAATAATGAAAGAAGGAGCAGGCACAACCATTTCTTAATAACTTGAAATGAAACTTCAATTAAGGACATGCGAGTTGTAGGCACTTATTGTAATCTTTTGTTATTGCTGTACCTTAGTATTGAATCCAAAACATGAGTGGAATTTATTGAACCTTAATGGGTATCAACGAACAAAAACTTTTATGGGATACCGTCATCGTCACCGACTTTGACCTATGGAAATGTTTGGGGGAGACTCTTGCCATGCGGTGAAACGATATAAGTTAAATAATAAAATAGAAGGGTTTTAAAGACAACAAAATCTTCTAAGAAAATATCTCGAAAGATGTTTTACGATCCAAGAACTAGATCTTACCTCTCGTATTACAAATACTGATACGGACACGTGACATAGATACCATAAGTTTCCCATAAATTTTAAGGGAGAACCTAAATATTCGACTGAAGATGCTGTGGTCGCCCTCGATTGTTTGCGAATGAGATGGTCCGGAACAATCCGACTTAGCATGCCAATCTTGGCACGCTTCTGTGTACGGGCTTGTCAAAAAGATACCTTATATGTCGAGAGCCATCGAGACTCGAGTGGCCCTCGAGACAAGTGGCCAGGAGTGGCCGGCCAGGGGAAGGGGGAAGGGGGAGGGCAAGCGGAAAGGGTACGCTCCCAGCGTCAACTTGACGAGTCGGCGTTGGTTAGCTAACCGAATTGTCGCGGGTTCGAGACTGACACCGACTTTAAGGGTGTTGTACTTTGTTATCTTGTGAAATTTCTCACTATTTTTCTTATATATTTTTGTCTCGAATCTGTTGTATAACAAGACTGTTAACTGACTTATGTTGTGTGTTCGAAAAATCTTAAAACATATAAGTACGTTTTATGTGTATAATCTAGTATGATAAGCAGTTTTTTTTCTTTTAGTTTTAAATTATATTTTTAATTATTTTAATTTTAAATATATTGTATACTAGCTGTACACCCGCGACTTCGTCCGTGGAAGACCCCGCTTCTTGCGACAAATTTCCAATTTTATTGCCTTTATAAATAAATCCCATAATATTATAGTAAATTTACATATCGTTATTAAAAGTATAGTATTTGATATAGTACCTAAAACTATTACATACATTATACTCTCGCTTGTTTCCCGTAGGGGTAGGAGAGACTAATGATCGCCATCTGCTGCGGTCCTTGCACACTTTTTTCGCTTCATTCAAATCCATCAATCTTTTCATGCACGTCCGGCGGTTTTTGTCACTGCATACACCAGTTTTTTTTAACAGAGCCCCTAACTGGTCCGCGTACCTAGGTTTTTCGGGCACGTCCTTGGGCAAATCGTTCGTTCCACATTCGCCCAATAATTCTCTTTCGTAATTCGACTTTCTCTCATTCTTTCTAAGTGACCAAACCACCGGAGCATTCCTTTCTCAATTCTTGTCACTATATCATCTTTCAGACCGCATCTTTCCCTAACCACATCATTCCTGACTCTATAGCTCAATTTCACTCCACAGTTTTCCTCAACGAACGCATCTCTACCAAATTTGTTTTGCTTTCATTCTTCTTCTGCCATACCCAAGACTCACTTCCCCACATCAGTGTCGGCACCAGCACTCCGTTATGAATAGCCGTTCGCGCCTTTTCAGTCATGATTTGGCTACTCATAACCGAGTGCAAAGCACCATTCACTGCATTTCCTATCTTAACTCGTCTTTCTATGTCTTTCTCACACTTTCCATCCCTTGTAAACAAACTCCCCCGATAAACAAACTGACGCACTTGTTCCACTTTCACGCCGCCTATCATTATCGTACAGTCAGACATTTTTTTATATCTCTCAAACCCAATCACTCTCGTCTTTGATACATTGACTTTCATCCCTTTTCTTACAAAATCATCATTCATAACTTGTAACTCCCCCACAGAGGACGCAAGTATAATCTGGTCGTCAGCGTAGAGGAGGGAAGCACTTGATACGGGTCTCATTCATCGTAACTCCACAGTCACGTTCCTTCAGGCTTTTCATACAACTGTCCAAAAACAAATTAAAGAGCCGCGGTGACGCAACACATCCCTGTCTGACACCTGCATGCCCGATTTACACGTATTATGTAATTTAGTAGTTAACTAAATTTTAAACTTATTTTAAGTGACTTATCTACTAAATTGTGTTTTTCATGCAATTAATTACTTAACATTAAGTTAAAATTTAGTTAACTACTAAAGTACTTAATACGTGTAAATCGGGCATTAGAGATTTCAAACCAATCAGTGTATGCGCCGTTAACCCTGACACATGCACGGGAATCCTCATAGAGAGATTGCAGTGCATGAATCAATTTGCTCTCCAATCCGTAAAACTATTAACTAATCCTAATATCAACACCAAAATTTTACCTTTTACCAACAATTATTTTTATCTAGCGTAAGCAGTACTAAGGTGTTGTTCTCATATTTCAGAAATTTTTCAACTAACCGTTTACAGTGAGCTTTATCCAGTTTAATTGCTACCGCCGCCGCCCATTCATTCAATCACTTACTCAGTGAGTGACTCACGAATCACGATCCACAGACGATGCACAGTCCTCAATGCCACCACCGAAACACGAAACCTGCGCCGTGCACTCAAATGAAAGTGCATCCTATCATTGGCTACGAGTGTTCAAATTGTTCTTGCAAAAGCACGAGAGATCTGTGTACTGACGCCCATGTGTGCGTTCGGTGTAGTTCTCTGAAGCTCAGCACAGTCTGTTGTAGGTCGGAGACACAGATATCTCTGCGGATATTGCTACTTACGGCTTTGGAATAAGGTGCAGGTTTGTGATGGCCGCAGTTGGCAGCGTCGCCGGAGCCTGCGGGACGCCGCCGGCGCGTATACGCTTACAAACCAACAAACTTACTCTGCAGCCGAGCGGAGGAGCCACTGGCGTCACCTCTTTAACCGTTAGGCCGAGTATTCCTCGATTTTCTTTTACTTGCGCTAGTTCCGTTTTCCACCGTATAACAGAAAAGTTTGTGGCCAGTGTATACGTTATTAGGACACGATCGCGATACTAGGGAGGTTGCCTGCCTCGAAAGAGGTTACACTCGGTAAACTTTTCATTTCTATTATTATTACCAAAGTTTTTGTTTCGTGTTCCTAATGTGGTAGAAAAGTAATAATTTAGGCTGACAGGATATTGATTACATTTAAAATGCTTAGAATTCTACTAAAGTAGATGCAGCTTAGACCTTTAATTTATATTTTATTGAGAATTCTCTCATTTCTCTCATCTCTTGTGCAACTTTTACCTAAATTTATTTAATAGTTTCACTTTGTCTGCCCAAAGAAATGAAAGTTATTTAAACTTAAACTACAACAAAAAGAAATCGGCAGTTTTTTAAAAGGAGGTTCAATTTTAAATGTTTTTTAGGGTGGCAATCCCTTGGCGTCCATGTCACCGCGCACGCGCTCGGCGCCGCGGTCGATACCCGGCGCTGGGCCGGCAGTCCGCGCCGCGCCGGGCCCCCGATGCCCGCGCCGCCCCGTCATGAGGGCGAGCGCGCTGCACGCTCTGCTCACCGCGCTGCTCGCTGCAACGCTCAGCCATGCCGAGAAGAGCAAGTTTTGTAAGTACCGACTCCCCAAAACCCTAACTTAATTCAGCAACCACCGGATAACAGAACGCGCACCTGAAGAAGCCCGCCTGATTCCTACCAAGACTGCGACCCTTAATTTTCTGTACTTCACAAATAAAATCGATTCGATCAAACCATCTACGGCTCGGAACGCGTTCGAAGATATAATTTCATTAGTTTCGACACGACACTGCTGTTAGCGTACTTTTGTTGGTTAACTAGGTTAAACGAAGCGGTGCGGTTATGTACCTACAATTATTTTTCTTTTAAACTGCATCGGAAATAGGTCACGGAGACAATAGTTGTAAATGAAGTTAGTAGGCTCGTACTACGCCTTCTGTGTGTGGGTGAAATTTGGTATTCAATTCATTACATACTAGTTGGGGTTGAGGCGTTCTTTATATTTGTGTCGCGCGCTCCCCCGAGTGGCATTAGCGCGGCGTCCGCTCGACATAAAGTATGATATTCAACCCTTTTGGGGATTTGTCTAATTTATTCGTTCGTGTATTTTTTAGTATTATCTAGGCACTTGAAAAGAGCGGGAAAGTTAAAATCAATAATAGCACTTTTCACTTCACAATCAAACATAACATTTATTAAAAATAAGTTAGTCAACTATATAAACTCATTTATTATTGAAGTATTTGTTTAGTTTTTGCCAACCCTCGGACAATTTGTTGGCGATTTTGTCAACGGGCCCCGGGCCCCCGCAGTGCCGCGGCCCCCCCGCCAGCAGCAGCGCCCCTCCGGGGGTCAATTTAAGCGATTTGTCAACGGCCACATGCGACCCGGCGGAGAGGCTGGAGCCAGCAGAGCTCGCCGCCACCGTCATCTCACTGGGCAGCCCGTACAGCGCTGAGAGCCTCATGTCTGTTTGACCTTTACCTAAATTGGCGACAACAATCAGGGATCCGGGACCACCCCACCTTAGTACAGCTATCGCTTCTCCAAAACGCTGAATCTGAAATTAAGAAAAGAAAAATTTAAAAGACGTGTTATTTCTGCTTAAAATTAAAACTCGCGTAGAAATACCATTATGATCAGAACATGTTATCTGCGTATGCAGTTACATATTATATCAATGTCGCAGAGGTTATCAAAACGAAACGAAACCGACAGACAGAAAAGTTATTATATTTCAAGGATATTGGAGTACAGTATCAACAGTTTCAGTACATATTTATTTACTAACTTCAACATGAGGTCCGAAAGCTGGAGATTTTCTCATGCCGGCGGTGATCTTCAGCACACCCACGTGGCTGACATCATTCGTAAATTCAGATTTAGCATTTGCGTATCTATAATTTGGCGCCAAGGGAAGCCAGGGCTCCCCATTAGAGAAGCCTCCGTTAGCCGCATCACTCCAAGGGAATGGTGCAGAAGATGGAACAAGCGGACTCGGCCAGCACGAAGCATTCGATGATGCCCATTCCAGTATAGTGTCTGCCACTCCTAGCTCGTCTCCCTGCTGAATGACAGCCGCACCAGGCAGTATCAGACTGAGAAGGTTTATAGCGTCTACTGCATCGCTGCCGTATCGAGTTGCTATACGACTTTCGTATGGTGCGCTAGTCTGAAAGAAGTATGGTGAAAATAAAATTTAATGAATCGTCTATTTATTTAGATGTTTATAGCAAGAATGCTGGCAATCGATAAAAGGTCTCTTCTGACCACATTTATTGTATAAATGTTATATAGTTAGAAATAAATTTTATAAAAAATATAAAACTAACAGGCCATGTAGGAGCAGAATCTTGCGGAGCATACAAAAGCGCAGCGTGGAATGCTAAAGCCAGCTCTGGAGATGATAGCCTTGTTGGCATCGTCAATGCTGTGCTGAATACACTGTTAGCGCCGACACCTCCGTCGGCATAATATTTAGATGCATCTTGGGCGTCCAATGAAGATTCCACCAGAATAACACTAAAAGAAATCGTAAATTTGTAAATGTATACTTAATTAAAACAATTTTTAAAACAAATTTGACGACCTCCTTGGTCGAGTGTTTTGTACACCGGTTTTCATGGTGTCGCCATCTCTGAGGTCCCGGGTTCGATCCCCGGTCAGGTCAATTTAGAAATTATTGTTTTTCTGAATTGTCTCGGGTCTGGGTGTTTTCTATGTATAATAAGTATTAAGTATTTTAAGTATGTTTATCCGTTGTCTAGTAACCATTTAACGAGTTTCTTCAAAGTTTCTCTTGGGTTAGATAATTGGTGTGAGTGTAGGTAAGTTTAATTATATAATAGATCCGAACAACGTACGGCGTATCTAAACTTGAAGATCGGGCACATGTCATAGATTCTGCTACCATCTTTTGTAGCAATTTCTCCGCGCAACGTAAGTCCATTACATAGTCTGGGTTTAGTAGGACACCTGAGAACCCTCTCCGTAGCCAGGCGCATTGAGCGGCTGACAGAGCGGCGGCCACTCCTTCGGAGCAAAAATTCAAGATGGCTTCGTTGTTATGGGCACCGTAATATGCAGCTCTAGTATCGTGCCAAACCCAAGCATCAATACCATCCTGTAACTGGAATTAGGGAGAAAAATACGTTGTATGTAAACAATAACTGTTTTATAAAATTATAAAACAAAAAACTCTCATTCATTAAATTTATTATTTTGCAAAGGAAAATGTTCATTACTAAATTGTTGTTAATTTTTTTAATGTAGATAGATACTGTAGATAGAATCATATAATAAATCCTACTTACGGGCGGTGTATTATCAGACGTCCCGTCTTTCCAAACCAGTCTGTCTTCGAATCCAGCAATCTTATCGGCACTCGAACTGAACCATTCCGATCCAGTGCTAATTGTTTGAAGAGGCAGCGAGATCACTACTTTTAGTTCTGTAACAAAATCATGATTACATTGGACTAAAATATCTCCTATCGAAGATTGTCTGATTTGACTGGTATTTTTTGCAATAGTACAAAAAACAACATTACCTAATTTCTTCGCTTTTTCAAGAAAAGTATTAAGGACCTCTAGATTGCCATATCTTTTATTGATTTCGGCTAAGTCCGTTACTCCAGGCTTGGAGCAGTCTATGCTCTTGGCTGACAAAGGGGACAGAATCACGGCATCGGCTCCCAGTGCGCGCACGTAACTTATCTGCTTTATGGCTCCTGAAAAGGCAAATCATATCAGCGATCACAGTATAAGATAAAGTAAAAACTGTCTGCACTGTCTTATTTTTTTCTTGAACAAAATCTATGAACTATCATTTTTACTCACTGAAACTTAATAAGTTCTTTCTAAGTAACTGTAAATAATTGCTATTACTTTTATGTAGGAGTTACTAAAAATGCTACCGTATACGTTATTAAAAATGCTACCGTATTTGTATGTACGCTTTTTACGAAGTGTCACAATATTCTTTGTCTACCAATAAAGTTAATACTTATAAAAAGTTCGCTTCTCAATTAAGTTACCAAATGTACCCAAAAAATATGTACCTACAACTCTTACTCAATTTTAATCTGAATGAGACTGATTCCCTGTAATTTATTGAACTTGAAATAAATGGGTGGTTTTTCTACAATCTCACCGCTGAGATCGCCCAGTCCGTCGCCGTCGCCATCCTTGAAGGAGTCCACCAGCAGCCTGTAGTACACTGCCGTGTTCCACCACCCATCCGCCCCCACGGCACTCCTCACCAACGCGACCAGCACTAGCGAGACCCACATGCTTGTGCTGATGGAACCTCCTAATGACAATTCAATGGCAATGACCTCGTGCTTGTAGTGATGGGACACCGTTTTTAAACTCAGTTGTTAAAAGTATTTCTCCTAATTCGCTGTTTAAGTTCAGTGCTCTAATGTCTTTATAGTCTTTAACCAGATTCAGCTAGTGTGCTCATGGTGCCTAATGCTCTTTTTGGAGTCGGGGCGTAATTACATATTAGCTAAGTGCTAAGCACTCTCTTGAGATTCACTTAAAAACCTGTGATGCAAACTTTTGTAGAAGATCAAAACTTTTAAAGAAAAGCAACAGTTTTTTTGAGAGCGACCATTCTGCTCGAATGTTAAAATTATAAACATGTTGCTATTACCATAAAAAAAATAATTGAAGGTTTAATTTGAACATTTTTAATTCTATGTCTAATTGTGTTTTCCCAAATCTAATTAAAGCACGTATCCGTTCCGCCTTCAAGCCCATAATGTGATATTTAAAATTAATCCGCTTACGGTTACACCCTACGACAAATTGATATTGCCAAGGAGAAAATTAACGTTGGTCTGGTTTTGAACCTTTGTTTTCATCCATTAGTATGTCGATAAAACATCAATGTGGATGCTCTGTCTTACTTACTGTGTCCCTTGATTGAATGCTTACACCTCTGCGGGTGTTAGGACTCGCAAAGGACCAATAAGGGCTGCCCTTTCATTTTATAACCCTTCTTAAGGTCCTCATCTTGCTCTAAGAAGATTATGTTCTTGTTCGTCTACTCTGATATTACAGCTACTACGTAATCTTGTTAGGAAGTTTATGACCCTTGATTGTGGACAGAATGTTTGAGACATTGGCGTAGGAAGTTGTCAATAATAACGTTTGAGTTATTAGTTTGAGTTGAGCGCCTCCTAAATAACAATATCGATTGTAATGAAACTCGACAGTTATTTTGGGAGTTACTTACGTCAATACCATATATGATAGTGTTGTCTCTTTTATTTGAAGAAATGAAATTAAAAGGAATAAGAGTAAAATTAAGTAATCAACAGCCTACATATTGTTCCACTGCTAGGTAAAGGCCAGCCTAATTGAAGTGAAGTCATCGCTAAAAAAGGAGAATTAGTAATTACGTTGAATTTTTAACTCATCTCTGAAGATATTTATTCAATAAACTCAATTAATAAGTACTTTGAATCGTCCAAATCTTTTTTAACCTACCACCCATTCAGGGAGTCATTTTTTAACTGTGGCAAATAACAGGCGTTAAGAAAACACAGCGCACAGAAACAACGACATTTAAAAAACAATGTCGTTACCAGATCATAAAATACAAAATATGAATTTGAATGTAAACTATGTAAATGGTACTCTTTTTAAATTAATTATAGACAATTAGAAATAGCTGTTGGAGTTCTTGGAGCATTTCAGACCCAAGCTGTTTTATCTTGTGTGATCTGACTCTTTTTTATAAGTTTTTTAGCCTTTCTTTCATTTTGATTTTAAATTTATCATGATCTAATTTCTGAATATCATTTGGTACTTTGTTGTAAAATCGTACACTCAGACCCTTATAAGTATTATTTATTTTATGAAGCAATTTACATAGTGTACCTACTTATGAAGTTTTAGGAGTAACTAACAATATTGTCAGAGTAAATGAGTAATCCATCACTAGCTGAGCGGAAGTGACGCTAGTCTTGTGGCTCCCATCTGTTTGCGGACAAATTATCGAGTAAGCGCCGTAATAACCGGCCATTGTGGTGCCGCCAATTGTGCTGACTACGCAGTTGTAATCTGTGCTATCAAGTGATTCACCTTCATTATGTAGGTATCTGTATTTCTGCTCGACTATTTTTCAGTACCTATAGGTACAGAAAAATAGTCGATCATTCATAAAAAGGAAATGACTACCTAAAGGATCACAATATTGTGGTCTGTGGCCAAGCCACAGGTCTCAGATCCAGAGGTCCCAGGTTCGATTCCCTGCGGGGGTACATCTTTGTGTGCTCGGTTTGGTTGGTGGTAGGGCTGTTAAGTCCGCCTGGCTAGCTACCACCATCTTATCTAAGTCTGTCGCCATAACAACGATGTTTATAGCATTGTTGTGTTCCGACAGTTTAGAGATAAGATAGTCAGTTCCTCAGTGGTTGAGAATTCCGGGTGAAGCGCGCCATCTTCGGCCTTATCGTCACTTACCATCAGGTGAGATGAAGGCTAAGCGCTTACCCGTTGTTAAATAAAAAAAAATAAAACAATATTTCTACAGTAAAATTGTGCTAAGTTTGTATCAAGCACTTAGAAGGTTAAGCACTTCGACCAACATTGGTATTGTTGATCGAAGGCTAAGCAGCTTTAAACATATATTACTAATATGTTAAAACACCTACATTTATTAGATACATCAAATACAAGTGGAGATTACATGTATAACTCTATAAACGTTCTATAAACGCTGTCAAAACTATAGGCCGCTACAATATGCGACGAAACAGCGAACAAACATAAGAATAATTAATTGTGAATCGCATGCAACACCTATGTCTAAAAAAACCAACCCAAAATTCTACAACGACCGGCACCTAAACTTCCTGAAGTTTTTACGTAATTGTTGGTAAAAGTGGGCATTAGTGCTTTAGAAATAGTATAAGTAAGTAGTGGCACGAACAACATTTTCTGGAAATGTCGCTGAAAGTAAACTGGGACGCCCCGTGGCCCCTGAGAGCTGGCTGTTGGCTGTAATCCATCACCGAGACAGTGCATCTGTCACGACTGCACTACACGCGGTGTAGGACGTCATTTACCTAGCCTAGTGTAGGCACACTCGAACTCGAGTGACTTTGGTAACTCCGAACTGAGATCAAGCATTGAAGATTTACTACAGAACCAAAACCTCTTAATCTCAATCTATCGATATCGATCGAGATACGCAGATTTTAGCAGCAAGTGGTACTTACTGGTAATTCTTCAGAAGTTTGCGTTTAAAAAGGTTCGCAACGCGCTGAGTGACATGTTCCAAACGTAAAGGTTCCTTATTGCTATGGTCCCTAACCGCTTTCTGCTGCGTTTGATTGCCATTTTGGTTGTAAAAAAATATAAGATAAAATTTGGAATTTATTAAAACTTAATCATCTGTAAAGGACCCTTAAATTATGAAACTAAAACAAAAACAAACATGAGAATTAGGAATATTAAAATAATGATAACACTACGTAATATAAAACTTTAAATAAAATAATTAATAATCATAACAAACTTATATAAATAGGTACATAAATAGAGTATTGATAGGCGTCGAACGGGGATATTAATTATGATAGCGTTGAATGCGTGAAATCTTGCTATAATCTCTATAGCCACGTAAGACTACTGACGTGGATCCACTCCTGTTAATCTTATTAGCTTTCTGGAGAGGTTAACTGGATACATTCATGATAATCTTTATAAAGAAGAGAGCATTAAATATTTGTGTTTCATTACGTAGGCGGGGCGCGTAGTATCAAAGCCTCTCCTGGCTGTAGAAGCACCTCACCGAGCTCTATCGCGTCTCTGGAACGTAAATAACATGATTATTTCTCACTTAGGTACGGCCACTATTTTTAACTTTTAAGTTTTAACTGAAGCTAGTTCCGCTTTATAAATTCAATAAATTAGATTTTCGTTATCGTTGTCCTACCTATTAACGTATAGGTAAGATTGTCTAAAGACATATCGTCATTTCTACTTATTTATTTATTGCACTTCACAGTATCTTTACTACTGTAGTATTAAAATAATTATTCTGATAAATTTACATCTGCTTTGCAGTACATTTAGGTATTACATTTGTATTCTGGGATTTTATTTCAATAGATATTAACGTTGCGTTGTTCAAGTCTTTGTTATTATAACAGTAATTAGACTAACTTATCTAATTTACAAGTAAATACTTCTTTAAAAAAACTGCCTATGAAAATTAAGGTTTTGCGAAAACTCACCCATTTACTCTGGACGAATGCACACTAGACGTGTACACAGTCATCGAGTCAGTGAGCATCTGGACACGGCTGAGGTCGGTCGTGTCGGAGACGGTGCCAACGTTAAAAATCAAGGCATACGTGTCGAAGGTCGAGAGGTAGCGCACCAGTACGAGGGTGTTCTCTGACAACGCCTGGATGTGGTGCAAACCGTGGGAGAAGACGGTCGCTTCCCGACGAATGGTGGTTAGAGACTGGTATACCTAACGGGCAAAAAACAAATCAAGTTCTGGTCGCAATAAAAAATAATAGACTGGGGAATTATATGAAAGATAAAGAGTATGATTGTAATAACGAACTATCAAACAACCGAAACGAATATCAAAACTCAGATGCCAAGTTTGTTTGCATCTGAGTTTGGTTTGTCTCTTTATTTTGTATTTTGTATATGGAAATGCTAATCCTATTGTAAAATTATATAGTAGGTATGTAAGTAAATTTTATGAAAATTATCTGATAAAAGTCACAAATTTTCTAGATTGTATTGTTTGTGTAAAGTAGAACATTATTATGTTTATTTTTATACGGTATTACTCACTTTGTAATTGCTCCGAGTAGCAGATTTTTGAACCTGAAGATTAAGCGTTAAGTAATCCTCAGCGACTGGCAGCCAAGTTGAAGTGTTAGTAGAGAAACCGGCGCTGGTGGTACTGTCCCAGTGGTAAGGAGTCCTGGCTGGATCTCTGGAGTAATCAAGGTAGTTGTCAGGGTTGCCCTGATTGCAGGCAGCCACATCCACAGTATCGTTCCAGCTCACGAACCCATCCTTCATTCCAATCTCCTCGCCTTGGTATGTCACCGCTACTCCAGGCAACATAAGATTCAAGGCGTTCAGGCCGTCAACCATGTTTTCCCTGAATCTTGATGGCATTCTATTGTTATCGTGATTTCCAAACTGTGGATTTACCATTAAGTTAAGATTATCTATCACTTCACTATTTATTATGAAATTTCAATTTATCATTTCAAAATTTGGATATCAAAATAACTTATTTTTATCGAATTAACGTCAAATAAAAAGTAATATTTTGTTTCTTACCACCCAGTTAGCAACTTTTCCGTGAGGCATGTAGGTGAGCCACCGATTAATAATGAAGGCAAAATCTCGGGCGTTGGAACTTGCGGACAAGCTTGTGATAAAGTCGAAGTTGAACGGAAAGTGGGCGCCGACACGGTCACCTTCATCACCGTAGTATAGCATAGTCATAGTGATGTTAGCGTAAGCTTCAGCAAGAAGAACTCTGGTGAATAATAAATCGAATTATAAGAGTCAAATTAATAGTAACTTAAAACTGTAATGATAACAATTACCATACTTTGTTTCCGAACCAGTCTGCGCCTGCAATTGGTCTACAAAGGTTCTCCATTCGTAAACGACGTCGTAAAGCTCAATTAAATCTCTGACATGGATTTGGGTCGTGTACCCCGGTTGATCAGGATTCAAAAACATATTTCCGGACAGAGGTTCATCCGGATAAATACCATTCTCATCGGGACTAGTCTCAAACAGGTGAGGGATCGCATCCACGCGGAATCCGTCGACACCCTTCTCTTGGATCCAAAATCGCATGATATTTATCATTTCATTTCTTACTGCCTGGTTTCTAAAATTGAAATCGGCTTGTTCTATCGCAAACTGGTGTAAATAATACTGTTGTCGGACATCACTCCATTTCCACACAGTTCCTCCAAATTGGCTTATCTGGAAAAAATATACTCGTACAATAGGTACCCGTAAGTTTGTAGCAAATTTTCTTATTCGAATGTCAATTAGGTTTTTTGTGAATTTTTATACCCAGTTTGAAGGGACCAGACCATTCGTTGCATTTTCGGGATCTGGACGAGGATCAGTCCAAACAAAGAAATCTTCGTAGCCTGGTTCCCTTGCTTCAGAGCGTTTGAAATATAATGACTCAGTGCTAGCATGGTTTGGAACGTAGTCCAGAAGCACTTTAATACCTGAGGCATAAAAAAATATACTAAAATAATATTCAAGAAACACAAAAATAAAAAACACTCCAACAAAAATGATTTTTCATTATTACCAAGTTCATGTGCTTTTTCAACTAATTCTTCGAAGTCTTCCATCGTGCCGTACTCATAATGAATTTCGTAGAAATCACTGATGTCATACCCAAAGTCTATCATTGGAGATGAGAAAATTGGCGACATCCAGATCGCATCCACTCCAGTCTCCACAAAGTGCTCGAGCCGGCTTGTGATTCCTGTAAAATATTGAGACTATGTTAGGCATCAGAAAGCGAGTGTGCTTCTTGAAAAAAAACTCGATATGTTTTTCGAGTCATGTGATTAGAGTTTGGTTGGAAAACGCCTTGATATATTTAATTATTATGATCACATGATTTCAATGGGGGTCTTCGAATTTTACAAATAATTGGTAAATATTACCTTTCAAATCTCCAATACCGTCACCGTCACTGTCTTGGAAAGACCTCGGGTAAATTTGATAAATGATTGCATGCTCCCACCAGTCTATTGGGATAATCTCCGGGGGTGTGGCTTCCGGAGTCCTGCTGGCTAGGATGGCCCAGGTTATGCATCCCACCACCACCCCGACCACTAGCAGGACTCCTGCGGTTATTCCGATCGTTCTGCAACAAGATGCCATCGCGGACGATACGCGAATGATACGAAAGGTACGCCGGGGGTCTCAACTACAGCAGTTATCACGGTTTATCTTAATCTAAATATCAGTCAATTGGGGGCAATATATCAAAATGTAGGATATTAATCTTCAAAGGAGGCCGTTCAAACGATAAGTCAACTCAGTCGATCTTTTGGATTCGTTGATGGTTGTTACCTACCTTAAAAATAATAAAAATATATTAGTCATTGCCATTCAGCGACCGTGGCGATTATCTGTAAGCATTTATTACAAAAAACCTTAGTGATGTAGTTTGGTCATATCCCGACATGTTTCGGACTACGCTTATTTAATTCTCACCCTTAGACCCTTGTTTTATTTTGTTCAGAAAACTCGCTGAATAATCTTTGGTTTTTTATGTGACCCTTATTTGGCATCTCAAGGTAATTGTGTGTCTAAACCTGAATAGAGCGATCATCGTGTGGTTAGAAATAGAGGAAAAAAAACAATTAAGTACAAGTTTCATAACTTTGTTATCAATCATTAAGCCCCAAAGTAAGTATGGCTAGCATGTACGTAATGCTCGTGCTCATCACACACACATATCTTTTCATTTCACATCCTAGCTGGATTCGAAGCTGAGACCATGGGTTTCGCAGTCAGGATCGCTAATCCACCGATAAAAAAAGGTTTTGAATTCCCGATAATAAAACATAAATTTATTTCTTATTCAATCATAACAGCGAAAGCTTTTATCGCAAAACGGATGCAACCACTTCAGCCTATTGTTTGTAGGGTACCTGAATTGCTATGTCAGAAAGTATGGGTCGATCCCATGCCCCTTATAATTAACATCAACAAATAAATATTTGATTTTTCCCTATTTTTTCTTTTTTTACGTAAACAATCAAACTTACATCCTATGACTCTCAAATTGCGTCGTAAGGTCTATGCGTCTACAAAAATTCTGATTGATGGACCACTCCACTCTCAGAGTGCCAATCCATCAATTGTCCGCACGTGGGGTCCAATCGACCCCACACCCGATCGTTTCATTAATTCGTCAGCAAAGCCTGTCGGAATTAGATCGCTGCTCGTTGTCGGCTCGTTTGCGAGGTGCCACCTTTTTTACACGCGGGTAATTAATCATGAGCCGGGGTCATAGATGTCACTGATGGCAACTCTTTTCAAGTGGAGTGAATGTAATTTGTAAATATATAACGCTGTTGTAACCTATTCACGCGCTGAAAGGAGGCTACAGCTATGTTTATCAACATCTTTCCATATGTCAGAGCTGTACTGTGTACATCGATCTTCGATAGATCGAGGCAACATTAAAAAATACTTAGGTCTAACTAAGATCCCTCAGCTGTGGGAGAGAATAGATGGCTTTCTATGTATGTTCTACCGCCTGTATAACAAAATACAGAAAATACACAAAGGTGTTTTTTTATGTCTGCCTAAAGAGGCAGACATAAAACAACATGTAGATTTTAAAATTACATTTATTTTATTTATTCTTCAACGGGTAAGCGCTTGGCCTTCATCTCACCTGATGGTAAGTGACGATAAGGCCGAAGGTAGAAACGCGCTTCACCCAGAATCCTCAACCACTGAGGAACTGGCTATCTTATCTCAAACTGTTGGAACACAACAATGCTATAAACATGGTTGTTATGGCGATAGATTTAGATAAGATGGTGGTAGCTAGCCAGGCGGACTTAACAGCCCTACCACCAACCAAGCCAAGCTCACAAAAATTAACACCAGCTGGGAATCGAACCCGGGACCTCTGGGTTTGAGACCGGTGGCTTAGCCACTATAGACTAGACCACAGAGGCGGTTAAACAACAAATGGATTACAATTTATAACCTGCCTAGTCCATCATTCATGTTACCTTAACACACAACATGGAGAGTCCAAACGATTCTGTAAGTTCATTTTGCCTGATAGGAACGCACCCAATATAAGAAATAGTTGAAGTAAGCTAATCAAATTTATAATGAGACGACCAACAAACGATAGGTATAGGTCTTCTCAGACCTCGTATCCTGTAATTGGTTGTAAACATCCACACACGGAATAAAAAATAAACACAAAAATATCTGCAAAGTGTGTTTCATATCCCATGTGGTTGCGTAAACCTTAGTAAGCAATAAGTAATGTACATAAAAAAACTCAGTTCTTCCCCTTGAGTGTTACCAGACGAACTATATTCATTAATCATATCATACTTGTACGAGTATTCCCATTTTCATATACTTTCCTCCAAGTTTCAAGTTTGGGTTCGATCTTTTATAAGTTGTAAAGAGCCTTCGGAAAAGAGTTATGTTTTGCAGCGTTTATCAAACTTTTAACCCCACCCACTAAGCTTACCTACCCGTATTGGGTCAGGGTGGTGAGTTATGGCCCAATTTCCCCATGAGTTGTTGTCTACGTGGGAGCCCTGTGCCCAGCAGTGGGACGTTTATAGGCTGATGATGATGATCAAACTTTTAGTGGTAAATAAACGACATCCAGATATGAGCTAAGTGCAAGTTTTATTCAGCATTCGATCACGTTAACGAAAACGACATTTTACACGGCATTGGACCGCCTCCTGGTGGCAAACAAAGTGAGTTGCAGTTGCTGATGTTTGTATGCGCCGCACTAAATGAACAAAGAACATGCCGAGCTACGCTTTACTTTTTTTGCAATTCATAAATATTCATTTAAAAAAATTCAAAATTTACATGTGAACAAAGTTTTATTCAAATAAGTTTGAATAGTTTTCCAGCAAAGTTAAATAAAAAGACAGATTTATATGAAAATCAGAAGCATCTTTCGTGTGTGTAAATGTGCGTTTATGCTAATGCTGGAATACAAATTCACCACACAACAGATGCGAAATATACTTTTTTAGCATAAGTTTATGACAAATATTATATAGCCTTACTTTCTCTTATGTGTAAGTGTGGGAAAATGATAAAATTTACTAAAGCTAATTATTCCTATTCTTTAAATCATGCCGTGTATCAAAAACACGTACGTGCATGAAAAACAGGAGAAACTTCAAATTTACTTTTCTTCAAATAATAGGGTAGAAAATGAAACGTTTCCCCGGCATGGCCGGAGCGGGGGTGGGGCGAGTTGCGGGGGCAGTTATAAAGCGATAAAACAAATTAAAACCCCATGAAGGCAGTTTCATAGACTTTAAACAAATAATAGCATTGAGTTATAAGTTCCGACTGTATCTTTAACTGGATATGAAAACTGCCCCAATTGATGTGTAGATGTTTATTTATAATGATTAATTAAATAAAATGAAATCCCGTTTTGTTTTCTAAGACTTATGGTAGAGCAATCAATCAATCAAATATTATTTTTTTTTTGGTACTAATATGGTTTACAAAATTGTTCTTAAAATAATGTTAACCAACATACGTGTGTATACGATGTGCAAATATTCAAAATTACATTAGAGTCAATTCAATCTAAGTATAAAATTATTTAAATTATTAACAAATTATAGTCAATGTTAATACAATTAAAATATAGCATGTCAAATATTATCAATTAAATAGTCGATAACTGTATAAGTACATTTTGTTCATTAAAAATTGAAATAATTTTGATTTAAATTTATACAATGTCAGTAATACAATGTCATACAATATACAATGTCAGTAATAATTATAAAAAGATTATTTGAAGATTATTAAGATTAGACCAAGCTAATTATATTTGGCCATGTACTAAGGCGTCTAAATATCATACCATTATCACCTATGAGGAAAACTTAAATAGTACCTACTTCAACAACTTCTTACAATAAAATAAGTAGAACAGTATTTTTTTTGTAAATTAATTAATCTATATAAAAAATCAATAACAATACACTGAAAATGTTATGGTACAATTATTTATGTTATAAAATATTATATTAAAAAGGTGTTTAGGTACTAAATTAATTTATATAAATAAATAATCTCATAACCAAAATCACAGACGTTATATCTTTGTACAAAACTTAAAACAATAATATTATGTCTATCCACGCTAGGTTAATGATGATTGATGATTATTAACGATAATGATTATGTTAGTTGTTTGTGGTAAACCAAAATTGGTTTTACCACAACTAACATAATCATTAGATATACTGCACACATTTTTTAGATTATCTTAATTAATTAATTATCTTACACTCACGACTATTAACCCTTAAGGGTTAGTCAAGACTAGGCAATGAGGACCGCAACACTGATTTTGAGGATTGATCCTCTACCATAGTCCACTTTTCAGCTAGTAACAACTGCACATGTGTGCAGCGTGATAAGTGGGTGAGTCCATCGCCACTCTATGCTGTTGAATGTTTTTACAGTTTTTAGTACGTTAGTAAGTAGATGATACGTGTAGATCAAAAATGTTGAATTATACAGGAGATGCACGAAGCACCAACGCTTCTCCTTGCACTAATGTCAGTGTCTCTTCTTCTATAATGGCACTGAAAACAAAAAATTATAAAATTGTACACATGATCAATGTTAATTCAAAATAATAAAACATTATTACCAAAAAATGAATGAATAAAAAATTCATTAAACAGGAATGGTTTAAAACTGATGCTTTTACTATCTAATCTGCTTTATTAACAGAAATAAGACAACTAATATTGGTTCAAACCAGTTTTTACCTTTTAGTTGAAATAAGAGGGGTGGCGTTATACTACTAAATTGTTTTTGTGTTTCCTTAGTCAGGTGACCTGCGAAGCTTTCCGGAAATTTCTAATTCCATATCCACCCTCACGTAAATGGATATGATTATAGGTCTGACTACAACATTAAAGGCGGGTGGTTTTCATAATATTTTTGTATTCTTAGGATACACCCTTCCATATTTAAGTTTCCGTGTGTAAATATCATATTCTATCAACAACACAACTTCGAACCCAAGTGATTTGTCAAAATAACATTTTTACTAAATGTATAATAAGGGCTTTACTTATAAACATTATTTAAGGATTATTTAGTAACTCTTTATTTTCTCTCTTTTGCTCAAATTAAAAATGACATTATATTTATGTGACAAACATTGTTTAACTAAATAATGCTTAAGGGGATCCTGCACGAAATTGTGAAAATTTACGTATTTTTAAGTAACTTGTACTATGCGCTGAATTAGTTAAATACATTAAAAGAACTTACGTAAGTTAGCCTGATCTTTGCACAAGGTCGTAACCTTGTTGAAATTTGAAACAAATTCTTTAAACAATAACAAACAATACAAAAATGTAATGACTCTTAAAAACATTTTTTTTCAACAGCTTTCTTAATTTTACGCATGAAACAATAATTCCTACATGAAAATATTTGTAATGATATTCCGCAGGTCACCCCCAACTTAAAACAGTAAATTTTCATTTTTAACACAAGCGCGTGATGGTTTTGTACATTTCCCAGAATAAAAACATTGCTCTAATCAAATTACTAGGTCTGAAACTTCAAAGCAAAATAATAATTGTTCTAATTTTAAATATCAATATGATTGATTTTGCTTTGAAGTTCATTAAGAAACTTAAACAGTCTTTATGAGTAAGCCCTTATATAAATAAAAAACAATTTTCAAGAATTTGTGTTCGCGTATCACTCCAGAGCCGCAGCAAGGGGAAAATAATTATTATTTGGAAATTCGTGACGGGATAAAGGTGTTCATGCACTCGAAGACACGCTTGTTTCTACAAGAACAGTCGTGTTTTTTAAAGCTATAAAGTCTGCTGTTTATCTATCCATAACTTTTCAAATAATGAGGGTTTAGTTAGATGCAATAATCGGTAACACAGTGAAGTAAAGCTACTCAACTGTTTGAGAGTTACGATCAGTTCCATTATTACTTAAGTACGCAGTTTAGGTTTAGGCTTATTAATAGCACATAATTAGATAGCATACCCTTCTACTCTGGTCGAATGTATGCTCGACGTGTAAACTGTGGCTGGTAGCGTCAGATGCGGTACCCTGGAGAGGTTCACGTCGTCTGCTGCCTCTCCCACATTGAATACAAGCACCAGGGTGTCGAAAGTGCGCAAACTCCTCACGAGGAAGAAACTGCTGTCCGAGAACGCCCTGATGTCGTACTCTCCGTGGGACAGGGTCTCTTCTTTACGCAACTTCGATAGAGCTTGATACACCTAAAATAACATAAATTAGGATATATTATATAATTGTCCTTTTTTACATAGGTACCTTATACATTACGGAACTTACTTTTTTATAATTAACAACATTGTGAGTTTAATAAATAAATAAAATACCATTTAAAGGCAAAAAAGAAGATTTCGAAGTGTTTTTTGTCGAGGCGTCTAAAGAAGGCGTTGGGTTTGCGAGCATGCTAGTTGAGCAACATTCGCAATGCCGCGTCACGGCGTCACCAATCATGTGACCAAATTAAAAACATATCTTAATCATCCGTGCTTCGTAAGGCACGTAAAACCGTTGGTCCCGGTTGTTGTCGTAAGATGGCAGTTAAAACCCACTAACTCACATCAGGCCACCGGTGGTGGGTTAAGGCCCAGTCTCCCCATGTGCCTATATTCATGTGAGGCCTGTGCCCAGCAGTGCGACGATTATAGGCTGACGATGATGATGAGTAATTTCTTAAGTAGGTGATCAACAAAATTTTTAAGTAGGCAGCTTCTGCTTGTATTATTTAGGTACCTTAAAGTGGCTTCTTGCATCTTCGGTCTGTTTCAGCAGATTTATCTCAAGATAATCCTCAGCAACAGGTAACCAAGTCGAGGTGTTAGTGGAGAATCCTGCGCTGGTAGTGCTGTCCCAGTGGTACGGTGTCCGAGCCGGGTCCCTCGAGTACAGGTGGTAGGTCTCGTTGTCTCCCCTGTTGCAGGCCTCCACGTCGACGGTGTCTTCCCAGCTGACGTAGCCGTCCCTCATGCCGATCTCCTCGCCCTGGTACGTGACGGCCACTCCCGGCAGCATCATGTTGATGGCGTTCAGCCCGTCCACCATGTCGTGACGGAAACGGGTCGGCATTCTATTGTTGTCGTGGTTACCGAACTGAAAATATATTGATGGGGAACTTTTAATTAACTATTTCTGTACGAGCGCGATGCAGGGTTTCGTATATTAAGTAACTCTTATTTTTTCTAATTGAATTATTTACGGGTTTCATAATCTTATGAGATAGATTTATTTAGGATGTCATTTATTTTTTAGAACTATTAATTGACTATTCGAGTATATAAAAACAATGAGCAAGGAAAGATAAACTAAGACCACATAGTAAAATCTATAGATTTATCTTACCACCCAGTTTGGGACAGCTCGATACGGCATATAGGTGAGCCACTTGAGGATGGTGTAAACGAAGTCTCTAGCGTTGGATTCTGAAGACAAGTCCGTGATGAAGTCGAAGTTGAAAGGAAAGTGGGCCCCGATGGCTCCTTCTTCATTGCCGTAGTAGAGCATGGTCATGCTCACGTTTGCATAGCCCTCGGAGAAAATCACTCTGAGAAAGTAAGCCCAATTTTAAAATTTTACATGGTGAGTACTTCGTTAGTGCAGCAGAACAACTTGTACTTTCTCTGACGACTTCAAAAAAAATAAAATATCTCGTTCTCCTCCGTGCCTCGATGTATCGATGTAGCAGTGCAAGTGATAGCAGTCGATACTCATTTACTGATGAGGATGATGGTTTCTTTTGTAATTCAGTGTTAGTATGCATTTATCAGTATTAAAAATTATCACAAATTATTAAGAAGTACTTTCATACCTGGTGTCGTTCCCGTGTTCTTCATTATATTTATCAATAAATTCTCTCCACTCGTAAACAATGGGATACAGCTCAATCAAATCCTTGGTGTACAATGGAATAGTGTAGCCCAGTTGGTGAGATTCGAACTGCGCCATGCCACTGAGTGGGTCGTCGGGGTATCTGCCGCCATGGTCTGCGGGGTCGGCTTCCATGATGTACGGCAAGGCGTCCAGTCTGAACCCATCAGCTCCTTCATCTAGCCAGAACTTCATGATTTTAAACATTTCGTCTTTGACGGCCTGATTTTTGAAGTTGAAGTCCGCTTGTTCGATAGCAAATTGGTGAAGGTAGTACTGTCCACGCTCATCGTTCCATTCCCAAGCAGATCCACCGAACTGACTTACCTGGAAGTAAAATAGTTTGGTATATCCAGGTAGTATATAATTGGTACTTTTGATGTGGCTTCATTTTACAATCAAGCAAGACAAAGATTTAAAAAAAATTACAAGTATTTGAAAATTAATAATTTACCCAGTTAGATGGCGGGTGTCTGTTAGTTTCGTTATCTGGGTCAACCCACAGTGGATCAGCCCACATGAAGTAGTCTCTGTATTCAGGGTCATCAGCGACAGACTTTGTGAAGTATTCTGCTTCTGTGCTAGCATGGTTAGGCACGAAGTCTAAAAGCACTTTGAGGCCTAGAGAAAAAAATTGGCTTTGAATAGAACCTTCAAATTAATTATATAAAATATCTGGTAGAAGGTATGCGTAAGATGCCTTTACTATGACGTTTTGCATTATACCACGGTCAAATATTTGCTTACAATGAAACGCGAAACTACAAAATTAGATATAGTTATCAAAGCTTAGGATTTTAAAAATTAAGTCTCTGAAAATAACTCAGATCTACATAAAATGATTTAGCTTTAATAAAAACATTTGAAGATTGTTGTAGTTACTTTGACCAACGTGGACTAACAAATGACTTTAACAATGTTTTGACATGAACGAAATTTATTGCTTGTATATAATAAATAGTAGAAGGTAACTCGTCCGATCAAGATAAATCAAATGTGTTGGTGTTAAACAAATAGGTCAGCTATGGAACAACAAATACTATAATCTAATAGTATTTGTTAGGTACATTCCATCAGGAAGTGTATTGGTTGTTTGATTAAGGAAATATTAAATTAGAATTTCATCGGCGCGCTGAGATTATCTAGTTGATATGTTGGTACTGATGTTATCAATGTAATCAAAGGTACTTTTTTGTTGTGTTGATTGATATTTGATCAAACGAAAAAGAAAGTGCGATTTTGAGAATTTGAAAAATAGCCTTTTCCTAATGAAATAATTATTAAAAGTGACTGTGGCTTTGTGGTGCATTGTGCAGAATCTCTGACTAAAATTAAATGTCACTTGTGCTCTTAAAGATTAGCATTATGTTTAATTATTTTGTGGATATGGTTTTTTGGTTTTTACGACTGCAATCGCTGTTTTATGCTTCTCCTTTTTCTTTCTAGTCGTTGTTACTCTTGACAGAGTATTCATCATTAAAAACAAATATTGTGGGATTTTTATGGTATAGATCAAAAGGCCACTCACCGAGCTCATGCGCTCTCCGCAGTAGCTCCCTGAAGTCCTCCATGGTTCCGTACTCGTAATGTATGTCGTAGAAGTCGCTAATGTCGTAGCCAAAGTCTATCATGGGCGAGGTGAAGATCGGTGACATCCAGATGGCGTCCACGCCGGCGTCCACGAAGTGCTCCAGCCTGCTGATGATACCTGTAAGGAGTTTATGAAAGTTTTCAGGGAATTTGACAAACTAGAAGACCTATGTAGAACTAGAAGAGAAGTGGTGCCTCTGCGTTTCTCATTGCTTAGTCTCTGAGTAACTCTTTGGGGATAGCAGTTATGAATCTATATATGTACGAGCATGTATGTATTTAACACGTTGACGGGCGGTACTGCACTACTGGTTAATAGTGCAGTGACACCATAAATTTTCATACATTGCCTATAGGCGTTGTGTCAAAATCTAACACGTTCGCGCGTTGCTCGCCGTGCACTACTGAACACAGAGTATGAAAATACGACGCCAAAGGGCGTAGTGTGTGTGCTATGGCCAAAATTTACGATATGTGCGTATATAAACTTTTTACGAATCAATGTGTGACCGTTACGTTGTGACAGTATAAAGTAATGAAAGGTTCTGTGGTGACACTACAGAATGACGCTCCTTGTATTAGTATCGAAAAAACTTTGCCGTGGACAGGCGTACTACATCATTTTTCCCAGAGAAGACGGCGGTAGGCGTACCGCGCGTCTACGTGTTAAACAGTGCTTGGTTGCTTTACCTTGCAAGTCCCCGATGCCATCCCCGTCGCTGTCCATGAAGGATCTGGGGTATATTTGGTACAGCACGCAATGCTGCCACCAGTCCAGCTCGATCAGCTCTGGAGGCTGCGGAGGCTCCGGCGCCGACTCTTGAGAGGCTATTATCGCCCAGGTGATGCTACCTGTAGTTGAAGAGTTTTACAGTTTAGTGTTGACTGCCTATGGTTTGAGAGTTTTACAGTTTAGTGTTGACTGTTTATGGTTTGATGTTATTGTAAGTATCGACTACCTGTGTCTTTATCCACGAGAATACACATGTCTGGTGATCCAGATGGGTTTTTAAAATCTATTCTGGTGAATCGTAACTAGTGAAATTTCGAGTTAGTTTCCGAGATTTCGTGGTTTTCGTCAGTAATTCTCTGAGTGGTATTTCACTCTTCACACCTTATCTGGAATCCCATAGAGTTAAGTGATTCGAAATATATTTATCTTTATTTAGCTTTATCATCGAACTTAAATAATAATGTAATAGGACGAACACACTAAATTAATTAATTGAACTCAAACATTTAAATCGCGAAAACAAATTTAATTGTCTGTCGTTAACCGGTAACCGCAATGGCGCTTACAGTTACAGTGTTAAATGACAAACATGGATGTTTTGCAAAAATACAGACAAAGGGCTTGAAACGTTGGGTCGATAATGCAAGTGAGACCTCAAGTGTGCCGGTACGGTGAGCGCTAACCCGATAGCTACTTAGTACTTTAAAAAAAATCACTTACCTAAATAAAATTTGATTAGCCGAGTAAGCCGCAATACCTGCAACCGCTCTCTTCCCTTAGGCATCGTAAAAGGCGACTATCGGAATAAAGACGGCACATATGGTGCGATGTGCTCACCACCTATGATGCTGAGCACATGTGCAGTTGTAACTTGGTGAAACGTTTACTATGACAATGGACTGCTGCAGTTCTCATTGCCTAGTCTCTGACTAACCCTTTGGGGATAACAATAAGAAATATAATAAGAAAGAAATAAGAAATATTTACTGTCACATAATTGTTACATTTTTGTGGTGAAGTCCCTGACCTCTATTTTAGGTTTATCACCTGACTGACAAAAGCCAGTGCCCTCTTCGTTAACAAAGGTACTTCAAATGACAAATTAAATTAACAAATAAGCATATTGAAATCCGATTTTAGAATAATTAAAGTATACAAACTAATTACCAGAAAGAAGTGTACGAGTGTGTGTGTTTTTGTGTGTAGGTATATGTGTATGAGTGTGTGTGTGAGTGGGTGTGTGTGCGCGTGTGAGTGATTGTGTGTGTGTGTGTATTTTAACAGTCGTAAAACTATGCGTGTATGAAGGTAAAATATTAATCAAATTAAAGTAATCCTTACCTATGACGACCGCCACGCCGATGACGACCGCGGTGGCGATGCCCACTACCTTAATCGTCTTCATGGCGACTGCGGCAAAGCTGCGGGAGGGCTGCGGGAGGGCTGCGGGAGAGCTGCGGGACGAGTGCGGTAGGGCTGCGCGTGCGCCGCTTGGGCCCTGTTTATCTACTGCCGCCACGCTGGGGTAATCGCTAGTCGGGCCGGCTTTATCTTGGTGGCACTCACAGGCTGTGTTTTTCTTGTCGGTAACGACAGACTTTTTTAATAGATTACTTACTGGAATGAATAGAAGTCACCGTCGCTTACGATCATCTGCCACTGCTTGCAGTACGTTAAATTGGATAAAATGAGTTAAAGGTCTGATTGGTGATGATGAAGAAGAAGAATAACCGCGTCGCGTAGCGGTGAAAGAATACTACCCCCCCTTTCTTCCCTTGGGCTAAAGACTGCACATATATCCAATGGCATAGAACGGCGATATACTCACCAGCTGTCAAGCACAGTCAGGTGCAGTCGCTATTTCGTGAAAATTGGACTATGGCAGAGGACTGCTTTTGCTGTCCTCATTGCCTAGTCTCTGACTAACCCTTCGGGGATAATAGTCGTGATTATATGAAGACATAACTAGTAATTAATTAAAGTAAAAGTATCGAAGTACCTATTTAACTAATGCCTTTAACTTGCGTCACATTTCATTGCACTTCACGTCACATTTTATTTTTTTTAACTTTCTTACAAATTTCACAACACTTCGGTGGCCGAGTGCGTAAGTGGATACGCCTAAGGGTATTCGGAGGTCCCGGGTTCAATTCCCAGGTCGAGCAAAGTGTGTGTTCGGATGTTACGCTGCATAGCCCGGGCTTGGTGATCATGACCCATCAATTGTAGCGAAGACTCGACTCGACTTCAATGATTTTTATTTTTTTTATTTTAAATAATTATTTTAAATAATTTTATTTTCTTTTAATGATGGAGGCTTTTGCCCAGCAGTGTGACAGTACGTAAGGCGATACATTACTTACATTTTTTTACGCTTTATTTATTTCTAGAAAGTATGTCATTTGGTCCTACAAACATAATATAACCCTTTGCCGTCCTAACACTGATGCTGATTGGCTCTGAAAACATTAGAAAGAGAACGCTCGATAAATGTAGTGACTATGGAACATGCTGTACTAAAATTAAATCAGCGGCTCCATTAGATTAACTATCGGAACCATGCGTCGTTTATCAAGCTTATTGATTAAATTTTTCCATCAAGATATAAGTGATAACCGTAATGTTGTCACACAAAAATTTGGTAGTACTATTACAATAATAATATACAAAAAACCTTGGCCTTTGTGACAAACTAGAAGCAACTGATTAATGTTGTAGTATTTGTTATGGTGTAATTATCTGAAATATTTGTAACTTCCGCTACTATGATATGTAATTCTCGTCATGGTGACTGCATCCTGCCTGATGGTAAGCAGCCGATGCAGTCCAAAATAATGAGAGTGCTCCCCACCGTGGAATAAGCACGATAACGAGCGCTCCCATTCATGACGGCCTGCATAAATTCCGTTTCACGCCCCGCTTAAAAGACCCGGGACTGTAGGATCTGGGAAACACATGCGCCGGCAAAGAATTCCAAAGCCGAATGGTCTTACAGAGGAACGACTTCCCAAATTTTTTGGTACGAGTACTGATAGTCTGTACAGTATGATAGTGGTTCCTAAGACTAGCACGTGTAGTCCGGGAAAGGAAAGGAGAGGGCGGGATAAGATCAAAAAGTTCTTCAGAACACTCTCCGTAGTAGATCCAGTAGAAGACACAGAGAGAAGCAATGTCTCTACGCAGCTGGAGGTCCTCAAGGGAGGCTGTAACCTCAGCATCTCCAATAATGCGTACCGCTCGCCTTTGCAGTCTATCTAGTGCATCGAGGAGGTATTTAGCGGAGCCGTCCCATAGATGGGAACAATACTCCATACTCGATCGCACCTGAGTCTTGTACAGCAAACAGCGCTGCTCGGCAGTGAAAAACCGCCTCACCTTATTGAGAATACCTAACTTCCGGGAGGCAGTTAAAATAGCACTCTCGATGTCGCGTTTTAAAAAATACAACATTAATGTTATTGTTGCAATGCCTTAGAATTGTGTGTTAGTTGTTCCCCAGTTTAATAATTTAATATTTTTAAAGATAAATGAAAGTATGGCGTTATATATTTAAAGATTTTTATTATAAAATCATACTTTCATGCCACCATTCGTTTTTTCGTTTCGTCCCACTGCTGGGCACAGGACCAGACCTTACACATCAACAATAAAATAACACATAACCTACCACGCTGGTGAAATGAGGGTTTGGTGGACATATGTGGTTAAAATAATTGAAATTTTGTACTTTTCATTTATTTCCAGACGGTCGCAAGGAGGCCGCTCGCTCGAAATTGATTCGACCGTGTTTTTCCGGGGGCATTAATCTAAGTCCGGCCCCGGGGCTAATTAATCACGTCGAGGGCAAAAAGGCTGATGGGGCAAACCTGTCGATGGCAGCCACGGTCACCGAATATGAAATCGCCCCTCGGCAAATATTGGGGACCCTTTTTAGTGTAGTCCAGACTAATAGTGGTAAAAAATATATGCAGTAAAAGAATATTTCCGATTTGTTATTAATGGTGTCTTTATTAGTCCACCGAATTAATAAAATTATTGACAGTTTGATTATACTTATTGAAACAACTGTATGTTTTCAAATTTCAGTTCAGTTTTTTATTACCAAAAAACAGCAGAATTGTATGCGATAAGAGTAAAGTTGAAATCGCTTTTAAATAGGTGGTTAAGTTTGTAAGCCATTACCATACTAAACTAAGTCGGTCGCCATAAGAATAATGCTAACAACATTGTTGGGTCCCGTGCGGGAAAAATAAGATTAGCCAGTTCCTCTGTGGTTGATTCCAGGTGAAGTGTTATCGAGCCGGTTTGTCAATTATATTGGATGTATTATAATAAGAGCTTTATGAGTATGCGTTTGTTACTATCTAAGTTACAATAGTAAGTATACAACTCTTATAACCCACTTTAGTTTAGTTAAGCAAAAGTGGGTTCGATTCCCACCTGAGGAATTGATTTGTCCAACGTTTCACTAATTTAACGTAGACGTTAAAACAATCCCAAATAATTGTATCTGTAGCTACGTTAAAGATATTTTATTGACTTAAAACTTTTCCACTGCGCCCCGCCAGCTGTATCAACAGAAAAGGTGAAAAAAAACCGAAGTGAGTAAAAACTTGAGTGCTCGCGGCTGCACAGCATTAAGACATTTCAGGGCTGCGTGATCTATTTCCCCCCTTGTCCCGGCATCGGCATTCTCTCCCCAATTACGCTTCTACAATCGAGATGGTTATGTCCGCACGTCCGCGCGTGATGGAAATAATCGAGTGCCGCTCCGATTGGACTTATTGTCGTGTAATGGACGGCCATTCTCATTTCGACAATGTAATAAAAGTTGGGAATATTACTAAATAGCTTCTGCCCCGCTGCACCCGCTTTAAATAAAATTTCTAAATTCCTGAAAGTTTGAGGTTTTTTAATGGATAAACACTCTACTTGCATTCACTCCAACTGTCTCTTTGGGAAAGTGAGTGAGTGTGCTTACTACTCCGCGACCAAGTTGGACACTTGGGATTTGGCTTAGAGTTGACGACCCGAGCAGTGGCAACTGCGAGTTGTGCCCTTCGTGCAACGAGAAGTGAGCGAGTTTGACAGCTCCGGCTACCTATCTGGACAATAGGCAGTGAACTATACGTGTTCACGGGGAAACTCTCCCGAGACACTAGTCTTATGAGTACCGAATGAAGAGCGCGCTTCGGCGGACACTGATTTGGCGTCAAGACCTAACGCATTATGGTCTCCTGCGCGAGTAGTTTACTGGCGCAGGGACGTCTGGCACTTCTTGTATGAGTATAACCTAACGGTTGGTCTCCAGGTGTAAGTACAAATAAAACTTAGTGAAGTAAGAAGAGGGGATGACCCTTTGGGAAAATAAATGTAGTCACACCGCCAGCCGTAGGTAAGGCAGCAAAACACCTTGCCCTGTTCAAACCAACCACGGCCGGGTGGACTATAACCGCGAAACACGGCATCTAGATGGCACATTTAATTGGCCTATCTTATCTCGTCCCTATCTACCGACCCCGATAGATAGGGTATCGCAACTGGAACTACGGGTCCGGTTGTGTTTTCAGGGGTACTACGGGGTTCCGGTTCAAGCCCCCCGCTGGTTGTGCCTTGGCCAGCGCCTCCGGCATGATCCGGACGTGGGTTGGCCTCGTAGTGGCTCGTGGTTAGCTGTAGAGCTTGGGAATGTTCGACTGTCTTGGTATTGTTCGCCAGGACTTCCAAACTCGTGCAGAGCGAGCGGGGCCTAGTAGCGGTCTCTGAGGGGCCAGAAGCGAAAAGTCCTGCTGGGAACGTGAGTTTCCCTTATAGTTGGCAACTTTGTCCGGTGGTTCTCATTGGACATTGGTGTTGACATCTCCGGTACTAGTCAGGAGAACTAGTAGAGGCGGCCCCCTAGATGCCGTAGCCTCCGGTCCAACCAGCCGCGTAGGACGTGGGAACTAGCTAGGTGCCTGGATGGGTTCCGAGAAGTGAGTGTGTTTACTACTCCGCGACCAAGTTGGATACTTGGGAGTTGGCTTTAGAGTTAACGACCCGAGCAGTGGCAACTGCGAGTTGTGCCCTTCGTGCAATGAGAAGTGAGCGAGCTTGACAGCTCCGGTTACCTATCTGGACATAAGACAGTGAACTACACGTGTTCACGGGGAATCTCTCCCGAGACACTAGTCTTATGAGTACCGAATGAAGAGCGCGCTTCGGCGGGCACTGATTTGGCGCCAAGACCTAACGCATTATGGTCTCCTGCGCGAGTAGTTTACTGGCGCAGGGACGTCTGGCACTTCTTGTACGAGTATAACCTAGTTCTATAACCTAGGTCTCGATGTGTAAGTACAAATAAAACTTAGTGAAATAAGGAGAGGGGATGACTCTTTGGGAAAATATAATGTTAGTCACACCGCCAGCCGTAGGCAAGGCAGCAAAACTCCTTGCCCTGTTCAAACCAACCACGGCCGGGGGTGGACTTATAACCGCGAACACGGCATCTAGATGGCACGTTTAATTGGCCTATCTTAAATTTAAATTGTCACTTGTCACTACGCCAGTGGTCGATGAGCAGCCGGAGAACTGCGGAGAGGAAGGGACGTCCCTCCTATACCTGTACCACGCCGCGCCGCTGACAGCCCGACCAAAGGCTTTTAATCTTCACTGTTCCCTTAGGAGAACACTGACACTCAAACAATACCACTACAGGGCTAATACTATTACTTTCAGGCTGCCAAGAACCACCTGATTTACGTCTTAAACGACGTTCCATCTGACGGCTAGCGGGCCAGGAGTCTAATAACCGGGAATGCAACAGAAAACACGCGGGAGTGATTCACTCACTACAAGACAACCGCGGCATCTAAAGGCTAGCGTCGAACTCAGAAAAAAGCGGAAATGCTACTCAAAAATTTGACAACCGCCCCGTCCTAAGCCACGCGCCGAACTTCCCGGGCGCTGCTATGCGCGCGTCAAGGCCAGGAAACGAAGACGCCTTCGGTTTCTGACGTATAACGACGCTTAATGTTGACGTAAATACATACATATATACATAATATAATCACGACCATAATCCCCGAAGGGTTAGTCAGAGACAAGGCAATAAAGGCAGCAAAAGCAGTTCTTACCATAGTCCACGTTTCACTAAATAGCGACTGCACATGTGCTCAGAGTGACAGGTGGTGAGCCCATCGCCGCTCTATGCTATTGGAAGTATGTGCAGTCTTTTAGTCCGTCAGTCGCCATTTACGACACCCAAGGGAAGAGAGGGAGTGGTAGTATCTTTCACCGCCACGCGACACGGTTGACGTTAATATAGGACATATAAACAGGCTTTCACACTTTTATAGTAACTTGATGTTTGTATTATTCACAATTGTATTATTGTTTGTACTATTTTTCCGTCACGCGGTGTAACAAGAAAGTTTATTGTATCATCTGTCTGTGTCATCAAACTGATTGTTATTTCGTCATTTGTAAATAATGTTATGAGGTAATCTCTTAATTTGCTTCGGTAGTAACCCTTATTAATAATAAGCTCCGTTGACACCGCCCCCTATATAGATATTGGCAACACGTTACTCAAAGGTCTTAACCAATAGTCCCCAAGCAAGCGTGTTTAGCGATGAATAAATTACCATAATAGGGATCATGAGTGGCTGCTCCGAGCCGCACTGGATGTGTTGTGCTTTCATTACGCATCTGTTAATTAAACTAAACTGTTGTGAAACACCAAAATAATATAGCGAAATGTTTTTACCACCTTGCCCCAAACACTCGTCTAGATATCAAAGCTACTCATGATGAGATAACAGTTCCTCAGAAGGTTTTAATCCATTAATAACATCTTTCTAACATGATAAATGTTTGAATCAATTCAGTTTATACTAATGGTTATAAGATTTTAATTTATAGTTACTACGCACTTTCTAATATTTTGTTTAAAAGTAGTTTAATACAGTATAACCCTCAATTAGGCGCATCTAAAATTAACATAAATGGTCGCATGGGGTGTTAATGACCGTAATCTAATTAATACTCCATATATGTCACGTCAATGCCAGGTTCTCGTCCATTGACAATATCAATCCGAGCTCCCGCCACCGTCCAATTTAATTCCCCTTAGTGTACACTGCTGGACAAAGTTGAGTACACTTTTCTACCCAACATTATACTTCGAGGGTTTAAAATATAATAGCGGCGAATACCCTCGCACCGCCAGTCGTTTATATATGTAAGGAGGGTGTATCGATTGGTGATTCACAGGATTTCGGAGGGGGTGGGTGAGCAGCGGTCAAATAATAAACGTAACCTGGATATTACGAGGATCCTGTTATGCACATGTTTGTGAGGTGAGACTGGGGCAAAGAGAGAAAAATACAAGTGGTTTTTATTGCTAAAAGAGATAAAGAATGCGAGCAACGTATTGTTGATGTTTGTTGAGTTAGTGTAAAGGGCTAGTTATTTGGTGTGAGCGTAAACTTTAATTCAATTTTATTTAATCACATCACACTAATATTATAAAGGCGAAAGTTTGTGAGTGTGTATGTTTGTTACTCTTTCAGATAAAAACTACAGAATAGATTTGAATGAAATTCGGCATACAGATAGTTTATAACCTGGATTAAGACATAGAATACTTTTTATCCCGATATTCTCACGGGAACGGGAACCACGTGGGTGAAACCGCGAGCGGCCGCTAGTTCAATATATTTACAAGCCACGGCGAATCAAAATGTAAAAAATAATCGGACTAGAATGTAAATCGTAATACTTAGTGCCTGCTCGTGTACAATATATCGTATGAGCGTGGAAGCGCTTAGTAGGTAAGATAGTCACCCTACCGATGCACGAAATTGTTCATTAGCACTTAGAGGGTGGCGCCACTAGACAATAGAAATTCAATTCTTTGAGCACTGATCAGTGCGCGGCCGCAGTAAAAAGGTTAATGAGCTATCTTAATACTAAATTTCACATGTATGTAACGGTGATAGACTTAAATTAAACGCCGGTAGCTAGCCAGCTCTAGCTTTCCAGTTCGTAATTTATTTAACTCAAAACAAGACTAAGTATGTACCTACTTGCCGCTGAGAATCGAAACCCAAACCGCTGGGTCTGCAACCGATAGTCTAATCATTGTATCCATAGACGCTGATACATAAATTGACGCTGTCTCTATCTGTCTTTATCGACAAAAAACGAGACAGCGTCACTCTAAAAAGGTAGCCCAAAATCATTTTCCGAATTACGACCTATTTCCATTCTTCCTTTTCTATCCAAAGTCCTTGAGCGTCTTGTCCACAATCAAATTAGCAGGTTCCTTTCTCTTAATAAACTCTTTAACCCACTCCAATCCGGTTTGCGTCCAGGTCATATCACAGTCACTACCCTAGTCAAGATTAAGTAGTCCTAGTCGCTTTAAGCGATAAGGTCGCCAAATTGTAACTTTGTTATTCTTTTTATTTTCTTTTTTATGTAAATGCATTGTAAATCTGTGTTATTATGTTACAATAAAAGTATTATCTATCTATCTATCTATCTATCTTTAAACCGAGGTGTAATATTAGGCCATTTTTATTAATAAGACTGTTGTTAGTGTCTTTTAGTATCCCATAAAACACGGAAATAATCCTTATTATTTTATATATCAGCCAAGTTAACACCTACTGATAATGAAATTGTTTTTAAGTTGATATTTCATAAAGAATGCTGTAGATATATTGTGGGAGGTTGACGATTTCCACTATTGGCACGATCCACTCATGTATTGTATATCAATGCAGATGTTTAGAAATAGAGATTTTCTATTAACATAAACTAAACTTTTCCTATAATACACTTATAAACTAAACTTTTCCTTTTACACAAAGATTTGGAACGTAAATAATAGACGTATCGTCAAACAGAATCGAAAAAACCGTCCATCGTGTACACCACGAGGTTCATAATTTCAAATAGCTTTGAACAGCAGTCGCTTGTTTAACCAAAAACGAACCATTCAAACGTGTCCATTGGTGATGGAAATATAACGCGGCTACATTGGCACTGTGCTGTGCCGGCCCGTATGCACTGACAATTTACTAGTTTTCCAATTGGTCAATGGTTTTCATTAAATTGATGTAAACTAGAACGTCCTTGTGTGGCAGTGGCGAATTGAAAACCGAAATTGTTCCCGGTTTCAACTGCAAAACGAAACAAAACAATATTGCAAAAGATATAGAGACAATCTTCTATTGATCTAAGCTTATTAAAAAAAACAAATAACAAAACCAATATCAGGAGTAGAAAAAAATAATTCGTTGTTTTCGGGTGTGCTCGTAGCAGCTACGTCGTAGGCGCTTCGCGGGGCGCGGGGTGAATGACCCGTCGTAGCACTCGTAGCGCGGTCGATAGCCGCCCGCGCCGCCCCGCGCCCCGCAGGAGATACACCCGGTTTTAAGATGAATCAAGTGGGAGCAAGACGGGATCCTATTCTTGCACGATATGGCTTAAAAAGTTTTCCAAGTAATCAAAACCTGGGATGAGTACCTCTTTAGTGGGATTGCGCTGTTCAATTTATTCCAATTTGTTTTGAACAGACATTATTATATTACGTAAAGGCGACTCCCTCTCACATCTTCATTTACAAACAGCTATATTAGTCTAAATAATTGAAAATGATCTTTTAAGAATCATCATCATCATCATCATCCTATAAACGTCTCACTGCTGGGCACAGGCTTTCCACGTGGACAATAGCACGTTGGGATATTGGGCCATTACCCACAACGCTGGCCCAATGCGGGTTAGTGGGTTTAACCACAGTCATCTTACGACAACAATCGGGACCAACGGCTTTACGTGCCTTCCAAAGCACGGAGGAGCTCGAGGTGTTTTTAATTTGGTCACCCATCCAGCTACCCGACTTTGCGAAAGTTGCTTATCGAGAAAGTTCGCCAGCCGAACGCGTTAGCCGCTGCGCCATCGAGCTCCTCCCCGCTTTTTACTTATCCGCATAAAAGAATAAGTAAATAGTATAAATGATAGTAACTAAAATAAACAGTAAAATGATTGCACGTTTCTATATGACACATTTTATATGTACGAAAATTAATCAAACGTTGTTTCAAATCTAATTATTTATTTAGAACGTCCATAAAACCTTTTTGTATCCAACGAATAATCTACCTACAAAGTAGCATCCAATTTGGTGAAGAGTAATTTGGTTCGGAGCGTCAACCAAATGAATTTATCCAACAAATGAGAATTCCTGACTCGGGCACGGCCGGGGCGCTCGGTTCCATATTTTCGTTTGACGAGCTGCAAAGAATACTCGTAAAATAATAATTGCAATTGGCAACGTCAAAAAGAAATCGTCCCGACGAATCCACGTCACAATATCGTGGATGCCTCTCAATTGTTGAGTTGTTTCGTTAAAATTATGTCAATCAGATTCGAGTTCCTACTTCGGAGAACGTAATTGTAATGTTGTACCAAATCTTTCAGCATAACCGTTACTTAAGATTTTTAATACAGTTGCGTGTCTGTACTGTATTCTATGTTGGAGAAGTCAGGACACATACCATACCTGCTGCCAAAAGCGGGTTAAAATATTTAAGACGAGAACCGGGACTAAAAGTTTAGCCTTTCAAAGCCCGAAAGAGTTTGAGATATTTGAATTTGATCACCTATCTGATGCCCCATCCCCACTCATCTAAAACTCAACTTGCAAGATCGCACACCAATCGCGCATATAAGCCATTCGCCATCGAGATTCTTAAAATGACGATATCAACTTTGGCAATGAACAAACTTGCCATATACTTAGTGTTACGATGTGTTCAAGGAAAATGAAGACATCACATAGTTCGGTACACGTGCTTACGTTTTATCTGGCCGTATTCGTGGATGTTGCCCTCATCAAGGTTATGTGGGGGGCGCGATAAGCAGGCCGCGAACATGTCACGGGCGGGGTCTGAGGTTTGATTCGCACAAATGAGACAAACAAAAGAAAAACAACATAGATTTCACGATATGAGTGTCATGTACCTTTTGACGTTTAGGAACCAGTTCTTAATTTGTCTTTGTCTGCTTACTGTTCTGTATTCAACCACTTCTGCTGCTACGAACTTGATGACGAATTTCTTAGAAAGACAGACAGACGTAGACTTTATTAGATATAAAATAAATTCAGATAAGTATTTAATGTTACAAAGGTCACATAAGTACGATACGAGTATTATTAAACTTTCAAAGTTGCGGTTGTAATATTTCGTATCTTACTAAAGGTTTTTAATAATATAATAAATAAGACTTAATAGGAAACTGTAGAGTTTTTACGTTTGTCTCGTATTTGTCCTGAGTTTGAAAATTATAACGAAACTCAATCTCATTATGAATAATAAGCATTATAAATATTAAAATATAAACCTTATAATACGTTATCGCGAATATCAGCCTTCGGATCATATTTAGATAATTATAAAATTCTGCTTTGATGTCAGATATCGAAAAAAGTTGGTTATCGTAAATACCAACATTTATAGATAAAAAATGAAAAAAAAAAACTTAACACAGTAGCTAATTACGTAGAGGCAACTTTGGAACACTATCTTCTAAAATGTTTTCGCTAATTACACCCGCTCGAGTGAACTTGATGGGCGGATAACGGGAATGGATTAAAGCTGTTATCATTCGAACAATCAGCGCTCCTTTGACAAACTATTTTGATGATACGATTGTTACTTTATCATTGACTTTGTACCTATTTTATGCGCACGCACAAACAACCTACGTCGGCCCGATGTCTATAGGTTCAGGGTTTTCAAGTGAGTGATTTTTTCAGAGTAAATCAGAGGGCATTACTTTTATGATCATGTTTTTGCGACCTCAAGTGCCAAGTCAGTCAAGCATTATCTCCATACATGCCATGGTGACCATAACACAGACACGACAAATGACAAATAGGTTCCGTGTGGCATAAAGCGCGTCCGGAGGACGGAGGCCAGAGACGGCTATAATTAGTCGCCGTCCGGTAGCGTCCGGCTCTGTCTGGGACTGCCCTGGACTGTCCGAGAGGTACACTTTACCCCTTCAGCATAGACTAATCTTAGATGCAGCATAATTGTGAACAAGTTTCAATTACAATGTGTTGGAAGTATACTCACTTTGTGATATATATATTTTTAAAATTCGTGTTCGGAGTCACTGAAAATGTTACAGAAGGATTACAGTGAATCGACTTTTTAACATTATATAAAAACACGTGCTTATGAGTGGTACCATTTTAAATAATCACTTGGGTATGAAACATGTTGCCGCTCGGCTAGTCCCAAAAGACCTAAATTTTCTCCAAAAACTCAATCGCATAAGAGTCGCTGAGGACATGCTAGAACGAGTCAATTCCGACCCAACATTCATGCAACGCATTGTTACTGGTGACGAAACGTGGGTTTACGAGTTTGACATGCAAACTAGTCAACAAGCTTCGGAATGGCGCCTTCCGACTGAATCGAAACCGAAAAAACCACGCCAAAGTCGATCAAAAGTCAAAGTCATGTTGACTGTTTTCTTTGACTATCGCGCTGTTGTGCACTCGGAATTTTTGCCGGAAGGTCAAACAGTAAATAAAAAATATTATTTGAGCGTTATGCGGCGTTTAAGAGAGCAAATTCGACGAAAAAGGCCATATTTGAGGAAAGAAAATTCTTGGATTTTGCACCACGATTATGCGCCTTCGCACAAGGCCATCATTGTTAACGAATTTTTGATCAAAAACTCAACAAATACCATCCAGCAACCACCTTATTCACCAGATATGGATCCACCCGACATATTTCTTTTTCCTAAATTCAAATTACCACTTCGTGGCACCCGATTTTATTCGGTAGAAGACATAAAGGAGAATTCGCGGCGGGAACTGAACTCAATTCCGGAAAAACGTTTAAAAAATGTTTTGATGATTGGGTTATTCGTTGGCGTAAGTGTATCGTTTCGGAAGGAGCATACTTTGAAGGTGATAAAATAAATTTGGATGAATAACTAACATTTTGTGTATTATGGATCTTTTCCCGGTACTTTCTTGATATAGTAGTATTACTAGCGACCCTCCCGCGCCTTCGCATACGTTGACTTAGAAGCACCGTCACACTTCAGCCACCAGCAGCCAACTAACTAGTTATAATATGTCGAGCTACTAGGGGCCATACAGGTACATATAGAACAATTAAAAAAACAGTCAGTCTTTATTTCCACTGCTATTAAGTACTATTAAGGCGTAAAGAGTTCAGAACAGCATTTGTGCGAAGGAGGAAGAATACAAATTCTCACTTAGCACTCTTATAACTGTACCATCACGAACGCGATCGCACTACTCGGTGCTTCAAAATGTATATCGTCCTTTCCGAGATAAAACTGTTAGGATAATCATGAGAAATCTCCAAGTGTACTCCAAGAGCGACACCCCATTTAGTCATCTCAACTCCATTAAAAAGAGTGATTTTACGCATTAAGCATTGCCAGCAGTGCGGTGGGGCCATTAAAACGTCGCAACTTTGCGCGATCATCGAGTTTGCGACAGTTCCTTCAAGATGTTGTTAAGGCTCCGCCGCACATTACACGGCGAACGCTTTACTCTGAAAATGTCGCAGCAATCAGAGCTACCGCTTTTTAAAATACCTTTTGCATCGTTAAGACAATAGGTATACAGTAGCATTGTTTGTTTTTTTTTTTTTTTGTGTTTTAATGTTTGTGTTATTATGTTACAATAAAAGTATTATCTATCTCTATCTATCCATATTGCCAGACATACATTCATTACGGCCGTTTCACCGGAGCGGTAGACAGAGACCACAGAGCTCTCTGTTTGCTACGATGCCGACATTATTGTCATACCATGAAAATGTTGCTACGAGCAGGGTTTGAACGCGTCGGGCTGTTCTAAGCAATAAGTAAAGGTTGAATAACAATATAAAACTTTTTTTGTCTTGTCTCAGAAATGAGCGCAGATCTAGATCACTAGTAAACTACTAGAGACGCCATAAATGCACAATTGCACATGTCTTGAAAATGTTAACGATGTAAATAGTGCACTTTCAAGAGTATTGCATTGGTTCACTATTAATAATTTATTACTGAATTAAGCAAAACAAAGTGTGTTAAATGTTCTTTACCTAATGTAAGACAATGTAAGACAGGTCGGTCAGCACACAAATTTAGATGAACGGTAATGTAGTTGAATTAGTAGATTCTTCTGTGTTTCTGGGCATTAAACTGGATTCACGCTTACAATGGGACTCGCATATTGATACCTTGTCAGGAAGACCGAGTTCAGCTGCATACGCAGTTAAGAAAAAAGGCTTCTAACTAAGAATAGTTTATTTTAGTTATTTCCATAGTGTGATGTCATAAGGCTTGCTATTGTGGGGCTCCGGGCAGTCCGCGCCATATACAACCTAAAGTCTAGAGACTCACTCAAAGAGGTGTTTAAAAAAATCGATACATTAACTATTGCATCACAATTTATTTTTGAAAACATTATGTATGTCGAGAAATATGTAAACTTATAGAGTTAAAAATTGTGATCTTCATAACTTACACACTCGTAGGATAATTTAAGCTTGCCGTCCCTAGTTTTCGACTTCATAAGACAGGTGGCTCTTTCTTGGGTAAATGTGCAACGTTTTATAACAAACTTCCACTAAATATTACTAAAATACCTTTTCACACCACCTGCTCGACAATGTGAAATTATATGTCACGCAAACCTAACCTTAAGTAAGTCATTAAAGACCTAAGGTCTAGCAGGGCATTAATATTGTACTGATTTTCATTATGGGGTTATAATGAAATTCAGTACAATGTATGTGCAGTGCAGTCTTTAGTCCGTTTGGGTCATTTTAGCTCCTTGTAATAACAATCTACTATTGTTTTTTATTGTCTCATAGATGGTGTGAAAAGTAGAGTATAGGTACTCCTCGGGGATAAAGGTGCCTTCGTCTTGGGTGACCTTGAATCCCACGCTGCACTCAAGATTCTTGTCATAACTCCCTTGCTTTGCTCGGGAGTTAACTCTAAACACCCTCGCTAGGCTCGGGAATTAACGCTAGAATCCTTCGTTTCGCTCGGGTTTCAATACGGGGTGCCCTAATATATATAACAAAGAGCCTAGAAAAATGTAAAAGTCACTAGTCATAAGTAGAATAATCATGAATAAAGACTCGACTTATTACTGTTTACAAAAATCAACAACTTTTTCAGATATTTATTTAAAGTTTATGGCAAAATTAGCAATCAATTGAATCTATGGACAACACAGACCACGCCGGTGTGCTTAGGTGGTGAGCCTTTAGCCTGTTAGTCGCTTTTACGACACCCAAGAGAAGAGAGGGGTTGGTAGTATTATTTTGATGAGCCCATCGCCCTTCTATGTTGTTGGATGTATGTCCGTTAGTCGCTTTTTACGACACCCAAGGGAAAAAGGGGTTGGTAGTATTATTTTGATGAGTCTATGGCCGCTCTATGCTGTTGGATGTATGTGCAGTCTTTAGTCCGTTAGACGCCTTTTACGACACCCTAGGGTAGAAAGGGGTTGGTAGTATTATTTTGATGAGCCCGTCGCCGCTCTATGCTGTAGGATGTATGTGCAGTCTTTAGTCCGTTAGTCCCCTTTTACGACACCCAAAGGAAGAGATGGAAAGCTTCCTTCCTACCTTTCACATACCTATATTTTGTCGATTTACAGCGGCTTCTTGTTCTTATCTTATTACTTTGAAAATTTAAAAATAAACATGTCTAGTTCTATTAATGAAGAAATAAATTTATAATAGTCTACACCGCCGGAAATATTAAGTGCAGCACAAAATGTTATTGACAGCCTATTACCATAAAAGTTCAAAGAGAAATATATGTTGGCTTACCAAATATATATATATACACTAGAAAAACAACAAAAAAAACGCAATGATTTTCAGAAAATGTGTTTTCCTCACAAGTGTGTTGAAAAACGTCGTATGAAACGCGTGTGCATTGCTAATTACAATCCTCGGCTCCATTACTCGCCTTCGGCTCGGGCTCATAACCCGCCTCGATTGTAATGACCAATTTAGCACACTCGTATCATAATGTACTCTTATATGACTTGGTGACGACATTGTAACTTTTGTTACTTAGAGGGAGAAAAAAGTAAGGCCTCCTGAGCTTCTTCTTAGTCGAAGGCTCTCCCAAAATCCGAATTGGCGGTGGATTAGTTAGATAGGTAGATTAAGTAGGTAGGTAGTAAAGTTAGTTGATAAGATTTAACTACTGTTTGTTTACTTTTTCTTATATTCATATTTTTTGACGTTAATAAGTCACGTCAAAAAAACCTGTAAAGATTTATAATGAACTAGCGGCCGCTCGCGGTTTACCCGCGTGGTTCCCGTTCCCGTGGGAATATCGGGATAAAAAGTATCCTATGTGTTAATCCAGGTTATAAACTTATCTGTATGCCAAATTTCATCCAAATCCATTCGTAGTTTTAACGTGAGAGAGTAACAAACAGCCATCCATACTTACAAACTTTCGCGTTTTTAATATTATTATTAGTAGGATAAAGCATTTGACTTTGACTTTGACTGCTATGGGATGCGACATTGATACGCTGCTTGCGTCCTGCAACCGCGCTATGTTTGGTGGAGCCTTTATTTCGGGAAGCGGGCGTCCATCGCGTAATGAGCCTGAACGTCGTTTGTATAATTAACTACTAAGTGGAATGTCTGGGCCAGAAAGTGGGCGGGGCCTTACACACTTCTATGCGTGGTTTATCGCTGGTTTTAGAGGCAAAAGTACAAACAGATACATATAATCACGACTATTATCCCTGAAGGGTTAGTCAGGGACTAGGCAATGAGGACCGCAAAAGCAATCTTCTGCCTTAGTCTCTTTTCACCAAATAGTGACTGCACATGTGCTCAGCGTGACAGGTGGTGAGCCCATCGCTGCTCTATGCGGTTGGATGTATGTGTCTTTAGTTCGTTGGTCTCCTTTTACGATACCAAAGGGAAGAGATTGGGTGGTAGTATTCTTATAATCAGCAGCAACACGACACAGCTCTCACGGCACATTTGCAGAATCTCTTTCTTATAAGTATGATGCATTTAGGCAAAATTTATAAAATAGCATTAGGCCGTCGCTTGATGGAACACGCACCCTATGGCACAATGCATGCACAATATGCTCCTATTTTGATTATCTACATTTTGCAATTGGTGTTTCAATAAACGAATAAACTAACCCCGCTATCAATATGGAAACATTTGGACAGAGTGTAGCGCGCCGATGGAGATTTTATGTTTATTTAATTGGAATTGACGGATGGTATTGCTGGGGCTTTAGATATATAGATAGATAGATAATAGATACAACGCTTTATTGCACACACAAAAATAAAGAAAAGTACAAACAGTAAGCATTAAAAAGAAAAAAGCTAATGTGGGCAAAGGCGGTCTTATCGCTTAAAGCGATCTCTTCCAGACAACCTTTGAGGTATAGGACATCAGAAAAAGAGCGACCAGCACACAAGCGTTTACAACATTAATTTACCAGCTCATTTAGAACTTAAGGTCCTTTAAAAGACGTACAAGAGTGTCAAAAGATACTTTTATATTTATGAGAGAGATATTTGAGTTATTATACAGCTCAAGCTGTATAAAATTAGTTTTAAGGGATCTGCGGAATCTTAAGGTTTTAAAACAGATTATTAAAACTCTGCTATAGAACTTTAAGAGTTTTGTGACACTTTAAGCTAGCTTTATCGTTAAAGCTGTATAGAGGCTGGTTTTTGTATGTGATCACTTACTTACTACTGAACTAAGTGTTATTATGGTATCACTCGATACTTGTTTCTGTACAATGGTGTATGCAACCTCCATTATAAAACCTAATCTTATAGCGTAATTAGGCACTCTTGTGAATACAGTGGTTTTAAAACAACTGTCTACAAGAGTGCTTTAAAACTAAAAAAATAAACTACATCAATAGTACAGCTTTAGTCCACTTTACTGACAGAGTCGTCACGATTGCATCATAGTGTTTGCTGAAGCTCGCATTTATAATGTTGAAAAAAAGAAAAAGATGGACGACAGACGACTTGAGAACCTCCTCCTTTTTCTACGTCGGTTAATAACGAAATATAAATAAACCAAATGACAGTAATTATTTATAATATTTTAAATTTGACAACCTACAGTTAAGCGCCAATTCCATCGACGTCCAACGAAGGTTCTGTAGGAAAAACAATATTTGGTGTCGAATTTAGTTAAAACTTTGGAACCTGATTAACAACGTAATTATGATGATGACGAATTTTCAAAAAATATGTAGTTTCGCCAGTGAATAAAAGAATGGGCTACAGAAAGAAATATATATTTATTTAACCGCCTCTGTGGTCTAGTGGCTAAGCCACCGGTTTTAGACCAAGAGGTCCCGGGTTCGATTCCTAGCGGGGTGTACATCTTTGTGTGCTCGGTTTGGTTGGTGATAGGGCTGTTAAGTCCGCCTGGCTAGCTACCACCATCTTATCTAAGTCTGTCGCCATAACAACGATGTTTATAGCATTGTTGTGTTCCGACAGTTTGAGATAAGATAGCCAGTTCCTCAGTGGTTGAGGATTCCGGGTGAAGCGCGCTTCCACCTTCGGCCTTATCGTCACTTACTATCAGGTAAGATAAAGGCAAAGCGCTAACCCGTTGTGGATTAAAAAAAAACTCAAATAGCTCTAAACGATTTAGAGCTACATGACGCTAGAACTATTTTAGGTACTATCAAACAAATACGTATCAAAACGATTGAACAAGGTTGAACAATGTTCCAACTAAAATTACTTTAAATTTCAATTTTGATGGTCTCCCAATATTTAGAAGCTCAAATAAAGTGTTTTGGCCAATTTTGTCCACTATATTTGAAAGACCAGATATTAAGCCGTTTGTAATTGGAATTTATTTTGGTGTTGGAAAACCAAACAAATTGACCAATATTTAGATAATTTTGTGTACGAAATGGAACACTTAATTAAAAACGGGATATATATAGAAAATGTGAAAAAGAAAGTATCTGTTGCAATAACATGTTTTATTTGATTATATGTTATTTTGATTGTCTGCAAGAACCTTTATTGTTTGTCTAATATATTATTTTGATTATGTAAAATTTATTTTAGATAATTTTCAATCTGATTTACTTCGTGATCTTCTGGGTTTGACAAGGGGTTTGAGATTCAAACTCATTACGATGGGGGTCGACAGAAATTGTTGCCAGCTCGCACTCGTCTATATATTGAATTACATATTTTTCAGCAGTTGTCACTTCTGGAAGTATCTGTGTGAATATTGTTGCAGTAGGTGAAGTTAATGATTTCTATCTTTATTATTGAAATTTTGCATTCACAATGCTATATAGATTGATTGATGATTTCTCTTGTTGATTAACAATCTGGAACCAATCGTAGAATAATTAAATATTATATTTTAATTTTTAATTACCACTTTAAATTCAATTACATTTCATTGTTCAATTTTTAAAATAAAACTCAGGGATAATAAATTCTTACACGGATCTCTAAACAGAATTATAATTTCTCTACCCAGATCTCATATACAGCCTAAATAATAAAAAAAACACTAATAAAGCTGGTTAAAAACTAAGAGATGTATTATGCAATCCATATCCGCCGTAGTACAGCTAGTAAGACTTTAGTACCCTCCTAATATTGTCTAAGCTGTTTAACAAAATGTCGCCATCCAATGTTTGTTAATAGTTTGAACCGTTTCATGATTATCAGCTACAAAATTTTGTCGCTGTGTCCTACAATCTATTATTTTAAATATAATTTATATTATAACCTTAAAAACAAACACTTACTTACCCGTGTTTAATAATCTTCTTTATGTTTTTTATAGTTTTACTGGCGCGTTAAAATATTGCCAATAACCAACCACACATTGACAATAAAATTGGATTTACACTTTGTTTTACCAATTAACACCATCAGATTCCTAAGATTTATCAATACTTGGGATTGCACTTTGAAATACGAACATAATGCGTCATAATTATTGTATTATTCTTGTATGACATGTTTCTCTTTTATTTTGATAATTTTCTAATTCACTTATAACTCATATTTTAAACTATCTTTATAAAATATTATTTGGAGTGTAGTTGCTTTTCCTTACACCGATTAACATTTTTTAAACCGCTACTAAACAGCTTCTGCTTTGCTTCTTCAGCTACTATACAGCTATACTAACGCGAAAAGTTTTATAATATGGGCCCTTTTTGAGCTAATAAGGTCTGTATAATCGCTTATACAGCCTTTTTACAGCTTCAATATGCAGCTGTAAGTAAAAATAAGTTCAAATACAGCTTTTATACAGCTTGATATGCTACTTGGGAGGCAGTGCACCAGAAGAAGCAAATATGATATGATATATAGATAAAAATAAAAAAATAATAAAAACAGAATTCAAATACTTAATATCATTCAAAAATTAATTAGATAAACATAAAATACTGATACCTAGGTACCTATATTATAAAAATATATAGATAAATATATATTTGTATACATATATTATACTAGTAATATGATAAAATACTTAAAATATAATAACAGTTGTTGCATACTAGGACCTAGCCAAAAGATGCGAATGCAGTTTGGCTTTGAAAGAAGCAAGTGACTTCGAGTGACGAACTCCAGATGGGAGTTTGTTCCATAGGCTGACAGCCTTAACTGAGAAGGAGTCTCTGAAGTATTCAGAGCGAGTCAGGCGCTGTTTCAGAAAGTTGTCAGCCTTAGACCTGAGTGCACGCTTGTGATCCGTACCAAGAAATTGGAAACGTTCCTTAAGGTAAGGAGGGGTGCGAGGGTCATACAGCACCAGAACATGCTCCTTACGTCGCAGTCTGATAGGAAGCCACCCGAGTTCTGTCCTGTATTCAGACACATGATCGAACTTGCGCAGGCGATATATAAACCTATATATGGCCATGATTGCCCGACTCAAGCACGTCAATGTTCTCCCACTCCTATTAAATTCTGTTCCCCTTCCCTTCAGTGATGTTGTCAAGAACCTTGGTGTTCTCTTCGACAGTACGTTGTCCTGGGCGCCTAATATTGCAGAGGTTAGTAGGAAGATGTTTATGATGGGCTTTACTGATTTCATTGGTTCTTGAATAGGTATTACCTTGTTATTATCATCAGTAATTAGCTCCCCATTTTTTCGGGTCATCTCAAAGAGATCGGGCAATAACCCATAACACAGTTTCAACACGGGTTTTAACGACAGCAACGCGTTATAAACCTATATTCCGAAGCCCGGTTTACATGTTTAATAAGACTCATTCTTCTTAAATAATTTTCTATTAATTTTTATTAAACGTACTTATTACCCCAAAATGTGCTTGTTGATTCTTGTAATAATTGCTTGATTCGTCGTTTCGAAGAAACTATTGCTTTGGCGCCACAACATATTTGATGCGGCTGTTGCTTCTCCCGGCGGGTATTATCGCGATTGTTTACTCTTCGTGGCCGTAACCGTTGATGTGACGGTTTATGAGCTGCTTCGCCAAGAATAGCTTCATTTGGTGCAATTTCTTATAATAAACTCATTTTGATATGAAACCGCGTGTTCTTTGAGTTTTTCAAACGTTTTTATGTTATTATGATACGTCTTTAGGTACTGGTACTTAAGTACCTGCTTAAATCCGCTTTAGAATTAAATGTAGGTAATTAATTGGAACTGTAATTGTGCTAGAGACCCAATTTAAAAATAAAATTGACAAAAACTTTTTCAATATTAGAAAGATTGAGTATAAATAAAAACATTAAATGATTTATGATTGCGGCTGTTTAAAACAAATGGCTGAGAAGAAAGATGGCGATATTCGCAAAGAATTTAGTTCTCAGCAATTGCTGATAAAGCAAAGCAATCAACGTCGTAAATAAAAATAAACTCTGCAACTGGTTCGTTAAAAGCTGGCTTCCTATTTCTGTGACTGTCCGCAATTCACAAGTTGCAGCGCGTCTAGCATTCGCCGCCGTATTTCAGCCGCGCCAGGAATAGGAGCTGCCATTGAGTCCTGACTTATCGGAAATTGCTTCTATGATTTAATGATAGCCGCCGTCGAAAATAGCCGCTGCTACAGTTGGAATTTAAATTTGTTGGAAAAGAAGATGAACTTTGTTGATTCAATCATTGCCCTTTTATTTCAAAATGTGGAATAAATTTGAAACTGAGAAAACTGTCTCATTTCTGTTGCTAAGGCAGCTTCAGTTTTAAACTAGGTATCAAGATTACGTTTCGTGGTAGCAGGGTTTTAGTTTATAAGCTGTAAATGCAGATGATGTATGATAGTTGTAAGGTGTAGTACCACTAAAAATGATTTTGAAAGTGTTGTGGAATGTCTGCTCATAAAACATTAATTACGTAAAGAGTGATTTTGTTACAAGATTCAATGTGATGTTATGGAAACATTGAAATATTTTACAGGCGTATCTAATCGTGCTGAAATTAAATCCCTCTATTCAATTTGATGATGTCCTAACCGCCACTTCAAGAGTTCCGTAACGGCGATCTAGTGGCCCCAACCGTATTGCAATTTCTTCGCGCCCGTAAACTGTCGGCGGGTAATTAAGTCAGAGCGAGACGCGAGACAGCCATCTCGCTTTCCTCATTTCCGCGGCGCCCTCTGACGGACGCAATCGAGATTAGGCTTCGGCTTTTTAAAGTTTATTCTTGTGTTTAAATTGCTGTTTCGGGTTAGGGGTGTGTCTGAAGCGAAGATTGATTGATGTTGGGAAAGCCGAGAGAAATTGCTTTCGGAGCAAGAAATGACAGCGTGTCCTGTCCCGCGTCGCCGCGCGTCGTCGCGCGTCGTGTGGCGGGACGTGTCGGCGATTTGTATCTGAGTGCTTCTTAAACTCCGCTCTATACGCTGGTGTCTGTGTAATTTTTCACAATTTTAATTCGGACGCTTCTTAATGTAAGATTTTATACGGAACACAGTCTTGCGTTTACTTTAGGTATTCTTCACTTGAGTTTACTTTAATAGGAACTTCGCTCTTTACGTAACATCAATCATTTTATATTTGCATTACAAGTTGTAGATAAGTTAAACTTAAAATTGTGTTTATATTTCAAAACGATTTCGAGTTACACAATTTCGAAACCAAAGTTTCTAAGCTCTAACGTATCTTATCATTTAAGAACAGTTTTTTAAAAGGATTATTGAGACGGGCTCTAGTCCGGAGCAGCCTCTTAAAAGTAAGCGGTTAAATTAAGATTAACTTTCTTTCCTCCACTTTTAGTTAATCTCTGGTAAGATGGACGTTGGCTCTGTAGTTTACTCAAAGCTATTAATTAGTGAAATCTTATCTTACTTTTAACTTCAGCTACTTCATTAATACCTTAATAAATATGACTCACCTCTCAAGGTTTAAATTTCACGTACTTATTAATATTCTAAGAATTTGTTGTAAAGGTTGTTCCTGAAAGCAATGTTTGCACACTTTATAACTTTTTAAACAGTCATGACTAAAGGAAACATTACCAGTTTATTTGATAGATGATAGATAAATAGATAACAACTTTATTTACTGCTAAAAGACACACACATGTTGGTACACAAAATCACAATAAAAAACACAGTACAAAAAAAATAAAACAATACAATATGTGTGTGTGTGCCGCAGCAGCAAAAGGGTGGCAGCTCAGCGTCATATTCGCTCGCCTTGCGAGCGAATCGCTGGTTTTTAGCAACAACCTTTTTTTTGTCTTATCTCATTCATCAAAATTTGTTGTCTTATCTCATCATAATTATATATTGATTATTATACTACACTAAGGCGATAATCAGGCGTACGGCCCGTCTGAAGTAAGTTTTATGGGGGTTAAAGTTACTCGCGTCCGTAGGTTTACCCTTGAGACCCTACACGTGACCCCTGGGTGGTGCTAAATGAGTGACACTGGCTGAGTGGTAGAGACACGCTGCGTTGCAGCACGCATTGGGCCGGCTCACCCGGGGTAATACCACCCTCTCACGAATATCCGGCGTGAAATAATGGCACTTGGTGCTGTTATGTTTCGTCCGGCCAGTGAGAGTTCCGGAGGCCCCTTCCCCTCCCCCCCTCTCAATTCCTATTCCTTCCTTAACCCTATTCCTTTCTTAAGATTCAAGATTCAATATCATTTATTCAGGTTAGGCCATGTTTTGATTACAGCACTTATGAATGTCATTATGCCATCGGTTCGTAAGTCTAACTATGGGGCGGGAGCCTTGTACTGAGAAGAACCGGCAAGAAACTCAGCAAGGGCATTTTTTTTCTCCCTTTCTTTTACAGCGTCAATTAGAGTTGAAAAATGCCCTCCCTATCATAGAAGGGCACTTTCCATTACAATAATAAAACATAAAACAACTACAAGGACATAAAAATAAAAAATATATTAATAAAAATAAAACGTTCAGGTATTCATCAACATAAAATAATCAATGTAATCAATGTCTTACAGTACAGAAAAATAAAAGTAAGACTACAACTACTAATATACTAATAATAAAAATAAGTTAGCAAGAGCAGACCAGCCTCCACAGGCGGCGCCCGTTCACGAGTATGACGTGTGAATCAGCCATCGCTTCGCTCAACCATGTTTTAGGGAACGTAACGACCCGACGCACATGCCACCACCGCAGAGACACTTTGAGAGAGCATGACACACTCGAGCAACTCCAATGAAGCAAGCAAGAAAACATTTAGGCAACGCAACAAAGTTTTGAGTAGGTCCCTATTGTCTGTAAGACACTGCTGATAAAAGGCTATCATACCAGAGTAAAATGAGTTAGTTACAAAGAAAATGGACTTCAAAATATAATGTGATTATTTTATCATTACCAGGCTATTTTGTCTTCTAAATATTCCTTAACTGTATAATAACCTTTCTTAAGTAAACAAGATTTTACATGATTTTTAAACTTATCTAAAGGTAATTCTAGTACAGTACTTGGTATTTTATTATAATAGTGTATACCTTGCCCCAAGAAAGAGCCGAAAACCTTCTGTAACCTGAACAGGGGCATCTTAAGTTTTGACTTATTTCTAGTATTGAAATTGTGTACGTCACCGTGTTTAGTGAATGAGTTAATATTGCAACGCACAAAAACTATACAATTATAAATATATTGAGATGCAGCTGTAAGAACACCAACTTCTTTAAAAATATCTCTTAGAGAAGTTCGTGAGCTTAGTCTATAGATGGTTCTTATTGCCCGTTTCTGTAAAATGAATATAGTTTCAACATCAGCCGCTGTTCCCCACAGTAGGGCGCCATATGACATGACACTGTGAAAATAACTAAAGTAAACCGTTTTAGCAGTTTCATCGTCGGTTAATTGCCTAATTTTTCTAATGGCGTAAACAGCAGAACTGAGTTTGCCGGCCAATTTTGATATATGAGGATTCCATTGAAGTTTTGAGTCAAGGGTTATCCCTAGAAATACAGTCGAGTCTACCAAATCTAATTTATCACCGTTTATCCTTACATCAGTTAGTTCAGTCTTAACATTTGGTAGTGTAAAATTCATACATTTGGTTTTTTTAGCATTTAGCTGTAAATTATTAACAGTAAACCAACTGAGTACTTCTGAGAGAGCATTGTTAACATCGTCGTAATTTTTCTTAGACCTAGTCACATTTAAAATGAGTGAAGTATTATCTGCAAACAATACAATATCACAGAAGTTTTCTACAAAGAATGGCAGGTCATTAATATATATCAAAAATAAGAAAGGCCCTAGGATTGACCCTTGTAGAACTTTCTGTTTCTTTTCTGTGAACTGTAGGCCTTTCAGTGGAGCGTACCATTGAGCTATCATGTATAGAGTGTAATAACTTTGTAATAGTGTGTGTATACCGACCCCCATCCGGCAGTTTCGGTGTATTCGAATCAGTAATGGAAGACGTACTTCAGAGAATAAAATTGAAAAATAAATTTGTTTTAGTATGTGGGGATTTTAATATAAATATTCTAGAAAACACTCCAGGGAGTGTTCGTCTACTTGCTTTATTTAAATGATTTAATCTAAGAAATCTATTTCTTGAACCCACTAGAATAACTTCACATTCGGCTACTTGTCTCGATAATATTTTTACAGACCCTGTGTCTAAGTCAGTTATTAGTAGTCTTACGTCTGACCATTGTGGTTTGAAGGTGACCTATGATTTTGATGCTAAGGAGGAGCCTAAAACTGTAACATGTAAACCAGTTACAAAAAAGCGAATGGAGTGTTTTAAAACCAATGTAGCTTGTAAAATCGATACTTTGCCCTTTATACATGATGATCCAGATGTACTATATAGTAATCTCTTTGATTTAATAAAGACAGAATACAATCGAGTGTTTACCTCTAAAACAATAAAGTTTTCACAAAAACTTAAGTTCTGTGACTGGGCCACAACTGGTATTTATAAAAGTAGAAATAAACTGTATGAGTTATATAATTTAAGACCATATAACCATAATTTAAATTTTACAGAATATGTAAAAAATTACTCTAAATTGTTTAAGAAAGTGTGCATACTAGCAAAATCTAATTTCATTAAAGATAAAATTAAAAAATCTAATAATAAAATAAAAGCCAATTGGGATATCATCAACCATGAAACTGGTAAATTAAAACCACGGGACAACACTTTCACTCTTAAAGTTAAAGAAAACCTTATCAATTCAGATTCACAAATGCTAATATTTTTGATGATTTCTTTATAAACATACCTGTGGTAACAACTTCAAATTTAAATTCATCACCAGTGGCGGCACAATCTTTTCTCAAACAACATGTACCCAAATGTAATGTTTCTTTTAATTTTCAATATACTGACTCTAAAAATATTATCAAAACTTTCAAATCACTAAAAATTAAAAACACAGGTGATTTGTGAGGCATGTCCATAAAGATAATTAAGAATATTATATATTCTATTGCACCCCATCTTGCTGACATATTTAATAACTGTATTGATAAAGGAATCTTTCCTGATCTTATGAAGTTTAGTAAGGTTATACCTTTATTTAAATCGGGAAATAAAGAGGACCCCAGTAACTATCGACCAATTTCTATACTACCAGCACTTAGTAAGATTTATAAAAAAAATTATTCTCGAACAGTTAGTGGAATGCTTTAATTTAAATGATCTTTTACATAGTAAGCAATTCGGTTTTACTAAGGGTCGTTCCACTACTGATGCAGGTGTTGCCTAGTAAAACATATATTTGATGCCTGGGAGGAGTCTCATAACGCTCTTGGAGTTTTCTGCGACCTGTCCAAGTTTTGCGCTTGATTTAATAAGACTTCATCTCAGTTCTTAAAGGTTGGCAACGCATCTACGACTCCTCTGGTTTTGCGGGTGTCCATGGGCGGCTGTTCTCCATCAGGTGACCCGCCTGCTCGTTTGCCTCCTTCTTACATAAAAAAGTCGTATCTGGACGTTTGCTACACCAGAGGTAGCAAACGTACAGAGGCTACTTACGTTGCTGACCCTGATATAGGTATCCTATATGGTCATGCAATAGGTACATTCGTGTCCAGTTACAATACCATTGACAATTACTCCAGTGTACATTAGCTTGGCGGTACCTAGTGTATTTGTGTGTAAGTACCAAAAGTTGTTTGTTTGGCATATCTACTCGTGACACATAACTTCCCACACAACCGTCATCGCATCAGCGGAGCGCTCACAATCGCAGATAAGGCCCAGGAATTCGGAGACGCGCGTCCAAAGTGTCATCGACGTGTTATCTCGCGAATTGACGACGAATTGAGGTTCTGCCTTAATGTGGAGCTGTTCGATGGTGTTTTTGTTCCCCTCACGAGAGCTCAGGTTCATTTTTTGTTGCTTAATTTATTACATACTCTATCTCTATGTTAAACTGTCGGTTGGTACGTACCATGGATTCAAGGTATTTTTCAGAAATAACAATAATAATATATTTAACCCGTTCTGCGCCACGTGTATATGTCATTATACAACCTAGTGCAACTCTCACAACGTGGCGCTGAACGTGTTAATATGAAAAGTGTAAAGGCGGATAAATCAAAAGTTAGCGCTGCTGAAAATGACGACCTCCATTATGACGTTGACCCAATTTAAGTAATTAAGGAAGTCTCGCATATGGAAATTATAAAATCATCATCAATCATCAGCATCACATTTCATAAAGTATGTCGCCGTTTCCCTGTGTCTGTGGTTCTGCTTTATTCTGCTAAACCACGCAATGGATTCTTATGCGGTTTTCACTAATAGAAGGAGCGACAACTGAGAATGGTTTTTGTTTATAACTTGTAGATATTTTGAAGAAAATGACTGAAGTATAACGGTGTTTCTAAATGAGCGCGTACGAAAGGCGCGGGTGGGCCGCTAGTCAAATACCTACTAAAATATAACATTATGAAAATCAACACTAGATAAAGAAACTTAATACAGATATTATAATAATTGTAATAAAATAATAGAATAAAACAACCAAGTAAAACTAAATAATAATTTATTACAAATAATACAAAAATACAATTACCTCTACCAGTAAGTACGTCGATACAAATTGAAAATATACGGGCGTCCTCAGCCGTATAATGGCAATTGGTATAGAGTGCTAGTCTCCACACGCGGAACTCAGTCGAGCCTCCGCACTAGTTCTCAGTTCCACACGTAACATCCATGCAACTTCTAGGCGCGGCCTAGGAGGGAATGGATGGGAGAAGTTACGACCCAGTTTGCACCGCCCGGCGCCCGTGCTGCGGGTAACATTTTGCGATTCTCAAACGGAAATGTATTCACATGTAAACAGCAACATTTTCAATATAAGAACAGACTTTTATTAAGTATCGTCGTCGAACTTTTGTCGCCCTTGCTAAGTTTCTTACCGCCTCTTCTAGTACCTACATGGTCTCCCGCTTTAAAGACTTACGAATCGATGGCGTAGCGACATTCTTAAGTGAGCCTAAATCGAATAAATGATATTCGATTACTTATTTAGATTTTTTGAATCGGGTGTAACATCACTGTTCCTGTTTAGTGAAGTTGTCTTCTACATTTAAACGTATATAGGTAGGTGTGATAGGTTCACACTTTTTACGCAAATTTTTGTTGCGAACGAAATATAATAAGGTAGACTTGAATCGGCTTGCTCTGACATACGAATTAGGCTGTAGTGTTGAGCCACGATACTTGAATATTTTTTTTTTTTTTGCATAATTCTATGTTGTGTATATTGAGGATACTAGAGGCATCTACGTACACCTACTTACTTATGATCAATGTGACACTTTAAAAGAAACCCGTCCCATGGTACCTACAAGCTTAAAATGAAGTAGAACTTGGAAACGATAAATTATTCCAACAGCAAATCAACTTACTAAGAGAGTTATGTTCCAATTATCAGTACACACAGTTAACATTAATTTAATCCAATCTATGCGCTTTGATGCATTTAAATTTACACTTTAAAAAAACTTACAATTACTATTTACCGTACGTTTTTTCCCACTACAGTTAAAGATGTGTTTTGGTGTTAAGGCATTTTACCATTATTCTATATTTGAGGCACGATGAGCTGTGCTGCCTTTGCCCTAAGGCCTGCTATAAATTAAGCTAATCGAATTGTCCTGTCTCTATCTTCCCTCGCATTCGTCGACAGTCGTCACGTTTTTCAATAACGGGTGAGTCTATTCAAGGCACGCCATTGTAATTTTATCTCAACGACTTCATACGCACGCGATAAAACTGCTATACATCGCTAGGGCTGTCAAGTTTCATAAGCTTTACGGTTGTACTGTGTTTTTAGTGAGTGTCATCTTGTGGAGAGCCTCATATAACTCAAGGGTTGCCCTAGACCCACGAGAAAGAATACATTTTTGGCAGTAAAAACATAAACAGCCACATAAGCTACATAATTCCTGTAAAATATCGTAGGGAATTTAAATAGAGAGTTTGTGTTATTAAAAGATTTGTAACTTCTTTATCATTGGGCGATTAGATACAGAAGCTTTACAAAATCAAGAGTATGACTACATCGCTTGCGCCAGCCCTAATTCGTTGCCGTACAAGAAACGCAGTAACGCGGCCGCGACGCGCAGCCTTGTTTACTTAATATCTGGGGATTGTTCACCATTTTGTGCGCTATTTGTCTCCGCGAATGTTCCTCGAAACGGGATCTGTGCCGTATTCACACCGCTGTCTGACGATTACTCGAGACGCTTATCCGAATCCGAGTAGGTTCAATTCAGTTTCAGTTTCGCGGAATGTTAAGTTGAATATCGTATGTGTATAGGATAGGTCCCGGCATTCGCTTACGAATTCCATGTCCCTGTATCAGGAATGGAAATGTGCGAAAGGTCGCATTAGCTTGGGTCTGATCTCGGCAAATTTGCCTCCGGATACCTCCGCCCAAATATAGACGTTACCTATATATTAGTTCGGCAGCATGGTTCCTTTCTATTGAATATGTTGGCAGCTTCAATTAATGTATCTCGTTTATGTTAGGTATAAGTTCGAAACAAATCAGTCTTTGCTGCGTCTTCTGTTTTATTTACATGGTTTTTGTTCTTCACTGACGGTATCGACGATTTTCTTCCATCGCACAGTTTACAAAATTCATGTAACTTGTTTCTTCGTCTTAATTTGTGTATACCTCGATGTTCCCTTGGCTATCAGTTAGTACGTTAACGACGAGTTGCAGTGAGCCTGAGCCTAGCCCCAGGCTCGCCACCAGGTCCAGTGGTACCTCAAGGCCGGTGGTGACGCCAGACACGCGTTGGTTGAAGCGTGGGGTTGGCGCTGATGACGTCATCGCCACCAGCAGCAGGACGACCAAGAAGGCCGCCACTCGGCAGCCACTCCTGGAAAATATTGTTCCTTTTAATTTTTTTTTAACTTAGTGTTTCTGAACTTTCTAGTCAAAACACAAAAAAATAAAGAACGTATGGAGATTAACTGGAATTTAACCTAAAGCGAACTAGTAGTATTATTCATCATAAAAGGAAATTAAATGCAGCCCAATTGTTGACTTGACTGTTTACTTGGATCTTAACCGAGACGCTTTTTTTCTACGAATACTTTATAATATTACTTTGAAACAATCCGTTAATAAACTACGGTGATTAATGTATAATTGGATTGGAAACCTTTAGAATAGAGCTAGGGTAAGGTCGCACATAACTACATTTTTACACACTTCTATAAAATAAGATAACTATTAACTATACAGTCGACTCGACGACCTCTGTGGTCTAAATAACGAGTTTATAACAATTACTTAGTTTAAAAGTGTTTAAAGAATTATTTACACAAACAAACATTAATATTTAGGCAATTGTAAATGAAACCACAAAGTAATGTACTAAAAACTACAATCTACTTACATGGCTACGCGGAGGCACCTTCCTCGCAGCAAGATATCCCTTTAGATAGATTCACTTCATCTGCCATACTGGTGAATGTGTAGATAACTCCGCATTTCGCAGATTAAAGATATGTCCTTATCAGGAGATACAAACCAGATCGCCAGTCGATATTGAGTTTTAGATCGAAAACTTTAACGTTCATAATTATTTAAGATCGTTTGTGAAAGTGCCATTTCGTAACATTCAAAGTATGGGAACAATGATAACGGCTAAAGAAATGGTTATCTGTGACATTACTACATACTTAAAATACGGAACCGTGTTTCTGGACTATTTAAACCTAGGTACTATGTGTACTTCAACACGTGTATTTTTTACTGCATGGTAACATGGACAACAATGTTTTATCTAATAACTAGCGACCCGCCCGCGCCATCGTCCACGCAAACTAAGAAAGACCGTCATAGTTCAGCCATTTAAAAATATATATCTACAAAATATAAACAAAAACCATCCTCAGTTAACGGTCTATCTTTAGCCACAGACAGAGGAAAACGGCGACTTTACTTTATAATATGTAATGATAAACATACATACATATAATTACGACTATTATCCCCGAAGGGTTAGTCACAGACTAAGGCAATGAAGACAGCAAACGCAGTCCTCTACCATAGTCCACTTTTCACCAAATAGTGATTGCACATGGGCTCTGCGTTACAGGTGGTGAGCCCATCGCCGCTCTAGGCTGTTGAATGTATGTGCAGTCTTTAGTCTGTTAGTCACCTTTTACGACACATAAGCCGTTACACCGTTAATTATATAACCGTGTCGCGTAACTAATTATATACCTACAATGAATTGCGATTGTGCTGTGGTAGCATGGACGAAAAATAATGTTTTTCTAATTACTTGCAATGGGTAATGATATTGCAAGTTGATTTTCCAGTAACGCGCCGAAATCAGTGGTGCTCTTATAGCGATCAATCTTCGCTGGTGTCACTGTGTACCGCGCGCCATTCTTGCTTCACTCTTGCCTTTATCATGCTTTAATAAAACTTAACTCAAATAAGTGTCAAAGTTAACGTAACGTTGAAAAACCCGTCCTCCGCAATCCAGGCGGCTGCATTGACCAATTCGCCATCGAGGTAATGGTTAGACATGACGAAATTTTTCAACGCTTTTGACTTTATGTATTTATTTTAAAGCAACAGTGTTTTATCAAACATCGAATGTTATGAAGCAAATAAGTGTATCTATTGTTACAGATTACATGGACTCACTATGCAAGGACCACTTCCTCCAGCGGCAGTACCGCAAGCTGGACGGCGGCGTGCTGTGGTCGCGCAACGAGCGCAACCTGGACTGCACGGTGACGTTTCAGACACACAGCATACTGCAGCGGTTCATGCTGCACTTCGACCTGCTGCAGCTGGACTGCAACGACCACCTGTACGTGTATGATGGCGCTCATGCCACTACACCGCCCAAGGTCAGAATGCTTTTATTTTAATTATTGTATACAGCTATTAGTTGTCATATGTGTCTCGAAATCTTCGCGAATATATAGCCTCTTTAAGCGAGGGATAATTTTTTTTACTTCTACCTAGTACACTTATTAGTTTCATAATATTTTTTTTTCTATCTTTTGCCCGCGATTTTGTTTGCCTATGACCGTCTGCAAAGCCCACTCTATATCTCTATGCCAAAGTTCATCAAAAAGTTAAAGCGTGAAAGCGTAACGAACTTTAAACAAACGCACTTTCGCATTTATGATATTAGTTAGGATCTATATCTTTAATTATTTAATAAAGTGTTTTCTACATATAAGTTTACACTTACAAAACACCATGATAAAGATAATAAACAATACACCAAATGATTAGAATATCCCAAATACTGCTTAACGTCCCATAAGCCTGGATAGTTAACGAGAATATCATCGATATAGCGTTTAATTTGGAGACATTCCAAGTCGTCGTCGTTGGCAGCAATTATCCCGATTCCCTATTATTTCCATTTGTTCCCGATCACGGGCCGGGTGTCGTCGTGCTCCTCTAATTTATTAAGGATGCCTTTGATCGTGCGTTAATGAGACCTGATGGAATGCCATCGCTAGATCTAATGTAATTGCCGACTCGGCGTCTATCTGAATCTTGTTGGTATTTTATTAGAAGTAGCAAATTTTAGCAATCTTTTTCTCGTAGTAACATATTATACAAGGAGGTTTGTAGAAAGACTTTATCATCTCTGTAACTAAGTAAATGGTCTGTTTTAAGATGACTTTCCACTAAAACTATGCTAAGTAAACGAAAAAATATCCACTAACAGGGCTACTTTCATTCAGTGAAATCATTAAAGCGGTATGATGGTGCTTGATTATCCTATACTAATGCTAACATTAGTATAAGATCCAAATATTATAAATGCGAAAGTTAGTTTGTTTTGTAAACCACTAAACCGATTTTGATGAATTTTGTATTATAGATAGATAGAGCCCTAGTGATGGTTATAGGCTCCTTTTTCTTGTGAAAAATTAAGTAGAACGAAGCCGCGACCACATATAGAATTGTACATTTATGTTAAATTAAAGGCCAAAAGACTATTGGCACTCGTAGATATATTGTAAGTATTCATTTGATGAAATTTCTCTATTTGTTTTCTAACAAATGTTGTATGTAAAATAGGTTATTTAAATACACAAAATTAAATATAATCATAAAAGTGAAAGAAACTTTTAAAGCTTTGTGAGAATCTTAGGCGTCAGTTGTTACCTTTCAAATAATTAACACGGGCAACTTTGCGGATTTTAAATTCAAATTGTGGAAGTTTCGGACAATGCGACCTCCAGGACAAAGCGCGAAGTTTCGAGTCGCATTGTGGGCCCTCCAGTGGTGGGCTCTCGTTTTATTTCTGTAACGCCTCCTTTGTTCGCTGTTGTGAGTACGACATAAAGGAAAATATTCGCTAATTATTTCCATTTGGTTGGTATGTTGATGTTTGTAAAACGTTTTAAATATTTCACCTTTTAAATGTATTTTCACGAAAATTCGATTACAACATGGCAGGATTACTGAAAGTTCCAAGGTCAAATTGAGTGCGAAAGAGACATTTAAAAAATATTTTTTTTTTAAAAGTACTGTCCTATTTTTCATATATATTAACAAAATAACCCTATCATCTTATCCTCATTGTGATTATCTGTTGATAAATATTGTACACGTTTTGGTGTTTCCTGCAAATAAAACCATTGTGATGTTCTAATAAAAGAGGGCTCCGTGCCAAATGGACACTTGGCAATTCGTTAAGTCGCGCATGGCGAAGTTGGATTGTTCGCTGTCCCCCAAGTTTTCCTGATCCTCGTCCTCGGTTCTTGGAAGCCATTTGAAATGGAAATTTGTAATTGTTACTGAAAATTCCTTGAAACTTCCGCGTTTTATGGGATATAATATGAGCTTACTGTCAACTTTCCGATAAGTACTTTCAAAGCTTGTTGAATTTGTTAGAGACAATGTAATCGATCTTGGAATATTATAGGAAAAGTTAGCACTTTACTTCATAGACAAAAAGAAATTTATTGTAAAGATAGATTCCAGAATACTAACAAAAGCTAATTAAACGTGACTTTGTAAAAGGGATTATAGTTAACATTCTAATCTAACATGGATACAGTTTTAATTTCATAAAGACAAATTACATACAGTGTTTGCATTACACATTAGTTCTTGTTTATTTTCGTTTCTTACTTTGCATGACTTGTAATTACCTTATCAATGGTAATAAAATTCGGTAAGGCAACCGTGTTGCGTAGCGGTGAAAGAATACTACCACCCCCTCTCTTCCCTTGGGTGTCGTAAAAAGCGACTAACAGACTAAATACTGCACATACATCCAACAGCATAGAGCGGCGATGGTCTCACCACCTGTCACTGTCACGCTCTGCCCAAGTGTAGTCACTATTCAGTGAAAAGTGGACTATGGCAGAGGATTGCTTTTACTGTCCTCATTGCCTAGTCTCTGACTAACCCTTCGGGGATAATAGTCGTTATTATATGTATGGTAATAAAATTGACATGTGAATAGGTAGCTATACGATGATGAATAGATTTAAATGACAACTTTTTGTGGTACCTATTGTGTGTGTGTTTCGTTCCCTGGTCCCGGCTCCATTAAGACAAGACGAAGTTGCGGCCACCTGCGACGTAGTAAACTATCGCAACTATCCGCAACTTTTGTGGCGGTTGGGCACGATCGCACGATGCGATGCTGTGAACGGTGGGCAGTGCCTGGAACTTTATAATGGGTCATGCGATGTTAGTGAGTTTAATTCTAATACTACCTTTCTTATCCTACATTCGTTAAATTGCTAAGGTTTTCTGAAAACAAAGAATTACGAAAATAAATTTTAACATTATCCTTACGTAGGAATTCTCACCATCACCATCATCATCATCATCATATTCCTATTTCTTTAAATTACTATAAAATTTAGGATATTAAGTTTACTAGAAAAAAACACCCAGTCTCAGGAAAGCTCGAATTGGAATCGAACCCATGACCTTTGGATTGCCGGTTCACTGCTAGAGCAGTTGCTGTAGAGCAGTGGACCGGTAAACATTATCTATATAACTATATCTATATAGCATTGTGAATGCAAAAATTTCAATAATAAAGGCTATATTTGTAAGTGAATTGTACAATTCTTATAATAATAAAGGGTTTTGATGATCCGTAATTATAAAGACCACTAAATCAGATTTGCTTGAGGATGGAGTAAAAGCGCAATCCAGAACCACATTAGTCGAGTTAGTTTTATTTCCATTTCAGTCCATTCGAAATAGAAATCGCCACATTATATGGGACGTTCACGCTTCTGAAAAGTTTCAACATCAGCATGCACAACTACAACAGTGTAAATTGCAAACATGGGGGCGTCCACGCGAACATTGTTCGCAGATTCACGACAAAGAGGTAAGTTGGGACCACCTGTGCGCGAACTATCGCAACTATTCGCCGCAGACCCGCACAGACAATGTACCGGCAAGTTTGAGTGCCGCAACTTGGGCCAAAGCCCACTAGCATAGTGATAGGGCTAATAGACGAGTGGACCAAAATTAGCATTTACAAAAAGTAGTCAAGTTAATAAAGCACAGATATTAAGAAGAATGAATGTAGATCCTTCGGTAAGTGCCTTAGAATAATAATTATTATTCTCTGTATATAATATTGCATTATCTCTTTTTATCTCATTCATTTATTTAAATTATAATTATATTTCATTATTATTATTTATATTATTATCCAATCTATTTTATATTTCTATTTCTTATTTCCCTTATTCTTGCACCCATTTCAATATTCTTTTTATTATATTTCTATCACCCAAGGTTGCCTGGAAGAGATTGCTTGTTAGCAATAAGGCCGCATGTTTTGTACTTTGTCACTGTATAAATGTTTTCTGTTATATGTTCTTGTGTGCAATAAAAGTATATTTTATTATTATCCTCTTTATTTAACATAATTCTTAAGTTTAATTTTTTACAATATTTTATATAAAAACCTATTTACAATATAAAATATTATAAAAAACTTAACCTAGGTTGCCACCAGCAGCGGGGATAGACCCAAGCTATCGGTGGTTAGGGCTGCAGAGTGAGGAACCTCCTGACAATACGTGCCGTGTCAAGGAGTACTGCCTTTTGCATCTGACCCTTGACCCAACCTTTCAGCGAGAGCCTCTCTAGGTGTTGATCGAGGCTCTTCGCTATAAGGCCGTGTGCCGAAACGACTATCGGTACAATAATGGTTGAATCCACATCCCACATGGCGGTAACCTCGTGAGCCAAGTCAAGGTACTTACTGAGCTTGTCCTTCTCGGCTTTCACGAGGTTCTCATCATGAGGTATGGTGATATCAACCAATATTGCTTGGCGCTGAGATCGGTCGATCACCACGATATCAGGCTCATTAGCAACAATAGTCCTGTCCGTGATGATAATATGATGATGATGATTATTATTAGGTATTAACTTTTCTCATAATAATAAGTATTCTAAGTCAAGAGCTGACAGTTGTGAGATTTGTTTTAGTTTTGTCATTAGTAATAACCTAAATATTTACTAATAATAAAGTAAGCGTTTTTGAATCTGTTTTCTGATTGAAGGAATATTCAGGTGTTGAATTATGGTAAGATAATGATGAATTTACTAAGTTACTTTGTAAAGCTTGATTTTCACAAATTTTTATAAAGCTTTATTGGTTGGCATTAGATATATGGCTCACTCCATAGCATATACGAGTATCTAAAGTTATAGTATATAATGTGTTTCACTATAAAACTTAAAAGATCCTCTAGAATTAGCAATTGGAAAATCTCAAACACTCTCAGTCAATTGAGTCTGGCTTACTCCAAGTAATAAAGTTATAAGTACATGAAGTTAATGATCAAGATGCGGGGCCCGTGCCAATATCTTATAAGATTTCTTCTCCGATGGCTTTGTTATATTGAAGTATTACGGCGCCGCTCGCGGAATAGTAATTAGAGGTACGTGATCCATGTTACAATTTCGGAGGCTATTTGGTAAGACTTTGTCGCAATACCATTTACTTTTGACAGCGACGACTCTGTTATTCGAAAGCAATTTTCGTTTTATGATATTAATAAAGGGAAAATGGGGTTTGTTGTAATATGGGTCTTAACACTACTTAAACGTCATTAATTTAGTACCGAAGAACGTACAATTTATTTTCAACGTAAAATGAGTAAATAATTTTTATAACAGACGAAAAACCCAATAATTAAAAAACAAATATTAAAGCAGCTTAGCCAGTAAGTAAGAAAAAGTTTTCCTTAATAAATTTGAAAATTTCTTCATTAAACTTACAAGTTGAGTTAAGCGACGCGATAATAGTTTGCATAACAAAACCTCTGGATTCCGCAGACTCCGACTGAAATGCAGAAGAATTTTTAATATCAACCAGAGCCCGATCTTTATTAAGCTGGGGTACAATAAGGTGTGGAAGGTGCCTTGGATTGTATAGAGGGGGAGGTAGAAACGTCGGATGTACCACCAATCTACTAGGTACTTCACTAGAAATTTAATTATATACTTGTAATAGACTGGTTACTACTAACTGAAGTAATTTCTGCTTATTATTTGAACACTTTTCGGAAAATTTATTCGTTGTTGTTTTTGAATAAATTAACGATTATAATACGGTTTGATGTAGCTTTATTAATAAAGTCACTAGAAAGAAATTATTGTTATTAAACTCTTAATTAGTGTTTCGTGTAGCTAAGATTTTTATTAGATAAACTAATAATTTAATTCTTTTTTTGAAAAAAATAACACTTGATAATCATCAGAAATCGAAAGGTCTCTATTACGAAATTCTTTCATCGGTGTCCCTTCGTGGCTCATAGTCTCAGACAGGGTGTCAGCGTGATGTATGGAGGTGGAGACACCCCAAGTGCTCGTCGTCACGTCGCCGCGATCGCTCGCGCTAAAATATGACGGCGATATAATGCTCCCATCGCTCAGTAAGCCTCGATGGAGGAAATATGGCCGGTGCCTGAGCGATCAACCCCGGTCGCTTGTAAGCTTGTTTGCAGTGCGATGCATCACCGCTTTCCTTGTGGAAACTTTTCTAATGAAAGCTTTCCTCTAGTCATTGAAGCAAGTCTTTATACTTATAGTGGAGTTTGTAGTCCATACTAAAAGCTCTTCTCTCCATGCTGAAAGCTGTAGCAATTATCAAGTTTATTGTTGGGCTCTTCAAACCGGGGTGGTAGATCCACGACAATCTCTTGTTAAATATTTATGTAATAGTTATAATAAACGTTTATTTTTACTGTCTTACGTAGTAAGTGGTTAAGTCTAAAACTAATAAGGTGTTAAAATGTTATAGAATGGTGCTCCAAATATGTTTCTAAACCTAAAAAAGAATGCGCTTTTTAATCTTTTCTTTATTTTTAGAGTCAAGCAAGTCTTTATACTGAAGTTAAAATGCAAAAGGGGCTTATGTAGTTGGTAGTCTATGCTCAATTGTCCATTATTTGATCTATATATTTCGCTGTTCACTTCCTTACCTTTTAGGTTATGATGTCTCCCACAATAGTATTTAGCAATAAAACATTGAGTACTGGGTACGAACACATGTCATAATAAAACAGCCATCAAGAAGTGAAAACAGTTGTTTTTCACGCACTAAAAAGTTAAAGATTTAACATACTTATGATAAAGTAACAGATCCTCTCCTCTTTAAAGCCAGTAGAATATAACATCATATCACGTACTGAGCGGACGCCGACATCTGGCCGTACAGCGTTCATCTTTAAAGCTTATTTGCAAGAGAATGCATCGCCGCCGTTCTTGTAGCGTTAAACTTTGGAGCTAAATCTTTTGTTGAATGCACTGTTATGTCTGTGATGCAGTAACTCGGAATGAATTAAGACAATTTAATATTTTTGTGCTGTCATCATTATTTTAGATCTTTTATGTGAGTGAGACATTTCGTCCGTGCTTTTGAATTTGTTAGTGAGGTGTTTGAAATATTCTTGTACCTACTTGTTTTGTAATCGATGTTTCATTGTAAGTTCGTATGCTTTACTTTAAAATAAAACATTGCTGTGGTGCTTGTCAGGATTTTTGAATAATTCTTATAAATGTTTTGTTGTTGTTGTTATTGCAAATAAAAGATGATCATAATTACATTGTAGATGTATATTAATAAAGTTTAATGAAAAAATAATAATAATTCACAAATAATTTTAAAAAGGTACACCGGTAATTCAGATGGCAATTAAAGTATTTAGTCTTGGTTATTGTGGTTAGATGCCACCGTTAAAACGTGGATTGTTTCTGCGTGATGGGATATAGCCTGACCTTCACATATTTTATTGTTCACATAGCCCTAAGGCTTCTAGGCGTACCCAGAGTATGGTGTTGATAGGCTTATTATGATGACATGTTGAATGAAGTGCTTTGTTCCAGGCCGACCTGTCGTGCCGTAACACCAAACAGCAGGTGGGCGCGCTGTTCACACGCAGCAACTTCGTTACCCTCAAGTACGTCACCGACAACTGGGGCACCGACGCAAACGGGTTCAAGCTCGTCATCACCGCCGTCAAGGACCCTAGTAAGTATTTCTATATTGTTACAAAACCTGATTTCCTTTGATAAATTTTAGGTCATCATCATTGCGGGCCATCTTCATACTGAGGTTTGGAAGTCAGTTGACAAAATGTATTACGGTCCCGTGATGAGCTTTAACTAACGATAGCCAAGATTAGTCCATTGTTTGATATCTTCCGACCATATACATCTCGGACGTCCCGGACCTCTTTCATGTCAGATTAATATCTTTCATCATCAGTTCTAAAGCTTACATCAATTAATTGCTTGTTCTGTGAAAAAGCAGAAACTCAGTTAGGGCTTCTACTTTCTTCTTTGTTTTACAGTGTTAGATTGTTGTAAGTTACAAATATATACAAACAAATTAGAGAATTATTATAGTACTATAGTTGTAACACCAACTTCAATCTACAAGTGGTGCTACTGATGGTGCTAGGGTTGACTATTTCTGAAAGCATTGAAAGTTCACTCAATTCTAATTGAGTAAAATATTCTTTGATACAAATGTTAAGCTGCTCGCGTGATAATGAAACTCATTTTCTGAAACTTTACTTAGTCATTTACTGAAACCTTATGAGGTTTAATCGATGATTGTGGTAAATGGGTACACCTCAGACCCTATTAGGGTTCACTCTGGAGTCCCACAAGGCTCAAACCTTCTGCCTGTTCTTTTTAATATTTTTATTAACGATATCTTCCAATGCTTTAACAATTCCAAATGCTATTTGTTTGCCGATGATCTTAAAATTATAAGGCAAATTAATACAGCTGGCGATGTATTGCTCCTTCAAAATGACATAAATAACTTGGTCAACTGGTGTGATGTAAATGGTATGTCTCTCAATACAAAAAATGTTTCACAGTGCAATTTTCTTGTAATTAAACATCCTTTACAAGAGAATATAGAATAGGAAATGTTAATCTTATTAAATTGCATTGTGTCCGTGATTTAGGGGTGACTTTAGATACTAAGCTACGTTTTAATATTCACATAGATAACATAGTGAGGAATGGTTTTAAAACACTTGAATTTGTTTTGCGCAAAATTCAAGTAACCACAAACAAAAATTGTCTTACACAATGCGCTTGTGCAAAGTAGCTTTGAATATTGTAGTCCGGTGTGGAACCCGCACTACGATGTTTATGTTAAAAAGATTGAGAGGGTTCAAAAGAGATTTCTATGGTTCATTTATCAATCGGTTTAAATCTGGAAAAAAACTACCTCACTATAAAGACAGAATACAACACTTCAAATCACTGTCCCTTCAGGATCGCAGGAATATGTTAGACATTAGGTTACTGCATAAACTCGTAAATAGTCATATGGACTGTCCTGCTCTGCTATCGAGGGTGAATTGGGTGAATTTAAATGCTCCATTCATGCTGCCTAGAGTTTTTCGATATAATTTATTTGTTATGAGGAGCTCAAAAAGGTCAAATCTAGGTCTATTCTCTCCTTTGAATAGAATGGTTTCCCAGTATAACTCCCTGTCAAGTCCACTAATATAGAAACATTTAACTAACTATACTTTAAATAAAATTAAATCATTGTCTTTAAACAAGCCACCTAATTCATAATACCTACCTAATTGTTAAGTGAAATATCTAGTTTATAATTTTTTTAACGTTTTAGTTTCATAGTTTTTTTTTGTCATTGCTGTTGACCATATTTGCATGTAGTTGTCACCTATAATTAAGCTTACATTTATAATAATTGTATCCCTATCATTGTATAACTGTATCTTGATTCAATGTAATCTTGTTGGTGATCTAATAAATAAATAAATAAAAATAATTAATATTTAAAATGAGAGAGGAATGAGGTTAATTTAGAACAAGTATAGTGGATTTTAACAAACTCTAACACTTGACGGTGAAACAAGTACATATCAAAATTTTACAATACCTTTTGAAATAAAACGGAGATAATTAATAAAATAGAAGCATTTCGATTTGCAAACGGAGTAACATATGTGTATGTACTGAGTGACAATTTAGATTGCATTTGAAAGTCCCCTGTCCGGTCCCGCCTTGGCTAAGCCTCGTAAAACCCGCTGGGCCCTTTTCCCTCGGGCTGTAAAACTACATCTATTTTCAAATTACTGTAGGCACTGGGTACGGACACATGCGATAATTTTAAATATGACTCATATGAATGACAAACCTAAAAGACAAAGGAAAGAAGTATTAAGTACAGTTATTAAAATTTTCAAAATATAGTTTGGCTTTAGTATAGATTTGTAATCATGGAAATGACTCTTGCATAAACGTTTATTCGAAAATGAATGGAAGAGACTAACAGTAGTAGTGTGTGTGTAGTTTTAACTGAATCGTAGTCGTCAATTTCACTAGGCATTGTTTATTCAGGCGTGTTTGAGCGGTACTTAAAATGTCCTCCCTTAATTCAATGTCACCTTTCACAATGTTTGTACAACCGAGCAACTTGACGATTGTGAAGCTCGTAATTTAACGGCAAACGATTATCAAAGCAACTGTCTTCAAAATAACAGATGAAGCAATAGTCTGACAAGGACGTGCCGAGTAATAAATACTTGCGCGTTTTACAAAAACACCGAGGCACCGGCCAGCGCCGACCCTCTTTAATTTCGCCCTATGTTTATTTATTCGCGCGAACAGCCGACAGGCCACTTCGTTTAGCCATTCCACCCTTTTATATATATTTTTTATTGCACACCCCCGACTCCTTCCGCCGCGTTTCCCCAGTTCGCCGATACGAGACCTGTTGCCCCGCAGCCGACGATACCAATTCCTTTTGTGGTAAGTCCCATCGTCTAATGTTCGGCGCAGTAATATGAATTTCCGCACAGCGTTAGCGCTTGATGTGTGCTAGACATGACAACGGGGATGCCGTGCCGCGAGCTTGCCATCTTGATTTGCTTATTTATAGCGATGCTAACAGAAACAGCTGCGGTAGAAGAGATTAATAAAACTGTTGTTAATTCTTCAAGTATTGCTTTAAAATGGATATATTCTAAAATCAATATCCGTTCATATTACATTGTTTTCGTAATTTTCCAGATATAGTAATCAAAATGGGAATATTATATTACAAAAAAGAAACACACGCTCTGATAGGCAGCTTGTTTTCTATGTGGAATGTTTGACTTTATATAAGGCGAAATTGCGATGGTTCCTAGAAATTTCAGAAAACACCGTTTAAATTACTGCAGGCAGGGCTGTATTTGGCGTTATTAATGTTAAACTTTTCTGGAAGCAGAAGGAAAGTTGTAAAAATGTTCTAGATACAAAATAACGACTAAATTACTTTAAAACTGTATCATACATACATATAATCACGACTATTATCCCCGAAGGGCGAGTCAGAGACTAGGCAACGAGGACAGCAAAAGCAGTCCTCTACCATAGTTCACTTTTCACCAAATGGCGACTGCACATGTGCTCAGCGTGGCAGGTGGTGAGCCCATCTCCGCTCTATGCTGTTGGATGTAGGTATGTGCAGTCTTTAGTCCGTTAGTCGCCTTTTACGACACCCAAGGGAAGAGAAGGGATGGTAGTATTGTTTCACCGCTACGAGACACTGTTAGTAATTTGTAGTAAAGTAATATTATGTTATGTAGCTCTATAAATACATGTTTGCATACTGTATCAAATATTTATAATTTCAGTAATTAACGTCCGTAAGTATAACATAGTAGGTATATAAAATTGATTCACCTTTCTGGTAAATTAACTATTTTCCTGTTAAGGGCAAAGGACATTGGCGAACTCCCATACAAACTTTTGTCAACTCTTTTTTTAAGCGTCTATAAATGAAAAAAATATGTTGGTATAGAGTTTGTAATCCTGAACAACATGGTCTTGGTTTTAGTTCTCTAGTAAGTCTACAATTAATAGATATCCCAATTCAAAGTTTTGGCGGTTATGTCTATCATAGTTTAATAAAACAATTACTTCCCTACCTAGTTGTGTTATCCTTTCAAGGATTGGCCAGCACAAGCAACAGACCGTAAAAAGTGGAAAGAGGGGAGGGCGGGCCTTTCCCTGCAGTGGGAAAATATAGGCTTTTAATAATAACAATGTGATTTTAACTAACTAATGACTAGGCAGTATGGTCTCTGATCTTAGCCTGTTCCTTCAAGGAACTTATTATATAAAAATACGTTTTGCCAACTTAAAAATAAAAACGTGGACTTCTTGGCGGGAAATTAAACCGTCATGGCTGCAGTTTAGTTTTATTTTCTGTAATTTGTGTTTTGTCGAATATTAATGTGAAATAATGGTGGATTATTTACTGTTAAGTGTACGTGAACGTGCATGAGTGTTGGCAAATATAACAAAACAGTGCAACGTTATTTTTAAAATTCTGTCAAGAAGTCCGTGTGAGATCTCAATAAGGTCCTACAGCTTTATTGAGTCTCTAGGGGTTTGGGGGAATACCATTAAACATTAATTACCACTCATTATCATCTACTTTATTGAGACTTTAAGCAAAGAAAATATTCACTTTGATATACTGGCTAAATTTGCTGACCGCACGAAGCCATTATTTAAGAGAAAAAAAAACGTCCCTAAACAGAGCAGCACTAACTAGTAATTTACGTGTCTTTTAAACTTGTTTTTATTCCGAGACTTAGACATTTTTTTCCTATGGTTTAAAAATCTATAGTTGTAATAGTGAAATTTATAGACGCTAAAGAATTCATTCAGCAATGATTTTGCCATTGTCCTTTCCTGTAAAAGAGCATTATTGTAGTTTAATTTATATTCGTACCACTATCTAAGTAGAAAACATTCAAATAATAAGAAAGTAAATAAAGAAAACAACTACATACATCATCTAGAACGCCACCTATAAAATTCTTTACGTGAACCTCCCACTTCTGACTTTTATTGCAGTTGTTATAGAGGTCATAATGCGCTGCAATGTGTCCGCACCTCCTTGCCTCCCCCCGGCGCGCGGCGCGATATTGAGATGATAATGGCAGCCATAAACTTTATTAGCTCCATATCTCCGTATAACTGGGGCGACTAAATTAGCAATTTGTGATCATCTGAATGTATTTGAATACTTTGGCTGTTTCTTTAGTTGCTGGAAGAAATTGAATTTGGCAAGATTGCAATTTAGGATTTTATGATTAATATTTGAACAGTGCTTAATAGGGATAAAATGTTCTTGGAATTTTCTGAAGAAGGCAAGGGAGGCTTTTCTGTACTGTAGGTCAAATGAGACTTACTAGTTATAATTTTCTGGAATGCCTTAAATCTTACAACACATCAAACCTTAAAGGGAATTCAAGGTTTCTCCGTTAAACTACAAATGAGAGAACCACATAGCGCTCTATTAAACTGTCTCCATCGCAATGCCCAGCGATCCTTTGTGCAGGTGCACATCTCCTGGGCTTACGTGAGAAACAATTAAGGTTTCCGCTTAGCTGCTTGGAAAAATACACCCTCCAAAGACAGGCAACGTTGAGGATAAAGGAATTTTGCCTATTGCCAAGATTGTGTCGAAATATTAGAAAACGCTGTCTCGTTTACGTCTTCATTGGATTGTACAAAGAGTAAAAATTGTATAAACATATACCTATGTTCCACACTTTCCAAAGTCACTTTTTACTCGATGTCAAATATGAATGAATTCTGTCTGAATTATCTGAAGATAATTGTTATAAAATCATAAAAACATCCAAAAACCGTTTATGTGTTTATGTAAATCTTCTCGATAGCATTTCTTGATTGGCATTTTTCGATTGAGACCTATTGATTGAGATAAGGGTAAACTAGCAATGAGCGCGTATAATCTTACCAACTAAAACAAGTTCCTTTTTCTACGAAACAACGTTACTTAACATGAGCGCTCCACTTCAAGTCTAGAAGACGACGACATGAGAGCAATAACGTCTTTATTGGTATTTATCGAGGGCATAAAGTGGCATCATTAGATGGAACTGAGCTGGAGAGGATCGTAATATTTTTATTCTGTAATATCAAACTCGGGGAGTGATCGATTGGTTTTTCTTGCACGCGGTAGGGACGCCAACGCTGGCGAGCAAGTATGTTGTAGGAACCAATGTAAGCATTCAATTTCGCTGGCTCAATAAAAATTGCTTTAAAGTTGCCGTTAGCTCCCCCGTCGCCTTACAGATTTCTATTCGGATATTTACGACTAACAAGTCATAATCGTACAAACAATGTACGGCCTTTCATGTTCTCCGAGGCGTATCTTTGTCTTGTTTTCCCCATTTCTTTTTCTTTGTCTCTTTTCTATTGTCATTACGTTAAATTGTTTCTTTGAATTATATCTTCCTTCTTTCCTACAGTGTGTTCATAATAGCTTTCGAGCTTCAACTTTTCTATCCAGAGTATAGAAAATAGGAAGCTACCGTCTCTTAGTTAATGAGACAGCACCGTTCCTAGACACTGGTTAAAGCATGGTTGAGCACTGCACCGTGAATTCGATTGTTATCCTACAGGTTATATCCTGAATTGTTGGTAAATCTAAATAGATAAATGAGTTAATAACGTAACCTAAATCTATTTTACTGAGTTTCTGAATGTAAGAAAAAAAATACGGTCACTAATGACTCACTTTAATTCTCTTTTTGCTGTTCATATACCACCTACTTCTACGTAACCAAGTAACACGATCATACTTAGCTACAATTGCGTATGGAAGTCGACCATAACAATGAATGAAAAAATACGCGTCATAGAATATCTATTTCGACGAGAGACGTATTCTAATAATTTCTCATAAAGGTAGCGCGGCACAACGAGGCGCGGCGGCGTTGTAAAAAATGTTGCGCCTTTGTAATAAACACTGCAATTACTCCAGCCGTCTCGCGGGCTCCGTCACTCCGTCACAGGAGGCCTTTAAAGTGCGTTTTGAACAAAGTACTCCGCACCACTCGTCGGTTTGTAGACTTTTTGTTAGTGCCGGGCTCTTAGGCTTATTCAATTAATGTGCAGACAGACATGCAGCGTCTACTTTGTTCAGTATGAATTTCTAACTTTCAGGAGCTCTTCCCCGGAATTCACAAATTGATGAATATCAACAAACAGTGTTTTCTGTCGGTCATTTTTGTAAATCCTAGGTACCTTTACCTTTGCATATTTTTGTAAGTAGGTACCTAAATAAACCCTATCGAATTAATAATTAATTGTATGCCTCAATAATGTTAACCATACTTCAAAGTCAGGCCATATTTGCTTCGTCCATAGTTAAAAGCATTACCGGAGTTTAAATAATTATGAGGCAAGATGGGAGACGGTCGAATAAAATTTTAAACAAAGCGTTTCAAACATGCCTGTCGGGGGGCCGGAAGGATCAAAGCCCCTGAACCCACAGGGACACAATTTGGGTCCGCTGCTATATCTGGCGGGATATAGAAATTGTTTCTCGCATTCCTTTTTTAAGGTAATGAACCTCATAGCGTTGCGCACATTTAACTTTCACAAAGTCACTTCTTCGGATGAGTGACCAAAATCAAATAACATAATTATGCTTTAGGGGGCACTTTAAGCCACTATTTTGGTTGTTATAAAATGGCAGTCAATAAGCCCTACCAAGATCAAACCAGATATGCGACGAAAATTTTTGTAGAAATCCTTCGTTAAGACCGGCTGCGTCGAAGAGGAAAGGTACCAAGAATATAGCCAGACAGATTCAGTAGGAGGCAACTCCAGAAGATTTGGAATTACTCAGCTCACTATATCAGTAAATTAATGTAAAATACTTCGAATTTTGGAGGTTATCTCTCCATGCTATTTACAAGACCTAAATAGATTCCCTAGCTGTGGCCTGTAAATTTCTAAAAGAAAAATCCTAACTTTTTCAATGGCTCTTTCATCAACGCTCAGCTTAAAATTGGACCTAAAAAGCTAAAAATTCTGCACCGATTTTATAAGGTTGACAAGAAAAAAGGCCAAATTTTTTAAAAATCACGCAGGAAACGAAAAGTGGTCGCGATTTTCAAAATAGACGCAATCGCGTCTTTTTGCGTAGCGTAGTTTTTATTAAAAATAGCCTGCTTTAAAGCTGAAACCGCTTTTTAAGCGGTAAACTGTGAATGGAATCTGTTTTGCAAGCCCGCCGCGCGCCATTGTGCCCCGTACAGATTTCGGATGGCGTGTCAGCGGAACTCATTGTTATTTCCCTGGGATTAGGCTTTGCGGCGAAATTAATATTGGAGACGACTTTTATTATTTCCTTTTGAGCGTAGCTTAGAGGTTTGAGATCAATGAGGAGATTAACTTTTTTACATGTTCTAATTATTTCAATATTTGACATTTGGTACGTGACTGGATAATGAGTGTCTACGTTACAGATATAAAAAAATATTATGGACAAGTCACTTTCATGTCAGGGGAAGCTCTTGGTCGCATTTTCCTTTGATAAGTGCGGAAAGTTAAAACGCACTTTACCCAAAATGCTCATTACTACTGAAAGATTTAAATTAAGTTAGAAGACCTAGTTATCAATGTGACTATACGTGCTCTGTCAAGACCGGTGTCCTCTGCTTTGGTCCTAAACTTCTCATCAGTCATGCAGAGCGCTCATATTCATCAAATAATTGTAAATAACCAAACATCAAAACTGTTATAAATAGGATTATTTGCACCAATTGTTCCAGAGCACGGATGCAAGGCATTCAGGTGCAAGCAGCGCGAGTTCTGCGTGAGCGCAGACCTGATGTGCGACGGCGTGGACCACTGCGCCGACGGCTCCGACGAGGACACGGCGGCGCTATGCCCTGGTGCGTGCCTACAACCCCTCAAACGCAACAGACTGCCCCACAAACATACAGTCAGCCACTCAAATACAGCAGGACAGCCCCTCAATCAGAAAAGACAGTCTCTAAAACAGAACAGCAACCCCTCAATCACAACAAACAGCACAGAATCACAATAGACAGCACTGCAAACATCCTCTCAATCACAACAGACAGCACCTCGAACATCCCCCCCAACACAAAGAGTCCTTAATCACAATAAAAAGACAGCACCCTAAATAGAATAGACAGCCTCGCAAACACAACTGACAGCCTCTCAATCACAACAGACATCACCTCAAATCACTATCTATACTGTTTGAGTTGATGACTCAAACAGTACAGACAGTCCCTCAATCACAATGAACAATGGGCGTGGTGCTGTCCGGTACTTATGTTCACTTTTTTATATTTTCTTTTTCTTTCTTCGCTATCTTCACGGTACTGATGCAATGCTCGTTGGTGTCTGCAGAGAGCGGCGGCGCCGGCGTAGGCAGCGCGTGGTTGGTCGCGGGTGCTGGCGGAACCACGCTGGCGGCGGCGGCGGCGGCGGCGGTGCTCTGCTGCTACTGCCGCCGCCGCGCGGTGGCGCAGCGAACGCACCTACAGAGTAAGCTGCCATAGTAAAAAATGATCAGTAAATTCAATAAACACACTAAGCAATCCGGTAACACTAGGAAATCCGGAAACTGTATTTCTGTTTCCTGCGATTTCATTTGCGTTAACTGAGTACTATACAGTCCTCACTGATTTTTAATGAATTTAGACTCAGAACATTTATGACATTGATTAACAGCTACCAATCAGTAGTCAGAATCCGCATTGGGCCAGCGTGGATTATAGCCCTACCTTCCCATGTGGTGTTGTGCATCTTGAAAGGCCTGTGATGATGATAAATAGCAGTCAGATGGTAATGATGGAACTGACTGGTTGGTGTGTTGTGTGTGCAGTGCAACAGATGGCGAGCAGCAACGGGTCGGGCAAGCCGGGGGGCGGCTCGCCGCGGCTCGGCGCCGGCGGCGACACGCGCCTGCCGGGAAACTGGGCGCTCCCTGCGGGCCCGCGCGGGTACAGTGCGGCGCGCCCGGGCCGCCTGCGGGGGCGGGCGCAGCGCTGAGCGCCGCCCCGCATAAGGACGAGTGGTTCGTCTAGGCGGCCCGGTCGGGCCCGCAGGGCGGGGGCGCCGTACCGGCCCCCACACGCGCCGGCCCAGGCGGCGGCGGATCTATCCGAACGTATCTATGTATGTACTACCTGATTTAGCAAGGATTTTTTTAGGTGAATTTTTACTCGTCTAGTGGAGGCGCGACGCGCCGCACGCGTTTCGTGGGTGTCCAGTTTTTGGTGTTAACGATAAACGCAATGTAAATTTAACTACTTATATGACATTAAACATTTTTGGCTTACCGTTCGTATCATTGGGTTGTCGTTCTGTTGCAACTGTCACCCTGTCCTTAGTCTTTCTTCCCACTTCCTGGACCCGAGAACGTTCTGTTCCTGCCTGGACCATGTAAGATTGCGAAAGAGTAAAATAGAAAATATACCAATTTCAAAAATGTTAATTTAAAAATTAATTAAGCTTCTTACTTTAAGTGTCTGTTGTTATTAACAAATAGTATGGATACAATAATGGTCTGAAATAAAAATGAAGCAATATTTATAAGAACATTCCACGTTCCATTAACTGTTTAGGTTTGTGCCTAATAAAAATAATTCTTAACTTTTGTACATATCAATCACGTAATGTTCAATACATACTACTCATTTATTATAACTATGTGATGCATATTACGTAAGTTAGTATTAAAACCATAAGCGGCGGATCGAAGGGCTCTTAATGGGGCATTTTGTATTTCCAATTAACCTTATATCAAGAAAAAATATCGTTTACAAAATGTTTTAATATTTAACCAAAATGAATGAAATAAGAATATTCGTTGCTTGATCAGGTTTAGCATCTCTGTTTGTTCTCGTTTGTTCGTCATTTCTTTGACATGATGATAATAATATGATTTGTAAAGACTTTGTCAGCGACTTTAATTTCGCGTAATTTTTCTAAACAATGTATAATTACTTAGAATAAAAGTGTAATGTCTGTTTGTAAAATGGTTTCTTTTCAACCTCTTGATTTACGACTTAATTTTATAACACCTGTCTCCTAACCATATTTGCCTGAAACGCAGACTAATAATTACTAACGGAATTGTTACCATGGTTATTTCGTATCTGAGGCCTAGAATACTCAAAAACAACAAAAAACATGAAAATAAACCTTTTAACAATTATTCTATTGTTAGTGTATCAACTGCTGAAAGCAAAAATCTGTTGAGACACGATATACTTCGCAGTAGACCATAAAGTTATCGTTCGAATGATGAGTTTATGATGATGGAGATACACTTATCTCCAAACTCACTAGGTTGTAATGCTTGTACGACCGTTTACGGATCTCATACTCAAGAACACTTTCTTGATGTGCACAAATAGATAAGTGGCACCATCCAGGGTTCTCCGCGGGAAACGTTACACGCTGGAGTAAGTATCATCATCATTAGCCATAAATAATTATTCCCCAGAGATACACTTTCCTCGTAGAGACACTTTTAATAAAACTACGCTTTTATTCCTGTACGATACATTTTTTTAAAGCCTACCAATTTGTCCACTTAGATACACTTTTTGGTACTGTTGTGTATAAAATCACTTTGTGTCGTGAATACTTTATTAAACAATGGATGAAGCCCAACATGATGCCTTACATTTGTTTTATGGTCAGAGACAGCGCACCACAAACTTAATAGAAGGCTGGCTGACACAACCGTCTAAATAAGAAAGTCTTGATTATTTGTTTAATTATGATTAATTTTGTTTTTTTTTCATCTAAAAACATTTCTATTTAGGTGTTTAAGCTGAAAGTGTATCTTTGGGTAAAAGAAGCTTTAGTTTTTGATTTTGATTTATTTAGTTTTCCATTTCATCTCAAACACTTTTCTTTTTAAGTGTTCAAGCCGAAAGTGTATCTCTGAGGAATAAAAGCGTAGTTTTATTAAAAGTGTCTCTACGGGGAAAGTGTATCTCTGGGGAGTAATTCGCCATAAATACCCCACTGCTGGGCACAGGCCTTCTCTTGGACAACAGCACATAGGGAGATGGAATAAGAATAAGAGGACCGCAAGAGCAGTCCGCTGCCATAGTCCACTTTTCACCCAATAGTGACTGCGCTCAGGGTGACAAGTGGTAAGCCCATCGCCGCTCTACGCTGATGGAAATATATGCAGTCTTTAGTCCGTTAGTCGCCTTTTACGACACCCAAAGGAAAGAGAAGGGGTGGTAGTATTCTTTCACCACTACGGAACACGGTTAATTACTTTAATCTTGTTATGTAAAATTCGTATGAGAATTTGCATAGCAACATTAAAGTAACAGCTCTAAGAGTTGACAGTAAAACAGCCCACAGAAACACGATACAAGTAAAAAAAAATATAACATAGAAATTAAGTAGGTAAGTATAATTCTAGTTCTACAGAACAATACCATAGGCCTGAAACAATAATACCCGAAATGAAAATAATCTAAAAAGGCGCACGCAATAGTTCCAGTTGCCTTGATTACCCACGTCCATCAAAACGGTTAATGGTCTTATAAGCTAATGGTCTGGCAGTGGCTAGCTGAAACAGACAGGTGCATTAAAAAAGGTTTTGTATACAGCTGGATATCACTGCGAAGTTTGTGTGACATCTAGGGTTACGGCTTGTCTTATCGTAAGCGGTTACTGTAGACTGACGTCGTAGACTAGACTAACGTCCAGCAGTCCAGACTGCTGGACGTAACACACTGTCAACACCCGAGGTGTGTTTTAAACATTGTCGACCCTGTAACAAAAACTGTTATAAAACTATTTACTATACGTATAGAGATAATTCCTAGAAACTATTTACTACGTAGGTATAGAGATAATTCCCTTTTTAAATAAGCTGAGCTGTTGGCGGCTCTTCAATAAATACTACCAAACCAAGGAACCTTTTCCCTTGGATGTCGTAAAAGGCCTTTTTCGTTAGCAGAGAGCATAGAATAATAGAGATCGTGTCGCCTAGCGGTGAAAGAATACTACCACCCCCTCTCATCTCTTGGGTGTCGTAAAAAGCGACTAACGGAATAAACCTGCACAAATTTCCATCAGTGTTAAGCGGCGATAGGCTCACCACCTGTCACACTGAGCACATGTGCAGTCGCTATTTGGTGAAAACTGTACTATGGCAGTGGACTGCTTTTCCGGTCCTCATTGCCTAGTCTCTGACTAACCCTTCGGGGATAATAGTCGTGATTTTATGTGTATAGAACATAGAGTGGCGATGGGCTCACCACCTGTCACGCTGATGTGGCGAGCCCATCGCCGCCATCACCACCACCACCATCACCACTTATACGAAATACCAGTTGTTATTTGGTGTAACGCGAACTGGTGGCGTGGTCTCCCCCATTGACTTCACTGACTTACCATTCGGAGAAAATAGCCGTTGAGTGTATTTTTTTTTATTCTACAACGGGAAAGCGTTTGGCCTTCATCTCGAAACGAGCCTATTCCTTCCTTAAAGGCCGGCAACGCGTCTGCGATTCCTCTGGTTTTGCGGGTGTCTATGGGCGGCGGTGATTACTTTCCATCAGGTGACCCGCTTGCTCGTTTGCCTCCTTCTGCTATAAAAAAAATATCTCACCTGATGGTAAGTGACAATAAGGCCCAAGGTGGAAGCGCGCTTCACCCGGAATCCTCAGCCACTGAGGAACTGGCTATCTTATCTCAAACTGTCGGAACACAACAATGCTATAAACATCGTTGTTATGGCGACAGGGCGACAGACTTAGATAACATGGTGGTAGCCAGGCGGACTTAACAGTCCTACCACCAACCAAACCGAGCACACAAAGATGTACCCCCCGCTGGGAATTGAACCCGGGACCACAGAGGTGGTTAAAATGTATAAACAATCTTTCCCCTAGTAATATATTTTTGCTACGAATCTCTACCACTAAGCAGCATCGTTTTGTATTGCTACATTCCGGTTTGAAGGTAAGACGGACGGTTTGAAGAATGCTAGATTGAGTAGAATCACAGGATATTTATAGGGCAATATGGTCGTGACATACCTACCCTTAGTGTCGCAAGTCCATGTGCCAGTAAAAGTAATCACCTTCAATGTGAAGCCTAATGAGGCTTAGCCTAATGAAGCTTATATAGCTCATTTGAAAACTCAATTACGTTAAAAAAACAACTTTTCTTCGTCAACCTTAGGAAACAACCTTGAAGATCCATACCTCCTCATAGTAAGTGGGGGGTGCGAATCGCGATCCATCAATCGTTGGACGTGGCTCTATCAATCACCCGTCGCCCTGGGACCTTCGGCGGCGGATGCTGCGTACGGTAGCTGGTAAAAAAGTCACGAAATCCCAAATCACTATATTCACGAGGAAATTGAAACCGTAGAGGTTAACGTGATTGAGGAAGGGTGGGTGTAGCGACTGCCGCGAATGTTCACGCAGAATAAGTGGAAAAAATAAATATTGAAATAATAACTTTACATGACTTTATTATTGAAATTTTGCATTCATAATGCTATATAGATATAGGATAAAATGTTAACTAGAAAAAAACTTCACAGTCACGTAATACCGCTGGCTTGCAGCGTATCAACTGCTAGAAAAAATTCAACGAGTCCTCTGGGGTCTCGGTAGCTTAGCGGTCAGAGTAGTGGACCGGCAATCCAAAAGTCACGGGTTCGAATCCCGTTCGAGCTTTCGTTTTTTTCTGGTAAACATTTTATCCAATAGCTTTATAACTAGCTGGCGTGTGGTCTGGCTAGTGTGTTGGAAGCATTCTGTAAACTATCATGTGTTTTAAAAATAACTAAATAAATTAATAGCGGCTCACTTAAAGAGCTATACCAACCCCTCTTCTTTTGGCTGCCGTAAAAGGCGACTAACGGACTAAAGACCGCGCATACATCCAGCAGCATATAGCGGATGGGCTCACCACCTCACACGCTGAGCCGTGTGCAGTGCCGTGTGCAGTTGCAATTTGGTGAAACGTTCTGCGGTCCTCATTGCCTAGTCTCGGACTATTTCTGAGTATCATCCCCAATATTATCTGTATACTAGCGACCGCTCGCGGTTTCACCCGCGTGGTTCCCGTTCCCGTGGGAATATCGAGATAAAAAATATCCTATGTGTTAATCCAGGTTATAAACTATCTGTATGCCATATTTCAATCAAATCCTAAATCAAAACTACTGAAGTAGTTTTTACGTAAAAGAGAATCCAGAATCCAAAATCCAGAATCCATACTTACAAACTTTCGCGTTTATAATATTAGTAGGATAAACTCACTACAACTAGAAAGATCTTGGTTTTCATTTCACTTGATGGTAAGTGAGAAAAGAAGGGATAGCCAATGTGGAAAAAAACATTGCAATTTCTTTTCTCTTCTCCAATGTTTTCATACCTATTTACTGGAGAAGGCTTTTATCTCAATTGATGGCAAGTGACGATTTATGGTCTGAAGATGGAAGCTAATTTCGCCCGGATCCTAAACCGTTGAGGAAATGGTTTAAGCACCCCGTAACCGTTGGAACACGACAACGTTACCAACATAACGATACATTGGATTGCATTGCAATGCATTATGTGGATGGACAGACTTAGAATATGGTGCATAATATACACTGGCCTGCAAAAATAAGTACACACTTTTAATTTTTTTTTTTCTTAACTATAGAAGTTAGAGATTTAAAATATAAAACGTTATACAGCAATTTTTATCAGGTTTCTTTGAAACTATAGTAACTAACTAACTCTCTTTCGAGTCCTTTTTGTTTCGAAAAAATATCTTGTGTACTTAAAAAGTTATTGCAATTTTAAAAGAGTGATACTTATTTTGCAGGCCAGTGTATGTTGATTTGCAAATTAAGTGTTACAATGGAGTCTTGGCTTGGCTAGGAGGACTCAGAATAACACCTCCACCATCACTTGTTGGTTCTATACGATAATTTTTTATTTATTTATACCTACTAAACGGGAAGACTCGTGTAAAAAATGCTGGTTTACTCAATTTATTTCAATAAAATCACACACACGTCATTTGCGTAATGTGGGATGTAATCTAGACTGTAATTCTTTGTTTTGCTAAAACATATTATTCCTAGTTTCATGTAAATGCTTTTATTTTTTTTAAATATGAGTAGGAGACAAACGAGCAGGCGGGTCACCTGATGGAAAGCAATCACCGCCGCCCATGGACACCCGCAAAACCAGAGGAGTCGCAGATGCGTTGCCGACCTTTAAGAAAGGAATAGGGTTAGAGGAAGGAATAGGAATTGTGAGGAGGGGTGGGAGGGGAAGGGGCCTCCGGAACTCTCACTGGCCGGACGAAACACAACAGCACCCAGTGCCATTTTTTCACGCCGGATATTCGTGAGAGGGTGGTATTACGCCGGGCGAGCCGGCCCAATGCGTGCTGCAACGCAGCGTGGCTCTACCACTCAGTCAGTGTCACTCATTTAGCACCACCCAGGGGTCACGTGTAGGGTCTCAAGGGTAAACCTACGGACGCGAGAAACTTTAACCCCCAAATGCTCAAAAGTTACTCTACAAAAATCTCAGAACTTAAGTACAGTAGCGCCATCTATCGTCGAGTAGCTAAGTTACGTAGCGAAAGCTCGCCTGCTTGTGTCTGCAGCCGCGAGCTTTTAGGTCCTTGCTTTTATGACAAAATTACAATAATTCGGCTGATTTTTAATAATTTTTATTTAGAATTAGGTGTAGAGCTTTCGATTGTTTTGATTTTTAAAATTACTTTGATTGTTTGTGTGTAGAGAGAAGCGGCGGGTTGATTTTGTTTATTTTGGTTCAGTAAGCTCGTTTGGCGGCCGGCTTGAAGCTCGCGTCTCGAAGCCCGTTAGTTGCGTCTGGACTGCGGTCGGCGTCGGGTCACGCTTGTCTTCCGCACAAACTTACGATCGCAATCTCGCGTGTGAATTAACTTTACGAACAATTTTTGTGACTGTTGTTTTTTTAAAAATCCATATTGGTTTTAAATAGCTGAGTAAATAAATGGATTTGAGCTATCTATCTTTCAGCAGTTTCAGCTTGTATTTCGAACTTATTTGTGGAGTAGAATAGAAATCGTTTTGTACGACTGTGCGGTCTTTTATTCTTTTAAATCTAAAAGTTTTGATCTTTCTTTTTTTACATCGATGTTCTTTGTTTTAATTTCGTGTCGTCGGTTGTCGTTTAGTTAGCGCTTGTGTTCAAAATAGTGTCCACTTTAGTTTTTGGAGTAGTGGCGTTATCCCATTGTGGTGTTTGGTGGTGCGTGGTGCGCGTGATGGTGGCAGGATGAGGTGGTGGTGGTTGCTGGTGCTGCTCGCGGCGGTCGCCGCCAAAAAGAAACATCGACATCAGAAGCCTGGTAAGTACTTAGTGTACTCTTCTGTATTGTAAATGCTTTAAATGTAAAATTTTTAAACACTGAAAAAAGACGACAACTTCAGGCGGGAATCGAACCACGCACCTTCCTCTTTCGGGGCGGCTGTCTTAACCACTTGGCTACCGAAGTCTGGTTTTCACCCGTCCAAATTTGTCAGTGCTGTATGCTTATGTTTTTCAGTCAACATTGCTTCATCAAATCTTAGAAGTTTCTCCTTTGAGATCCGAAAGAAATATTTTTACAAATAATTGAACATTCTATTAGATGAAGCTGCGTTTATGTTTTTTAAAAATATAATTAATACGAGTACTTCTGATTGTAGGAAACTTTCACAGGCTTTAACTGAGTGGTAGAGCCACGCTGCGTTGCAGCACACATTGGGCCGGCTCGCCCGGCGTAATACCACCCTCTCACTAATATTCGGCGTGAAATAATGGCACTTGGTGCTGTTGTGTTTCGTCCGACCAGTGAGGGTTCCGGAGGCCCCTTCCCCCCCCCCCCCTCTCCTCCCAGTTCCTATTACTTCCTTAAACCTATTCCTCCATTAAAGGCCGGCAACGCGTCTGCGATTCCTCTGGTTTTGCGGGTGTCCATGGGCGGCGGTGATTACTCTCCATCAGGTGACCCGCCTGCTCGTTTGCCTCCCTCTATTATAAAAAAAAAAAAAGGCTTTGATAATTATTTATCAATCAGCTGGCCGTAGACGTAGTCTGATTTCCACCTTCGTGATACCACGGTAAAGTGATACGTATCATTTTACCGTGGTGATACTAAAAACACTGCTTCCAGTTAGTTGGGTATTCTTAATAAAGTGAGGCGGTTTTTCACTCCCGAGCAGCGCTGTTTGCTGTACAAGACTCAGGTGCGATCGAGTATGGACTATTGTTCTCATCTATGGGACGGCTCCGCTAAGTAGGTACCTCCTCGATGCACATGATATACTGCAAAGGCGATCGATACGCATTATTGGAGATGCTGAGGTTACAGCCTCTTTTGAGGACCTCCATCTGGGTAGACGTAGAGACATTTCTTCTCTCAGTGTCTTCTACCCGGAATTACTACGGAGAGTGTTAGAACTTTTTGATCTAATCCCGCCCACTTCTTTCCTCTCTCGGACTACACGTGCTGGTCTTAGGAACCACCAGCATACTGTGCAGACTATCAGCACTCGTACCAAAAAATTTGGCAAGTCTTTCCTCTGTAAGACCATTCGGCTTTAGAATTCTTAGCCGGTGCATGGGCCGGCGCATGGTTACCCAGGTCCTATAGTCTCGGGTCTTTTAAGCGGGGCGTGAAACGGCATTTATGCAGGCCGTCATGAATGGGTGCGCTTGTTACCGTGCTGTTCCACGGTGAGGAGCGCTCTCATTATTTTGGACTGCATCGGCTGCTTACCATCAGGCAGGATGTAGTCACTATGAGGAGTCAAATAAAAAAAAACACCTTTTAATGAAAAGGTAGAGCTGATAGAACAATATAAAAGCTATAAAAATTAATTAATATAAGCACTTATATTGTACTAAATAACTGTTTTATTGATTGATCAATGATAAATAAATAAATAAATAATAAATAAACTTTCCTACACTCACACCAATTATCTAGCCCATGAGAAGCTTCGTTATGAAACTCGTTAAATGGTTACTAGACAACGGATAAACATGCTTAAAATACTTAAATACATACTTATCATACATAGAAAACACCCATACCCGAGACAATTTAGAAAAACAATAATTTCTAAATTGACCCGACCGGGTCAATTTCGAGTGGTTTGTACCTACACCGGTTTTATGGTGTCGCCATCTCTGAGGTCTAGGGTTAGATAGGGGATCGAACCCGGGACCTCAGAGATGGCGACACCATGAAAACCGGTGTACAAACCACTCGACCAAGGAGCTCGTCAAGGTACAGTCCAAGCTGCACGGTGTAGTTTTAAAATAATTAACAGGGATTCCTTGAATAACTGATTAAATGAAGAGTGAAATTCATACTTTAAGCTGCTGAGGCATCGACTTTACCGGGGACGGAACCGCTGGAAACGCTAGTTCGGATGTACGTGGGTTTTTTACTCATTATTTTTATATTCAACTATCTGACGACGTTATCACGAACCTATTGCCGAGTCTGTGTTCACCGGACCCTGCACACAAGTATGTACCTGGGTCCGTACCCACTCATATATTTTTATTAATTTCAGTGTTTAGTGTTCTCGTGGTACTACGATACTATGTTGGGCTTTAAACATATTGTCATTATTCACCATTAGATCTATGAGCGTAAACTTTAGAAAGCAATAAGTTTATTGGTAATATTTAACATTTATTAACGTAAGAGGTTAGAATTCTAAATAGAGTATTTAAATAATACCTACTAATAATTATACTTTGAGCTACTGACACATTACTTCATAATTAAGAATTTACCTACTCAGACAATCTTTACTCATACACATAACCATTGCGAGGTACCTGGAAGAGATTGCCAGCGAAGAATGCGCCCCAAACGTGATGTTGTCACTCGACACTGCAGTCGCTTCCCGACTCGACGCCAGGGCCCCAATTCTGATTTTTCGAGATGTAGTCTCGAATCGAGTTTTGATTTCGATTTCTATCTCGATAATCGACATTTTGTTCACGAATCTCCTATTCTCAGCGCTAATCGAAATAGACTTCGAGTTTTTTTTGATAAATATTGCCATTCTTTTTAATGCAATCAATTCGGGATGCGTTCCGTTTGACACGTTTCATCCGGTTTTAAACCGGTTGCAACTATGTACCTCAAATATTTTTACTGTAAAGGTATTTAAATGTATTGAACTTGCTTTTTAATTAAAGAAGTAAATTTTTAATAAGTGTCGGAAAATCATTATATTTAATGTGTTGTGATCAAATTTAATTTCCTTAAACAACTTGTATTGTTTAAAACGTGACGTATTGTCGATAAATTTTATGTTTTTTGTTTGTGGTTGTGTGCTTGTTTGGTGACGAAACGATCATTTTAGTATTCACAAGACACACACAATGTCACAATGTCAACAAAAAATACCCAACACCACAGCAAAAGCAGCTTCTTCTACAAATGTTGGAAGCCGATATACAGTTAGGGAGTGGAAAGTTTTCTTCCACCTTTTAAAAAAAAGAGAGCGAGCTCTTTCAATATTTTAAATCACTTCCACGACAAAATTGGAAATTAACTCCTCCATATCCACCGTAATTTCGCCGCTATTTGACGTTTCATTAGCTTCTCGTAGTCGAAATTACGTCTCGACCACTGCCGACCACTCGAAGCAATTCGAGCGGCTCTCCTTTGAGAAATGTCGAGTTCGAGATGTTCAGAATAACTAAATTGGTTTACCACTCGATAAAGTTTGAATTAGAATCAAACTCGAAGTCGATTAGCGCTGAGAATAGGAGATTCGTGAACAAAATGTTAATAACGAGATTTTATGGTCGAGATAGAGATCGAAATCAAAACTCGATTCGAGACTACATCTCGAAAAATGAGAATTGGCCTCCAGGCGCGAAAGGCTTGTAGCACTGCCCAAGCTACGCTGAAGCTATTCAAGCTATGTATTTAAATACTAACACCTAGAAAGATAACGAAGCGATTTATTTGAGCGTTATTAACGCATATAGTAAAATATTACGAGCCTAGAAAGATATTAAGCTAATATATTGATCAATTTTTGATTGAAATTGTAAATGGTTACAATTAGGGCATGCAATTCGAGAATTCGAGTATTCGTTTTATTCGAGTATTCGCCTTCTTTTACTATTCGAATACCACAGGACTATATATTCGAGTTTTTCGAATATTATCATAATATTTAACAAAACTCAGTTAGTCACAAGAAAAAGATCTTCAAGATCTCAAGGTACCCTTCCAAATACGGAGGACGGGCCCGATAGTTAATGAGGATCAAGCACCACAGACAAAAATAGTAAAAAAAAACAACAAATTTTTCCAGCCTAGTAACGAAGTAACAAAAGAGACCACGATAGCAAAAATGACAGCGGTGGACGGTTTATCTGTTCGGGTATTTTGTTCTTCTGAAAGCATGCAAAAAACTTTTTTTCAAAAGCAGGCTACAAAAATTTACCAAAATCTCGAAAAGCGATCTGTTAAAAAAAAAAGTCAAGATGCAACTTGATGAACTACAAAACAAGGGACAAAAGATGGCATGCAATGTGAATACATAAAACTCGAATACCAAATGTAAGCGAATATTGCATGCCCTAGTTACAATATTTCCAACTGTAGGGCAATGGTCTATGTTTTTCCCTCACTTCTACTAAAAACTTAATTCTTTTTTCGTATATTGTAGATTACATTCTCAGTACTTTTTTTTTGCTGTTTGTAGGTACCGTACATTTTTTGGGTGGTTTTTTTGGACACATACAGAAAGACAAAGCGTTGAGATTAAGAACATGAAGCATACGGGGGCTTCGTCTATGATATTTATGTAGTATTTCATTACTAACTAATAGCAGAAAATGTTCAGGTTTTAGTTCAAATGCAGTAAGATCTTACTTTTTTTTATAAAAGAAGGAGGCAAACGAGTAGGCGGGTCACCTGACGGAGAGTAATCACCGCCGCCCATGGACACCCGCTAAAACAGAGGAGTCGCAGATGCGTTGCCGACCTTTAAGAAAGGAATAGGGTTAAGGAAAGAATAGGAATTGTGAGGGGGGGGGGGGGGGGAACGGGCCTCCGGAACTCTCACTGGCCGGACAAACACAACAGCACCAAGTGCCATTATTTCACGCCGGATATTCGTGAGAGGGTGGTATTACGCCGGGCCAGCCAGCATAATTACTTGTCTGGTCATCTACTCGAACAAACACTGATCGTCATGTTTGACTATAACTTTAATTTCATTAATTGGAAATTAAGTATAAAGGATCCTCGTAACCTTAAGTAAAAATAACTCCAACTACCTAATTATAATAATATTAAATAATTAGTTTATGTTGCACTATTTCAGCGGACAGTTAACTTTATCTCGGCGGCCGATGGCACTGGGATTCAATTACCGCGCGCATTTTTATTTTAAACATATTGGTTTCATTAATTTGTTAAACACAAATTGGGATTTTCTTCCATTTCCGTTTAATTAGGCTACATGAATGTTAATCAAAATGTATTATGGAACATGGAACCGAGTAACGCTATTTAATTCATTCGCTGGATTACGATTCTGTAATATGTTTTTATACTTACTTAACTTTTTCTGTAAAAACAGTGTACTTACTTAGCTTCTGCCGGCGGCTTGGCTCGTTCGGTCTGTCAATCATGTATTAATGCCCCTGGGAACACTGTATTGGACCAGAATAAAAATAGTTCGTGACATTATCGAACCCTTATTTTGCAGCTACTTTAAGACAGACATTAGTTTAACCTAAGTTTTCAATATTTTAATAATGAGTCCATATTTACTTGTCTTTCAAGATCCTAGAAGTGCCATAGTTTACTTTATATCCCGGACAAACCCATTACATTTCTACGAAAACAAAATTGTATTAAAAGAATTAGAAGCTCTGACTTTAGTAGTTCCAATCGCAGCTTCATGATAGTCAAGCTCTAAGATGCGGGATGAAGCTTTAGTGCCTATAGAGGTACTCGTATAATGGTTAGCCACACTTTACTAACCTCTAGATACTCCCCCCCCCAACTGAACTGCAGTTAAAATTAACCCCTGGGGGTGTCTCACCCGCTGTTTACCGCTGACGGAGGTGTGTTGGATGTTCTAGTAAATAGCCTAAAATTAGACCAACCTCCGATACGGTCGTGGTTTGTGTCTGTGTTCTGCTGAATTTTACCAGCTTGCTTGACGCAGCAAAGGCGTTGGTATAACCAAACGTCGGAAACTTTTGCTGTTGATTGAACGAGGTCTTAATGTGAAAGCGTTGATTATTAATTCAAATGTTTCGTATTACTTGAAGCATTCAAGCAAGCAACCCACCAACCCGCATTGGGCCAGCGTGGTGGGTTATGGCCCAATATCCCCACGTGCTATTGCCCACGTGGGAGGCCTGTGCCCAGCAGTGGGACGTTTATAGGCTGATGATGATGACTTGAAGCATTTAAATTATGTAAAGAGGAGTCTGGCCTTCATCTCTACTTGATGGGAAGTGAATATAAAGTCGAATAAGAAAGCGCACTTCATCCGAAATCGTCAATTATTGACGGAACTTTCGAAGAACAATAATGAAGCCATCATATATCGCCATCACAACAATGTTCACAGGTAGACATTGAAGTGATGGCGACGTAGTAGTAAAGTAAGCTAGGTGGACTTAAAACAACCTGCTAACCAAACATAGTACAATAAATTCCGCCGCTGGGAATCAAATCCAAGGTCCGAGATCGTTAGTATTACCTATACCACTAACTACATCACAAATGCCATTAGGCATACAGTAAAAGCATACAGATATACTATATATCCGGGTGTAACTACAATCAACAACGTCACTTGTTACTCGATCGGTTTGATGCGCGTGCGCGTTCATTAAACAAACATAAACAGTCCGCGCTCGTCTGGCCGCGCGCAATATTTATAACTCGTCTGCGGGAGATACCGGCGGCAGTGACAGGCGACGGGACGCTACTCCGGGACTGATCGCGATGTTTATTAGTCATTCGGTATAAAATAACTCTTAATAACTTTGTTTCACAGTTAAGTGAAATCATATTGTTTTTTTTTATTTGAATAGAGGCAAACGAGGAAATAATCACCGCAGCCTATAGACACCCTCAAAACCAGAGGCATCAGTCTATAAATATATCTCAGTGATGGGATCAGGCAGATGAGGAGATTAGGTAAAGTTACGATCTTTTATAATGGCCAGTTCTTCAACATGAAAACTAGATTTAAATAGTAAGAAATAGCTAAAGTAGTTAATAAATTATTCTAGCATTTAGCATAAGTCTATCCGGTGGCACTTGAAAGCACCGTACGTTTTAATTTATAATAAAACATCTATTATAGGATAACCTTTTACTATTAAAAGTCGTTTCCAAAGATTATACAACAGGTTAACTCAATAAGCCCTTAAATACTATTAAAAGACATTGGTTTCCAAAAAATTCATAACAGGTGAATTATAGGTTCAAGTTATGCTATGAAGGTGCAAAGCGCAAACCCGAAAGTTAACGGCAATCGGTCCCGACTGTGGGGTGTGGGCATTGTGGGCATTGTGGGCATTGTGGCCGGCAGGTAGGCCCTTCGGGGAAGGCTCTTGTTTCACACGATTAGGCAACCGCCCGGCTACAGTGCAGGCCGGCACAGTGACACAACTGGGTGTTAAAACTATTTGGTTCAGATTTTAACACTAATTGTTTTGGTAGGTAAATCAAAAACTTCAACAATGGTTGAAGACGAGTACACCAATCAGGTTCATCAAAATGTTAGAAATATCTAATTCTATTTAAGTATATTTTAAAGTAAAAAAAATAATATTTAATATTTAGGTTTTTTTACAATTTAATATAAATAAAATGCTAATGATTATTTTTTTTCAGTAATGTAATCATAAAATAAAAATAATAAAATACTGACTAACTCACAATGGGGGAAAATTTACGAGAGTTGCCCTTTTCCGAAAAAAATAACTATACGTTCTAAAATAAATTATTAGGTAGACTAAGTAAATACATCAGGTTCTTACTCAAAACTTTGTTTAACTACTTCACTTACCTCCATTAGAACAGTTTTTTTTAGAAAGATACTGCTATTGGGTGCACATTGCACCCAAATGATGATAACTTGTCAAATGGTCATACTGTTCAAAATTGAACTGTGGACCCCTCAAGGGCCTGTTGTTATATCGTGTTAATTGTTATTCTATGGCGTCAACAATGTGAGTAGTATTAGCCAGTCACTAAAGTCGCTGACTCGGCGTTAATGTGTCTGAATGACTTTACAATTTTGAAAACCTTTTTTATCATTATCTTAATTTGTCGGAATTATAACAAATATTAATTATGACTTTAATATTCTCAATTAATAGGATGACGGGGCTAATTAAATATTATTTCTAACTACATTATAAATACATAATCGAATATCCTTTTTTTTTTTCTATAATAAAAACACATTGTGGGCCGGCGGCAGGGTGAGGGCGACTTATATTAAGTACGTCTTTTTAATGCTGCACCTTGTCTTTGCGCTTAGACTCCATTTCCATTCCAGCGTTGGAGTGGAGTCATTTGCTGGACTGATTTTAAAGTTAAAAAAATTAAGACAATTTTCCTTTAAAAACCGTTTATTGTCAAAAAAAAAAAGTTTAAATCCATCGGTCAAAGCAAAATCAAACTCGTCGTGCTCATTCGATCAATTACGTTGGTCGATACAGCCGTATCGGGCAGTGTCAGGTTGCGTCTGAGCTGAGAGCAAGTGTCAAACAGCTGTCAAAGAGCTGTCAGATGCAATGGGCCCGGCGACACGTAGCGGGTAATGGCGCGTGACACCAGACTCAGCTCGAGCTCAAGTGACGCACTCTATGGCGTGCGTGGCCCTTGTTCAAACATGATTAATCGTTTTAAATGTTCATTTGGACGTACGTACGTTACTTTTTGTCATGTTTTGTTTTCAGAAAGTGTTGTTGATAATTGTTTATTACAAACTAACTAAAGGTAAGTAGTTTGGGAAATATTTAACGTAGCTAAGTAGGTAACTGTTTGATGTTATTCTCTTAAAACAGATTTACGTAATTTTTCCGAGGAATGACGTCGAGGGGTATGTGTTGTATGACTTGGCTTAACACAAAACTTCCAGCGTGCTCTACCAAGATATAGACAAGAATTAACAAAAAAAAATAATGTTTTTTGTTCAAAAGTATGTAATACTTTTGAATATTCAACAGGATAGTCTCTGATTAACCCTTCGGGGTTATTAAACACGTGTGTGTGTGTGTGTGTGTGTACAATAGATAGGGAACAACAGTAATTCCCATTGATTGGCATGCCCCACAAGTGTTGGCATCTGGAGTGGGCCACGCCGTTAGCGGCACCAACGGAATCCATCTGAACACTCGCACGTCGCATCTCGTAAGGCCATAAACAGGATGACAGCGGGAGCGGAAGCGGCGTCGGAACGGGTGACGACGTTCAAATGCATAAATATCCTCGCCGAGATATACTCACTAGGATAGGACAAAATTATTGGCTTTGAAAGAGAGATAGTGGATGTAGTATTTGTATACCTATCACAAATTTAGATATTGTGCATTGTCTCATTTACACAAGTAATATGAAAGTGTCAGTCTAGTGAGTGAGAGAGACGAGGCAAGCCAAGAGTCTGCGTAAAGTACTCGGTGTGACAGAGAGCCAATTTAATAAAGTATTCTTTAATTTTGATATGTTTGCATTGGTTAAGTATATTCACTACCAACTGTAGTAAGTAGTGAATGCAGTTGATAGGTGTGTTGGAGGGTGCTTTCCGAATCATATTTGTTACAAAAGAGTAAAATTTGTATTATGACTCTTATTTCATACGAGTAGTGTTGAGATGTCGCCGTGCCGCTTCCCGCCGCCCCGCCCCCGCTACCGCTACCGCTGTCACCCAGGTCACAGTCTAACGGACTTCTTAGAAACCATTGATCTTGATCATCATCAGTTAACAAACGTGTAAGGTTTAACGTCCGTTAGAATCGGTTTTCGGTTTAAGGCATGACATGGTGTCACCGAGCGACCACTCGGGGAAACTGAATTGACTTAATTCTTTGCTAGCACTCCTCCCAATACCGGTTACTTAACTTAGCTTACATTGTAACATACCTACTCATGAACAATAGACATTAATACTTTAGTCCACGTTTTGAAATTAGATTTTAAAATGTGGACTAAAGTGAGAGCTGACTTAAGCTTTAGCTTTAGCTTTTATGTTCATAAAGGCAGATAGAGACAGCATCAATTTTAAACCAGGTACGATTCCGACATACATACATCCTAAGTCTATTATTACTACTAAATCATTATCATCATCATCAGCCTATAAACGTTCCACTGCTGGGCACAGGCCTCCCACGTAAACAATAGCACGTGGGGATATTTTTTTTTTCCATTTTGCTCCAACATTATCGGAGCGTCTTATTAGCTATTAGTTATTCTCTTTCATACCAGTTCTCGCTTATATGCCTCTCGCACTTTCACACTTCATACTTCACAGCCATTCATCATCTTTTACACTTTTACGGGTGGGACTCCCGTTTCCTACTCTATACTGTATAACCTAAAACTTGACCATCTTTAACTATTGTTTTCCTATACTAGATGGAGAAAAAAAGTTTTTTATAGAGCTGTTCAGCTCAGGTAGTAGAGATGTTCTGTTCATTCTTATTACAAATTTTCTTAAACTTAGCTTACATCATAGTCATCTATTTATTTACTAACGCTATACTTATTCTAATACATTTCATATTTGGGGCCTCCTTTTGGTCATTAACAACTGACTTTATTATGCTTTCACCTAAAAAATTACATTTCAAACTTATTCTAACCATGTTTTCATTTTATCTTATGGATAATATAGTAATATAAATAATACTAGGGAACTACAAATATATCCTAGATATATAATATGTGTTCACCTTATGCTAATCTTATTACAATATTTTTATTACTTAATTTTTAATTCTAAGTCTGACAATGTCACGTGGGGATATTGGGCCAATGCGGGTTGGTTTGGTACCCGCATTAGGCCAGTGTGGTGTGTTTTAACGACTGCCATCTTACGACAACAACCGGGACCAACGGCTTAACGTGCCTACCGAAGCACGGAGGAGCTCGGGATGGTTTTAATGGGTCACCCATCCTGCGACCCGCCATTGCGAAAGTTGCTTAGCGGGCAAGATCGCAAGCCGAACGCGCTTCTGCGCCATCGAGTTCAATTTTAAACCAGGTACGATTCCGACATACTTAAATCCTAAGTTTATTATTACGTAAAAAACTTTGAAGTTTTAAATTAATAAACGGCCGACCGTGTTAAGTATAGGTTAAAATTAGTAAAAGTGTCGGCCGCTCTTACTATAGCTATAATAGTTATGGATGTCCAGGTCACTTCAGGCGGTCATGGCCATAGCACAGTTGTTATCAAAGGCCAGACAGTATTTAGAAGTACGTAGACATTATAACAGCATACAACATGTTATATGATATTACGACTATTATCCCCGAAGGGTTAGTCAGAGACAGGCATTGAGGACAGCAAATGCGTCCTCTACCATAGTTCACTTTTCACCAAATAGCGACTGCACATGTGCTCAGCGTGACAGGTGGCAAGTTCCCGCCGCTTTATGCTGTTGGGATGTATGTGCAGTCTTTAGTCCGTTAGTCACCTTTTACGACACCCAAGGGAAGAGGGGGTGGTAGTATTCTTTCACCTCTATACTTATACTACTACCGAATACTTATTGTTTTTTAATGTATAATGTATATGTCTAAAAATAAAATATTGTTACTTGCCTATAAGTTGTAAATGTTTGGACATAACGCTTTCTAAAAACAAATACGTTTTCATCAATGGTTTTCATTAAATATTTTATATTCAATGAATAATTGTCTGGCCTTGCATCATAAACACAGTCTGATATCCGAGACTGACCTTTGCTTGTTCGTGTGTATCACACAAACTACCAGGAATCGAACCCACATTCAGGTCGCCACCAAGTCGACCATTACAACGCCGCCAAATACATTAATTAAATTAATGTTATTACAACACATACCTGTGACTTTGTAAGAAGATGGTGAATAATCAATGGTTAAAGAAAGGGTTTTTTGATAATTTATTTTATTATGGTTCATTGAAGGGCAAGTTCTCATGCGTGTGCCTTTCAAGGCCCCACCAACCGGAAGAGCCGTCATTGTCCACGACGCCGGCTGAATTATGGTTTCCCCCCGATTTTGCTCAATGAGCCGAAAGTAGGGGGCGAGAATAAATAGTACGCGAGACGCAGGCGAGGGGGGGAGGGCTGTCGCCGCTACCGATATAGAGCTCACCTACGACTCATTACGAAACGCAATATCTCACAAAACTATGCCGCACAAATGCTAGCTTTCCGCGAAAGTTGATAGTGAACAGAATCGAGTGCGGCACCGCACTTCCCAAGTGTGGATTGTTGACGTCGATGTTGAATCACCGGTCACTTACCCTCACGACGCTAGAAAATAAATTTTCAGATATGTACTTATTTTAAATTATTACTATCGTCAGTTTTAATGAACGTAAGCATCGGCAGCGCGGCTGACTTGCTTCACGTGTTATGAATGAGACGAACGATCTGTTTGGGATGATTAACTGTTGGAGTGTGTATGGTGTGTGTATGATTGCAACCACTGACCTTACCCAACTGGTGGGTAGTTAGGTGCAGTAAAGAAACAGTGACTCACCACAAGGAGGTCTAAGCTATGTGGTAGCCTATCGTAACTCTAGATACCTACAATAGAAATTCATTTGTTAGCAACCGTGACAGACAAGGTGTTGAATCTGCTTGAATTTCCGACAATGGTACTAATGTGTTAAGCTACTTTTGAGGCTGATCGTACTATTAGTGACCTGAGCGCAGATGTCCTGACCTGGGCTATTTCCGCGCTAGCAACAATTGCGCTCAGCTACGGCGGTATTTTTGAAACGTTACGAATCGGAGCACAGTGATTCATTGTCATCATGTCATTGTAGACTTACAATAATGTTGTTCACTTTCTACATCTCCCCGAGTGACATGACTCATTATGTTTCTATTTACACACTTAAAATACGCCTTGACTAGGTAGTAGGCAAAGCATGTTTGGTTGATTCAAAAGAGCTTTAAATAAAAATTAATACTTAAAAATGATTTTTGACTTTGAAAAATATTTGATTGGTCTCCCATTTTTTTTTGGTGATTGGTTCTAAAAGAACAATTTAGAAAGGGCAACTTCTAGTCTCTACCGTGGCTCAGGGTCTTTAACCGCCACACTAAACACTGAATAGCCCCACAGACTCGTGTATTTACGTTTGGTTTCCGCCGGTAGCGCGCAGCGACACCTCGTCTCTCGTTCCCATTGTGGATATTTATAGAGCACTTGCTGCTTCTGATTCACTGCCACCGGGGCGCTGTCGATGCTAATTTAAGTTGGTTCCCATTTAGTGCTTTGATGACTGATGTTAACAGTGTAGAAACTGCTTAAGAGTCTGCTTGTCGAGTTTACAGCAAGGTCAATCGGTGTCAGATATTCTTTCTAACATAATTAAAAATAGGTACCCACTCACTACTTTATCATTGAAGGGTTAGTCAGAGACAAGGCAACGAGGAAACATGTTTTCAGCGTTAATGTGGTGAGTCCTTCGCCGCTCTAAGCTGTTGGTTGGGTATGTGCAGTCTTTAGTCCGTTAGTTGCCTTTTACGACCAGGGAAGAGATGGATTGCTACTATTCTATTCAATGAGGAGCCGACACTGATATTCTAATACGGTTTGCTTTTACGACTGCAATCTTCTGATTGTTGATAGGAACAAAGGCTTAATGTGCCTTCCGAAGCATGGTTACCACTGAATAACTGGTTATTTTAACTCTTAAATAACCAAGTCTTCAGTGGTAAACAAACGCTTCTAAGTAATATACGAGTTAGGGATGGGCCGAAATTCGTTTCACAATCGGTTTAACCGAATTTCGGCAGCTGGAACCGAACTTCGGCATTTGGCCGACATTCGGTTCAAATGCCGAACTTTCGGTTAGTACAAGAAAATATTGAAATAACACTAATTGATCTTTTCTTACACTTATTGAATTTAAAACACGAAAATTTATCTATTACTTACTTTACCTCATTAATTCACTTAAAATCACGTAGATAATAATGAAAACAATAACGAAATTGTCGCGTGGATAACGTATTTGCTAATGACCGGCGGGCGGGCCGGGACGGGAGACGAGGGGATTTGTTGCGGGTTGCGGGCGGGTTGCGGGCGGGGTGCAATACCAAGAATTGAAGGTAGCGCGTAAACTGTTAGAACGTGTAGTAGTTGTAATAAAGAAAGCGCCGTGAAAAGAACCACACTTCGGGCCGAATTTTGATTTTTTACCGAATGTTCGGCCGAAGTTCGTATTCGGTTCAAACCATATTCGGCCCATCTCTAATACGAGTATAACGTTGCTGTTCGACCGCAGTACAGTGTAATCCCAACGAAGAAAAGTCGACAGAAGTGGAGAGACATCGATCGACATGCGGCTGCTGGGAGCGAGTGGCGACAGCGTGCCGCAACCCTGGCCATCGACAGTCACGACCACTCTGCCAAGAGTGTCCGACTAAGAAGAAAAAGAATAACGTTGCTCTTAATGATATTACACGTATGTTATAGCAGTAGCTACCCCAAGTATATACTTTCAACTAATAGTTGAGTACCACGATTCAAATTAAATTCAGGACATCTGTCGTTTTCTCATTTTTTATAAAATCAAAAAAATCTTGGTGGTGGTAAACATTTAATCCAAATTTGAAGTTGACCGCTAACTTTTTAAAGAACCCCCTAAAGTCCCCCTAAAGTCTAAGTGCAAAAGGTACACACAAATATGTAAACAACGTCATAATATTACGAGAGCCTCATTAAAGTTACGTATATCACGTCATTAGTTGTCCCGGCAGCGGCGGCCGAGGCACGCATCCCGGGAACTACGGCGCGGGGGCATAGTCAACTTGAGACCAACAATGCTTAAAGCTTTTTATTGTCCATTCTTCAATAATATTAGTTACACTTTTAAACTTTGGTGCATTACCACTAAACAGTTAAACTGGGTTTAATACAAACCACCCGATGTTTCGCTCGTCTGCATCTGCACCGTTGTATGATATAACCGAAACGTCGGGTGATTTTAAAAGGGTGGTTAGGATACCAATGACAATTTGAATTTGAATGTTACGATGTAAATGTATCATTCGCTCTTGTCTTCCATTCCACTTTTCTTATCATTTTAAGAATTATAAATTCTAACTGTAACATTTCCTGGGTGCCTTGAGTTATCTTACCGGTGTCCGTGCACTGCGGCCCAGGTTCGAAACCGGTCCGACTCCTGGCCCAATTATCTCGGGCTGGCCCTCTGGCTAATTGGCTGGGGCGAGCGCCTTCTGTCCGCGCTGTGCTTCTCGAACTACCACAGGCTTTTTGTGTGGGTCTCAACTCTCGAGGCGACTCATTTCAAACAACCAGCATGACGCGACATTGCTAATGTCAAGGTTACATTGTGCGGAACATGCTTTGTTTCAATCCAATAATACTTGGATGACATGCTTTAATTTTGATAGTTTATCTGTTTTTAATGTGTGGTTGTTTTCTGACAAGTACTTGAGTTTTGAGTATCAGAAATAAAGTATTTGGGGGCATATAGCCCGTGGGAACGATTGGGCAACTCGGTTCAAACGTCGAGTAGGTACGTTATACTTATACTTACTAACTAAGTATAAGTAGGATATAGGATACCTAATAAGTAGTACAACCAAATTAATTTCATCAGTTGGTTAGTAGGTAGATACTTAATTTAGAATGGAACACCAAATAAATAAACTACTTACCAGGAAGTATAGTGAAGCTGGCAAAAGACGGTATCGTATTTCTACCGATTACTATACCTATATTTCTTTAATTAGGCTCTCACAAACAATGAGTACACTATTATAATACAGTCAATACTTATGCTATTAGTATTCTAGACATTACTCTAAGGAACAACAAGAAAATTATTTGATTAGGTATACTTACAATAAATATTTAAAAAAAACTTAAAATTAATGTTTAACATTATTAGTCAACAACCTATTCACATTTTATTAGTCAACTTATTCTCATTTTTGTAACTTCTAACTTTCTTGTTTAATTGTCTACTTCCAACTTCCCGTTACTAATATAGTCAGTGGTCATCAGATTTCTTTCTCGCGTTGTATTGTTGTCGTCACAAATGTGGGGTCGGCTATCGTTGAGTTCGGAGCACTTATCCGCCGTTTGTAGTGCTTCCCAAAAGTGGATGTGTTTCGTAACCTGTCATGTTTCCCGCGGCAAATTCGGCTAACTCGAACAATCGTGAGCACACAGTCCAATGCGTGTCGTTCGCTGCATACCAGAGCTTGGCTTTCAGTGGTAGGAGTGAGCGGAAAGCGGTTGCTGGTGAAGATTTTAATTAATATTAAGTAAATGTTATGATGACTATTTGACGAGATTGCGTAGTAGTGACTTGACAAGACGTCAATTGTAGCATGGCCTGAAATGAAATATGAATATACAATTTAAAATTTTATTGTGCTACGAAAAAATTCATCTTATAACAACAATATTTTAAGAGTAGAAAATATTATGCTGTGATTTTTAAACCTGAATGAATTAAAATGATTTTTTAATTATGTAAGTAAAGGGCAAAATAGTCTTCTGAAACATCACTTTAAAATAAGCTTGTATATTTTTTGACGTTTTAAGATAAAATTGTTGAACACAGTTTAATTTTACAGGACAAACATAAGGCTAATTTTAGATTGTTATTTTTTACTGGATTTTACATTTATTTTGTAGATGTGTGGCGTATAGCGGTGAAAGAATACTACCACCCCCTCTCTTCCCTTGGGTATCGTAAAAGGCGACTATTGGACTAAACACTGCATATTCATCCAACAGCATAAAGCGGCGATAGGCTACCTGTCATGCTGAGCACATGTGTAGTAGCTATTTGGTGAAAAGTGGACTATGAAAGAGGGCTGCTAGCAATAGTCCTTATGGCCTAGTCTCTAACTAACCCCTCGGGGATAATAGTCCTGATTATAAATGTATGTATGTATGTTTGAAGATATGATAATCCAGAGCCTTTATCTCACCAAAGTAAGCCATGATAAGGCCAAAGCCTCAACTACTGAGGCTGAATATTGTTGTTATGACGTCAGACCGTCAGAGAAGAACATACCTAATATATACATTCACAACTATTATCCCCAAAGGGTTGGTCAGAGACTAGGCAATGGTGACCGCAAAAGCGGTGCAGTGCTACAGTCCACTGCACACCAAATAACAACTGCACATGTGCTCAGCGGGATTGGTGGTGAGCTCATCGCCGCTTTACGCCGTTGGATGTGAGATCTCAGTTAGTTAGTCGCCCCATGAGAATAGTTTAATCCCTCAGCCCCCAAGCGGTCGCATGAGACCGCACCTACAAAAACACACTTGACTTTGTACCGTGTGTTCATAGTTTTACAGACTACTTTAGTATGAACAAGTTTGATTATTTCGGTTCTGTGGTACATTTTATGCATCGTGATCGCAAAATATCGCATAATCTATGCACGATTCTGTCAAATTTGACGTTGACAGTTCCGCCAATTTTTGTTCCACGTATTTTTCATAATGAACCCTCTATGCAGCCAGAAGGAGATAGTATCTAAACATCACTTACTACTAGGTGCGCAGACGGTTTTCACCAAAAATTGTTTCCCAACTTGCGCCAAGCCCCAACACCGGCCAATGTGTGCTGGGCAAACACCCGCCGCAGCAGTGCCGTCTAACCACCGACGCGTGTGGCCGTCCTATTGGGTTTGAAGCGTCGATGGACGTCTCATTACCCGGATGACCGATAGATTTCTGAGTCTGATCCCCAACTTCTTATAAAGTATCTATGAGACAATTTAGTAGATGAAAGAAATTCGAACAAAGTTGAAACGTAAGCCCAGTCGGACTTTTGAGTAGTTGGTTCAACGTCTTTGTCGAGTACCCGGCCTCTAGTCAGTGACTGGCCACATGTAGTCAGGTTTCAACGGGGTTTCTTAAACCCCACGATCCCGACGCTTCCCGTTGTTTCGTCGCTAATCCTTTCTAATGCGATTACGGGGTGGGTTCTGCCAACTAAAGTTAACGGATTAGTCATTTTATGTACTTACTGTAACCTAATGATTGATTTGATGGCAGTGGTACCGATTTGGTCTATCATGTCGACCCACTTAAGAGGCCTATTACATCTCGACTGTGGTTTTTGCGTAAAATAGCCAATTTTGGCGTTATGGATCTCAGAAACAAAAATACATTAACATTTATGACTTATTGAATAGTGTAGAATAGCTATTGGAATAGTGCGTAGCGGCCTCGCTTTTTCTAAATTTTGCTTAACTTTATAATTAAACCCAAAATTGCAGAGAAAGATTTTCATAAAGTGCGCGAAGGCACTTCTTTGAGCTTATCGATTGAACTACTTTTATAAACAAGTGAAATAAAAAAATTATAATGTTATCTCATATATAGTCGAATAGTGCGTAGCGGCCTCGGAATTTTTAGATATCATTTTTATAGGAAAAAAATCTTATTCCAAACTACAAAACATCGAAAATTGCTATAAGTTAACTGTGAATTTCTCCTACCTACGATAATATTACTGAGCAAAATTTATACCAGAGTAATTGTTACTTCATGAGGAATAAAGATTTTATAATGAATTTATTATCCTATTTCGATAAAAACGATAAATACAACTGCAAAATTACTACAAAATGCGATGCGCCGGCTGTCCGAATTCAACTTATGCTCACAGAATGGAGATTTGTAATATTATGCACAAATTTATTATCCTATTTCGATAAAAACGATAAATACAACAGCAAAATCACTACAAAATGCGAAAATGGTCATTTTACGCAAAAATCACATTCGAGATGTAATAGGCCTCTTAAGAGGGTTTACGAATTTCGGTTTCCCATACAAACTTCCAAGTCGAAATTTTTAAAAACTAAAAACCAATTTTAATAAAACATTGCATGCTAAAGTAAAAAACAGGGATCTTAAGTTTGTTGAAAAAAAAATGAAAATTTTTTATTTAACTTAGTTATTACGATTTTAAACTTTCTATAGTGGACATTAAATCGCCATAACTCAGCTAAATAAACATTTTTTAACCCTTAACTTGGCAGGAATTTTATTTTTACAAAATATATGTTTTAACTTTATTTTCGGGTTCTTTGGGGTCCAAGAGGTGTGGGAAAAATAATAAAAAAAATCTGTGTATTATATATTTTGTGTAATTCAATGTATCTTTAAATATGCACTGCCAAATCAAATACAATCAACATTTCAATGTGAGTGTATCCCAGGAGATACACTGCCATGAACATGGAGTTGTAAAATAGTTATAAGATAATGAATAATTAAATAAAAAACATGAAACTTCTTCATAAAATCAGTCAAAACCATATGGTTAACATAAAAATAACTTGAATAATCAACAGTTTTCTGAAAAACTACAAACGAACTCTATAATTATTCTGTTTCAAATTTTATAATCAAACAAACAGCCTTCCTGTAGTCTACTTACTACTAAAAATATAAGTCAATTCAGATCAGTTAATAAAAAAACTCTTTACTTGGTATGACATGCCAGGTAACAATTGCGATCCTTTACCAAACATATCCTTATTTTACATTAATTTGTTACAATAAAATTTGGTCTGCCCTTTGGTGCAAAGTTTACACCTTCCTTTGGATGTAAGTGTTTGAATATGACCGACTTTGTCGTACCATATAGTATCTGGTTCTGATAGTAGCTGATATGAGTCTCGATACTATCGATGTACTAGCTATTGGAGATATTGGCAAAATGCGTTGTGGTGAAAATGGTGCATATGGTGAAAGAATCGACGGAGAACAAACACCAGTACTTCTTGGGGATGCTTGTGGAAATGGTTGTAAAGGCGAAGCAGTATTTATCACTTCAACGACTTCATTCTTATTTTACATTTGTTACAATAAAACTTGGCCTGCCCTTTGGTGCGAAGTTTACACATTCCTTTGTATGTAAATGTTGTAATATGACCAACTTAGTCGTACCGTATAGTATCTGGTGCTGACAGTAGCTGATATGAGTCTTGATATTCTCGATGTACTAGCTATTGGAGATACTGGCAAAATGCTTTGTGGTAAAAATGGTGTATATGGTGAAAGAATCGACGGAGAACAAACACCAGTACTTGATGGGGATGCTTGTGGAAATGGTTGTAAAGGCGAAGCAGTATTCATCACTTCAACAACTTTATTCTTACTTTCGCTTAATAATTATGTATATTTTTAAGTGAAGATGGCAAGGATGGAGGCGGTGAACTACTAAGGGAGTGTCTGTGAAGAATGTTGTTCTCTAACTCATCTGCAGAACTACACTGTCATCTATTTCTGATCTGGCTCCTGTCTTCGGTACAAGTGCAACGGGTTCTATTTTTTTGTTGCAATTTTGTTTGTGATATCTAAAAAAGCACATATTATGCAATTAATGTATATTCTGTAATGTAATGTACATTACTTGCATGCTTACACATAATTTAAAGAAAAATATAATAAACAGAACAACACCCTGAAGCTGGCTATGTGCATTTAAAGAGACATATCAAAGTAAACGTTCATTTCATTTAAAGATACATACATAAAAAATGGTGTTTTACACATTGTTACAATGCATCCAGAGCTCAATTAAATGTTGTAAATCACAGTTAGTATTGTAACTTATCCATAACAATCATTCAACAGTTGATTTGTTGTCAGAATAATAATAAAACATTTTTTTTTACCTTGTTATGCGTAGACGGACGCGCGCGGTCCGCCATCTTGCGTTCTACTGTCAACTTGGCGTTGCCAGTCATCAGACAATCATTTTATACCATTAATTATCCAGCATTATATACAAGTTTTATGCAATAGGTTTGTACGCAGATTTTTTAGAAGTGCAATGTGCATAAGAATGCACACTGTCAAGTAAAGGGTTAAAAATGTTTTCAACAAACTATTTAGATCCCTGTATTCTACTTTAGCATGCATCGTTTTATTAAAATTAGTTATTTGGTTTTAAAAATTTCGACTTGAAAATTTGTATGGGAGACCGAAATGCGTAAACCCTCCTAAGTAGCTTAGATTAATTTGTTTATTGTTTTTTATTGGTACTTTTATTTAATAACTATTTTGTGATGTAATCCATCTCTATAAGTACCTTTATTAAGTACTATTATAAAAAATAACAAAAGTAACATCTAATATTAAAATTAAAATATTTACAACTTAAAAAGATAAATAGAAAACTATAAAAAAAAGAATTTACCCAGATCATCCCCATCAGGCAGTGGAAGGGCGGGAACCAACCTCTTTACTCGGCGCCTGCCCTCTTGTCCAGGGATTGAGTTCGTGGTCAGCACACACACAATAGATTTGTAAATTCACATTAACACCATTACCAATTCACGACACTGGGGGCTTTTTGGATGCACAGTACTTGCGGTGATTGCGGATTAGATTATTTAATTAACGTTTCAAAAAGTTTTATGCGCGCGCGGCCATTGATGGTGTTGCACTGAGGTTGAGGTAGGGAGGGGAGGAAGTTGCCATGTAAAAAATGTGTAAATGATGCGTTTTATGTAGTGCGCTTTTTTTGTTGCGCTGATGTAAAAATAAATAATTGAATTAAATAAGTGACAATATTGGCGCAGCCAACTTCGGGGGGCCTAGAGGTTTCCTCTACATTGCGATGGAATTAAATCTAATTAACTAAGTTAAACTATATCTCTTAAACTAAGTTTATCCAACTGAGAGTAATTATTGAGTAGGTAACGGACAGAGCCGAGTTACAGGTCGTATATAAGTTCCCGAGGAAGTTTTAACTCTAACGACGCGAGTTATATTATCCTTTCCGGGGAAAACCTCTGAGACAACAGCGAGAGGCCAAAACATTGGGTGAGAATTATTATCTTTGATAATGACAACCGTTCCCACACTCACAGGTTTGGAGGGTGTATTCCATTTGTCGCGTTGTTGGAGAGAAGTTAGATACTCCATACTCCAGCGTTTCCAATAACTTTGGACGATTTTATTTAGAAGTTGGTAACGGGTTAATCTATGTTCTGATATAGCGGGATCAATATATTCTGCGGGCAAATATTTGAGTGGCGTAATATTTAAAAAATGGCTGGGACATAATGCAGACAGATCGGAGGGATCTGACGACAGGACACAAATTGGACGGCTATTTAACAACCCTTCAATTTGAACCAAAATTGTATAAAATTCCTCATAGGTGAGAATTTGACTTCCGATAGCTTTAAATAAGTGAACCTTTACTGACCTGACATTAGTCTCACTCAAGCCATTAAAATGAGGGCCATAAGGCGGGCTATGTTGAAACTGAATCTTATGTTGGGTGAGATAATTACTCAGATAGTTATTATAATCAGTGGACTGTATAAGGGGATAAATTTCGCTTAGTTTACGCTTCGCACCAATAAAATTGGTGCCTCCGTCACTATACAAAATAGAGACAGGACCTCTGCGTGAAATGAAGCGTTTGAACGCGGCAAGAAATAGATCTGTGCTTAGATCGGAGACCAACTCTAAGTGAAGCGCTTTCGTCGTGAGACAAACAAATAAACAGATATAAGCCTTGTGGCTTTTAACTCCTCGTTTGCGTATATGCGTAATATAAAAAGGTCCGGCGTAATCGACAGCCGTGTAGACGAATGATTTAACTTGAGAAACCCTAATGGAGGGAAGATCGCCCATTGGTGGGTTAGTTGAACGCGGTTTAAGCTTGAAACATGAGTTACACTTCTGTACTCTTTGACGGATCAAATTGCGAGCGGCGAGAATCCAATATTTCTGCCTAATCAGAGCTAATACTAAAGCGGGACCTGTGTGTAAGTTCGATGTATGATAATGATCTACCAAGAGTGACACAATTCTACCTTTAGCGGACATCAAAACTGGATGTTTTTGATTAAAAGTCAATTGAGAATGGGTAAGTCTACCTCCTACTCTTATGATACCTTTGTCGTCAACAAAGGGGCGGAGTTTTAAAATTGGTTTGTTTGGGTATATTTTATTATTCTGAAGAGCGTCGAGCTCTTGAGAAAAATATTTAGACTGTTCGTAGCGTAGCACATAGTGTTCTGCGTGTTCTAAATCTTTCAATGTTATCACGCCTTGAGAGTTAATTAACTTTGAGAAGCGAAGTAGGTACACGAGTGAGCGAATGAATTTAATCCATGTCGAGCATCGTTCGGCGAGACAATGTATTGGGTGAGTGTTGTCCATTATAGATGTAGTTAGCGCGGGAAGTGATATAGTTTTAGTTTCCTGTGATTCTAATATTTCATTATTATTAATTTTATATTCCTTTACAGGCCATGTGTTGACCGGAGCGGACAGCCACTGCGGACCATGGAACCAGAGTGTGTTATTTAATAATCCTGTTGGCGTTACAGGGCGAGAAACAATGTCTGCGGGATTTTGTACACCACGAACGTGAAACCAGTGGCATGCGGGTAAAAACTCGTTTATTTGAGCGATGCGGTTAGCTACGAACGTATGAAACTTATGAGCGGGCGAATGAATCCAGGTGAGAGTCACCGTGGAGTCAGAAAACGCGTAAATTTTATTTATATTACAGCGCTTATTGAGGACATCACGAACTGAATTTATCAATTTTGTGAGCAATACTGCGGAGCAGAGTTCTAAGCGAGCGAGGGTTTTATTAGGATTGGAAACTTTAGATTTAGCGGTGAGTAATTTCACAGAGCGTGCGTTCGAGTTTTCATTCGTATCAACGCGAATATATATGACGGCACCGTAGCACTGCTGGCTGGCATCAGCGAACCCCATCAAAGTTATTCTAACTGTAGACGTTATGCCAATATGACGCGGTATTTTTAATTCCGATAAATGCGAAAGTTCCTTGTGGAATCGTTTCCATTTGGAAAAAATGAAATCAGGGACTTCATCATCCCAAGAAAGCTGTAATTTCCAACATTCTTGTATGAGTAGTTTCATATAAGCGACGACCGGGCTAATGAGACCTAACGGGTCGAATAAACGCGCAGTGACCGAGAGAATCGAACGTTTAGTGCAAGTCTCTGGAAAATCTATATTTATTTTAAAATGAAAATTGTCATCATTTGGTTGCCATTGCATGCCTACTATTTTTGTATATGCGTTTGGGTCGTCATCAAACTTGACAGCGAGTGGACTTCTGAGTGCGGATGGAATACGCGACATGAGTTCGTTATCATTTGAGATCCATTTAACTAAATTAAACCCTCCAGCTTTAAACATAGCGACCATCTCGTTATAAATTTTTTCAGCGGTGCTTATCCCATCAACGGAACTAATGTAATCATCGGTGTACATATGATTTTCGGCTTCATAAGCTGCGAGAGGGTACGACCCGCGGCAGTCAGCTGCTAGCTGACGCACGACGCGCATTGCGAGATAAGGCGAACTCGACACGCCAAAACAGACTCTATTGAACTGATAAATGTCAACAGGCGCATTGGAATCGAATCTAAATAAGATTCGTTGGAACGTGTGATGATGTGGAGAAAGCTTCACTTGAAAATACATTTTTTCAATGTCTGCGCTTATCGCGGTTGAGAACATGCGAAGATTGATAAGTAATTCGAAAATATTATTTTGTAACATTGGCCCTACATACAGCAAGTCATTGAGAGACTTTCCCGACGTGGTTTTGCAACCAGCATCTAGTACAATACGAGTTTTCGATGTTTCTTTGTCAGGACGATAAACGGCCCTGTGCGGCAGGTAATAAGCGGGAGCGTCTTGAAAATTATTTGGAACTTTAGATAAATACCCCTGGGTAATATATGTTTGGACAGTTGCGTTATAATCGGCGCGCAAATCGGGTGAGTCGAGTTTCTTTTCTAGATTTAACAGCCTGTATTTTGCTGCAGAATAAGAAGAACCTAATTCAGCAGGTGAGTGTTTGAACGGTAGATTAACCGTGTATCTGCCGGTGTCATCACGTGTGTAAGTTGATTGAAATATTTTTTCACAAGCCTCATCATCGAGACTAAAATGTTTCTTATCAGGAACGTTTTCTATTTCCCAAAATCGTTGCGTTAGTTCATCGAGCGTGTTATTTTGCGTATGACAAAAGAACGTCTTGTCATAGCTACGCGCGAGAGCGGGTTCGTCACGAGTGCGACAATAAGCGTTTAGCGAGCGCGGAAGACATTGGGCCTTGCCCATGACTACATATCCGAGAGTTGTTTCGATACCTACGACCGACGAGTACGGTGAGGTTGATTTATTTGATCCGAGTAAAAGCGGGAATAATTCGCTGCCAATCAGACAGTCTATTTCACCTGGTGAGTAATAATGTTCATCAGCCATCGGCAAATGTTGCAAATGCACTAATTCCGTTTTATCAACTTTGGCGTTGGGTAAAAAGTCCGTAATCGTGTCTATGACTCGAGCGCAAACTGTATAGACACAGCGCGAGTCGAAGCGAGAGTATATTTTAAATTGCGTTATTCCGGGAGAGTGGTTTTCGATTTGACCGATACCTTTGACGATAGAGGGCGCGGGCGTTATCTTTAAATTTAAACGTTCACAGCAGGATTTTGTAACAAAGTTACTCATCGATCCCGTGTCGAGAAATAAACGCATTAGACTTGTTTTGTTGTCGTTATGAACGTTAACAGTCGCGGTTGGCAACAATACTGTAGTATCACAATTCGAAATGCGCGCGGGAACCGTAACAGAGAGTGCGAAGTTGTTATCAGTATTTGCGAGAGCGCGTGGCGATCCGCCTTGCATGCGAGCGGTACTCGTCGGAGTCGAGCACTGCGATGGCGAATGCGAGTGCGAGTGAGAAGGGTGCGGCGGCGGAGGCATTGCGCAAGACGCATGTCGCGGCGCAGGCGCGTTCGGTATTCGATTCGCGTTACCACAGTTATCATTATGAGTGTTATCAGTTGATCGCGGGAATTGGGATGCATTTGAATGAGTATCGAAATGCAATAATGAGTGATGCTTGCGATTGCAAATCGAGCATCTGTTTGATGATTTACATGCACCTACGTGGTGAAAACCTAAACAATTAATACAAAAAGTATGTTGACGTACAATATCGTTGCGCTTTTGCGTATTTTGATTTAGAAAATATTCACACTTGAATAGAGGGTGAGCTTGTTGAGAATTGCACACTTTACATGGTCGAGGCTGAGAACTAGTGTCAGATCTGTCAGACTTATTATAGGAAGTCTGAGGTTGAGGTGCCGTAAATTGAGTGCAAAACGTTTTTGTTTTGTTATATTGCGGTGTGGGTTTAATAAATTGAGTGCGAGTATTATTATTAGATTGAGAGCGTGATGGCGCGTGGAGGACTTGGAGTTTACTTTGTTCAGTTAAGAATTTTTTCAAATCATTAAATTTTGGAATATTGACATGTCTATGAGCTTGTTCAAATAAGTCAAGCATAGGTTTTTCTAGCTTGCTTAATGCAATGTGAGTTATAATGAAGTCTGACAAGTTGTCAATCTTTAAGCGTTGCAATGCTGCTTCAGCGGAGCAAAAGTTGTCAAGCATATTGTCAGCTGACTGTCCCGACCTCTGTTGTAACATTTGGTCTAGATAAATGGAAGCCTGTACCCTTGTATCCTGGTATTTTGCTAGAAGAGCCTGCCAAATAATTTCATAGTTTTCAGAGGTAGCGGTGATTCCAGAGCACACATTTAGTGCCTTGCCAGAGAGGCAGCCAATTAGGTACTGGATTTTTTCAGCGTTTGTGAGGCGAGTATTAGTGTGTATAACACTGCGGAAATTTTCATAGAAAATTGGCCATTTACAAGGAGCACCGTCAAAACCTATAAGATTGAGGGGCGGTAATTTAGTGTTAAAATTATCGTTTTTTCTTTTGTCCTCAAGTTCTTGTCTCAGAGTGGTTTCCGCCTGTTTAATGTAACAATATAACTCATCAAATGTATTAAGAATACTATAACTCGGCTGAACTTCCGGGTCTTCTCTGAGCTTTTCAATCATAAGTTTATCTACAGTGTCTACATAATCTGACCGCGTTTTATCGACAGATTGAGCCCTAGCTAGAAACTGTATGCGTGTTACATCATCGGATACCTTTAGGCTTAAGTTATAAACATCCTGGATTATTAGGAACAAACATTGTTTTTTCTGTTCCAAAAAAGTTATCATGACGTGGTCGTCACACGAACTTTGTGCGTCTTCACCGTCTTTACTTTTGTCTTTACCCATCGTAGAACGTAAAATAGTTATTACCTATGCACTATAATTATGTTCTTTAAAGCGACACAGTTGAAAGCTAAGAATAATTATGACAGCACGGTTTTAAAAGTAATGGCGGGTAGGTAGGTATTTAGCGAGTGAATGACCAAACTAATTTACAATTTATTTTGCGAAAATTTTTAACGATATACTAGAAATATATGCACTGACTTATAGAATGATTATAGTAATTGAGTTTTGAGAATTATTTTCTGTAAAATAATGTAATATGTAAGCGATGAAGTTTGGTTTACTGGCGGTGCGTAAGCGTGGTTGAACGAGAGTAAATTGCGTGAATAATAGTATTTATTGCGTATTATGTGAGTGAGTAGATTTGCGGGATTGAGAATTTATTAATATGTAGGGAGGATCAGGATCGTAAGGACCAAACACTTGGAAGGGCGGGAACCAACCTCTTTACTCGGCGCCTGCCCTCTTGTCCAGGGATTGAGTTCGTGGTCAGCACACACACAATAGATTTGTAAATTCACATTAACACCATTACCAATTCACGACACTGGGGGCTTTTTGGATGCACAGTACTTGCGGTGATTGCGGATTAGATTATTTAATTAACGTTTCAAAAAGTTTTATGCGCGCGCGGCCATTGATGGTGTTGCACTGAGGTTGAGGTAGGGAGGGGAGGAAGTTGCCATGTAAAAAATGTGTAAATGATGCGTTTTATGTAGTGCGCTTTTTTTGTTGCGCTGATGTAAAAATAAATAATTGAATTAAATAAGTGACAATATTGGCGCAGCCAGGCAGAGGACCCAGAATACTAGCCGCATTGCCGCGCTGGATGGCGAGGCTTAGGCGTAGACCCAGATAGCTGCTGGCTCTGGGGTCTCGAGTGGCTTCCACCAGTTTTTTAGAAATATCTCTAAAGAGCTGGTGGGCACCCATTTGTTTATTTATTTATGCACTTTGTTTGAAAGCATTGTTTACATTTTATAGGGTTTTTTAATGTTAACTTTATTAAAAAGAGAGATAGGTAATCAAAGTGTACTCCAATTTCAATGTCATTTACATTTGGGTTTTAATTCTACTTTCTGTAATATACTTGAAACGCTATAATTATTAGAGGAACGGAACGCTAGAATAATCAGATTCTAATATTGTGTCATATTTATCATTGGATCCATTTGTCTTAGTAATAAACGAAAGGTTTAACTTATTCTCGTCTATGAACTTAAAATACTGTTTCCAATAAAACAATCAATCGTTAAAAATTTGATTCTTCCATTAAACAACTACATCATCACGTATGAAAGCGATCTGATAGAATTTAAGACGAAAGACAATCAATTAGAAAGTACATTATAATTAAACCCAACTCTTTACCAATAACAACATTATCTTTTTACACACAGATTTATAATAATTGGCATTCTTTGTAATTTAATTTAAGATATCTTTAATGTGAATCTCTTCACCAGAATTTAAAAAGTTTAGCACTTGAAATCTTAAACGTATTAATTTAAGATTTTTTTTATAATCTGATATAGTTTTGAAACTTTTATTTGTTAAACACTTTTTTCAAAATACTTATTTTTTAAAATACTTAGTACAGTGGTTTAGGCCAGGCCAAAGTCCCTAGCAAGTCGCACATGAGTATAAGATTCTGTACACAAAAAATCTAGTCTCATGTTCTTTTGAAATAGGCATCGTTAGTAAATCATAAAATAGTTATTTTTTTGTGTTGTTCTATTTTAAGCACAGGAAGGCAGTCAAACAGCCAAGATAGTGCCGTAGTGTTATTGTTTTTCTTTTTCTTTTTTGTGTTTAGCGTTTTATTATTTATTTGTTACATCTTTGTTTTGTGGACACCTCATCGATTAGGCCCCTCCAGAATACCAGCGTTGCAGCGGCTTTATGTCGCTGTAGCGCTGAGTGCAGAGAGTGAGTGTAGTGCTGAGACTGGGGCCTAGTTGGCCACACTTTGTCTTTTGTTTTAGCTTTATATTGTTACAGTAAAAATCGTACTTTTGTCTTTATTCATTTTTTTCTACATGTATGTATTTTAATAGTGTGTGCCAATAAATGTATTTTATTTATTTATTTCTTTCTTTCTTAGTTATTGGTGTTCCTCGCAAAATAGCCTCTGATGTTAATGTTCCGAATAGTGGAACAATAATAACAACGATACGATCATAACACAAACTGATTACTGCAACACACGAAACACGGGAACGTATTACGAAGATCAAAGAATCGAAATATATAGAAAAGCACGTCGCGGCTCCTTCTGAAGTGAAGTATGCACGCGACAAATGTACGATGCAGATAGCCGCCTTTGTAGAAATTCGATTTTGAGAAGGCCTCCGGTCCGAGGCCATAAAACATAAGACCGCCCTCCCTGTCACCAAGAAATTTCTTTCGATTAACAACGAATTGTTGGAGCTAATCTATAACCTATTCACGTGTATCAAGATCGACATTAGTGAGTGTGCTTTCGGAACGTAATAGTTGTATGTTACAGCCGTAAAATTTATGACATCGCTTTGTGGTGAGAGCCGTAAAATGAGACAAGGGATACCGCCGCGATACGGCATAGGATGTGGCGAGGCACGCAACACTATAATAATATGTTTTGTTTATCTTCCACTAGAGTATTTGGTTTTATATTTTTAAGAAGGTTTGGTAGCTTTGTTGCTATCATGGACTGTTTCTATAAACAATGCCAGTGAAAAGAAAACACTTAAATTACTGGAAAAGCTTCCGTCTAAGGGTGGATTTCACCAAAGTTGTATACGTCTTATTCTTAGTATAAATCCATATTTACACACGTGTAAATGAACTTTACGTTTCACCAACGCTTAACCTAATGATAAAGTCACTACACTACAGTTAATTCTTATACCGCCAATTTTGGCCGCATTAGCCCCTATTCTTAATTCTTAATGTCACTAATGTCATTTAAAGCAGCCTTCAAATTAATATTGTAAATAAAAAATGCCGCGTCGTTTGAGATTGTTGATTGACGAATCTGATAGCAGTGATGAAGATTATTTTAGGCCCACGCCCGAGATGGTTTAAGGAAAGAACAAATTACTTAGAAGATTAACAACAACAACATTTTTTTGATGTCTTCGTCAGAAACGTTACGTCAGACAAACAATGTTACGCCAGAAAATAGAAAAGTGTCAAGCGCCTTTGCTCTCGTACGAGATAAACTGCAACTATACTTTGGTGGTTAATACGCTCATTCGTTCGATCCACATAGGTTCGTTCAATAGCACAGAGTAACTATGCGAGAGTAACTTATTCTTACATTAGCGTGGTGAAATGAAATACAAGTTATACGTATGATAAATCTAGGTAGTAAATTTATACTCGGGTAGCTATTCTCGTGTAATTTTGATATTGGTGAAATCGGGTCTTAGACATAAAATATAATTTGATTAAATTATACTGTTCTACATTTCATTAGAAAATGTTAAATTATAATATAATTTACCATCAAATAGATAAAGCAGTACCTAGTTAATGACACAATAATTTCAAGAAAGGCTGAGTCGAAAATATTAGTTGTGAAGAACAAAAACAGATTAACTGTAATTTGAAACTAACGTATTTTCTCAATAAGTATGATGTAGTAAGATAAATGATAACTCTAATGTTTAATTGCATGAGCCCAGCAGTGGGACGTTTATAACATGATGATGAATGTTCCAATGAGTTCAGGTGGCTAAGTAATACAAATAATGGCCGCACTTATGAAGTCTATTTACAAGAAGGCAGTTACAACGAAGTGACGACAGTGTTATTCCTTTTAATGCGGGTTACTTAATTTAAGATTCCGCTCTAAAATATTTAACACTTTCTTGTGCAATAAATATAATATATATGTCTTCATCTGTGCCTATCGCACGGCTCCAACTGGTCACTTTCCAATAAATCTGATAGAACATTTTACCAGTCATCGTTCTTGGTCCAGCGTCGCCCAAATGACGCTCATTAGCTCAACCCTTCCTCGGTCGGTGTAAGAACAAGGTCATTATTCTCGTCTTTGACCACTGCGCCGTAAACTCGGACAAGAAGCTCTTGTTATTTTTACTGGTTCTTTTAGTGCTTCCCGTTACAATCAATCGTTGAGACTTTAAGTTTGTTGATTTAGTTGGAAGATTGTTACTGACTACTCCGTTTTGCATTGAACCATAAACCCTTATTCGTCATGTGATCAAGTTACTGTTTTATTGCTTGTTAATTTGTTTGGCTGAAAAGAGTAAGTAGCTAAGTACAAAGTTTCTGGTTAATTTTAATTAAACTTTAGATTGATAATCAAAGTATGATTGATACTCTCCGTACTCATGTTAGTTATTACATGTACTTTATTAACTTTCATATACGCATGACACATGCACTTCAAGATCCCATATTGAAAACAGCACTTTTTTATTTTATCAAATCTCTGCCAAGAACTATCTGGAACGTGTCACCTTAAGCCCAAAACCGATGTCCAACTTTTAAATATACACGTTTACATATTGATCGCTAGTGAACGGTTATTAAATAATTATGTTTGCCCTGCCCCTAGCTTAAATCTATTGCAGAGTAACTTATGATCGGCTAAGTATCGTTTACTGTGGCCGTAAAGTTATCGATATCGTCAACGTTGCTTTCAACGACGCTGTAGGAACTGGTTGCGAACGAAGCCGGGTGTGCGCGATAGCCATCTACTTAGTCGGGTGACTATGATTAATACGGAATTGGAGGTAGTTGAACGAAACTTTCAATAATATATATTTTAATTATTTTTTGAGGAGGAAGCTTTGAATGTTTTAACCTTACCTGTACGAGCCATCGTACAGTTATGTAAAAACATCATCGCTAGCAGTGGGTTATAATATCTGCAAGTAGTGTAGCGGCACCTTTACATGTCAACATCGCCGCGAGTTAGTTTTGTTAATTTAGCATTTTTATATTCAATTTATAATATTAAAACAGTGTACGAGCAGCACTCAATCAGAGCGGTTTGATTTCATCATCCCCGAAATCCTTTTAGCATATCAACCCCAAAGTGTGGAGAACCCCCATATTTTTTTGGTCCTTCGAGCATTGAACCTAGCATGCGGCGTTCACAGCTGGGACCGCGCGTATCATAATTTGGCGAAGTAAATCGCGTCACGAAGTGCTGGCATCGAATATCATTTATCGAACAATTAACAACTGAACTTAAGTGCTATTGAGACAGTTTGTAGTGACCTGTGACTTTTGGTGCGGTTGTGGCTAGGGCTGCCACGTTTTTTATCATCGTTCCACGATTACGAGCTACGCGTTATCACCATCATCACTTTGTGGGCTGGCAAGTTCGCAGCGTCTCGCAGCGAAGGGTAACTGATCCTGATTTCTGACTGTGCATTGGATTATCAATGCATTATCAAATAATCAAATACAAAAATATTTTAATAATTGTAGTACTTAATCCGTACTTGTCTGTGTAAATCCAATAAAATATAAAATTGCGACATTTAGACTGATTTTCAAGCGACTAACTTTCTCAGAAGGTTTTCCTTTTTAATACGAGAAGACTGAAGACAGTAGCGCGCACTCTACAGGGAATTCTAAGCCAATGGGTACAGGCATCTGACTGACATACGACAGATAACCAAGCGAAATTAGAACAAACTCTTAATATTTTTTTTATTGTGGTGTCACGTTTTTGATGGTAAAAACGTGACACCACAATAAAAAAAAATATTAAAATAAAATAAAATTCTTTAATTCACGCAACATACAATGTAAAGATGGTAAAAATACAATGAGGTCTGTATAATATATACCTTACAGACTGAGACAGACAGACAATGAACACCACAATGGGATTCGAACCCTAGCCACACCAACCCATATCTTTTTGTGCCAATCTCACTACGTTGCTCTTAATCTTCTTATTCTTCTTCTTAAGTCTAAGAACAGTCTACTTATTGTAAATTACTTTTAAGTGGTATTGAATAAATTATTTTATTATTTTTCTAATAAAAAACGTAGTGAAGGTTTCTCTCGATATAACAATTGTGTGGTCACCACAGCGTGATCACTATCTATAAGACGCCGCCCATCACTAAATTATACATAATAATGATTTCCACGACGCGTACGTCAGTCCAAAAGCGCATAATGCGCGTTCCGATATGTTTACGGCTGAGATAGGCTAATAATTTGTGATGCTTACAAATTATGTGCGTTTTAGTGTGTTTGCTTAATTTTTTATAAGATATTTTCATCTTTAAATTTTTATCGACAAAATGAAGTATTTTTATTGCGAACAGTGTTGACCATACTACTACATAACAGTTGTAAAACTTATTTATTTAACAAAGAATCGTTGTTAACGATTACTTAATTAACAATGATTGAGAGAGAGAGAGAGAGAGATTTAGGAGAAACCTAAGTATAAAAAAATTAAAACTTGTTAGCGCGGATAGCGTATTTAATAAAGGGATGGTGAACGATAGATTATTACTTGTTATTTAATTTGTTGAAATAAAAAAAACATCACATTTGACTTTTTAATAATGTTTGTCCCTTAATAATTACGCTTAATGAATCTGCATAAACAGCTTTATTGAGTTTAGTAAAATTATGAACGTGTTTTTAATATTAATGGGGCAATACAAGTAAAGGGCGTGTTACTATTTTGAGTGTCTATTTGAATATCATTTAATTTGAATGAATGAATGCCATAATTTAATAATCTTTATGACGTCGAACTTACAATAAATAACAAGGTTTGTCTGAGTACTTTACTAGGACTGCTGCATTTTTTAGATTCTTTGGAAAAGTATTTAGGTACTAAAGTGTTCACTAAACTGATGTTGCTGACTGTTAGTAGCTCCTAGAAGACACAACCAATACAAAATACTAATTTACATCTCTATTAAAAATTGTATGTTAGATTTGCAATAAAAACTCCTTTGAGTTATTATTGCAAATCTAACTCGTGGGCTTATTTTTAGAGCAGCATGCAAATTCCGATACGAATTTTGCATAGTACCTACGGCTCCTTGTTCTAAGAAAAATCAATTTTACGGTCCCATTCGGAAGAAAGCATCAAACTTGGCAGGAATGTAGCTTTTATTGTACATGTACTTCAATATCGATTTAGAAACACGTCGGGAAATGAGTGCTTCCCCCCCTCCCCCCACCTTTTATGTCCCTAATCGTGTTTTTTTTTATTTATCATGAAAACGGTTAAAACTACGTAAGAACTGTCAAAGAACAATATATTCTACATTTAATTCTCTACAATATTGTCTTTAAAGAATCTAAACTGAAAATCACATAATAAGCTAGCTAGAAGCAAAACTTTTAAACTACATCCCATCTTTTCCAATGTTTTTTTTTAAACACAAGCCGGTTGCTGATAACCCAACTTATGATTTACCACCAAATCACGCTTTAAACTACCGCAGGCCCCCGGCTCCTGTCGACGGGTAACATCTCATTCCTGCTACGAGTAGAGCCCTTTAATTAACTCAACCGCTTACTTAAAAGCCGAAGGTAGAAACACATTTTAGAAACACACCTAGTCCGCTTTAACCCCTCCAAAACACAAGTTTGCGCATTTACCGCGAAAAAACATCCCTTCGTCGTACCTCTGAACTTTGAGGGAGCTCCCCTTGATACCAATCCGACTATTGGAATCCTTGGCGTCGATATTTCGAGTGACGTTCAGTTTCGTGGTCATTTGGAAGGTAAAACTAAATTAGCTTCGAAAAAGCTGGGTGTGCTTAATAGAGCGGGTCAGTATTTCACGCCGGCCCACCGTTTACAACTGTATAAAGCACAGGTCAGGCCGCATATGGAATACTGCTCCCATCTCTGGGCTGGAGCACCCCAATACCAACTCCTTCCATTTGACCGCATTCAACGCAGAGCTGCTCGAATTGTCGACGACGTGGTTATTTCAGGACGGCTCGATCCACTGGCTATTCGGAGAGACGTTGCGTCTCTCTGTATATTGTACCGTATATATCATGAGGAGTGTTCTGAGGAATTGTTCGGCTTGATCCCTGCCGCTGATTTCCTTCACCGCACTACACGCAATCGACTGTCATTCCATCCACATCACCTTGATGGATGGCGGTCTACTACTGTGCGTTTTTCAAGAAATTTCTTGCCTCGAACTACAGTGTTGTGGAACCAGCTCTCGGCGGCAGTATTTCCGGACCGTTATGACTTAGGGATCTTCAAGAAACGAGCCTATTCCTTCCTTAAAGGCCGGCAACGCACCTGCGATTCCTCTGGTTTTGCTTGTGTCCATGGGCGGCGGTGATTACTTTCCATCAGGTGACCCGCTTGCTCATTGCCTCCTTCTGCTATAAAAAAAAAAAAAACATTTCACTAGGAATCATTCTCAGGTTTAGGTAAAACATGGTGTTGTAACCCACTTAAGGAACTATTATTTAATCTGTGCAATAGATACCTACTTATAATGGTTTAGTAGGAGATATTAAAATAAGATCTCCACTGAAAATCGAAACCAGGACTTGATCCCAGGACTTGTGGCTGATGGTGTTACGCTAGCGCACAGTGCGGCATGTAGACTATAATTTTTTTGTAATAATTTTTAGGTTTTCCAAGGTTTTTTTAAACACAAACCAGTTGCAGATAATAGAAGGCTGACTAAAAAAATGATGTTTACTCTTAAATGTTCTCTTTCCTAACTTTTTTATTATAACTATATTGATATTTACTCTAAAGAATATAAAATTGATCTATAAATCTCAAGTTATAAAATTCCACTAGCAGAAAACGTCGCGGCCGCTAAGCTATTTAACGAATAACCCAAAGATTCTTAGCTCTCAACAAATCCCCTTTCAGAACCAAGAAAGCTTTCATGCGTCTTTTATTTCTTTTTCAAAACTTTTATTTCTCATAAGCCTTTGATACCGCAGCCGTATGCAGCCCGATGATTATTTATATCATAATTGTGTAAGAATGAATGACGCGTAAATATAATGTGCGCTGGCTATTAGTGGCTGGCACTGACGGGTCGGCTATAAAAGGACAGTGCGTTCGTAATGTTGTTAAAGTGTACTTCGGATCTTCCCAGGGATAGGTTAATGGATTGCTGAACTATTCAGCTGCGTTATGAATAGGAACTACGATGAACTATTCAGTTCACTATAGTTATGGGAATAACCAGCGTTGAGGAGCGTTTAATTTTCTAAAATGATATTTAAGAAGTCATCAAAGATTATATAAAACATTTAATTTAAGCAAAGTGACATTTTTAAAATCCATACAAGTTAGGAAAGGATTCTCTTTATTTTCCTACATTTCTAGATTCCTAGATAGAGGTGGTCTACTTTCAAAACCCCCTAAAACAAATATTGGTCAAAATTTAACTATTACCATAAAAGCAAAATACAATGAATTCCTTCCATGATCCACTAATGATTACGTAACAAATCCCACAAAAACACGTTTAAAAGCCATTAGAAAAAGTGACTTTTGTATCAAAACCCACTAAAACACTAGTCAAGTCAAGTCAAGTCAAAATATATTTATACAATAAACTCAATTAATAAGTACTTTGAATCGTCCAAATCTTTTTTAACCTACCACCCATTCAGGACATAATTTTTTAACTGTGGCAAAGAATGGGCGCAAGATACCACAACGCACAAAAGCAACAACATTTACAAACAAAAAAAAGAGTATGTCGTTACCAGGTCAATACAATATATGAATATAAAAATAAAAAAAATGATGCAATACAAAATTACAATACAATGTAGTATCAATTAAATAAAGACAATTAGAAATAGCTGTTGGAGTGCTTGGAGCATTTCAGATCCAAGCTGTTTTGTCTTCTGTGTAATCTGACACTTTATAATAAGCTTTTTTATAAAGCTTTTCTTTGATTTTGATTTTAAATTTATTAAGATCTAATTTCTAATTATATCATTTGGTACTTTGTTGTAAAATCTTACACACAGACCCCTAAAAGAATTATTTATTTTATGGAGCCTAGTATAAGGTACTGCTAATTTGTTCTTACTTCTAGTGTTTACATTGTGAATATCACTGTTTTTTGAAAACATTCCAGTATTTTTATGAACATAAATCAAATTTTCATAAATGTATTGTGATGCAACTGTCATTATATTTATATTCTTAAATCTCTCTCTGAGAGAGTCGCCAGCCTTTAGGTTATAGATTGCTCGAATAGCCCTCTTCTGAAGCACAAAGATAGTTTGAATGTCGGCAGCATTTCCCCACAGTAAAATGCCGTACGACATTACACTATGAAAGTAACTGAAATAAACTAATCTGGATGTATCAACGTCAGTTAACTGACGGATCTTCATTACTGCATAAGCCGCAGAGCTAAGTCTATTCGACAATTTAGCTATATGTGGGCCCCACTGAAGCTTGGCATCTAACGTGATGCCTAAAAACACAGTGGTGTCCACAGGATTCACATTCTTATCTTTAATTTGTACACTAGTTGTTACTTGCTTAACATTAGGCAATACAAATCTTACACATTTGGTTTTTCCCTCGTTTAATAGCAAGTTATTTACACTAAACCAGTGAACAATCTTTGAGATCGCATTATTCACATCGTCATAATTTGGGTGTCGTCGTTTCACTTTGAATAAAAGTGAAGTATCATCAGCAAACAATCTTTCTTTTACAAAATAAGGTAAGTCATTAATATAAACCAAAAACAAGAATGGACCTAGACAAGAATGGAGTATTGAACCCTGCGGAACTCCCATTGTAACTACTGATCCCGGAGATCTTTTACCGTTAATGTCGACCTTCTGAATCCTGTTACTCAAGTATGAGATTAGAAGGCTCAAAGAAGCATCCCTAATTCCATAGTGGTTAAGCTTCCTGACCAAAGTTTCATGTAAAATACAATCGAAAGCCTTGGATAAATCACAAAATACCCCTAGGGCATCCTGTGATTCCTCCCAGGTATCAAATATTTGGATTAAAAGCTCAACACCGGCGTCAGATGTTGAGCGACCCCTAGTAAAACCATACTGTTTACAATGTAAAAGTTTATTTCTATGAAAATGAATTTGAATTTGGTCTAGCATCAACATTTCAAAAATTTTACTAAATGTGGGTAGCACAGAAATAGGTCTAAAATTAGAGGGGTCAGAAGTGCTACCTGATTTAAACAATGGAATTATTTTTGCTATGTTTCATTAGGTCAGGAGAAACACCACAGTCAATGCATTCGTTAAATATGCAAGCTAAAACTGGAGCTATTGTCATAATTACTGATTTAGCGACATCCACGGAATTACCCCACAGATCAGCAGTTTTCTTTTTATTGAGAGTGTTAAATGTTTTTAATATATCTATAACACAAATTTTTTGAAAACTGAAATTACTTTCACAATCTTTAACATTCTCCTTCAAAACAGATTCAGCTACAGTGGGGGAGGAAATCAAGGCTTTTGTAGTTGAAACTGGAATGTCAGTAAAAAACCTCTCAAATGCTGCAGCAACATCAGCATCAGAAGTCAAGGTTTTATTATCACAATTTAAATTGTAATCATTATTACGACTTCTGACCTTTCCTGTTTCACTATTTATAATATTCCATGTCATTTTTATTTTGTCATTACTATTCTTAATCTTAGAACTCAGATAGTTTGCCTAGGCTAATCGGCATACTCTTTTAAATAACTTTGAATAATTTTTAACATATAATTTGAAGTCGTCGCTGGTGTTATAGTTGCGTTCACCATAAAGTTCATAAAGGCGTTTCCTACTTTTGTGAATACCAATTTTAGCCCATTCATTAAAAGATGCAGTACTACTAACCGAGATCTTTTTTGGAACAAAAGATTTATTCAATTCTGAACAATATATGTTAAAAAATCATTATAAAAGACATCAGGGTTGTCATTGTATTCTAAATAATTTAATTTTGTATCTAGATTTCTTTTAAAGCGTTCCAACCGACCTGCAGTTTTTGGCACAACAGTGATATTCTTTTTCATCACTTGCTTAAGCTGGTGTGGAAAACTGACCATTTGGCCACAATGATCAGAGTCCAGGTTATTAATAATTTGCTTAGCCAGTGGTTTTACATTTGTATATATGTTATCAATACAGGTGGCCGAAGTTGCAGTTATTCTTGTCGGCTCCAAAAATAAATTATTCAAATTGTATGATAGAAATAAGTTTTTAATTTTAGTTGACAATGTGGAGTTTTCTAGCAAATTTATATTAAAATCACCGCAAACAATTATTGTTTAACCTACATTGCGGACCTTACGCAATGTCTCATCCATAACTTTTTCAAAAAGATCATACAATGGTGAAGGAGGTCTGTATACACTTATCACAACAAACTGCTCCAACTCCACACAAGCTATTTCTATTGTTCGCTCAACCGAGAGGCTCACTATGTCTTTGCGTTCTTTTAATTTAAACTTTTTACTAACAATAATTAAGGAGCCACCATGTATTGCATTTCCTCGACTGAACGAACTTCCTACCAAATCATTCTTAAAATTGAACATGAACTGATGGTCTCTAAGCCAGTGCTCGGTAATGCAAAGAATATCAATATTATTACAGTTCATGAACAATTCAATCTCTAAATCTTTGCCCATCATTCCTTGGATGTTCTGGTGAACAATGTTCAAAGATTCTACATTTTTTAAATTTAATGATTGACCGGGGCTTTTTATAAAGCTATTTTTACATTGATTTAATTTCATTTTATTTGCAAATATTTTGCAAGAGAGTTCCTCTTTTGTCTTATTATTTAATTCCAATAATTTGCTAGAGGTGTCCTCTATTGTCTTATAATCTAATTTAAATTAATTGGAACAAATTCAAAGTCTGAATTGGCATGTCAGTATGTTGCAGATCAATAGAAGCCGCTGAGCTAGCCATGTTATTGGCTAAAATACTTAAAATAAAATGATAGCGAATTTGCTATCTGTCGCTTAAAATAAGTCTTAAGATAATATTTATCTTTTGTCAATATAAAATTATTATCTAATAATTTATTTATGTCTATTAATTCTACTTTCTTTTCATAGAAAGCCATTGTATTCAATGTCAAATTAAGCTTAAATCTATAATTATTTTCTTCGTGTGGCAAGTTTTTACTGTAAGGAAGTGTGAACATTATAATTTTTGGAATATTTAAAGAAAGTAATTTTTCATAAAAGTTAACTAATACTTTTTTGTTCACATTTCCCCTTTTCCCAATTAAAATAATAACAGTTTCTACATTATTAAGGTCATGTGAAATCAATTTTTTCATTATATCATGGTATGTCAAACCAGGCATACAATAATTTAAGACAGTTTGCCCCTCAGTGTTTAAAAATTGACCCAACCCTCTTCCAATTTCATCACTAAACATTAGAGTGCTACTTTTAGTACATTTATTGTCTTTTTGGTAAGAAATATTGGAATTCAAACTGGACAAACCATGGCATAGTTGCTTAGGAGGTGAGGGATCACACACTGGTATGGACATGGAATGCTCCGAGGCAGCCAGGCCTGCCGCCAGGGATTGCCTAGACTCATTATCAAAGTTCTCAGTCCGAGAACTATCCAAAAGGTTATTTAGGGCCAGTATGTATTCCCCAATCTCCTTCTTTGAGGACTCATACCTAGTAGTCATACTTGTTAATGACTCCTGCAAACTAGTTAACTTATAATTTAATTTTTCAATTTCAATGTCATATTTTAATTTATTGTTTTCTAATAATGATGAACACTCATTTAATTTATTAACTAATTGTAATCTTTCTTTAATTAATGTTACATTTTTCTTCATACAGACTTTTTTTTTTCATTAAAAGTTGAGTTTTCTTAATACATTTATTTAATTTAATATTTTTTTTAAATTTATTTCTGCTAAATTTAACAGGCTGGATAGTGGCACTGGAATAAATACTATCCTCCTTTGTTAAGTCAATTGTTACCAAAGGATTAATATTAAATGAAGCAGAAACTATTTCAGGCGCACAGCTAACTAACTCATCGAACAGACTTTGGTTCTGTATGGCAGTTACTTGTAATTTGTCACATTCTAGAGTACTTATACTACAATTAGCCTCATGTAACTGCCTTTCCAACCCAGAGATACGCACAAGGGCCTGCTCATACTCATCCCTGCATTGGTCGAACCCGTCTACTAACAACTGAAGCTTGTCCCGTTCCTCATTAATACAATTACACTCAGAATGTAATGAAGACATCTCTTTTTTTCAATTTATTGTTTCTATCCAGTAAGTCCAACATTTCCTTTTCATTGTCATCTCTTTCCCTATTCAATTGTTTGATTAACTCCTTGGATGCCTTCAATTCCTGCAAAGCCAGGTGGAGCTTAGACTCTTCCTGACGAGCCAAGGCCTTTCTAGTACCAGTATACATTTTGAATTGATAAAATGTTTAATGTACTTATAGCAATTAGAACCAGGGAGATACTCAACCAATGTTATAAAGTTAACTGAAATTTAAAAAAAAAAAGAGATGTAAGTACCCTTTTTAGCAAATAAAATAAAGGTGTACTTAACTAAAATGTTCTCTTTAAAAGTATGTTTATTTAGAATGCATAAATAATGATAAAAATACTACCTTGTAAAGAGAAAACAATGAAATAACACAATAATTACCAACAACAATTCGAATAATGAACTGTCATTCGCCGATTCGATTGAAGTTTTATGATTCACAATAAGTAGCACTTAGAGTCACAAAAAACACTTTGTTAAACGTTTAGTTGTGCAAGTCTGTCACTATCAACTTCCACTAAAATAGAGGTGGCCAATAGCAGAGCTTTATTACGACACGTGACTTTAGAAAAGTATGTCGCTATTGGTCGTTGCGAACGATGCTTTATGCGGTTTTGTATTAAAATTTAAAATGAATTATATCTTCGTTTGTGAAAAAGTGCTGTTAAGGGGGTTTGAAAGTAGACCCCTCAATAATTGTAGCTTTAATATTCCAAATTCGTGGGCTTTTTTTTAGAACAGCATGCAAATTTCGATACGAATTTTGCGTAAGATTAAAGCAATACTGCTCTAAGGTGGCCAAAGACTATATTAGGTGACAGTGGCAACTGCGAGTTGTGCCCTACGTACAACGAGAAGTGAGCCAGCTTTACACGTGTTCACGGGGAAACTCTCCCGAGACACTAGTCTTTAGCCGAATAAAGAGCGCGCTTCGACGGGCACTGATTTGGCGTCAAGAACTAACGCAAATGGTCTCCTGCGCGAGTAGTTTGCTGGCGCAGAGACATCTGGCACTTCTTGTATAACCTAACGGTTGGTCTCGAGGTGCCAGTACAAATAAAACTTAGTGAGGTAAGGAGAGGGGATGCTCTAAGGTGGCAGTAGAGCCAGGATTTTCTACATAAACGTCTCCCACCTGGTCGAAGTATTTTCGCCAAGGTCTTTCTATTTCACTTTCGCCTTATAAACTTCATACTTTAGTCTTCTTTTATCAATTCTCTCTACCTGACCAAACAATCTAAATCTGTCGAATTAAAAGAAATTACAAACAAGATTAAGTAGACGGCAAGGGTAGTAATCGCAAATCGTGTATTTGCCTACGATGCCAATAAGATCCTGATAACTGGTGCGCAAGCGGCTCGGCCTGTAACCTGTAACATGCATCGTGTAATCACCACTTATCAGTGCCTATGCCCGCATCAGATACCTCGATGCTCTCAACTTGGTACTTAACTAATCATTAACAAGTCTTGTGCATGTAACAATTTGCTGGCTGTATCATTATGACGGATTGAGCAAGAATCCTGCAATAATTTACTTAAGTGTGACTAATTTCTTATGCAACACAAAGCAGCTTATGTCGACGGAATCTTTATATTTTTGTTTATTTATATCAGCCTATTTTTATTTAGTAAGGGTTTCAGTAAAGGCTTCCCTTCCTTCTTTTAGTTTATTTTAGTCCGCCGCTTACGTGGGCAAAGGCGGTCCAGCTCGTCATCATACAAGGTCGGCAACGCGTCCAAATCGCTTATATCACCAGTCGGACCGTATGCTACCTGATTGCCACCTTAATGGTATGAATAAAAAAACAAAACTGAACCAAAACAAATGACGTAACCCGTTGTTTCCAGCTAATGAGTGAAAAAGTTCGAAATCGACCGATTCGCGTGATTCACAACAAGCGGGTCGTTAACGCTCCGAATCGTGGCGTGGGTCCGATTGTCCCTTGTAGGGCGCGCGTCGTCTCGTTACCGCGCGCCGTATTTGGGGCCGGCGCGCGGCGCAGGCGCAGGCGCCGTTGAGGGTTAATTTTGGCCACTAGACACTTTGCTGTTAACTACTTAGGTATTGCAGTTGGTACTGTCTACTTTTTGTCATTGTGTATTTTGTTATTTTTTGTTTGTTTAAAATTGTCGTGATCAGCTAAATTTTAAGTAATTATTCGTAATTTTTTTATACTTAACTAACTAGCTGCCCGCCCGCCACTTTATTTGCGTGAACACCGTCACTGTATTCCGTGACGAATTTCCAATAAATTTATTTTATTACACAAACCTAGTTCTGACTTCTGACAATTACGAACACAACAAAAACAGAATGAGCCGTTCTGAAGTGATGCGCGCATAAACATTTCGGTAATTGATTTATATTATAATAGATAGATATACTGTCTTTGCGTAAATCACCGAAAAGTTTATCAAGAAAAATCGGATAAAAAAAAAACGTTGTTTTTTTGTTTCTACACCAAATCAATATTTACAATAAGACAATATAAACAATGTAAATCAATATTTACATTAAGTCAATAAAATGAAAAATAGAAAAAATGGCTACATAGAAATTTATGTAATAAATAATACTTACTTGAAAAATAAAGAAGAGTCTTCGATGAGATGACGGTTGACCGACAGGAATCATGTTGTTAAAAACGTACTATGAATGAATATAAAGAGGGCAGATAGTGCCTGCTTTGTAATGCTATCATTGTCGTGACGCGTTTAACATGAGGTCGCTTGTTACTGCCGCCTTATTCAGGCAGCGCAGACGCCGCCGCTGCCCCTTGGTTTCTCGGACCATTAGTATATTGCTATATCATGCATGCTCTCAATGATCGGGATAGCTTTTTGGAAAGACGGTTTTTTGAGGAAGTTGCTAAAACTGAAATTAAGTGTCCCATCAAACGCAATTAAGTAAACGCGTCAACGTTTGTCGTTTTGGAAGAGTAACCCGCAGGTCACTATCATTAATTATTTATCCAACTACACACACTACTACCGGTGTCTATCACGTAAACAAGCATACAATGGACACCAAACATCAGGAGTTTGAAAAGGTTTGCCTAGCATACCTAAACTAAGCAAAGCAGTTAGAGTTAAGCATTTATCTGTAAAGGGACGTGAAAGTTTTAAAGTGTACACTCCTAAACCAAACTGTTAGTTGTAATAGTAATTAAATAGATATTCTAACTGCAGTTACAAAGCACGATTTTATCGAAAGAGAATCTTTATAGATGTACTGGCTAGTAAACTACGGACGATAGCGCGCGCACACGTTTTTTGGCGTCGATTGTGGCCCGAGTATGGGCGTGCGTGGCTCGTTACCGCCGCCATATTAGGCGCCGCCGGAGGTGCCAATGAGAGCCTTTCGTTAACTTTGACCGTCGTTGGCCACCGACAAAAAAACATAAGGATCTTAAAAAAACATCTTCTTATACGGATCTACAAGCGTTTGGTTTTCTATACGGGGTCGTTGTGACCACGGACAAGGCCGAAGGGTTAGAAAAGTCAGTTATAAATTGTAACAATTACGATAAAAGTTTAATAAGCTGACGCCTGCGTAGGTTCCCGAGTTGGAAACCATCACGGAAACGGGTGTCCACGTGTTCCATTCTCCTCCCCTATACTGAAAATCCATCCACCAAATGCTGACACATTGAAACACACTAAACATTATTATAACTAACTAACACTAACTAATAAATATGAATTATCAGCGAGTGACGTCACAGGGAAACCACTTGTGATCTGTGAGTCTCTCCTGTCCCTCGGGCACGAGATGCTATCACCCGTATTCACAAACTACGTAGAGACTATCAGTACTCGTACCAAAAAATTTGGCAAGTCGTTCCTCTGTAAGACCATTCGGCTTTGGAATTCTTTGCCGGCGCATGTGTTTCCCAGCTCCTACAGTCCCGGGTCTTTTAAGCGGGGCGTGAAACGGCATTTATGCAGGCCGTCATGAATGGGTGCGCTCGTTATCGTGCTTATTCCACGGTGGGGAGCGCTCTCATTATTTTGGACTGCATCGGCTGCTTACCATCAGGCAGGATGCAGTCACTATGACGAGCCTTTATAAAAAAAAGCCATTATATAAAAAAGTAGAAATGCGAAGTAAGACATTTCTCAGTGCGTTTCGTATGACAAGCCTGGCTACCTTAGCTATGCGTTCATTGGCGCCGGGGGCCATTCAAGTAGGTACTGTTTATGAATAGGTTTTTGAGACCCTGTGCGTCCGAGCGCACTGTGAGACCTCATAGTAATGTTTGTGAATACGGGCGTAAATCTCTCGGGAGAAACCCTCTTGTGTTGAAGTTTAACACAATAATGCAGAATTCATTTTTGTAGAATCAGAATCAGAATATCTTTAATGCGTAAAACTGTCGACATGATGTGTGAACCTTTATTAATTAGCCAAAGGAGCTGTTTATTTTACAGTGTTCAATACCGCGACAGTTCAGTAAACTTCTAATAGACAACAAGCAGTCTTGAAACAGCTCGTAATCATAACTTACAATTACATTATACGACTTTTCAAATGAAACCATACAGTATTCTCTCACGAGAACGCTTTCAAAGTTCATGATACTATACTTGAACATGTTCATGTTAGTGGTTGTATGCGTTTTGATGCCGTTGACAGGGCGCCATGATTCTTTATTAAGTTATTAGCTCGGCCGTGTCTGGGTGGCAGAACTATGTGAACTATGTGGTGGCAGTATAGCGCGTGGGAAATAAAAAAAAGAAAACTCCGTTTTGGACGGAACCGTTTTGAGGTTATGCTTTTTTATTATTTTTCTTAGATCGAAAATAGTGATAATTACCATACAACGTGGAGTGTTAATTGATCTTCCGGGTTTCATAGTCGTTTTTTGGTCGGAGGAAGGCGTATTTTGTAATTAAAGTATCCGTTAGTCGTTGCCTTGTGATGATGTCTTTATCATTTAATATCTTAATTTATCAAAGAGTTAACAGTTTTCAAAATTGTTTTAGGATGTTTGTTTGCTGAGGATAATAGTTAAACGCCGAAAACATTTTACTTTCTTCTTGAAATGTTGCATTTAACTGCTTCTGTGATCTAGTGGTAAGACCACCGATCTTGGACGAAGAGGTCGTATTTTCGATTCCGGGTGAAGTGGGCTTTTATCTTCGGCCCTATCATTACTTAACACCATGTAAGATGAAGTCAAGATCTTAGCCGTAGAGGAATAAAAAAAGACCGCAGTTTGACGTAAGCTTAGGAATTGTAAAGAAATCTTTCTTTTATTGATGCCTGAGCTTTCAAGATTGTTTAGCGTCGCTAGAGTCAAGTAACTCGGGCCGTGTTGTTTAACAACCCGGAGATCGAAGGCCCGCCGAGGTACCGAGCAAACACGGCTTACGGCTAGTGCGATATGCAAACTTCTTAGACGCCTGCCTTTTTAAGTTGTGGCTTTTCATAGAGCGATTTATAACAATTGTATCAGACTTTAAGAAACAATTTTATGAGTTAAAACTGTTATAACGGGACCTAACACGATTTATTTTGTAAGTAAGTACCTACTCTACTTACTCTTGACGTTTCGGCCGCAATGCTGCGGCCGTGGTCACAAGCGAACTGGCGGTGCGCGGCGTCGTCGGCTCGGGCGGGTATTTGTTTCTTCATCCACCCTCACACGTTCACGTTCGTATTAGGTCCCGTTAAAACAGTTTTAATGCAATGCAACGCGATAGTTTAAAGTCTTAATTTTAGGAGTGTACTGAACTTTAAAACTTTATTAAACTTTTGTTTTGCTAAGATTTTTTTATAATTAATTAGTAAATGTTTTCTTGATGATCTTTTTTTAAATTTGACATGAGTACCTAGGCGTTTACCTTACCAGCCAGCTTACCTCGCGACGCTCGCTGGACGCAAGCGGCCTCTGGTAAGCATGTCATCACACAGCCCGCTGCATTCGTGGCCGCGCCCTAGCCCTTACCTGGCGCGTCGAATGCTGGAAACAGCGCGGCTTCACAAACACAAGTCGCATACGCTTCCACCACCACAGAAATAGGACAAGTAACACGTACCATGATAGATTATGTTGTCTGTGGTCAGTTAGCATAGCATCATACCCCGCTGTATCTACAGTCGCGCCCTAGCCCTAGTGCCCTAGCCGTAGTACACGCCTTTGCCACCGTGTTGCGCTGTAGAAACAGTGCCATAGTATGTCATCACAACCCGCTGCGTCCGCGGCCTAGCCCTTACTTTACTTGGCGCGTCGCCGCTGGGAGGAGCGCGCGGCCTCCGCACGCCCCGCCATAACAAACACTAGTCGCACACGCCACCACCAACAAAACAGTACTAATAACACGAACCACATTGGGCTATGTTGCCTGTAGTCATTAAGCATGGCGTCACAATCACAACCCGCTGCGTCCGGGGCTGCGGCCTAGGGCTTACCTGCGCGTCGCCCGCTGTGGGGAGCGCGCCGCCGCCTCCGCACGCTTCGTCATATAACATACCTAACAAAACTACACACACCACCAACAAAACTGTGCTAGTAAGCTGCAAAGCAAAGTAGTGCTGTTGCCTGTAGCCAGTCCAGTAAGCATGTCGGCACAACCCGCTGTGCCGCTGCGTCCGCGGCCGCGCCTTAGCCCTTACCTGCGCGTCGCCCGCTGCGGCACTTCATTAAGAATTTATGGTGTTCGCGCCTTTGACGCCGCCGCCGACGGCCTTGTGACAAATGCCTACGAATGTTGCCTTGCTTTTGGAAACAGTAATTTGGTTATGAATAAATAAATTAATGATGTTATTAGTTCGACCTACGAGGATCACGTACACCATGCAATTGTATCAAAAATAATAACATAAAAATGAAAATTTCACATTCGCCTGTAAATGAACAACGTTGCCAAACCCACGGAATAGAATATATTGAACTGTTCTGTGGTCAAACCACTCGCTCCGCGAACTAGATTAATAATGTAACCGAGAAAATTTTAAATTGTTTGTCTAGTCACATAAGTTAAGTCCACTATTTTAAGGGTAGATATCAACATAGTTTGAATAGTGTATGACAATTCATTGGATACCCATTCTGAAACAGCAACTAAGGCTAAATTGATTGAGCTACCGAACTAAGATGATATTATATGCTAACAAATCCTGCTCCACAACGCGAACAGCAGCGTAGTTGGTTGCGAGTTTCATTATTTAGGAAACACTATTTTCATACGTAGGTAATTTTCTGTATCGATTATAGTTTCTGATCAGAATCAATGAAATTAATTTACATTTTCATTTAAGATATCTTTTATTTCCTGATTTCTTTTATTACTTATCACAAAACGTAGCGAAAATAAATCACAGCCGACACTTAGATTCCCCATTACAATAGCAATAGTGCTGCACCACCTCTAGGGCTCGCATTCGATTCCCGTCAATCTTCCGGCACAATAGCATTGTGAGCAAGGGCCTGCCGCCGGCGCCGGCGCCGCTTGCGCAATATGGCCGCGGGTGCCAGTGAGCTAATATAGCTAGAGACAACACTACGAAGTATTTTATGCGCACGAAGTTGCGGCCCATAGACTGCAAACGCATCGTGTGCCGGTTAGGCACGTTCATATCCTACTAATAGATAATCAGTTAAAGACTGTTAGTAGATAAATAATATTGTATTGGATGATTTTAGCGATAAGGCACAGTATCATCATCATAGTATATAGGTAAGAGCGCACCAACAGCTGTGTTTTTCATCCGGCCAGTGAGGATTCCGGAGGTCCATCCCCCCCTCCCCTTAAACCTATTCCTTCCTTAAAGGCCGGCAACGCGTCTGCGATTCCTCTGGTTTTGCGGGTGTCCATGGGCGGCGGTGATTACTCTCCATCAGGTGACCCGTCAGCTCGTTTGCCTCCCTGTTTTATAAAAAAAATACACTGATTAAATATTATTCATTCCCATCAACCAACAACTGAAGTATCAATACTACCTTACCCGGTCCAACTCGGTATAAGTACATCGCCATCGCTTAGAAGTGACTAGACGTTTGCAGCCCGTAGGCCGCAATGAGTTGCGCAAAAAATTGCTTCGCGGTTTCGTTTCTCTCTAGTATTAAAACCTCGGTGGCGGGTCCCGGCGGAATTTCGCTACGCACTGCACGGTAACGCCAAATGAATTGAAATAGCCTTTTGGTTACTTGAAATGGGACAATAGATCGAGTTGGCCTTTTTCTCCTAATTTGGATAATGGTCAAGCGTTTCAAAAGGTGTATTCTAAAGTTTAGGCAACACTACACATCAGAATGAAAAACTTTATAACTCTACTAGTTGCATAATGAATATTTTCTTGACGTTTCGAACCCTTTCTAAGTTAGTGGTTAAAGGGAGACTTAGAAATGTTTAAATTTTGCGACAGCATTAATTCTTCTAAGATAACAGATACCAACAATTAATAATCATCATCATCATCAGCCTATAAACGTCCCACTGCTGGGCACAGGCCTCCCACGTGAACAATAGCACGTGGGGATATTGGGCCATAACCCACCACGCTGGACAATGCGGGTTGGTGGGTTTTAACGACTGCCATCTTACGACAGCAACCGGGACCAACGGCTTAACGTGCCTTCCGAAGCACGGAGGAGCTCGAGATGTTTTAAATTTGGTCACCCATCCAGCGACCCGGCATTGCAAAAGTTGTTTAGCAAGCAAGATCGCCAGCCGAACGCGCTTGCCGCTGCGCCATCGAGCTCCAATTAATAATACTATTGTATAATGAAGAATTTATAAAACATAAATAACTATTTCATCATTTGATTAATCATCTGTGATCAAATGACGAGAGGTTTTTGTTTCTTTACTAGAAAACGAGAAAGCGTTCGTCTTCTATCTCACCGGATGTGAGGCTCTAGTAGTGCAGTTTATGCGATTTTCTTAAACTGCTATTAAGAAAGCCGATCTTATTTTTACTTGTCAGAACGCAACTTATTTTTATCTGTTATGTTATGCTGTAACATTAACCAAAACCAAACCTTACCACCAACCCTTTTACTATAATTGTGATAATATATTTGTGTCTAAAGTGAACTCTACTGGCCAAAGCGATCATCAATGTTTCACACGATTCACCTTATTCTCTTGCCATGGAAGTTATTTCGAGGGCAGTTCATATACCTACACGTCATACTGCTGGGCGTATGCCTTCCCACGTGGATAACAGCACGTGGGGAGATTGGACCATAGCCTACACGCTGGACGCGCGTTGGTGGGTTATAGCGACTGTCATTTTAAGACAACCACCGGGACTGCGGCTTCACGTGCCTCCCGAATCACAGAGGCATCTATGTGGTTATAACTAAAGCACCTTGGGAGCACGCTCACAAAAGGAGCACGCATCATTGGCCAGGGAATGCGCGCTTTGCCGCCGCGCCCCGCCCGCCATGCGCCCGCGCAATTACAGCCTTGATTTACGTCCGCGGCCGAATGCTACGGATAGCTCGCGTTGTTTGGGTGGTTCCACTTTTGGGAATGCTTGCGATGGCTGAACCTGAAATGTCCATGATGGCATGCAACTGTGACAAAATATCGGATAGTCGAAGACAACAAAAATCAGTGCAATAATCAAGTTATTATTTCTAATGTTGTTGACATGAAATCTCCGCCCGTGGTGCAAGTTAAATTAAAGATTTTTTTATTTCTCTCTTTAGATGTTCCCGATTCTTTCTTTCTATCTTCTTTCACATCATCATTATTAGCCTAAAAGTGTTCTACAATTGGTGTTCTGCATATCCTCGAGGACAATAACACGAGGAGATCAAACCATGACCCGCCACGCTGGCTCAATTCCTAACACACAAACCAACAAAAAACCACAGGGATATTTTGAAAACGACTAGGAGTCTTCGTGACAGAGAAATAGGGTTAGCAAAATTATTAATAAATAAAACACCTTTCTCAAATATGAAATCAATCTTCCACATGGCCAGCTGTTGAGCTTAATCAATTACAAGCGTCGTAACATGATCGCGGGGAACATAATTCCGGAACAACGCGCGTGGATTCCTGTGGGCCGCCGCGCCGCGCCGGGCTTCTCGCCGATCTCGGCGAAGGCCTTATACGAGCGACTGCGCGGAATTAGATCTAAAACTGGATAGCCGAGTCGTTGCTCCTCTGGCTTCCTTGAAGGATAGCTCTGGATGACGGCTGGCAAAAAGCTGGTCGGATACTTAATGCCTTCGAGGTAGACATTCTAACTTTTATGCTAGCTTAGACATTGTAGAGCAAAAAATAAGACTTTTTTTAAAGTATAAAAATAAAATAAACACTTTCAAATAGGTGGTCGGATACTAATGGTTATATACGGGGTAGACATTCTAACTTTTATGCTAGCTTAGACATTGTAGAGCAAAAAATAACTAAGAATGTTTTTTAAAAGTAAGTATAAAAATAAAATAAACACTTTCAAAAAGGTGGTCGGATACTAATGGTTACGGGGTAGACATTCTAACTTTTAAGCTATCTTAAAACAAAAATGTATGTTTTAATATATTCTAAAATAAAAAGGTGATATTTTACATTGTTAAAAATGGAATTACTCATGATATGCAAATCATAAATCACTAAAAGTTGTCCGGTATCGTAGACAACAAAAATCTGAGAAAATGCTACACACAAATAAGCACTACCTACATAATATCAGCTAAGGACGTACATACATACTTACATAACATACATACTTATCAAAGTTGAAATGCGCCAACCGTCGACTACCCGTAATGAGTAAATACATCAAACACAATATAATGTATAAATAACTAGGTGAAAAAGTTTACATTCCCAGCCAGTAATAATATTTTAATGTACGAAGCCCAGATAGCTGCAGCATTAATAAGCGCATTGCGTTGATACATGACGTGTTTGGCGGACGAGATGCACATGCGCACACGGATGGAGCTGATCGTATCGGCCTAGATCCTTGCTGCCGATTAGGACGTCGTACATGGGAGAAATATGGCTGAGAGGGCAACCTGAATTAGATCTTGATTGATTGACGCTACTAAGTTTTAACGCGGACCTATCAAATGGGGAAGTAATTGTGCTATCAATCATCAGTTATGAGATGTTATCGGTTTGTGGTGCAACTGCAACGGCAAAAGACTAGTTACATTAAGTGATTAATTGAAACAGTTAAAAGCCACTTATATATTACATAGGACTGACTTTGATCTAATTAAAAGACAAAGAAGTTGAAATTTAAATTATAGAAAAAATGATTTGTTAAGTAAACAAAATGTTTTTTTTTTTTTTTATTGGCAACGGGTAAGCTCTTGGCCTTCATCTCACCTGATGGTAAGTGATGATAAGGCCGAAGGTAGAAACGCGCTTCACCCGGAATCCTCAACCAATGAGGAACTGGCTATCTTATCTCTAACTGTACGGAACACAACAATGCTATAAACATCGTTGTTATGGCGACAGACTTAGATAAGATGGTGGTAGCTAGCCAGGCGGACTTAACAGCCCTACCACCAACCAAACCGAGCACACAAAGATGTACCCCCTGCTGGGAATCGAACCCGGGACCTCTGGGTCTGAAACAGGTAGCTTAGCCACTAGACCACAGAGGCGGTTAGATGTAATGGTAGTAATAACCAAATTGTAGTCATCAATTTCGCAAAAAGCAGCATTTTAATTACCTCTAATATGTCTACTTTGTGTCTAAAGTGTGACCAAAGAACAGCCGTGCGATTCTCTAAGCTAAAGCCTTGATAGCTGCGGCTGCCGCAGCGCTGAGAAATGACTCTGTCTCTTTCATATTCATAGAATTGGAAAGAGACAGCAGATCACAGCCATGCGCGCAGCGTCTATGTGTCGCTTAGAGAATCGCAGGCCAGAAGACCTCTTTCATCTGCTGTGTGTGACTACCTCTAGAAACCGTGGGTTTTCATATTTGTAGATAATCAATCAGAGGGAGTTATAAATAAAAAGAAACTTGCTTTCAAAATCTACATAGCAATTACAAGATGACCACTTCAAATTGCCGATGACCACGGGTGTCGAATTGCGTGATAGAGACAAACTAATTCAACGATCGCCAAACGCATCGACTCACAGATCGGTCTCTCGCTACGCCTTCGAACACAACGCGGAATACCTTAACCTTAAATCGGTTGCCGCCGTCGCTGGGTGGGTTGCTCCCGTCTGTCAAAGTCAAAGTCAAAATATATTTATTCAATAAACTCAATTAATAAGTACTTTGAATCGTCCAAATCTTTTTTAACCTAGCACCCATTCAGGACATCATTTGATTTTTTTAACTGTGGCAAAGAACATTTCTGATATCGCTAAAGAGCTGCAAAATAACATTACTTACTGTAAACCCTTACTTACTGTAAAGAAATTAAATAGAAAAAAATACTTATTTTAACTCTATATAGAATAAAAGACCTATTTTCACGGTGTATTTTGAAAAGGACAAGTATCTAATAGTAACCTGCTATGAGCTAACGACTGAAATTGCTATTTTTTTAATTTGCTAAAATGTTTGGTAAGAAAATTAGTAGGTGCTTACGTATTGGTAATGAAAACTAGAAATGACGATTGAGCTTGTCTGATGAGATCGACAGGTTATAACAGGGGCCCAAGTCTGCTAATTTACGAATGGCATAATTGAATCGTAATTGTATCGCATTGTAATTGTTTGACACATTTGGTATTCGTAAATGAGTAAGAGAATACCAAATGTGTCAAACAATTACAATGCGATCCAATTGCGATTCAATTATGCCATTCGTAAATTAGCAGACTTGGGCCCCGGTAAGCACAACACCTTAATTTCAAATGACCGCTTTTCCTATTTACTTATAGCTTTTGTACAAATCATTCACTGAATCACATAGCTTTCATACCTGGACACAGCTGTGCCAGACTTGTAGCAGTTTATTTAAACGAACTATTCAGACACCATAATATAAGTACACAAACACAACACCGTATTCAATAACATTCCATTTCCAATAAAACGAGGTTAGTCCCAAGAATCGGCGTCGCACGGGAGCGAACCCCGACTGGACCGGACAAAAACGCACTTTGGCCATATTTGGACGGCCTAATGAGCCTAATGGGCCCACTAATGGGCCGTGGCTCCCACGGACCAGGGTTTTTACCGGCAACTCCTTTCCCGACCCAACCATCCCGGCCGGGGCAGTTTATTCTTCTGCTAAGGGCCATTAAGTATGAGTCATACGTGTAGCGGCCTTATCGAGGGAAAATAGAATAAAATATATAATTCTCTTCGGTAAGGGTATGTTTTTGTGAAGCATTTATTATGATTCAAGTAGCGGGCTCATTTTGTGCGTTTGACTGGTGAATGGAATGCACCCGTTTGTACGGTGAAGTTTTGGTTTCGTATATTGATGTTCACTGTTAAATCGTAAGATCTTCTATTTATGTTCTTATTTTGCTTTCCACTAATCTGAATAATACAAAATAGGTTATTTATTGAATTATTGTTATTGTTGTAGAAGTTCTACATGGCACTTATTATTTTATTTTTTTTAATTATTATTTTCGCTCGCACCATATATCTAGACCAAGATAAGTATTAGTTTAAAATCGTTAATATGGTAAGATAACGGATGAATATACATAAACATAGAAATTGAATCCGGGACCTCAGAGATGGCGCGACGCCAGATCCGTGCTCACCACTCGACCACGGAGGTCGTCGATATTGGTAGGGAGTCGCCTCGTCTACATTTATGTAATTATAGTATAGGATCCGAGTATACAACGACCTTCACCGGGCAGGATAAATGGATGAAAAGTATTTTATATCAAATTTAATATGTTAAAAAATATATTGCGAGTGGGTTAGCTGAACAATTTCAGTCCAGTATATGATTAATTAAATTTTTTTTTTAAATATTGCACTGGTTTGGTTATAAGATAAATACATAGGTACCAATCGAAAGTATGAAGCCTATAAAATATGCAAACGTTAGGTTGACTATTTTTTCCCCGTCATAACATTGGGTAGGCAGGTGTAAACAGGTAAGTCAATATTAGTAATTTGCAACCGTCTGGTTAAATAAATAAAATTTATGTATATATAAAGATAATCTCATTACAAACACACCAAATCAGTGCAATGTTAATTTTTTTTAATATTAAATTAATCATTATAAATACCTACTGGACTGAAATTTTTCAGCCAACCCACTCGCGATATATTTTTTAACTTATTAAATTTGATATAAAATACTTTTCATCCATTATCCGGGCCGGTGAAGGTCGTTCTATACTCGGATCTTAGACTATTACGAGATATGACATCTTACAATTTATTCACACGCTATGTGGTCGGTGACTGACCCTACACCCAATTAAGCTAAAATAACATTAATGTTTCTAATAAAAATAAATATCCTAACCTATTTTCACATCACTCTATCTACGCTCTACGTGTACCTACTTACATAATTATGATTACCTCCACAGCTCTTTCTCGCAACTTTAATTAAAAAGGACTAAACTTATAATGAAACATTTTTAATAACAGAAGTATTACAATTTATTTACATTGCTCATCATCATCATCAAAGCAACTAATCGTATGTGAAGTATGTTCACAAAAGTTACCAAAACATTTGCTAGGTACCTATATCCTAGAGTAAACTTGATTCAAACTAACCTTTGTTATGCAAACGCGTTCTGTTACACGAGCCACCTATCGCCCTGACAATGTAGATCTGCCAGGGTTCAAAGACCACGGCGCATGCACTTGCATTTGAGCGACGCGGTCAAAGGCTCGACCACACGCAGGCGGGATAATGGGGAAGCCACGGCCACCGCAGGCTGCACTTAGGTGCACTGGGATGGCTGGGCCTAGATCTAGACAGGCAGACGTATGTTGCAACACCATCAAAAACGTGTGTTAGATAATAGACTTTAGTAACTTTATAGCTGTGTGTGGCGGCTTGTAAAAGGGGTGCGCATTTTTTGTCAAACCATTTTACATCATAATGATCAATCACTCTTCATAAAAATATTTAATAATAACGATCGAACTCATAATCATCAGAATTCGTAATATCACTAATCATACACCTTGTTTATTTTTTAATTTTTTTTATTTTAAAGGGTAAGCGCTTGGCCTTCATCTCACCTGATGGTAAGTGGCGATAAGGCCGAAGGTAAAAGCGCGCTTCACCCGGAATCCTCAACCACTGAGGAACTGGCTATCTTATCTTTAACTGTCGGAACACAACAATGCTATAAACATCGTTGTTATGGCGACAGACTTAGATAAGATGGTGGTAGCTAGCCAGGCGGACTTAACAGCCCTACCACCAAGCAAACCGAGCACAAAAAGAAGTACCCCCCGCTGGGAATCGAACCCGGGACTCGTGGGTCTGAGACCGGTGGCTTAGCCACTAGACCTCAGAGGCGGTTAAACTAATACATAACGCCAATATTCATAAATTGGTTTCGTACTAATATTTGTTTTCATGTATTTCTTGATCACAGTCAGAAAAAACATTTATTGTTTTTTTTGAGACACCCGCTATAAAGAAAAAGTTGAGTATGCAAAACTATAGTTCTGTCGGTAGATTAGGTTAGATTTTTGACAAATAACGGAGGGGAGCCGCAGGCCGACCCCCACCCCCCCCCCCCCATTTTTCTTAATAACATTATCAAAATGAAAATAATGATAATAGTCTGTTAAGAAGGAAACAATATAATAAAGATTATGAGTTCAAACTTGTTCTTAGTAATGAGTCATAGTCCATATTGGCTCACATAAAACTACTATTCCTATTTTTTGTTTTACTACCGATTTGTGTTCATAATAATCACTCTTTCTAATTTTTATCTCGATACTTTTTTGTTCATAAATTTTTATTACTTACTTACTACTGTCAGAACTCTTAACAGACAGTTATTATATCTTTTTATTAAACTGTCATTACTAATGTGAGCCAGTATGGACCCCATTAAAAGAATACTAGCAACCCACCTCTTCCCTTGGGTGTCGTAAAAGGTGACAACGGACTAAAGACTGCACATACACCCAAGCGTAGAACGGCGATGGACCACCACGTCACGCTGAGCACATGTGCACTTGTAATTTAGTGAAACGTGGACTGTGGCAGTGGACGTGAGCGTCAAGTTGGCAGGCACACCACGGAATTAGATGGTTTTGACTATGTCAAAAAATTGTGTATAAATAGTGATAAATAGTGACGTATAGCATATAAATAGTGATACTATGGTTCAAAAGATATTTGAGTATCTTGGTGTGCCTGCTAACTTGACGTCAAGTTAGCAGGCACATTAAGAAATACAGTTCGTATCAATGTGATTTATATGTCAAAAAACTGTGCATAAATAGTGAATCGAATACGCAAAATTTCAACAATTGTACTTCAATACAAACCGAGATATTACGGTCTCTAAGTGGGCTGCCAACTTGAAGATTCTTGCGATGGCGATTCCAGAGAAACGGGTTGAAGTTTTAAACAAATAAATACATGAAAAAATTGTGTGTGAAATTGTGAATCTTTCAATATTAATAAAAAAAGAATTCTTCTTTGCTATTTTCCAAAAATCTAATGTAAACTTCTACCATACACATTCGATTTTAAGTACAATCGTGCACAATTTTATTTATTGACTTATGATACTGACATAAAGTCTAATTATTTTTAATTCAAGTCATAAAATTACACTTAAATCTATCGTTGTAATGTAAGTTTCACGTTATTTCTATAGAAACTTATGTCAAGCAATTTGTAATTCTAATGACTCGAATTAAAAGTCTCGAGATAGTGGTGGACGAGCGAGTGTCGCGAACGACCGAGAGATGGCGTGATTTTGTTTACGTGCGGTGAGCCGGTGATAAGAGAATGGTGCGCGAAAAGTTTTATTTGTTTGTGTTGAAATTGATAAGCAGTGAGTACATTTGCATCAGAAGTGAAAGTGTTTAAATCGTTTAATAACAACCTACATTTTTATAGGTACGCAGCTTATTTTCTATTATGGTATTTACAAAAAAGATATACCTAGGTACGGTTGGGGTCGCCGTCGCTTTACTTTGCAGCTTTTTTCGTGTGAAGCGCACCGACCGCCCGGATACCTACGTGCCCGTACCAAATAGACGACGTGGTGTGCAAGGGATTTTGACCTTTAGACTGGTAAAGCGACGGAGTCCGCCATTGTACCTAATGTGAGGTAGACATTTTCTCAGTCATTCAAAACTTTTCATATTTACTACTCGACCACCGACAAGTTACCGGCCTAGTCTTTTATGACTAATAAAGAAAGAATGAGCTACCTACGAATAGTTATTCCGTGTTTTGTCTCTTTTACTCTAATTAAAAATTACGTTTAAATGACAGGAACAAAACACGGAATAGCTATTCCTAGCTTATTCTTTGTTTATTAGTCATAAAAGACTAGGCAGGTAACTTTAACATTTAATGCACTAGGAATATAGTTGACCCTAGTTAACTTTACGAAAGATTAGCTTGGTAAGTACCTACTATGAAGTAATACGTATTAGTCGACCAACATAATTAGGCGCATGTCAGCTAGACGTTTATCACAGTTGTTCAATAATTTACAAACTAAACGTATCTTCTTCGATATTCCATTTTAAAATCTGACCACTCAGCATGTGCAAACTAATTGAAGTGCAATATATTTAGATTGTTAATCATTGAACAATTATGATAAACGTCTAGCTTTAATGCTATTAATTATGTTGGTCGAGTAGTAAATATGAAAAGTTTTGAATGACTGAGAAAATATCTACCTCACATTAGGTACAATGGCGGACTCCGTCGCTTTACCAGTCTAAAGGTCAAAATCCCTTGCACACCACGTCGTCTATTTGGTACGGGCACGTAGGTACCCGGGCGGTCGGTGCGCTTCACACTAAAATCGCTGTAAAGTGGTAAAGCGACGGCGACCCCGACCGTACCTAGGTATATCTTTTTTGTAAATACCATAATAGAAAATAAGCTGCGTACCTATAAAAATGTAGGTTGTTATTAAACGATTTAAACACTTTCACTTCTGATGTAAATGTACTCACTGCTTATCAATTTCAACAAAAACAAATAAAACTTTTCGCGCACCATTCTCGTATCACCGGCTCACCGCACGTAAACAAAATCACGCCATCTCTCGGTCGTTCGCGAAACTCGCTCGTCCGCCACTATCCCGAGACTTTTAATTCGAGTCACTAAAATTACAAATTGCTTGACATAAGTTTCCATAGAAATAACGTGAAACTGACATTACAACGATAGATTAAGTGTAATTTCATGACTTGAATTAAAAATAATTAGACTTTATGTCAGTATCTTAAGTCAATAAATAAAATTGTGCACGATTGTACTTAAAATCGAATGTATGGTAGAAGTTTACATTAGATTTTTGGAAAATAGCAAAGAAGAATTCTTTTTTTATATATATTGAAAGATTCACAATTTCACACACAATTTTTTCATGTATTTATTTGTTTAAAACTTCAACCCGTTTCTCTGGAATCGCCATCGCAAGAATCTTCAAGTTGGCAGCCCACTTAGAGACCGTAATATCTCGGTTTGTATTGAAGTACAATTGTTGAAATTTTGCGTATTCGATTCACTATTTATGCACAGTTTTTTGACATATAAATCACATTGATACGAACTGTATTTCTTAATGTGCCTGCTATCTTGACGTCAAGTTAGCAGGCACACCAAGATACTCAAATATCTTTTGAACCATAGTATCACTATTTATATGCTATACGTCACTATTTATCACTATTTATACACAATTTTTTGACATAGTCAAAACCATCTAATTCCATGGTGTGCCTGCCAACTTGACGCTCACCAGTGGACGGCTTCTGCGATCCCCATTTCCTTGCCCAGCTGGGAGACAATAAATAGGCTATTTACTTAAGCCATGTGGATAACGCCAGCGACTAAAACTAACAACTAAAATATCCGCTACAAACCTTAACTTTAAACATTTGAAATCAGCTAATTGGAAATGTTGCTTAGTAGTCGGGATGTCCAATTGGTACTATTTAAAGTAATTATAGAAGGCAACTGTTTCATGTCCACTACATAAATTAGAGTACCAGTACTTTAACTTTTAAATCGTAACTTCTAAGTTGTCACGTATAAACTAACATAAAAGTGTTAATAGACCCAGTTTCGGCACAGTGGCTATAAAAAGTTTACCTTTTTTCTATTCAAGTGATTCTATGTACTTTTATAGACTAATGAGAGGCACAAGTTGAAGCTATTGATGTCCATCTGTAATCGGATGCGTGGTAATCACGATTCTCATTTCATTACCTTTGAGAAATCAAATGGACACAGTCAATGATGTTATTGCACTATTAAAGTTTATACTTATTATATGCCTGTGCGAAATAATATTACGCTTGTTTCAAAGAACTGTAGAGAGATTACAAAGAACTGTCGTTATCAATGTGGTTCGCATTTCAGTTCTGTGTCATAAAAATCTAAATAATAAGTAATACACAGTCATATTAATGCATTTGGTTATGAGATGAATAACTTTTCTGTACAACATGAAGCATAAAGATTATGACTTTATTATGAAGGTGTAAAAATAATGAAAACTAAACAACATCCTGTGTTACTTTGGTGAATGGTTAATCCTATACTTTACTTAGATAAAAACTCTTTACAAACAAAAGTGCAGACGCCATCACGAAGGAAGCGGCATACAGACAGCCCGACACGCCGTAAACACTGCCCCCATATCGCCCGACACCAAATGAATAGACAGCGACAGAAGGTAAACTGCAAAGCGACGCGTGGCAGAGGTATAATACTCGTACTGTACTCGTTAATTGCGTAACGTATGTACGCGATAGATCTTTGAATGTCCTTTGAGTTCCACTATGTAAGAAGAAGCAAGAAGCAATAAAAAAACTAATGAGCAAGAGCTATGTCTCCTGGTACAAGTAACATGCTCAAAAAAAGATCTCACTATATTTTTTATTTTATTTTCGATTCTAATACATTCGGCGGCATTCGTGAACCATTCAGGTCTGCTCGTGAGCCAAGCCAGTGGGTGTCACGACGACACAGCGTGCCTTCTAGAACAAATTGGATTAATGACGACTTGTCAAGTACCTTATAGTGGTAAATTTAAAATTCGGCTTCCGATATTAAACACTGATTGCAAATTAAATTAAGTTTTAACCATTAAATATTTTTAAAATAATTACTTTGCATAGATAAAATTATCTCGTGTTGTCGATATCGATTCCGTTGCGTGCTGCGTAGTTACTGATATTTCTTTTATTTGATATTTTAGTACCTACATGCTGTGAGCGATTTAGTGCAGGTACAAACAAAAGTAAAGCAAGTTTAAGAGTTTAGCAAAATTTATATTTTCTTAAAGAATAAACTAAAATAATCACCAATAAGTTTATTTTAATTTTTATGCTGATACTAACGTTTTGAGAAATAGGTAGAAAAACATTTTTTGATGTTAGCCAAGTTCCTGTCTGTAGGTTTGTTCCTCAATCGGCCGACACATAGGAAACGTTCCCTGTTGCGGTGGCGATGCTGTATGAACTTGACGCCGGCGCGGATGGATTGTTTGCCTGGCTAAGAGTGTTGTAAACAGTTTTGATTTACCACGGCTTCAGGATATGGAAGGAAGTAGTAGACCGTAGACTATTTTCAATTAAAACTTTGGAATCTGGTGTTTGATGCCGTGATCTTATATTTTGAAAGTTGAAATAGATCTGATGAATAGAGATAATGCCTACGCTGGATTGTGGAATATGAATTTTATACGTAGCTTTATATGGGTTAAAAAAAAATAGCAGACTAGTGTTTACTTACTTTTATTATTACCTACACCCAACGACGCTTGAAAGGCTAACTGCAGAAATAACTCATATTCTAGAATCTACTAACTTAATTTTTATACATAAGCCCCTTCAAACAAAAAAAAAGAATAAAAACCAGGTTGGATATCAGTTATAAGAATTATAAAATTAAGGCATAGTAAAACAATGGCTTAACCCATGTGTCTTTAATGAGTTTGTTTTGTTATTATTGTTATTATTTACTTATTTATTAACACATACTTTCAGGATTAAGCCAGACGTGTTGCATTTAATATGTAACGCAGATAGTTCTTCGAATACCCTTTAAGGTACATCTTCTCCATTAATATCTTACAAAACGGCAGGAAACAACACAAGACGCAAAAAAATACAAGCTTCTTCGATTAGCCTTATCTCATACTATATCGCCTTATCAAGACAATACCTCACCCGGGGGCAGAATTCCCGCAAAAATGCAGAAACCATTTACGTTGCATTAGTTCCCGTGTCGATACGCTTAAGATACCATCGGTCGGTAGGCGTTTCTACTTGAGAAGAATACAAAAGAAATACATTATAGGTACCGTCTTCAGCGTTCAAAGTTGTGTGTCTAGTAGTTGTGTAGTAGTCATGCAGTGTATATGTGATTTAAATTCTCTGTTTCTCTTTTTTTTGTATTGAGATTCTTATCTGATCTTAGTGGGGCCTGCAGAGGTCTCCCTCTCGCAGTAGAACGTCGAACCATTGGGATCTTTTGTGCACCCCCGTCCTTTGTAAAGAGATTGATGTTGACCGTATGCAAACCTTATGGCCTTTATAGCTACCGCAGCGCAGCTGTTAAATTCCGGTTGATTTTAGAGGCAGCGGAAACTTGAAGATTCCTCAAGACGTCACCATCACTATATATCGAACATCCTCGGAGGTTTCCTAGCAATAGGGATCTCGCAAGTGAGTCACCTACCCCTACTAGATTGTTCGGGAAGATCAAGTCGGTTGATGAGAATAGAAACTTGAGGGCATCTTTAAATGGTACTACTTCGGCTCTGGATAACCGTGTAGTGGAGATATAATAGAAGTGCCCAGGCTTGTATCTGGTATAGAACGCGTGTGAACCGGGTCTTCGTATTTTTGTTTTTAAGGATATCTTGGAGCCCCCCCTGGCTCCTGGTTTAAATGTCCCGTCTCCTCTGCACCATAGCCATAAAAAACTCGATGGGGTGAGACTTACAGACTAGATACCCTATCATAGGGGTGGCTGGGAACTACAATAGCAAGCACCGAATTCTTCTTCCAATTCCATTAGAAGCGGCCTGCCCAAGACCGGGCTGGCAGCGCTGGCGATTAGGTGAGGCCTTCGTTCAGCAGAGGACAGCAAAAGGCTGCGGAGAAAGGGTCTCTAGAACTCAGCCTAGTGTACTTGTGTAGTAGTGCCTGGTGCCTGAGTGTGCAGTGGCATCTGTGTGTGGAAGGGCCTTTGTGTTCGCCGCCGAGCGTGCGCGCGCATCCACAACGGTTCACTGATCAGCCATTGTCTAGATTTTTACGACTGGAAAGGCATTGGCGTGTAAAATTATCAATTTGCAAGTCTTTAACTTCGAGTAATGTGACTGTTCATTATGTATGAACGATACTTATGTATTTTATGGAGGGGCATAATAACTTGGTTTGACTTTCTATTGTATGGTGCGTTTGATAACGGCATTAAAACGGCCGTTTCGAAAAGCAAGTCTATTTGCAAAACTTTCAACCAACGGTATGTAGTGGGACGTTTATATGAAGATTATGACATAAAATGAACCCTTTCTCAGCATGATAATATACTTACTAATTAAAATTATCTTTATTTTCTTAAAACTCACTTTAATTATTTGAAAAAATTCTTTACTCTTTCTAATTTAATTGAAGCTCTAAGCTTATATAAATGTTATTATTGAGTTGTGTATGATTATAAGGTTGAAATTGATAGCTCTATAATTAGCCTTTCACGTGAGGCCACCACTCTAACAGACAGCCCTTATCAATGTCAAAACCGTGGCGGGACCACCCTAACCGCATAATTATGAGAATTACATTAAAGTGTAACCACAAATTGACAGCCTTATTATAACATTAGGTACCTTTTAAAAGCTGAGCCTTTAAGAACCCGCTGGTTGACTGCTCTCGACCAATGTGAAATACCTCGGTGAATGACTGACCATCTGGTCAGTCACGTCACGTCACGTCAGAACCACGTCATACCTGTAGTCTTAGTAGAAGTAGTCAAGCGCCAGTTAGACTATTTGGTAGGTTTAACAAAGTGCCCCTTCAGCTTCTGAATACACAGACACGACTAGGTCTACCTACGATTTAAAATCACTTTAAAAAGAAGTTTAGAAAAAATACTACCACCCCACATCTTCCCTTGGTGTCGTAAAATGCTACTAACGGACTAAAGACTGTACATACATCTAACAGTATAGAGCGGCGATAGGCTCAAAGTGGACTATGGTAGAGTACTGCTTTTGCGGCCCTCATTGCCTAGTCTCTGACTAACCCTCCGGGATAATAGTCGTGATTATATTATATATGTATATGTTATTTGATTAAATGACTTTGCACAGGACGGTACCCCTGTGTCAGTACCGTCATCAGTCTTATAATTTCTCGCTTAGTTTGGCTCAGAAACTTCTTACACAGACAATAGCACATAAGTATCGAAGAAAATCTACTGCGCTGGCCAGCCCCCTTACTCTCTAAACCGATCGCTATTGGATCGGATTGGTATTGTGAATTTTCGTATTTTTAAGTTACGACACCAGCGCTAATTTGGATTCAAATTGGGTGGACTAAATGGCATTGAGTTTTGTATTTTTTTCACTCAATATCCACGCAATATGAATCTATATTAGCTCTGGTGTCGTAAATTTGGAGTACGAAAATTCACAATACCAATCCGATCCAATAGCGATCGGTTTCAAGAGTAAGGGGGCAGGTCACCCATTTGGACATCAAGCATCGCGTAAGTTACTCAACTCAACTCAACAACAACGCATTTCCCACTGCACCGTCGAGCACTTGAAAACAATAACTATTCTCAATTATCACTTCCACCTCCTTTTAAAACCACATCAACACTTAATCAATCTCGAGCGCGGTGACAAGGTAATGAGCAAATAGTGTGAGCAATTAGCCTAGCTCTTGACGGGGTAATGGATAAATTGCTTCCAGTGTGGCCGATACTTGGTAGGTCTAATCGGACGCCCGGCCTCCCCTCTGGGACGAAAGGGTACCTATAGAGACATTTATTTTGAGGTTTCCTTCTCCCTGCGTGAGCTGTGTGTGGTGGCGGCTTTTTAAGAATGCCACCTTTCTATTTCATCGGGTGTCGTAAAAGGCGGCTAACGGACTAAAGACTACGCATACATCCAACAGCATAGAGCACTAGGCATCTTTGTTCACCACCTGCCACGCTGAGTATATTTGTGTAGTTGTTATTGGGTGAAACGTGGACTATGGCAGAGGACTAATTTTGCGGTCCATATTGCCTAGTCACCGAATAACCCTTAGGGGTAATAGTTGTGAGTGTATGTATGTTTTCTTCCAAGATACACGTTTTTCTGTGGACCATTTGCGACGGTAATGACGAAAGGGTACCTAAAGAAACATTTACTTTAAGTTTTTCTATCGGCCAATTGCCTCTGTATAGTCTCGTGGCTACAATGGACCATACCCTGAGATACCGATCTACTTTCAGCGATGGCCAACACCTCAGTCTCCCTGTGACTACGGACCCTGAAAGGGTTCGAAACGTCAGAATTAAAATAATCTTAAAAGGAAGTAATTAAAAGCGAGTTTTATCCATAAAACGTGTTTCACTTTATCTTAACCTTTTACTGGCAGCAATTGAAAATGAATTGGAGCAAATAAAAGTTAAGTCAATAAAGTTTAAAATATGGTGGGAATTCAGATTCCACTGACTATTGAAGAGTTAAAAATATGATGTTAGGAATATATACTACTAATATTATAAACGCGAAAGTTTGTAAGTATGGATGGATGTTTGTTACTCTTTCACGTAAAAACTACTGAATGAATTTGGATAAAATTCGGCATACAAATAGTTTATAACCTGGATTAACACATAGGATACTTTTTATCTCGATATTTCTACGGGAACAAGAATCACGCTGGTGAAACCGCGAGCGGCCGCTAGTAAAATATATATCTACGATATAAAACAAAGTAACAAGGCACGTCGCTATCGCCTGCCGCGAAGTTGTCGTCACTTAATGTATTTATCTAAAAACGCACCCACGCTTTTAGAGGGCTAATTTATACAAATTGCTCCGAATGCAAGCTTAAGTTTCAAGCTCAGTTGCGTAACGATTATCTTAATACAGCAAAATGTATCAAGGTCCGCAATTGCAGGTATTTCTATCAACAGCACTCGTTGTTTCGATATCTCGTTGACTGCCGCATTCTTCGTAGATTAGAAACTGTATTCAACATGTTGGTGAATTTTGTGAAATGGTCACGTTTTCATTTTGAATTAAAATATAGACGAACTAAATTCTTAACATTAGTAGCATCGTAACCGGTACTTGGAATTCTTTTTGTTAATACGACTAAGTACATGCTGTCAACAGCAGTAAGCCAGACACAATAGTAATTCAATTATTATTGTTAGTAGGTCTATTAACAGACAAGAGGATAATAAAGCAAAAAATTGTAATGACAAGAGGACATTAACATAAAAATAAATCTTTTTAACAAATTTTATTAATAGAAATACAAACTACACATAGGTGATTTTCATGTTAAACACCCAAGCAATACAAGCACATCCTTAATTTCGTTTAAACGAAAAAATAAAACAAATCCTTTCTCTGAGAGATCGACAACAAACTAAAAGTCGTTGGGTTCGCTCGACTCGAGGTGCTGCAGGCAAAGCAGGTGCGCAAACAAACAGACAAACAGACGAGCAACAGTCATTAGCAAGCGCGCCGTGTGCTGATCGCCCTCCCGATACCGCCGCCACTGCTGTCACAGCAGTTAGGGCAAAGGCACACGCGAGAGGCAGACGCAGTGATGCAACTAAAAGTATGCAATCATAAACATTATCAGTCGGCTAAGACATAATATTCCGTTTGAGATTCATGGTGTGATGTCCCTAAGGGCTCTACTGCCACATCTTAGAGCAGTCATTCTTCAATCTTACATTGAAAAATTCGTATGGGAATTTGCATTAAAGATTAAAGTAATGCTGCTGTAAGAGTTGATGGTATGGCAACGGTACAATATAATAACATAATATCTATAAAAAAACTTTAAAAGTAAGCGAAGTACTTGTTTTTTTTACGATTTGGTGTGATGTAATAATTGATAAGATACCAATGAAAAAGGAAGTACCTATGTAAACTATAAATGTCCCCCTGATGTACAAAGACCTCCATCATTCAAATCAAATTATCGCTACAATTAAGGGCACTGGCCGCCACGCTTGCCAATGCTACTGATTACCTACAATTTCATAAAAACGGGCTATTATTCGAAAAATCCAAAACAATTTTACACAGAGTGGAACCAATTATTTAAGGCTAGCCTGTGAGTACATAGCTTACAAGCTTTTTAACATTCATTTGCCAATAAAATCCATTTGATCAATCAGGAGGCGACTCAGCGAACTGATGTCAATCGCAGGAAATGGCACTTTCTGAATCGTCCAGCGTTGGATTTCTAGGGGTGTGATTTTAAGCACTTGGCTGTGTTTTTACACTATGATCAATGATCAATTCTTCGTCATACTAATATTCGAAATCATTGGTGACTATTTCGACGGTAAAATAAACCTTCGCCATGAGCTGCCTCCAACAATTCTCACGGAGGAAGCTTGTCCTACCATGATCGAATGAAGGATACGTCTCCTTACATTGTACCATTCGTTACATAAAATATTGTTATTACTTTTTTATTTATTATTTTTACTTATCCTTCATCGATCCAAATCAAAACAAAACCATACCTACATTCCTTAATATCAATTACACAAAAACTCAGATTTTGGATGATCAGTCCAAAGTGAGAATCCGATTAATCAACATTTTCTACATTTATTAAACATTACTAAACTAATCATAATCAATCTAAAACACTTATCAATTCTAACTCTCATGTTTAATTACACAATCCATCATAAATTCCAACTTCCTGTAACAAAACAACATACATTCATCTTTAACTCAACTTTTAATATTTTGTCATAATTATTTTGAAGTTAGTCAAATCAGAGAAACATTTTCCATATTCATATTTCTAGTATGCCATATTATTTAATTATCTTCACTAAACCCAATAAAACTCATTAATTGCTTGTAGCTTTTAATATAACATCTAACCCCGAGAAAATATATACTTTAAAAAAATAAAAAACATGTTCAAATATTGGTAGACTTCCCCATTTTAAATAGAAAATTTAAAAGTAGACACACACATCTACCTACAAAAGAATAATAGGTACTTGTAAGTAGTGACAACATGAGTTAATTCCAACAACAATTTAATTCGATCCTGATTCATATTATTGTTACCAAGCAAGCTATCTTTCTACATGAATACCAAGCACCTGAAGTGCGCGAGCGACGAGCGCATCGCTTTACGCTGACACAACGTAATGCAAAACAAAGTGACCAAGAGCTCTTATGTGTTCTACTGTAAAACGCGACCTAATATGGAAGTCTATTTATAGAACATTAATTTCCTACTTATTAACCTTTTCCAATTCATGTTATTAATTTTACCATATTTCACTGTAACCTTACATTAACAAAGAACACTAATCGGGACATTAATTTCACTGGTCGAAGATTATTTCACTATAATTTGAGACACATAAATGGAAAAATTATTAATAATACTCTAATGTTACATTAAACATTTTTTACACTTTAATACATAGTTACAAAACCATACTTTCTTATCTCACCGTCAACAACCGTCTGTTATTATTTCTACGGATTACAATATAAAAATTAAAAATTAAAAAAAATGCGTAATACACAAAAACAAATTTTATCTCTACATAATCAATCGAAAATTAAAAATCTCGGTAACCAAAAATTAAGTACTTTTCTTCAGAGAAAAGAAATCGTAAGTTCGATCAATCTTCACATTGTTCCATGTTCCATCACCAAATACCATCAGACACCAACATCTCCCGGCTGTAACCTCATCCGACACCATCTACTCCCGGCACCCTGCTCTTAACTGTTCCATCACCATCATGTCCACAACCAGCAAATTGGCTGATTTTACATATTTTCACCAAAGAAATAACTATCCTTTTATATAATTTTATAATTTTTTACGAAGAATTAATATTGTTTTAGAACTTTTTTTAATTTTATTACGCAACGTATATTATTATATTAAGTAAGTATTTCTTATATTTATATATCACTATTTCACTCCTGTTCTCTCACATTATTGTTTCTATATTAAATTGTCTTTAACGTTATTATTTTTTAAAAGTCACTCTTCACTACCTATCTATTTATTTTCACAACCGCACACATTAATTGTCTTTTAGTATTTGACGATAGGAATTTACTAAAACAACCACTTTTTATATACATAAAAAAACCATCTGCTCAGAGCTGCCGACGGGCAGCACTGGCAGGGTCGCCATGCAAAGGCGGGAGGTTCGCGCAACGAATAAAAGATGATTCCAGATATAATGACCCTTTATTAACGCAAGTTATTGCTTATATACTGGGTGGAGACGCATGTGTGTAACTATATGGCGTACACACACTACACCTCCCCCGTAAATAATAAAAAAAAAACAAAATAAGTAATACATTTTTGTTTTTGTAAAATACGAATAAATGCTACATACCTATTACATTATGTAGTATATTATTACAAAATCTATAAAATAATAACGATAATAAAAAAAAAGTCAGGTTCCCTAACTTTAGCAAAACAGAAACTACCAAAAAATACAAGTCGATCAAACAACAAAGATAAAATACTAGTAAAATACGAGTAAGGTATAACGAGAATAAAAAATATATTAAAAAAAACAAGTCAATAAAAAAAATCTCTAACATAACATATCTGTCACATCCTTGTAAGTACTAACTACTTAGTTATTTTCTCACATTATGTAATTATTAATATAGGTATTTACCTGTTTATTTATCATATTTGGGGATTAGTGGATTGGCCTGACCACTTTGTCGATTCATAGTATGTACATACAACATAGCAGTTAAATTCCCTCTCGCTCTCGGTAGCTGGTTGTGAGCGGACGTGTTGTTGGTCCCCGTTGCAATCTTTTAAAGTGTAAACTTTTCATTTGAAGTCCTCGTAATAGTGTAGTAAGGTCTGAATTAGCTTGTCTTTTTCTTATAAGTATCTGTCAAAGATTAATATCGCAGAGTGTTCATCAAGATGTCGCGGTCACCTGGTAAACAATACAGTTCCGATTCCGATCTCAGCAAATCAGTTGAGTCAGGAACAGGTAATATTAATTTAAGAAAACGAAAGCATGATGACGATTTCTCAGAAGCATTCAAAACTTTCTGCACTGAAATAACAGAAACTTTGAAAAGTTGGAGGACCGAAATGCAGAATGACATAACAAAAATGAAAAGTGATTTGGAATCGGTGTTTAAAAGTGATCTTACCAAACTAAATGATTCCTTTCTAGAATTGAAATCAGATATAAATAACATCAGAAAGGAATATCAAGTCGTTAAAACTTCTGTTCAATCATTGAACACTGAGCACACTAAATTGAAAAAACAGTTTACGGGAATTGAATCTTCTGTTCAATTTATTAGCAACCAATGCGACAACTTAAATCAGAAAATGGAATCACTTGCTCTCGACACAACTAAGGTCAATAATCTAGAATCGAGGATTGAAGCATTGACGGACAACAATAGAAGGCTGCAACTGGAAATAAATGCAAACAATCAAAGAGACCGGCTGTCAAATTTGGAAATAGTCGGGATAACAGAAACAAAAAATGAGAATTTAAAAGACATTTTCACGACAGTCGCTAAACATTCAGGCGTCAACATCACCACAGATGACATCCTGGAGATCAATCGCATCACTCCTAAAATTAAACAACATGGACGTCCTAAAAATATAGTAGTTAAAATGAAAACTCGTCTTTTAAAAGATAACATTATTTCTGGTATACGTAAGAATCGTATAACGACTAAAGATCTTGATATACATGGTGACATCAAACCAATCTATATTAATGAGCACCTTACCCAGTTTAATAAATTCTTGTTAAAGAAATGTAGGGAAGCGGCAAAACTTAAACATTTCCAATACGTATGGACAAAAAATGGCAGAATATACTTAAGAAAAAACGACACGTCGCCGGCAATCCAAATAGTAGAAGAAAAGGATATTTCCAAAATTGCTTCGAAGTAACGACACTCGAGATCTTATTTTTCTTTGTTGCATGTTGCTGTGTTTTTCCGGTTCAGTTTCCTTTAAGTAACTACATAAATATTGTAAAGGTATTTATATTCATATTTTTATTCTTTATAATGGCGCGTATTGCGATGTTCATATTTATTGTACGTTTTACATTTCATAATAACTTTTTAATTGTTTACGCATAAATCACTTAATCAAGTTGGGAATAGTCGTTGAATTCACTATACTGACTTCTGTAGTCAGATTTTTGAAACATCTATTGCTTACATACTCTTTGACAACACTCGTTTACCTTTGTGTTGACGACGTTCCAGTGATATCGATACGCACAATGCAGATGCGTCCTTTAAAATATTATAATGCTAACTTCCGGTATTATAAAAAAATATTTTACCCTTCAATAATACTTAAATGTATTTATTATGGTGGTAATATTGGTATATCTAACTATCTTGTACTTCAAATTTATCTTGGCCACCGAAATAATTTTTATTATATGTATCTGATTACTAAAAATATTTATTTTAAAATAAGTAATTTATATTTAATCGTTATATTTTTTTTACACCTACTTTTTAATGCTCCTATGCAATTAGTAAATTTTAACTACACATTCGAAAAGTCGCGTTCGCACATCGTTTACTACTTTAGAAGCGCACCATTGTTCAATGAATGCCGTGTAACACTGTGGTCGCACTTGGTTCGGTGCATGCATGCCATTTTGTTGACTTACCTCCCGTTAAGCAAAACGCTAGCCAGTACTTTTATATTTTATTACGCCCGTCATCACATAGATAATTTTTTAATATTTCTATCTCTAAAACTAATCACTAACCTCGTGAACAATAGTGAAAAATGTGATTATGATAACCTATTTAGTTTTAATATATTTATAACCTTTCAAAGGTCTCGGTATTTATGTAGGTATTTAAATACTTTTAACAAAAAGTTGTTAGTGTATTTTTATTTAAAGTGAATAACAAGTATATCAGTGTTTACTACCAGAATGTTCGCGGACTCAGGACTAAATGTCTTGATCTTCGTCAGAGCATTCTGTGTAATGATTACGATGTTGTAATTTTAACCGAGACTTGGTTACACACTGGTATTTTTGACGGGGAGCTATGTGATGATAGGTACGATGTTTTTAGGTTTGATCGCGATTTACTGGCTAGTGGCAAAGCCTCGGGAGGTGGCGTGATGATTTTGACGCGCCGTTTGCTCGGTGCCGTGCGTCGCGATTTGGGAACTCATGGTTCAACAGAGGTTCTGTGGGTTACGGTACCGGCGCGGGCGTGCGGGGCTACTAGTGATTTGCATTTGTGTGTTGTTTATGTACCGCCCGACTCTCACCGCATACCAACCGATATTGACGTGATTATCCAATGTACTAGAGATTGTATAAATGTTGGTCCGAATGATAATTTCTTATTGACAGGCGACTTTAATTTATCCTGCATTTCATGGGATACCAACGGCCCAATTCTTTTACGAAAAGGCTCAGTCGAGGTTCAAAATGCAGCTGTGCGATTACTCGAGGAGTTTGGGTATTTCGGACTGAGTCAATATAATTTATTACAAAATTTTGCTGGTAACACTTTAGACCTGACTTTTTCTAATCTGCCTATTACTATCAATAGATGTCAAGCGCCTCTTATCACAGAAGACCTCGCACATCCACCCTTTAGTTTCGATATCTTGGACCTTGATGTACGGCCTCTGAAGGAATCACCGAACCCCAAACGTAATTTTAGAAAGGGTGATTACGACAAAATTAATGAAATGTGTTGTGATGTCGATTGGCATGCCCTATTAAGCTCGAATTCTGTTGATGAAGCTGTGGGCAAAATGTATGCGGTTATACTAGATTGTATTGATAAGTATGTTCCTTTGAGCCAAACATGTACAAAGCGCTCGTATCCTAAATGGTATTCCCCTGCTTTAATTAATATTATAAAAGCAAAGACTAAAGCACACATGCGGTGGAAAAAATATAGCAATCGTTTAGATTATGACGAGTTTGCTATGCTTAGGGCTAGAGAACGTCGTGTCCAAAAGGATTGTTTTAAACAATTTACTAGTAACTGCGAAAATAATATTAAATCACATCCTAAGCAATTTTGGTCTTACGTAAAAGCTTTGCGCGGCGGTTCTAATTATCCCAAAACCTTAAGTTTAGGCGACAAGAGTTATACGGTTGGAAAAGACATTTGTGAAGGGTTTAACACATTTTTTAAAAGCGTCTTTGGTGTCCCTAGTGATAGTTGCGTATTGTCGGGGAAGTGCTCATTGAATGTGAATGTAATTTCTAATGTAGATACTGACCCCGAGGCGGTAAAGATATTGCTTCAGAAACTGGACAAAAATAAGGGCGCTGGTAGTGACGGGATCCCTCCTCTTTTTTGGTATAGATGTGCTGAAAGCCTAGCCCTTCCAATTTCTATTATATTTAATCACTCTTTAAAAGAAGGTATTTTTCCTCATATTTGGAAGGCAGCGCACATCATTCCTGTACACAAGAAGGGGTCGCGAATAAAGATTGAGAATTACAGAGGCATCTCCATACTAAATACTATTGCTAAGGTGTTTGAATGCATAGTGTACAAAGAAATTTATCCTGTAATTTCCCAGTCTATACCTCAGAAACAGCATGGTTTTTTGAAGAGGCGGTCTACCGTTACCAACCTGACGTGCTTCTCAAGCTTTATTTTGGAAAATATGGATGGAGGTGGTCAAGTCGACGTGGTCTACACGGACTTCGAAAAAGCTTTCGACCGTGTAGATCACTTGATACTTTTAAATAAGCTACAAGGGCTGGGAATACACGGGAACTTACTCCGATGGATAGAATCTGATCTTAAGAATCGTTCTCAGGCGGTTGTGGTGGGAGGTTATCGTTCGGATTTTATTGAAATACCTACTGGTGTGCCTCAAGGCTCACATTTAGGTCCGCTATTTTACAATGCATATCTGCACGATATAGGATCATGCTTCAAGTACTCGAACTACCTTATGTACGCTGACGATAAAAAAATATATTGCAAAATTAATGGTGAAGGTGACTGTACTCTAATGCAAAAGGACCTTGATAACCTATTCCAATATTATAACAAAAATATGATTACAATAAATATAGACAAATGCGAGTGTATAACATTTACCCGAAAAACTAAACCTATGACATTTGATTACCACTTCAATGGAGACGTAATTAAACGCACAAAAGTAATTAGAGACTTAGGAGTATATTTAGATCATAAAATGTTACTATCCGATCACATAAATTTAATTACCAGTAAAGCCTACAAAAATCTAGGTTTTGTTTTGCGTACATGTAAGACCTTCACAGATGTTACAGCTATTAAAATCGTTTACTTTGCCTACGTTAGAAGCATTTTAGAATACGCGAGTACTATATGGTCCCCTCAGTACATTATTTATAAAACAAGTATAGAACGCATTCAAAGAAAATTTGTAAGCTACCTTAATTATCGTTCTAAAACTAACAATAATGCCTATGAAGATAGTTGCGTTATACATGGTATTTTGACCCTAGAGCAAAGACGCATTATGTTGGATATGTCATTACTATATGACATTGTGCGTAGCCAGATAGACTGCTCCGAGCTGGTGTCCAGAGTATCGTACCGCACGCCCACGCGCCGCACGCGCCACACCGCCCTGCTGCATGTGCCTCACCATCGTACAAACTATGCTAAAAACTCCGTTCTTTCACGAATTGCACATGTCTACAATACCACCTTTAGCGATGTGGATATATTTAACTGTACAAAACAGCAGTTTAAGAAAGCTATAGTTAATGCCTTGGCAGAGGCTAAAGATGCATAAAATTACATAAAATTACTTTTTTACAATTGCAAGGAAAAAAAAAATACAAAAAGGAGTGTAAGTATTTGTTTGTATTTATTTAATATTTTATTATTTTTTATTGTTATTATTTGTTTATTTATCTATTTTAACAGAAATTTTATTAATATCATAATGCAATATCTTCTTATGTATAATAATACCATTAGTTATTCGTAATATAATTTTTTTGCGAAATAAACTCGAGGATTCTGCATGTGTTGTCATTTTGAATGTTCTTAAGTACCTACCTTACCTGCCTAATGATGTGATTTCTAAATGGGTATATTGTTTTTTATTCTTGCAAGACTTATAAATTGTTTAGAAAAAGTTCAATTCATCGCATAAGCAGTTTAATTAAAAGAGTCAGTCAACGATTACTTTTATTTAATTTATTATTAGTTTATGCTCAACAACTTACTTTTTGATACATTAGGAAAACCTGTAATTGGCCATAATTTAAGTTTATACTATTTAAGATGAATTGTTTGTAAACGCTGTTGGTTTTCTGAATAAAATAAAATAAAAAATAAAATTAACCTAAGACGTCCAATTTATCCAATTTTATTACATTCCTTTCATAATATAACAATTATTTATTTATAGATATCATTGTATATAGTCGACTCTTTATATTCATCATTTTATTAATATCATTTGCTTATTACTGGTACTTTCTTTAATACACGTGTACCTATACACTTTAACTTTTATTTATTTATTTAATTTTAAGGAACATTAATTTTAAGGGCCTACCCAGACGCTGCGTACTCGCGCACCTTCGTCATGAGCTGCCTCCAACTATTCTCACGGAGGAAGCTCGTTCCTACCATGATCGAATGAAGGATACGTCTCCTTACATTGTACCATTCGTTACATAAAATATTGTTATTACTCTTTTATTTATTATTTTACTTATCCTTCATCGATCCAAATCAAAACAAAACCATGCCTACATTCCTTAATATCAATTACACAAAAACTCAGATTTTGGATGATCAGTCCAAAGTGAGAATCCGATTAATCAACATTTTCTACATTTATTAAACATTACTAAACTTATCATAATCAATCTAAAAAACTTATCAATTCTAACTCTCATGTTTAATTACACAATCCATCATAAATTCCAACTTCCTGTAACAAAACAACATACACTTATCTTTAACTCAACTTTTAATATTTTGTCATAATTATTTTGAAGTTAGTCAAATCAGAGAAACATTTTCCATATTCATATTTCTAGTATGCCATATTATTTAATTATCTTCACTAAACCCAATAAAACTCATTAATTACTTGTAGCTTTTAATATAACATCTAACCCCGAGAAAATATATACTTATAAAAATTAAATAGAAAATTTAAAAGTAGACACACACACATCTACCTAGTAACAAAAGAATAATAGGTACTTGAAAGTAGTGACAACATGAGTTAATTCCAACAACCGTTTAATTCGATCCTGATTCATATTATTGTTACCAACCAAGCTATCTTGCTACATGAATACCTTATAAGCACCGAAGTGCGCGAGCGACAAGCGCATCGCTTTACGCTGACACAACGTAATGCAAAACAAAGTGACCAAGAGCTCTTATGTGGTCTACTGTAAAACGCGACCTAATATGGAAGTCTATTTAGAGAACATTAATTTCCTACTTATTAACCTTTTCCAATTCATTTTATTAATTTTACCATATTTCACTGTAACCTTACATTAACAAAGAATACTAATCGGAACATTATTTCACTGGTCGAAGATTATTTCACTATAATTTGAGACACATAAATGGAAAAATTATTAATAATACTCTAATATTGTTACATTAAACATTTTTTACACTTTAATACATAGTTACAAAACCATACTTTCTTATCTCACCGTCAACAACCGTCTGTTATTATTTCTACGGATTACAATATAAAAAAAAATATAAAAAAATGCGTAATACACAAAAACAAATTTTATCTCTACATAATCAATCGAAAATTAAAAATCTCGGTAACCAAAAATTAAGTACTTTTCTTCAGAGAAAAAAAATCGTAAGTTCGATCAATCTTCACATTGTTCCATGTTCCATCACCAAATACCATCAGACACCAACATCTCCCGGCTGTATCCTCATCCGACACCATCTACTCCCGGCACCCTGCTCTTAACTGTTCCATCACCATCATGTCCACAACCAGCAAATTGGCTGATTCTACATATTTTCACCAAAGAAGTAACTATCCTTTTATATAGTTTTATAATTTTTTACGAAGAATTAATATTGTTTTATAACTTTTTTTTAATTTTATTACGCAACATATATTATTATATTAAGTAAGTATTTCTTATATTTATATATCACTATTTCACTCCTGTTCTCTCACATTATTGTTTCTATATTAAATTGTCTTTAACGTTATGATTTTTTAAAAGTCACTCTTCACTACCTATCTATTTTTTTCACAACCGCACACATTTATTGTCTTTTTAGTATTTGACGATAGGAATTTACTAAAACAACCACTTTTTATATACATAAAAAAACCATCTGCTCAGAGCTGCCGACGACGGGCAGCACTGGCAGGGTTGCCATGCAAAGGCGGGAGGTTCGCGCAACGAATAAAAGATGATTCCAGATATAATGACCCTTTATTAACGCAAGTTATTGCTTATATACTGGGTGGAGACGCATGTGTGTAACTATATGGCGTACACACACTACAGTTCAACTTTAAGTAAATGAATAAATAAACTTTCCTACACCCACACCGATTATCTAGCCCAAGAGGAGCTTCGTTATGAAACTCATTAAAATGGTTAATGGACATCGGATAAACATACTTAAAATACTTATATACATACTTATTATACATAGAAAACACCCAGACCCGAAACAATTTAGAAAAACAATACTTTCTAAATTGACCCGACCGGGGATCGAACTCGGGACCTTAGAGATGGCGACACCATGAAAACCGGTGTACAAACCACTCGACCAAGGAGGTCGTCAAAACCTACCATGTGTAAATAATGCAAATGTCTTTTTCTTGACAGTCTTGAGTTGAGAGACCTCTGCTTTAGTTATTGTTCTGAGTGAGAGACAGTCAGAGACAGTTTGTGACTTGTCAGTACAATTAAAAGATCGGATTCCAGTGGATCAATTCGTTTGATTTGTTGTAGTTTATAGACATAAGCTGTACAATACTATTTCACATTTTTTTCTCTAGTCGACACTGTCGTACTGATGGACCAAGGCGTCCCCTTAGTCCTTCCATCCATCTGTATCCTGATCTGATCTCCGATATCCTGAGCCACCTCATGCCAGTCGGTCTGGTGTGCGTCCAGACCGTCTCGCCACTTCTTACCATTCCTTAATATACTCATTGTGTGGTTATGCAACTGGCTGTCATACTTATTTTTTAATTTTTTATCACAGAAACTCAGAATAATAACTAAAGCATATTATTCTATGCATAGAAAGTTCTTAGATTGCCACCTGAAACATGGAACTGAAAATAAGTACCTACCTACTATGAAAACTATCTATTTTTAAGAAAATTTTGCAAGAATACCTTCGTAAAGATTCTGGGAACTCTCTTAAAAAAGTGGGAATGTGTCCAATTGTGTTAATTAGTCGCCTCACGCTTGAGGTGCCAATGGGGAATATCCGGCCGGGCTGGCTTCCAATACTTCCATTTCATTTAAAGAGTAGTGTTTTTAATTCACCTCACTAATTTTACAGACATTTTTTTTACATAACTTCCACGTAAATCTCAGGTTCCTGAACCGATTGGCAAAAGACTTATCAAGCTGAGGTCATCAGCATCTTCATCAGCGTATACTGATAGTGCAGTAAAGACATCGCGCTTATTCCGAGAAAATGCGCCTAAAGATAAATTTCAAAGACTTCTTTCAAAAAATGTCAAGACTTTAGGCGCCTTTTCTTGGAATAAGCGCTATGTCTTTACTGCACTATTCACTAGGACGGCAGTATAAATGTCCCACTATTGGGTCAGGCCATCCCAATAGAACAAATGCGCATGTGAAGATGCCCAATGCTACTTCAGCTTTTTAAGCTTTAAACTATGTCAGTAACTTTGGTTCTCAAGCTTACTAATTTGTTAGCGATATCATACTGCCGATTAACAAGTTCTAACTTACAATCTTTGTGTTTGTTAAACATTGTGACCGTAGGGTTCAATTTCAGGATTAATTCTAAAATTGTTTATCTTTATTATTGAAATTTGGCATTCACAATGCTATAAAGATATAGGATAAAAAGTTTACTAGAAAATGTCATGGGTTACATTCCCATTCGCGCTTTCCTGAGACTGGTTGTTTTTTTTCTAGTAAACATTAATAAGGTTTGTTTGGAACGCACTCCGTTTGATGCACTCACATTGTCAAGTGTGAATTAACTAAGTATTTAAATAAAGATTAAAAAATTATATAATAGGTGTAGTCTACCATGATTTACTCAAATTCATCGTCAATTTTTAAGTCCCCAGCTTCGTTGTAAAGTCTAAGCTAGATCAGTGGTATTAGTATATAAAGGCTTTTCTTTGTTCAATAAAATTGACATTCTTGATATCCAATTTAGTAGCGAACATGGCCAAGCCAAACTCATTGCTATATTAGGATCCTAATTATGTCATGTATGGACACTTTGACAAATTATTACATGAAGTTTAATAGTTAATCTCCGCTTATGTTGCGTCGTATCTATTTTGTCATATTATTCATGTTTTATTTATTTGCTCTGTTTTATTTTATATATAACAGTATTTTTGTGTCTATAGATATTTTAATTGTTATTTTATTATATGTTTGTATAAAGAAATAATTTAACGCAAATTTGGTTGCGAGCTCATATTGACAATTGTTTAAAAAAAATCTTCGAGCAGAATTCGAACTACACTTTTCTGCCGTAAAAACTACATAATTTCTCGTAAGTATTAAGAATATCTTTAAACGCATCTCTTTATTACGGGTCGTCGTCACATAGTTACTAACAACCTCTAGGGTTTGTTTAGGTCGTGGCATGAAACAACTATCCCGTAGAAAATTATGTCATATTGTCACTAAATAAATATCGGGCATTCGAAATCCCATACTAATAGCGTCTAGCGTCCGCTCATAGGGAAGGTTGAAACATTAATTATGTCATATTGTGAGCTGTTTCTTGTGACAAGTTCTATACAAAACCTTCAGACGCTTTAGTATGTTCGAAATGACTGTGTTACAATAAACTATCTGAATAAAAATCTTTATCAGTAGCTAATTATTTTCTAGCACTTCGCAGCCTAGCACAGAGCTTCACTGACCTCCGAGGCACCTTCCGCGTGTCCGAGCCCTCGAAATGTGTCTAATTGGAGGCTCTCACGGTAGGCGCTAGCTAATGAAACCTTTCATTAGGTTACATTTTGAGGTATAGCGATAAGTAAAACTGTCGCTGAGAAAGGATTATTTATTGTTTTCTGAGTTTTAAGCGAGCACTACACATTACACAGGGAGACTGACTGTGGTCTCCCTGTGACCACGGACCCTGTAAAAGGTTCGAAACTTCAGGATAATATAAAAACTATGTAAATAGTAAATTAAACGCGAGTTAATCCGTAAAAAAGTGTTTCATTTCAAGGATTATTTATATTTTATGAAGTTTATATTCATAATCATCTTTCGTATTGTATCACAAAAACCGAGAAAGAAATAGACCTGGCCTTGTTTTTTGACTTCTAAATGTACGATTTACTAAGACATGTTACATAGAGGTACCTACATAGTATACTAAGATATCTCAACTTCCGCACGATCTTTATAGCCAAAAAGCGTTTGTATTAGACTGGCTAGTGGAAGCCGTTAACCCCGAATCGAGCTAAGAACATCTTAGAAATTATCATACCACCCTGGTTTAAATGGACTCCACGTGCGCTAGGAAGACATTGCTGAACACCAATGAATAGAGACTAAGTGACAACTCGGACACTTTAAATTCGGACACAGTGTCCGAATTGACACTTTTTAATTTTATTATTTTTTCACTGACAATTCGGACACTCTTAAATTATTGGAGCTGTTCAGTACAGTCAGATAAAAAAGCTTCAAAATATAATATTATGTAGAAAAAAACACTGTCCGAATTGTCAGTGAAAGAATAATAAAATTAAAAAGTATCAATTCGGACACTGTGTCCGAATTTAAAGTGTCCGAGTTGTCGCTTAGTCGGAATAGATACATAGGACGTTAGACAAATAATCATGATAGGTAGGTACTCGTAATCGTATTAGGTACTTATTATATTTCTGTGTCTGTCAATTTAGAGTTATTTTTTGTGTATAAAATTTACTAGGAACTAATTTATTTAGGAACACAATGTTACTAGTTTTATTTTAAACAGAGTCAACTCATATACAATAAAATTAAATACCAATAAAGTAAACGCCTTATTGTTATATACCGAACTTGTCTTTAATGCGTATCCACATGACACAATAAGGACAAATTATTAAATTTTCTTAGAATATGTAAAATGTGAATATAATTATTTTTGAGTAATAAACCTACTAAATACTAATTTTGTAATAAGACCTAAGTTCATCTTTGACTTGTCTCTGCCGACAAAATTGTTTGGCGCATGTGTTTCAGCTCTGAGCCTATAATAAACACTGAAACGGTTTGAAAATTACTTGTTGAAATATAGAGTCATTATTACGCTGGAGGTATTTTGTAGGAAGCTTGTCGTAAAGACAGTTGTTTATTTGACTCGTCCCCAACATAGAGAGTCGTTTGCAGCAAATAGGCAAAATGAGGTAAAATTGCTCATTGATTTTATGAATTCCGTTACTCTAAAATAACTAAGGAATAGTTAGAAAACTAAAAAGAAACGTTAGGTTATAACCAATACTTGCGTTGTGTTTCCTTAGGAGCACTTTAAAGTTAAATGAAGGTTTATCAACAAACTACATTTAAATCTCTGTTTATAATTATTGAACATTACTAAAAGTACAGTTGAAAACTGTCGTAGTTTCATAAGTGTTTGTGTTTCTTGAGACATTCAGAGTTTCTTGGGATCTCATTTCAAGATAAAAGATTCAAGTAGGTAAAGTGTTCGGTACTGTTTTCGATTTAACTTTTTATCGAATTTTTAGTTTAAAATTATATATTTTTTATTTGCACATGCACTATAGTTTCGTTTATACTAACTTTCATATACTAAAGTACCTGTTCAATTCTAAGTAGGTACATCGAGTAAGTTCCCTTGTTCACTAGCTGCGGCAGTTAGCGGCAGCATTCTCAGGCAGTCGTAATAAACTCACACAAATTAATAAAGCTATCAGAGAGAGCTGTTAAGTGCCAGATGCTACGCCGCCGATAGAGGCCCACCCAATTAAAGGAAGATGCACACCGCCTCCTCTGCGGACTAAAATATTAAATAATTAAATTGGTAAATTGAAAAAAAGTTTTTCAAAAATTATAAAAGCAAATGGATAGGTTGTTGTCTCTGCCTATTAATTCCGGGAAATGGGCGTAATGTAATACTCGTATGTACCTACGTATGTAAACATTTACAAAGGATTTTTTTACCAAATTCTTATTCAAAACTTTACTCCTGTCGGTCGGTTAAGGGCTAAGTTTTTTTGTTTATGCTCCTAAATACGCCTCTGGACGGCCTGTTAGTAAGCGGTCACCATGAGTTATCAATACACACTTCACTCACTTGCCGACTTTGAAAAAACCTAGCCACGCATTTTTTTAAAACAAAGTCAGTTAAAGCAAAAAAAAAACATGTTCATATCGACACTGCACCCTTTCATAAATCCGCCCATAAATCCATGCTGAGTCTCGGAAATATGATGTCGAATGAAATGGGATAGCTGGCAGGTGATCAAGAATCCAGTGCATCTAGAATTGTTTGAGAATACCCTGGCAGGGAGTTCCACAACTTTAGCGTACGCGAGAGGAAGCTCCTATGAAACAGCAGAGTACACAACTCTGTCTGTCAAAAAATTTCTGTACTGTGGTCAGATTCAAATAGACGTTTTCTTTTCACAGTATATGCTGAGTGACCATTTTACGAAAGTTTATCTCTGCAACGAAAAGAATATCGTAATAGAACTAATACTAAAAATGCACCCTAATTAGCAATGTCATCTAAATATCGCCATAAGAAAGTTGATCAGAACTGATACAAAAAGTGAGTTGTCAGTATCCTCACTATAAGCCCTTGAGCTATAAGGTGTTCAAAGTGTATACATTTTTAAATTTTAAATGTTTTAAATCACTTTTTAACAATTAAAATGTAGAATAGCTATATTTTAATTGTGTAATCATAATATAACTTAAAATGATTAAAGTGTTAATATGTAGTGTTTAACATGTAGTCAATATTTTAATTTCATTATAAAAAAATCATGTATTTATGGGTTAAACTAACTGACCCAGCAATCTAACATCTAATAGTCTGCTGGTGGTTTAATATAGTCCTCCTGTGTGCACCTCCCCTTTGACCTGCCAGCGGTAACTCACGGTTGTTCGCACGGACGCAGCCGGCGACATCCACGCCTTACCGCTTTGGAAAGCCACGTGTCACGCCACTGACCCACCTCTTTGTCCATTTACCCATCAAGGAAGGTGAAAATAGCACTTGAATAAAGACTACCTACTTGCTTTAGGTAGGACACGTACGTGGAACATAGATCTTCGGCTATCCTAGCGATAGCTCTTCCAACTGAGCTACCGACATTATTTTCCGTAAAGATTTTTCCCTAATATGCGTCTAACAAACTAGCTTTGTTTCTTCTCTTCAATATTTAGATATTACACAGCCAAACTACTAAATAAAGTACTTAAATTAATTTTATTATTTAAGGTAATAAAATTATTTTACGTAACTTTAAATCTTATAGGTAGTTACCCTCAAGATGAGGCGTCATAAATGTTTTCAAATTGATATTGCAAGAAAACGTTTTCATTTAAACATTTTTAACCTACGGTATGTACGTAACTATCTTCTTTATATAAGGATATCATTAATCCCTACCGCTTATCACTGGTAATTGAAGAAAGTAACAATTAATGCGTTTTGAACCGATGTCTGAAAGCAATTAAAATGCAACTAATTGTGCTGTCTGATCTGATTCATTACTTTAATTTAACTAATGTTCAAGAAAAAGTTTTGTGGGATAATTCAAATATTCGAACAAAATGTAAAACGTAGACGACAGTTAATTAGTAAAAATGTTTCATTTTGATCTGAATGATAAGCTTATGTTTAACCATATCGTACTCGTACTTTCAATACTATGGTTGGTTAATACTATAGAAAAGTAAGTAAGTTATCAAGTATCAAAAGGCATAATCTTAATCGACTGTTACCGAAGTATTTATTTGTAGAATATTTTTTTGCAAATGTTCAATGCCTTATTGATGATGAAACAACACTGGCTATCAAACAAGCACTTGAAAATTTCGTCATTCAAGATGAGATGTAGGTATCTAGTTGTCGCCTGGATCGCGAAAGGTTTTCTGAGTTAGCTCGTCTTTTTTTAAATGCTTCTTACAGTTTTAATACATAATAATATAGCAATGTTAATATAGAGTTTAAAAGAAATTAAAAACCTAATTTGCCCTTAACATGTAAGTCACGAAAAATATTACAAACAAGTAGTTTTTGTTGAGCTCAATAATCCGTTCAATTGCAATTGCAGATAAAGTGATAATACATAGATATTTCTTGTTTTGTCCTCAGGTCGAGCGCTTCTCGACCGTCTAAGCGGCACCACAGTGGGTGATATCACGGTGTCGAGCGACGCGAGAGGCAATAGCGGCAACGAGAGTGAGCTGCTTCCCGCTCCGCTAGATGTGGCGCCTTACGCTTCTGTGGCGGCAAACGCGACGTGCGGCGAAAGCGGCGCAGAGGAATACTGCAGGGACACGCCTGGCAAGTACGTACAGTACAACAAGATATCTAAAACACTGAAAGTAAAGTTTTAGGTATTCGTTGAGATGTCCTAACGATTCCTTAAAACGATTACCGTCCAAGTACAAGAAAATAGCACCAGCCCAATCTAATTGGTTCGGTCATCACTCACAATAGCGATCGATGTATTGGGTTTCTCCTTCGATCACATATAAAAACTGATCGAGGGTTTAGTCTGTCGGATAAAATTACAAATATCGCTCGCAGCATCAGCACCCTGAAGTGGAGGTGGGATGGTCATAACTGCCGAAGGACGGACGGCCCGTTGGAACAGGCAAAATGTCCTAGTGTGGAGAGTCTAAGCAAAGTCAGAGCAAGAAAAAGCAAAGCAAGAAGGCAAAGCTGTTCTAAAAGTTCTGTCTTACCTTATTTAACAGACGGGGCGTGGTGTGTGAGGTGTGTGAGGGTCTGGACGGCCCCCCATCCCGGAGGCACCCCGCGTCGCACGCCACCGACGGCGACCCGGCCACCTGGTGGCAGAGCCCCACTCTGGCGGCCGGGGACTACGCCCACGTAGCCCTGGTGGCCACACTTCCAGCCGTGAGTATTCTCTGCGTATTTTACAACCAGCTACTTTACCTTTGTAGTGCTTCGGAAGACACGTAGAGCTTGGTCCCGGTTGTTGTCGTAAGTTTGCAGTCTTTAAAACCAACCAACTCGCAGTGTTCCGGTGTGGTGGGTTGTTGTCCACGTGGGAGGCCTGTGCCTAGCTCAGTGGGACGTTCATAGGCTGATGATGGTGATGATGACTAGGTACGGTCGGGGTCAACTTCGCTTTACCACTTTGCAGCGACTTTTGTATGAAGTGCACCGACCGTCCGGGTACGTGCCCGTACCAAATAGACGACGCGGTGTGCAAGGGATTTTGACCTTTAGACTGATAAAGCGACGGAGTCCGCGATAGTACCTTAAACTCGGCAAAATGATCATGGTAACAAAAGGAGATTTTGTACCGCAAAATTGCCATACAATGTTCGTTTTGGTAGCACAGCTGGCGCAACGACGGTCTACCAAGTTCTCAAAAACTGGCCAGGAAAGGTAAAAAACACGACTTTTGATCTGTTGACTCAAGATCTCTAAGTAGGTACCTAGTGTAGTTTTAGCAGCTGTAAATTAATATTGCTGCAAATAGCTAACAATTCATGACTTTTCATTTTTATAACATGATACGAATTTAATTAGATTTTTCATCAATTATAAAACTATGTTCCAACATGGACGCTAGTAAACGTTCCACGAACAGGTATTATTACGTGGTACCTGCATAACTTCCTGCATCGCAAGGTGTCGCAAACGCAGCTATGATATGGCCGCACGCAATGCACATAATGCGTATGAATTGGAGTATCGAGCAAAGCGAGCCATGGACGTCACAATAAGTCGTCAGTAAGTCACTGCGATTACCAAACCCATAACGACATCTGCCAAGGAGTGGCATCTATGATGACAGGTTATTAGGGTGAATTTCAACAGGTTCATTAAAATCTTCATTTCCGTGGATTATTTATCTTTAAGTTTGAAAAAATAATCGCGGTTATTAAAGTTTTTGATGATGTATGTGTTCTTGCTTAATATCTGGCAGATAATTTAAAAAACTAACGAGATATAAAATATTAAATATTTCGTGGTATGGCGATGAAACATGCGTGCACGGCAATGAAACAAGCGTTCAAGACAATATGAAAACATAAGTCACGGAAATGAAACATCTGGCCACGGCAATGAAACTAAACTATTTTACAAGGCATGGCTACGAAATTTTTTTCATTGCTGTGCCTTTTTTTCGTTGCCATATCAAATTTTGACCACGGAAACCACGGCAATGAAAGCACAGCGGTGAAAATCAAGGCAAAATAAAAAAGAACAAAAAATCTATTAATTATTCATACATTACTATTTCACCTAACCAGAAAATAATGTTAGAATATTATAACTATGTTTTAGTACCAATTTCATCGATGCCATGTAATTTTTGGTACCGGGAAATTCACCCATTAACCGTTTCCAACGGGGGTGTTTAGCATCAAATGTGGAACTTGCTACATAGCCGTTTCCTTCCTCCATCTTTATCGGCTGCTTTCTTATTGACAACCTCAGAGTTAATAGCCCAGTCATCTGACATTTATTGGCTGGTGTTATAGGATAACAATAAGTAAAATCACTATTAAGTGTATTCTTACACTAAAAATGTAATATTCTTACTTTAAAAAATGTAATATTCTGCCTCTGCCATGTCTGTACGTAAGAGATATTTGTCTTTTTGTGGCAAATAATTCAGAGTATATGCGACGTTATCACAAGGCAGAAGAGAGCTATGTTTAAAAATTTATTGTTTCAACCACCTTGTTATAAAGATATTTATAAGAAAAGTATTGTTAATATGTGCATCCATTTAAATAATAAAATTCCAAATGAAATAAAAAAGCAGCGGAAAAATAGTTTTAAAAGAAAATTGACTTCTGTTTTCAAAACAATTTGAGATGAGCCATTCATGGCTCATCTCAAATTGTTTTTATAGTGTTAAGTGAATTTCTGGATTTTAAAATTGGACATACTTGATTTTATCTTATTTGATTGTAAATTTTATTGTGAATTTTAATAATTAATTTCATTCTTACTATTACTTTTTTATAATTTTAATCACTTATATTAACATTTTGCACGTCTGCACGCAGGCTGACTACAGTGAAACAAATGTTAATCTTAAGATCACAATTATATTGTACTTTACTTGTAATCTGGCAAATAAATTATTTGTATTTGTATTTCTATTTGTATTACTTCTTACCAACAAAAAGCCGCAATAACTACAAAACCTATGACTTAACGAAAATAAAAAACCAAATCATCTTCAGATAGATTGGTTCAATCAATCCTACTTCAATGCGTTAATATTCATCCATTACAATTATCTCGTTTTTACTCGTAAGACGGTTGTTTACTGGCAATTTATAGGTTTTTAAAAGGCTAAAGCCGGCAATTTGTCGGCCGCGGCACGGCTCTTCGGCGCAGCCTTAACATTTTAAATCACGAATTATAAAATTGACTTTTTGACTAATAGCAAGTTTGGCTTTGCGCAAGTGTTACATTTATTACTGTCTTGTAAATACTCGTATATGCCTTCATATGCAGTATTTTTTATTTTTATTTTTTTAATATAAGTAATATACAAATAGGTAACAAGGGATGATATATTTATAGTATATCATCCCACTTTTTTGTATTATTCATCTCAGCACATCTTTGTGCCGAAACCGAAATAATTTAAGTTATACATGAAAAGTGTTTCTTTAGTTTTTCTGGATAGAAAGATAAACAAAAGATAATGTTTTATTTATTTTATTCTACAACGGGTACCTAAACAAACCATTTATCTTACCTGACGGTAAGTGACAATAAGGTCGAAGGCAAAAGCGCACTGCACGTGGAATTGGCTATCTATTCCTATGTCTCTAACTTTAGAAATATTTTTGCCATGACGAAAGACCCTGCAAAGATTGTCTGACCACTTAAGCTTATTGTCAAGCGCCTGACAGCACAGCCTCTGACTAGCTGCTGCTGTGCAGCTGCAGTGCAGCTGCAAGCAGATCAACTTGCCACAAAATGTCTGTACAATCAATTTTGAACTTTATGGTTTGGCTATACAGATGTACAATGTGTTCTCATCCCGGCTATTCTACTAAGTGCAACATACAACATTAGTATGGAAGAAACCTGTAAATATTTATTAGTATTTTTTTAATTCATGATAATATAAAAAGACTTAAGCATTTAGCATTCGGTTTACCTTTTCAATGTGCCTACGTGAACTGACACGTAAACAAGTACTAGTTTGTGATATTTCTTACCCTAAGCACTACTGCTTGGCACTATCAGTAGTGTCATGGAAAATTTTACTTTCCCATGACACTACCGTTAGTGCCACTGGTAAAAAAGAATTTCCTGTGACAAAACAGTGGTCTTAGTAGTGTCACGGGAAAATTAAATTCCCTTGGCACGCGGGGTATTATCTTTATACCACAGACCAAATATCTAGATAGACGACGCATGTAAACATTTGAAGTAGGTGTGTACTTGCGTGATCTATGTTATGTCTATCTAAGCCTGTGCTTCATACCTATATCGTAACTGAAATGCAAACTAATTAGAGCTTTTTCTAATTTGTATCTACTGGTGCTCGAGATGATGTTTATAAGTGGACAATGTCAATGTCATACGTTAAAACCTTTTTGGTTGAAATAAACTAACAAATATTTAAATCAATCCAAATCCACTGGATGGTAGTGCCACGGGTAATTAAGTATATCACGGGTTATTTTGTTGTATGCGTCCAATGAGCCAATCAATGAAGTAGCGTCATGGGAAAACAAAATTTCTCATGACGCTACTGGTAGTGCCAAGCAGTAGTACCTAAGGTAAGAAACGAATAAATATAAGTATTCTATATTTGCTTTTAACTTTTTTAACGAATATTACAATTAGTGTATTTTGTATAAATCCGTAGATATGTTTCGCATTACAAAGATAAAGATAAGATAATGGGACATAATTTCATTTGTTTGATCACCAGTAATATATTAATTTGTCAAGATAGAAACAATAAAATCAATCTCAACTCGATTAGTCTTATCAACGAATAAGTCTCTTAAAGTAAAATGAAAGTGCGTGAAATCGAAGAAACTTTAGCTAAAGAGTTAGACCTACTTTTATATGACTCCGAACCTGAAAATCAATAATTCCCCGCTTATCTAAAGAGGACACTTTCAGTGATATCAATATCGACAAAGTAATAAGTAGGTAATACGACATTTGAATAATTATCTGTGGTTATGTGATGAATTGAACATCGTTCACAATAATAAATAACCATGAAAACAAACGAAATTCATAAAAATTGTTAATTGATTATTAGGATGTTTTAGTCTCCATGTTTACGACCTCTACTTATTTCTAAACTAACTTATTTTAATCTTAAAAATTTATTTAGAAACGACTAACATCACCGTACGCATCAAGTGAAGATGGGTGCGCATTTTTTCACATAACTTTTTAAGTCCTATTATCGAAAGTCCGAAATTATTTCTCATACCATATAACTACATCATATTGATCACTCTTCATAAAATTTTTTAATACCAACGATCAAAACACATAATCATCTAAATTCATAATATCACTAATCATACACTTTGTTTATACATTCTAATTTTTTTTCATATATTATTTTATACTAACGATCGAAACTCCTAATCATTCTAATACATAACGCCAATATTCATACATTGGTTTCATACAAATATTTGTTATCATATATTTCTTGATCATAAATGTTTTTATGCCACCCGCTGCAAAGGAAAAGTTAAGTATGCAAAACCATAGTTCCGTGGGTTAGGTTAAGTTGGACTTGTGACAAAGAACTTTGTAATTTTCTTAAATTATGTTAAATGCATGTTGCATGTTTTTTTGGAATACTGCATGCATGCTGCATGTTTGCTTGCTTGCATGCTGCAAGCTTCATGCTTGATTGCATGCCGGGGGCTGCGGGGGGCTGGCCCCCCTGCTTGGGAGGGTTTAAACTATAGTTCTGTTAGTTAGGTTAAGTTAGACTTATGACAAATAACGCCTCTCGACCCCCCTATTTCTTAATCATAAATGCATAATGTATTAAAAACAATATTATGAGTTCTAATATTTTCTTAGTAATGACATTATTATAAATAAAATTATGATATTTGTCTGTTATAAAGGTAACAATTCTGAAAAAAAAGATTATGAGTTCAAACTTGTTCATAGTAACAACAGTATAAATAAAAAAATATGATAACTGTTTGTTATGAGTTCCGATAGTCATAAAAATTTATGAGCAAAAAAGTATGATGGCAAAAATTAGGATGAGTGATTATTATGAACACAAATCGGTAGTAAAACAAAAATAGGAATAATAGTTTTATGTGAGCCAATACGGACCCAGTGAAAATATTTGTTCTCTAATGTAAAGTACAGCCTGTATACTGCCCCTCTGCGGGGCAAAGGCCTTTTTTGGAATCAAGTCATCGCTGCAATTGATGGGTATTGGCTTGTTCTCCAACCTTTTACAAATAAGTGGGTCAATCCTGGGACACTTGATTTTGATGGTCACAGCATAATATAAATTAGTTATAATATACAACACACTAAATTAAATTAGTACTTAAAAGTTTAATTAACTTGTGTAGTATTGAAGCATATCAATTGAAACCAATTTACAGAATGAATTGCATAAACATTCATTTGAAACTGAAAAACGGGGTAATTTGGCAAGCTTTTACATGTCACACGCGCGGCGTTAGGTATGTGTTATTGTGTATTATATTTTTTTACATTTATGTGGCTGCGTTAATTAATACTTTGTTAAATACGTAAAGAGTGCCTCTATCAAATCATGTATTCACTGTTTTAATTTAATAAAAAACACTTGTGTCTGTAGGCGTTCTACAAAATATCACGCGGTGGGCAAATGTTGAATCGCGCGACGAAATTATGTTTACCTACTTCATTGAATACGTGGTAAGAGTCTCGTGATTGGTCCGTTAGACGTGGCGCCAGCTTTTGCGCAATTACTTTATTTTTAAGTTTTTTCAAATTTTTAAAACTTTGGTTCGGTAGATAGGTAAAGCTCGCGTCTTGTTTTGCTACTAAATTAAGAATAGTTACACTTAACTGTCCTGAGAACATGGTTGCTTTCATCCCTGAGTAGGTATTGAAATCAAAATAAATACGATTTTATTTATAGTTATATATACTCGTAAATAGCTTCATTTTTAAATTGTCGTCAGATCCATGGCTGTAAAATCCGTGGATTTAAGCCATGGATCAGTTTTATCGGCCATGGATCTGACCACATATTCTATGACAATTAATTTCTGTGCATAATTACCGTGCCTTATTCAAGATTCAAGATTCGATATCATTTATTCAGGTTAGGCCATGTTTAGGTTACAGCACTTATGAATGTCAATTATGCCATCGGTTCGTAAGTCTAACTATGGGGCGGGAGCCTTGTACTGAGAAGAACCGGCAAGAAACTCAGCAAGGGCATTTCTTTACGCCCTTTCTTTTACAGCGTCAATTAGAATTAAAAAATGCCCTCCCTATCATAGAAGGGCACCTTCTATTACAATAATAAAAACATAAAAACAACTACAAGGACATAAAAATAAAAAATATATTAATAAAAATATAAAGTTCAGGTATTCATCAATATAAAACAATCAATGTAATCAATGTCTTAAAGTACAGAAAAATAAAAGTAAGACTACAACTACATATACTAATAATAAAAATAAGATAGCAAGAGCAGACCAGCCTCCACAGGCGGCACCCGTTCACGAGTATGACATGTGAATCAGCCATCGCTTCGGTCAACCATGTTTTAGAGAACGTAACGACCCGACGCACATGCCACCACCGCAGAGATACTTTGAGATAGCATGACATACTCGAGCAACTCCAATGAAGCAAGCAAGAAAACATTTAGGCAACGTTTTACGCAACATAAGTTTTGAGTAGGTACCTATTGTCTATTAGACACTTCTGATAAAGGCTATCATACCAGGGTAAAATGAGTTAGTTACAAAGAAAATGGACTTAAGAAAATGTAATGTGATAATTTTATCATTACCAGGCTGTTTTTTCTTCTAAATATTCCTTAACCGTTTAATAACCTTTCTTAAGTAAACAAGATTTTACATGATTTTTAAACTTATCTAAAGGTAATTCTAGTACAGTACTTGGTATTTTATTATATTAGTGTATACCTTGCCCCAAGAAAGAGCCGAGAACCTTCTGTAACCTGAACAGGGGCATCATAAGTTTTGACTTATTTCTAGTATTGAAATTGTGTACGTCACCGTGTTTAGTGAATGAGTTAATATTGCAACGCACAAAAACTATACATTTATAAATATATTGAGATGCAGGTGTAAGAACACCAACTTCTTTAAAAATATCTCTTAGAGAAGTTCGTGAGCTTATATAGTCTATAGATGGTTCTTATTGCCCGTTTCTGTAAAATGAATATAGTTTCAACATCAGCCGCTGTTCCCCACAGTAGGGCGCTATATGACATGACACTGTGAAAATAACTAAAGTAAACCGTTTTAGCAGTTTCAACGTCAGTTAACTGCCTAATTTTTCTAGTGGCGTAAGCAGCAGAACTGAGTTTGCCGGCCAATTTCGATTTAAGAGGATTCCATTGAAGTTTTGAGTCAAGGGTTATCCTTAGAAAAACAGACTATTGATAGACTGGCTCGTGTTTAAACCTACTTTTGCCATTCAATTATTGTTTTAGCATACCTAAGTACTCGTTAAATCTAACCTCTTAGACTCATAGATATAACATATCCAAATTAACGTATATATCTCTTCAATGTCCTTGTGGGAAGGCCTCTGCCCAACAGTAGAACATTGATGGGACATGATTATGCTATAAAATGTATTTGTAAAGAGATAAAAAGGAAAACAAATAGGTATTTTTAATCGCTTAACTTATAATATTTCGGGGACCGCTTTACCTTTTATTTTGCTAATGTTATTCGCAGTCGTTATCAGATAGCGGGTGGCGATAACCCAGCTGTTTAGTCACTTATTGGCTGCATAAGGTGATCGCGGCTACCACCACACACCAGGCCGTGATACCAACATTACCAACCTGTGTGATACCAACATTACTTTTCTATTTATTTTTGTTATTATTATTTTAAATCATGCGATAGCTCAGGATAGAGATAGATAGAGGGACTTGGGGCAGGCCTTTCCCAGCAGTGGGAAAGTGTAGGCTGCAAAAAAAATCTTTCACTTTGGTTGCCGAGTGGCTAAGCGCGCGGCCCGATAGCCGGAGGTCCAGGGTTCAATTCTCTGGTCGGGCAAAGTGTGTTGCGGATTATTTGATTAGAGTGGTGATTAAGTGATCCATTTTAGCGAAACTTGATTGATCAATGATGGAGGATGGATATTATACAGAACACTAGGTAGGTAGACATTGAAAATGAAAACTTTTTACACTAACTCACTCGTATTAAATTCTTGTTTAGAACGACTCATCCCTACGCAAAGTCATTGAAATTATAAAATAAATAGTTCAAATAGACCCCTGCCTTCTCAGGCACTCTACGATGTGATCTCTAACATCATACAGTTCATTAAAAAGTTAATCCGTAAAAAGGTTAATCCGTTTTATTTCAATGTGCAGTGTACGCGTAAACTTTAAAAATATTACTCAAAGTTAGTTAATAAACCCAGATTTCATTATAATAATAATGATTATTATTATAATGAAATCTGATCGATTAGAAATAAAATGTTTCCGATGTAGTTATTGGAAATATTTAAGTAAGCAATATTTTAAAGGCGGTGCTTTATAATATTGGTTTTAACAATGCCGACCTATTGTTTTAAAACAAAAAACATATTTCAGCTCCAAACAATGTAATACCGATACAATTTATCACTACCTTTATAACAGATAACTTATCTCTGTTATAACTGGGTTCGGCTCGGCGCGACATAAACACTATTTATAGACATAATACTTATTTTTTTTATGTAGACTTTCTACTTAACTCTATCAAAACAGGGTTGGTCAATAAATAATACAATAAAGTCAATTTTGATTTTTTTTTGTACATATAAGTAGCAATGGTGGTAGTCTTATTCATAAGTGGTCGGCTTATTGTAGTCTAAATTGAATAAGTGATATTGAATTTTGAATTTATTAATTATAAAGTAGATCAATGTCGCAGGGAACGAGTGCCTATTGCAAGTTTTATTTATTAGTCGATCATGTAAACGAAAACAAGATATCATTTATGACATTAGATCGCCCAGCATGTCGATTCGCTAATATTTGACGAAAACGTACCTACGTACCTTTGGTGACGTTAGCGTATGTGAGTCGAATTTTAAGAACGCGGATTTGATCCGCTGATCGGAACGTGTTGGTCGAAATGAGTGCGAGTTTACGATCGAGCGTTCTGACGCTGCTGGTGCGATTCTCTGGAATCGCACCTCGAGTGACAAACAAGAGTTACAAGTTCTTCTTTTTAATGGAATGGTGAATAAAATTCGCAGTTCGTACTCGACTCTTTACACCGATCTATCTTTGAGCTTTAAACTTACACAATCCGGTATTACAATCTTCATCATCAAACTATAAACGTCCCACTGCTGGGCCAAGCGGCACCACATGGAGAGATTGGCCATAAGCAGGCCCAATTCCGGTTGAAGGGTTTTAACTAACGGCTGCCATCTTACGACAACAACCGGAACCAACGGCTTTACTTGCCTTCCGAAACACGGAGGAGCTCGAGATGTTTTCAAATTAGTCACCTATGATATTTTGTTTTATATAATACAAGCGGCAGCTCGCGGTTTCACCCGCGTGGTTCCCGTTCCCGTGGGAATATCGAGATAAAAAGTATCCTACGTGTTAATCCAGGTTATAAACTATCTGTATGCCGAATTTCATCCAAATCCATTCAGTAGTTTTTACGTGAAAGTGTAACAAACATCCATCCGTACGTTCCCGTGGGAATATCGGAATAAAAAGTATCCTATGTGTTATTCCAGGTTATAAACTATCTGTATGCCGAATTTCATCCGAATCCATTCAGTAGTTTTTACGTGAAAGAGTAACAAATATCCATACATACAAACTTTCGCGTTTATAATATTAGTAGGATCATTGTTAGTCACCCATCATACAAGATCGCTACCGTATGATGGGTGACCAAATAAGGAGCGCATACCGAACGCCTTCGCCTTCGATCGAACTAAACTACAGTGTTCCTTTTAAGAATTTTCAATTAAGGCCCATCCATAGTCGCTTCCTAGATTTCGATAGGAGGCCGCGGATCGAACAATAGGCTCTGTCGGCCGGCCAAAGGGCCAAGTGGCCGTATCAGGATAATGGGAGATAAGCATCGGGCACTACATCACCCGGGAACGGAGCCACGGGGCGCCGGCTAAATCGGCTGAAGGGGCCGTCCGTAAACTACGAATTAAAGAATGGGTTGGAATAAAGGTGTACCACCATAATTTGTTCTAGCGTTAGGCACAACACAATAAGTGTATTGTTTTCTTATATTTATTAGGTAAGCATATGAACACAATATAATTTTCTGTTAAGTGAAGATGTAAACTGCGGTAAAACTTATTTCATGGCATTAATTTTAGCTTTGAAGAGGCTAAAGTTATACCCAGTCATCAGAAGATATAATAAACCTGATTCTGATATGATCTGGTTATGTAGGTAATGGTTCAAGATTTCCAGTGCGTTAAGGTTAAGGTGTTGAAAAAAAATACTGTTGAGTATTCCCTCGCCTTAAATCATGACTATTCATGACATTGATACACCCTTTTGCACACAACATAAAAGCACAGCATACAGCTGATACGGCAAAAGACCCACTTCCAAAAGTACAGTTAACGCAATTAAAGGCATGTTTAATTACGACCTCACGTGTCGACGCGGTGCGCGACACGACGCGAAACAGCGAAAAGATCGAATTAAATGCAGCGATTGTTATCTCCCGAGAAAAGAAATCGCATTCGTGAGTTGCGTATGACGCACATCCAATCAGCTTTTGCAAATTGAACTATATTGCATTGAGTTAAGAGCGACGATGGAAAGGCATTTGAGTCTGTCTGCTTTGCGTTCGTGCGCTTGCGTATGATTGTGCTAGTCAAATTGGCGTCTGCGAATTTTAACTGTTTGTCTTTGTGTTAAGAGCGACGATGAACAGCCGTTTGGGACTTTAATAAATGTCAATGTGCGAAAGTTGATAAAGGATACAGTTGTTTATTGTTGTGGTATGATTATGTGTGTAACTTTAATTATTATGAGGTATTCTTTGTATATTTTTTTAAAGTCTCGTTGGAAGAAATTTCAATTTGAATTAAAAACCTCCTGTAGATACTTGTTTTTCTTATTCTATGATTTATCTTTTTTTTTAAATGTTTGTTTGACAATTATTTAAGAGTGCTAGTGAAAAAGACATCAACGCGTGTTTACAAGAAAAGATTTTGCCGGTAGCCATAAAAGGTTTTAGCATTTAAGGCGGCATTTAAGAATAAGAAACCGCAGGGGTTGATGTTGGAGTCTTTTTTGATGAACCATCAATATTTTGAATTCAAACTTAAATGGTGCTGAAAATTAAAGTGAAAAAAAAATCTTTTAATTTCGAGTTATTAGCTTTTCCACTCACACACGTTTAACTACTTCAACCTATACCTAACCTAGTATTAACAAGATATTTAAACGTGAATCAACTTTATTTACTTAAAAGTATCTTTTATAATGGAACGGGAAAGTCTAAAAGTGTATCCATACTTATTAGTTTGGTGGTTGGGTGTAGGACTCATTATTTATAATGTAAATAGCACATTAAATTTTATCATAGTTAATCGTGTTTCAAATATCTGCTCCTAGCCGAGTAATAGTTTTATTAAAACACTTCAAAGGGATTTAAAAATAATATATTTAACAATACATACATTATATTTAACATTAACTTCGGTGGACTAGTCAGTAATTCTGATTTGAAATCCCTACTTCAACATGTTTAGGTAAATTATACATGCAAGAGAGCTTACTACAACTAATGTCAAGTTTATAAATGAATTTATTTAATTTAACATAATATAAGAATTATTTACATTTACTTTTGTAACATTTCTTTGTGTAACGAACACCTGACCTATTATTTACAAAATATTATTAATAGAGACGACTCCGTTGATTCCAATAGGTACTAAACAGAACATTCTGAAATATTCTCTTATTAATGTAACTATGTACCAATATATGGGATACTCAAAGACATCCAAAACAAGGGAATAATCTAGTTAACAATAATTACTCTGATGCAGTAGTTTAAAACTGAAATTAATATTTTATTACTATTTCAGCTACGTGACAATAATCAGATATATTATTTGCTTCGGTTTCCAAACATTAAAACCATTTAAAAAGTACAATATCTAAGATCTACAGATACAAATGTTTTGCTATCTGAAACTGAAACTATTACGTATCAAATCGGATTACAACGATTTAGTGATAATCTATAACAGCTCTGTTATTAAGTATTGTGATTTCTGAGACCTAGCGCTTTTCAAGCAACTACGTATTTTAGGGCAATATTGGCATCCACGGAGGGCATAATCACAGCACGCAACCAGCTCAGCTCATTAAAAATGTCAGTCCGAGCTGCTTAACCAAATTTAACCTAAAGTTTGAGGCGTAAAGTCGTCTTTAGTCAGGTGCACTTCTCGAGCGGAATATGCCTGCGACCAGGTCGGTGTCACCATCGTTCAGGACAATGGTGATGGCCAACCCGATGACGGTGCCCAGAAGCACTGCCACCGCGATCGCCATGTACCGCTGCCCGGAGGTCCATCTTGAGCAAGCCCAGTACTGCTCCCGGACAACACTGCGAAAAAAAGAAGTTCTTTAAAATCTCAGCTGGAACACACGATACGAGTCCACATCATCAGCCTTAAACCTCCCACTGCTTGGCACAGGCCCGTCCAATGGACAACAGCATATGGGAAGATTGGGCCATGGCCCACCACGCTGGCCCAATGCGGGTTAACTCTACAACAAATAATCATTATCTTCATTATCATGTTCAACCTATAAACGTCTCTCTGCTGGCATCAACCCTTTTCTTATGAACAATTAATAAGCAAAAGAGACCGTTCCATAACCCATGCCACGTAATATGTGACTACTGCTATCTTCTTTAACGATTACAGCAGGACCAACGACTTAACGCGTCTTCCGAAGCCATAATTAGTAAACAGTTCCATTACAAGTTAATTTGTTTATTATTTCATTTGGTCATTACTTAGAAATATCTTTTTACTTCCTTGTAGCATTTAATTGTCATACAACTATGGTTGTCAGGTGAAAGCAATTCCTTTTTGGATATTGTGTAAATATTTATAACTGAAACATCGATGTATCTACTTATTTGTGCATCTTATCCGTTATCATTGAGTTTATTTGGTAGGTTTGTTATTATTGTTTGATAAAATAAATTACAAATAAATACTTTTACTATTACATACTTTTTGCCTTTGTATCTATTGCCTTTGTCTTTATCAAATATTATTTTCCTTATGCAAGTATTATCTACTGTCCAAACTCAATTGCAGTAAGTATTATATCTTCAAAGTGTTAACAGGGATTTAACTCAGCGTAAAATGCTTTGGCTGCTCGATAACATATCGGCCAGACAAGAGTACGCATTAGTACTTACCTACCTGCTACCTTTATCTTTATCTACAGATTGGCACAATCGACAATTGTGAACGGATATCGGCTTTGTGGCCAAACTGTTAAATATTTATTTTACTTTGCTTAAACTATTGAACACATTAACCTTTCAAGTGCATCTAAACACAGACAATAGAAATTTAATTGTTCTGAAAAGTTAAGCTTAATCACTTTTTTGCAAACGCAGATAACTTATTGGTATAAATAATCTAAGTTGGACAAAATTGAACAATTGTAGGGTATTGAGATAAAACGTAGTACATTATAACTCAATTTTGTAGGGTTTCTTAGTTTTGTCATGTTGGCCTGTTTGTCTATTTTTAATATAATCTCTATTACAATAACAAAATAAGGAAATAACAACATTTTGGGTAATTTTCCTTTGTCTATTATTTTTTAAGCATATACTCGTACACTATGAAGGTTTACTTTAAAACTTAAAAACACAAGCATTTAAATAATTATATGGACCATTATTTTTTAACATTTACACCGCCTTCCTCTTTCTTTCAAAATATATAGAAAATAATAACCCTCTCTTTTCATTTTGGTTTTATATCTCTTTTCGTTTTATTTTAGCTCCTTAAATTATATTTAACTTTTAGCGCCTATTTTTCTAAAATAATTTTCTTTTAATGATTTTACCAACCTTTGACACATCAATTTTTACAACAATGACATCCAATGTCATTGGATATAACATAAAAATAAAGTCTTTGTTAAATCCATATATAAAAATATTTTTGTTTTTATATTGCAATTTAATAAATTCCGTAACAATGAAATTCATGTAGTAGTTGGTTTTGATGCACTTAATAAATTAATCAAATCTTAATGAGGCCTGCCGGGGTCTCAATAGCGAAGTAGCACGTCGACCCATTGGGATCATTAGTGCAATATTAATCAGTTAAGCAGTTATTTTATAAACTCAAAAAGTCCCGATGTAAATTAAATACAAAAATTACCGAAAAAAGGGTAAATGATATCAGCTAAAAGATAATATTAAAACGGTAGTGTTTAATTTAATTAATTTTAATGTTTCAAATGTTTTGTCAAAGTTTGTTCAAAGATTATGATTTTGTTAAACATAATTAAAAACGACCTACAATTTGATGTTAGTTAATGGATTTTAGGCGCTGCTAAGCAACAAAAATTGTCGTCAACAACTAAATCGACATCCATTATACATTATCTGACATAATCTACCTACATCACTTCCCTGCCGTTGCTAATCCATCACAGCGTAGCAACACTAACATTTGTTAACGTAAAACTAATTATCGCTTCTATTGCTCGTATTTTTTCATTGACGTCACACCAGAATTGCATATACTATCGACATTCACTTTCGATTGGACGCTATCTTGTTTACCGAGACGTATCACTGCACTTGTCACCAAACAACGACCAACCTTGTAGGCGGTCCCTCCGGCAGCCGCTGCTCCTGACGCCTAACGTTGCCGGTGCTTCCCACGAACCCTGGGTTCACGTACACGTAATCAGGCTCCCTTTGCCCTTGCCCGGTCTCCATCACCAACGACGACTTCAGCCGCGGCTTGTCTAGCTTGTCCACCCGCAGCTCTTGCAGGTCGTAGGTAATTTTTTGTGACATAGCCCGCAGTGTTGCCCCCACCGGCTCACATGACTGTGTGCTGCCTGTATCTGGCCGCGGTGCGCAATGGATCCCTTTATCTGTGGAGCGATAAGCTGCACTGATAATGGCTGTGCAGGTGTGATGGTGCTTCCGTTGTTGTTTTAGATAAAAGTGTCATTATCTTTTTGTTTGCCATTTTTTGTATCGGTTCGGCAGTGCTCATTTGATATGATATTTCGGTATCTGATAAGTGTTCTTTACACAGGTTTTTACTTGGCTATGGTGCAGGTTTATTTTTCATAAATAAATATTATGAAGGTCTACTTACAAGGTTGTTAACATTTAAACTAAATATAATGTTTGTTTGATGTAATCCAAATCCAGTTTGTTTTTTGTTAACAGAAACCTTTTGATAAAATTAGTTACCTATTTTGTTGTATCTAACAGTGAGAAAAGGTTGATAAGGGAAGACGGTTTAACTGGAATCCTCAATAACTGCTTGATTGGTTTAATCTTATCTGTACTATAACTCTCGGAATATAACAATGCTACTAGCAATGTTGTAATAGCGACAGACTTAGCAAAGTTCGATACAACCAGCTACTTAAACAGGCTTAAGCCCTATAACCCCCTGGAGTAGATTTCCCTGGACGCCAACTCCCATGCACTAAAGTACCGCGAAGTGGAAGGCAAGAATGAAACCACCCGTCTATTATCCTTAAACAAGTACACCGGTAGAAAATAGGCTACGTTGAGAGTGGCTAATAAGTTTAAAGAAGACATAACATCTATTGATTTAGTAAAATGTTTTTTATAATTTTGCCAAGTGGACACTGGCCAGTAATTAGTCATTGCACTCATCGCCTATATTACGCTAATAAGCATAAGCATTTGTAATGGCATAACACAGGAAGTTCCTGATATCTCAACATGTCGCTGGCGATCATTTCCGGCGATAATAACTGATATTTAGATAACGTAGCATTAACCTTTGATATCATTATTAATTCATCCGCTTACTTACCTTTTCAATGACTTTGATTTTGCAAAAGCAACTTGACAAATGAACTGAGCGCTAGTTCTAAAAACCGTTCGTTACGACAACGCAGTACCTAAGGCATTAAAGCAGCGCCACGCCATGAGGTGAGTTGCGATTGCGATTTTGAATAACAATTTTCTATCATTAAACTACGAGTATATTATATTATTCAATATTTATCTGCTAAGTTTTACTATGAAAATAACTAATAGTACTACGTACAGAAGGTTCACTCTCTAAAGACTTTCACGCGAAATTGAAACTTAGCGTGTGACCCGAGCGTTCATATTCCGTTAGCAACGCTGACTCGATATCGATTTGACGTCATAACGTCACAGAGCGTAGGGATTACGAGTTAAGCAACGACGCGCGAGGAAGTTTGGAGAGGATGAGGACAACAGATGGCGGCACGGTGAGAAAACCAGAACGCAAAACATTTGTGGAGAAAAGTATGAATTATGATAGAGTGAAAGAGAGTGAAAGGATGCAATTACAACTACAATTACAGTTGAACACCATCATGAGAGAGCTCAGTGCATTAAAGGAACAAGGCCCAATCAATACTAAAGCAATCCTAGACGAACTAGAGACCATTAAAGCACTAGGGCCAGCCATCGCCACTAAAGCCACGACCCCCCGCAAAACACCGGAATCGAGGCCGACACTATACTCGGTGATAGTCTCATCCAAAAACGAACAAACCACAGGTGACGCAGTTTTGGAGGAGATTAGGGAGACAGTTGACGCCAAAGAAGGGTGGGTCACAGTCTCCAGAATCCGCAAAGCCAAAGGAGCTAAGGTGGTGATGAGCTGTGAGACCAGGGCAGATATACTGAAGATAAAAAATAGAATAGACTCGGCTGGTAGGGATCTCATCGCGGAGGAAGCAAAAAAAAAGGACTCGCTTGTTGTTGCGCTTAACGTCTTGAAAGCGCGTTCAGACGCGGAGGTGCTGGAAGCGTTAAGAAAGCAAAATAAGCATATTTTTCAAGACCTCAGCGATGAAGATGATAGAATGACAATGAAATACAAGAAAAGAGCTCGCAATCTCCATACACAGCACATTGTCCTTTGCGTCTCCCCGAAGATCTGAGGCAGACTGACCAGCATCGGCTACGCGCATGTGGACTTATAGCGCGTTAAAATCGAGGACCAGACTCCACTTGTACAGTGTTCCCAATGCCTCGGCTACGGCCACAGCAAGGCCCACTACAGGGAGGAGGAGGTGTGGTGCAGCCACTGTGGGACAACTGGCCATGTTGTTATGGATTGTCCCACATGGACTGATGCCGAGGCTCCTCCTTCCTGCAGAAATTGCAGCAGGGCTGGCTTAGCGCAGAAGGAACACAACGCTTTCAGCAGAGGCTGTCCAGTGCGCAAGAAGTGGGACCGGTTGGCGCGGTCGACGGTCCAGTACTGCTAAGGGCGTCCCAAAGAAAACTACTACCCCCTACCAGGTGATTCAGGCCAACCTTCAAAGAAAGAGACTTGCAACAGTAGAAGTGTTCATAGAGGCCAGTAAGAGAAAGGCGGCCATGGCTTTATTACAAGAGCCATATGAAGGATCAGGTAAACAGATGAGGACACGAGGAGGAACACGCCTATACCAGAGCACTGGCCAGGATACCGTCAAGGCGGTCATCGTTATCTTTGACCCGAGCCTCGACGTTATTCAACACCCCGAACTCACTACCAATAACATCGTGGTAGTGAAGGTAAAGACCAGCGCATGGCAGATTGCCCTCGTGTCGTTTTACTTCGAGCCCGACCAACCAATAGAGCCTTACCTGGAGCACCTCAGGAAAATAAATAGGAAAATGGACGGCAGTAGGATCCTCATTGGAGGGGACGCCAACGCAAAGAGCATGTGGTGGGGTAGTACTCAAATAGACAACCGCAGAGTGGAGATGGCAGGAATGTTGCATGAGATAAACCTCCACATTTTGAACAGCGGTAACATACCTACCTTCGATACCATCCGAGGGGTAAAACGGTACTCCAACTACATAGACATTACAGCATGCTCAGATGATCTGCTAGCTTTCGTGGACAAATGGCGAGTGGACGAGGGCTGACTAGCTCGGACCACAATAGCATAACATTCGACTTCACACTCCAAAAGTCCATAGGCGTCCAAATAGAGCGCACAACTCTTGTTGTGCACCTATAACACGAAAAAAGCGGACTGGAGTAAGTTTAAGGAAAACTTAAGCAAAAATATACAAGCAAAATTTAACAATAGAAACATAACTAAAATAAGTAACATAAATGACATAGAACAAATAGCTAATAAATATAATAAAATATTAGTAGAATCAGCAAAACAATCAATACCTAACATAAATAGGAAAAATGTCATAAACTTACCGTGGTGGTCCGAGGAGTTGGCGAAGCTGGAGAAGGCTTTAGTCACATGGAAGCGCATGATCAGATGGGCGGCGCCGCGTCGCAGAGCTGGAGTAGTTGAGGAGTACCTGAAACACAAAGAAGAGTATGAAACCGCTGTCTCAAAAGCGCAGACACAATCGTGGAAGAGGTTCTGCACTAAACAAGACCGAGAAACTATCTGGGATAGTATATATAGGGTCCTTAAACGCACGACGACGAGGGAAGAGGCACAGATGCTGATGAAGGAAGGCGTACAACTGGATGCAATTGGCTCCGCAGAACACCTAGCGGACACCTTTTACCCGGAGGACCGTAGGGAAGATGATAGCGCAATGCACGTGGAAATACGTAAGAAAGCAGAGACTGCAAATGAGAGGAGGAGGAGAGAGGGAAAGTACTAGCGTACTTGACCCCCCATTCACTAGCACGGAACTACGTATTGCAGTGAACGCCTTCAACGGCCGACATTTGTACGATGGCTATTCACAATGACCCCAATCTGTTCTTGGGCATTGTGAATAAATGTTTAGAGTGTGGATCCTTCCCAAGTGACTGGAAGCGGGCAACGGTAGTGGTACTGAAAAAGCCGGATAAGACAGATTATTCGGCTTCCAAATCTTATCGCCCGATTGGCCTGCTGCCGGTCCTTGGGAAAATCTACGAAAAGATGCTAGTAGGGAGATTAAGGCATCATTTACTGCCTAAATTCAGTAGGCATCAATATGGTTTTATGCCACAGAGGAGTACTGAAGACTCTCTTTTCACCCTCGTCAATGACATTAGACAACACATACGCAACAAAAAGATTGTTACACTGTTCTCCCTTGACATAGAGGGAGCATTTGATAGTGCTTGGTGGCCCGCCATCAAGACTAGGTTGAAAGAGGAAGGGTGCCCGCTTAATATAAGGAGAGTGTTAGGAGACTACATGTCAGGTAGAAGCGTGACAGTACGTTACGCGGGGGAGGGGGTCCGCAGGGATACTACGAAGGGATGCGTCCAAGGATCTATCGCTGGACCCATCCTGTGGAACCTCCTGTTGGACCCTCTTCGCAAGGAGTTAGAAACTCGTGACATCAAGATGCAGGCGTTCGCGGATAATGTTGTCTTGACTTTTGTAGGAGACACGGCCCTTGAAATTAGTAACCAGGCTAATCCCATCCTGGCCCGTGTGGAGGAGTGGGGTGCACATAATAAACTAAAGTTTGCAGCACATAAGACGCATTGTCTCACAGTAACAAGGAAGCTAAAATATGACACCCCTCGCCTCTGCATGGGCGGACTAGAGATCAAGCATAAGCCGGAGATCAAACTCTTGGGCCTTACCATCGACAGGCAGCTTACATTTAACGCACACATAGCGAACGTCTGCAAGAAAGCAGCGCGTTTTTACAAAAACTCTCCAAGGCGGCTAGAGTAAACTGGGGCTTAAACCCAGAAATAGCCAAAACAATCTACACAGCGGCAGTGGAACCCGTTGTGACATATGCAGCTGGCGCTTGGGCCTCGCCGCAGAGAAAATCTCTGCGCGCAAACAGCTGGATATGTTACAGCGGGGCTTTGCACAGAAAATGTGCAAAGCATATCACACAGTATCACTCAACTCTGCCCTGGTTCTGTCCGGCACGCTCCCACTAGACCTTCGAATTAAAGAGGCAGCCGCCCTTTATAAGGCCTTAAGGGGGTTCCCTCGGCCAGTTCTACGAGGCAGACATAGAAACTCCACATTCATTCTTACACACATCACACCCAGCAGAGCATATAAACATGGACATTAAACACATCACTGAAGACACACAGATACACGCACATACACACAACATTTACATTTACACAGACGGCAGTAAGTATGGGCAAGGTGGGGGCGGCACTATCCCTGTGGGACGGGACCGCCGAAACCAAAGCCGTCAAACTTACTTTGCCGCCGTACCACCGTTTACCAAGCAGAGATACTAGCACTCAATAACGCCTCGGAAATAGTGTCAAGTAGGAAGGAAGTTTCTTTTGGAGTGTATAGCGACTCTATGGCAGCCTTGCAAACGGTCGTTAATGTCACCTCCCACCATCTTGTCGCGGTCAGCACAAGGGAGAACCTTAAGACGGCCTTTAGACAGGGTAAGTCGGTTGACTTGTACTGGATAAAGGCTCATACGGGACTGGAGGGAAACGAGAGGGCCGACCAGCTTGCCAAGGAGGCCGCTTTGCGCTCTAAGAGAAAACCGGACTACGACAGGTGTCCTGTGTCATTCGTCTAGCGAATCATTCGTGATGAGACGCATACGAGTAGAACAGGCGTTACCAGTCAGGCACAACAGCCGAGGTGACAAAACTTTTCTTCCCTGACATCACTGCCGCTTACAAAATCATGCGCCAAATCACCCCCAGACAACTCACCACACAGGTGTTCACAGGTCACGGCGGGCTCTCAGCGTACTTAAATCGCTTTAAGTGCAAGGACAGCCCGTCGTGTGCCTGTGACCCAAATACAGACGAAACTCTTGTACACATCCTCTCCGAGTGCCCTATACACACTCTGGAGAGGTACAACATCGAGGCCTATCTGGGCATAAAAGTCGCACCCTGTAACTTGGCAGAAATATTGGCTGGCGATAGTAAAGGAAGAAATAAGTTTTTAGAATACTGCGTCAGAATTACCGACGTAATTAGAATAAGAAATAAAATTAAGCATACAATTTATAGTAAGTAATTTTAGAATAAGGGCAACTCAATTATATCTTGAGATATAATTAGAAGTTCCCCTCAGTAGAATAAACAAATAATGTATTTAAAATTAGAATAAGTTAAAATGGTAATAAAAACATGTAGTAGTATAAGTCAATTAGAAATAAGGACCCAGGAAGGTAAACATGTTAAGCCATAAGAATCTGGGCACAAATATGTAGAAAGTAAAGAATTGTCAAATAGTTTAAGAAAATTGTAACAATTCAGAAAAAGAGAGAAATGTAAAAGTAGTCCTGAGCAGAAGCTCAATTGAAAAAACTTATATTCCCACGGGAACTAGAACCACGCGGGTGAAACCGCAAGCGGCCGTTAGTTTAGTTATAATTTTAAATTTTATTTGTATATTTTTAGCGTAGTGCCTGTTTTCTATAAGTACATACATATAATCACGACTATTATCCCCGAAGCGTTAGTCTGAGACAATGAGGCAATAAGGACAGCAAAAGCAGTCCTCTACCATTGTCCACTTTTCACCAAATATCGACTTGCCGCTTTATGCTGTTGGATGCATGTGCAGTCTTTAGTCAGTTAGTCGCCTTTTACGACACCCAAGAGAAGAGAGGGATTGGTAGTGTGCTTTTTATTACTATTTGATTAATTTTCACTGTTGGTTGGTCAAGATAGTTGGATTTTATTATGAGGTGCGGCTAATAATCCATAAAAATGTAGTTAACTATAACTCGATCGACATAATAATGGACAACAGTTTGTACAATCACTAGCATTAAGATGTGATGATGCAAAAATATCTGATTATTGGTGGAAGGCCTATTATAGGCATATATATGCTTTCCATCAATGATCAGATATTTTTGCAGGCCGTCGATAGTCACATCTTAATGCTGGTGACTGTACAGTTCGTTCATCATCAGCAGCATCATTATAAGCATATATTTTCTCAGAGCTGGGAACAGGTCTCTCTACATGGATATGGTGGCCATAAACCACCATGATGGCCCAATGTGCGTTGGTGGGTTTTAACGCCACCTTATGACAACAACCAGACCCGCAACGGCTTTTCTTACCTTCGAATACGGAGGAGCTCGAAATAAGTATTTTTAATATAGTCACCCATCCAGTGACCTGGCAATACGAAATTTGTTTAACTGGCAAGATCGCAATCCGACCGCCTTAGTTGTTGCGCCATCGTGCTCCTTCTCGAGCTCAATATTTTGTCAAAAGTTGTCAAAAGTATTTGGTTCTTTGACTACAGTCACAGTAAACTCAATTCTACACTTTATTTTACAGAAAATGGAACTGCTCCATGTCATAGTGAAAGCGGGGCCTTCGCCGCGGCCGCTGGCCTGGTCCCTCGAGGTGTCCTCGTCCGAGCATGGCGAGGACTGGCGGATGGTCCGCGCCTTCGGGGACCGGGACCACTGCCGAAAGCTGTGGAAGCTCCGGCCTGAACGACGACGGAGAAAGGCCAGGGCGGCCAGGAGGACCAACCGAGCGGACAAACCCACCTGTTCTACGCAGTTCGTTAGCCCGAAACCGCTGGAAAATGGAGAGGTTGGTAAATGTACTAGTAATGACTGGATGTGAAAACTTTTTATTTCAGCATACCGAACTAAAATCTTTTCGCTAGCTCTATTATTATCTTTGTCGAGAGCGCCGCAAAGTTTGATGCATGGTCCTTAGGAAACTTCGGTCTGGTTTATAAAGGAGCCTAGAGATAAACAGCAAAAACAGCAAAGATCCTTTTTTACATAATTTTTTGTGTTATTCCTAATCATACCTAAAGTAGTAATGAATCATCGGGTATCGGTTTACATTTTGCGTCATCTTGGGATATCCGAGGAGTTTTGAAGGCTATACAAATAGTTTAGTAGAATCTTAGTACCTCCTTAGAGATTTGAAAATTGATGAATTTCAAATCCAAATGAACCTTATCTAAAAAATCTAAATCAATAATTATCTATCAGCAATTTTTGATTTTCATGCAATGACTCATTCAGTGTGACTCACTTATCACTTAAGCGTAGATAGTTATTATCTCTTTTCATTAGGTGATAAATGCACCTGCTGTGAAGTGCAATGACGCTGTTATGTAGCGCAGAGCCTTGGGTTGCTTCAAAAACTTTCTTATGTACGTAGTTATGCACTATACTTACACATAAGTACGTAATGATATAATCACCATTCGCCAAAATTTAGGCTCCGCAATTCAATGTATCCCGTCCCGATACAATTTCCAGAAAAACAATCGAAAGTTTAATCCTGTTACTCTTACCCTTATAACGTACTTGATAAAAGACAGTTTCAAAACCCGCCTTTTGACTTGCCACCAGGTTGTAAAGACCATTTGTTGAGAAATAAGAAAATATAAGGTGACTGCTAGAAACCGCAAGAAACTTCAAGGGCTGGTCAGGTCAAGTATTTTTAAAATGGCAAAAATGACAAAAAGTTACAAAAAGAGGAGTTTGTGTTTTTCATTTTTAATTAAATAATTCAATTTGTGAATTTAAATTAGATAGTCTTTGAGTATCTAATTTATTTTAAAGCAATAACACAAGAAAAATAAAATGAAAACAATTTAAAACAACGATTATTTACAACACGAGGGCAACGGCCGGCCGTTGACCCGTCAACGTAGGTTCTAACGCGGACGGGTCAACCCCTTGCTCGCGCGTTGTAAATAATCCCTATTTTGAATTGTTTTAATTTCATTTTTCTTATGATATTGCTATTGAATATGATATGATATTGAAAAAAAACACGAATTTTTTTTTTGCAATTTACTTAGACTTCAGCTCTATACAAATTATTTATAAAGATGACTGTCTGTAGGCAAAACAACAGATTATTAATTTCGGCCCATAAGGGGGGTGAGGCGGTCAGCAAAAATTCCGGGCCCTCGCGGGTGTTGCGCGGTGCAGGGTCCGCGGTAATTCGTAAGCGCCATTCACATTTTTATCAATAAGTTAATAATTAAAACGGTAATTTAAAAAAACCCGACTGCGTTTCTGTGTTATTTGGAAATGAAAAAACCCTAAAACAAGAAAGTCGTCGTTTTCTTCAAAGACTGCACACAAGTGCAGTCGTCATACCCGATTGCACTCAAAGAAAAATTGTAGCAGTCGGGACCCATTCTAGAAATGGAGGGAGGCTTAGTAAATTGAGAGAACATACCTATATTACATTGCATATTACTCCAATCTACTGACTAGACGGCTGACTCTAGTCAGTAGATTGGATCTTTGCAACTTTGGCGATTCTTAAGTTAAGTGCAATCGGGTATGACGACTTTCTTGTTTTAGGGTTTTTTCATTTCCAAATTACACAGAAACGCAGTCGGGGTTTTTAGTTTTTTAAATTACCGTTATTTATTTATTTTTTTATTAAATGAGTTTGTATAGTAATTTATATACACGTGACACACAAATACTTTGAAGCTAAAATCCATCGAGCCGCTCAGGCTGCAGAGCGTGCCAAACATTTGAATTTGGCGAAAAAAATGCGCCTTTTTTTATTTTGATATACCCAGTATCACTTTCACAGTAAATACGAATTTAACAACACCTTTCAAGCTAAAATACATCGAGTCGTTCGGGCCACAGAGCGTGCCAAACAATTATACAAACAAACATACATACATACTTTCGAAAAACATAACCCTCCTTCTGGCGCAGTCGGTCGGGTAAAAACATAACCCTCCTTTGTTTTGATTTTTATTCTATCAAGCAGAATGTTTCCAATCGTGTTTTGAAAACAGTCATCCCCTTCACATACGTTCTGTAATACTTATTGAAAATTTCAGTGCGAAATATCTAAAAAAAATAGATTAACAGCTAATAGAAAACAGCCAATTTTTCAACCCCCCAAAGGGCCTTAGGCGGTGAAAACGGATGTGTGTGTGAACGTTTTCAATGTGCATTAAAGAGCGTGTGTGTGAGGGGATGAAAGAAGCCAAAACACGATTGAAAATATTTGGCTTGATAAAAAAAAATCCTGAAGTTACCTCTAAAATTTTATATGCACATTACGGTTACCTTGCAAAAATTCGAATTTTTCCTGTGCGTAGCGAAAACACAATTGACAAAGTTTTAAAATGCCGATTATCGATTGTTATTTTTTTCAAAATCTTTATGTTTTGAAATCCCACTCAACGTTTGGCCAATGATTCATTTTCTAGAAACACGTTTCCAATAATATAAAAATACAACATTTCAAATAATTGAAATCCATAACATCATCGAACAACTGGTAATCGTAGTAATGTTTAAGCATGCAAGCAAGCATGCAGCATGCAAGCAAGCGTGCAGCATGCATGTAAGCAAGCAAGCATGCAGCATGCAAGCAAGCGTGCAGCATGCATGGAAGCATGCAGCATGTAAGCAAGCAAGCATGGAGCATGCAACCGAGCATGCAGCAAGCAACCAAGCATGCAGCATGCAGGCAAGCATGCAACAAACGTGCAGCAATCATGCAGCATGCAAGCAAGCATGCAGCATCATCCAAGCACGCTGCATGCAGCAGGCATGTTTTCTGTCACGGCTCCGGCGCTGCGAGGCTCCGGCGGTCCCACGCGAGCTTACCGCCTCGCCCCTCCGCGCCCACGCGGGCTTAAATTACACTCTAGCGTAGGGCAGACAAGACTACGTGGAATCGGTTTTGCTGCGATTCGTTTCTGTCACTGACTTTTGTACCACTACCTTGCCGAAAACACAAAGTATTAAGTTTTTAAGACATTTTAGTTTTTTTACCTAATAATATGAATACTTATTTGACTAACAAAAAAAACAAAAACTGGGTAGTTATGATATTTTAGAGAAAAAGTTACTTCGAATTTTAAAACTTCTAGATATGAAATTTATTGTTAGCAAAACATCTTCCAAAAGAAAAAAAAGTAGATTAGATAATCGGCTAATAGTTTTTCTGGAAAATGAAACGTATGTATGATAAGTTTATGGATTAACAAAATTATGTAAAAGCAACAATCTGGCATATAAAACTTCGTCATACCGTTTTCGAACAATTTAAATTCGTACAGGAAAGTTTGGAATTTATGATATGGTTACCGCACATTATGACCGTGTTTTACAATAATAATTCCTATAAAATCATAAATACATAGGTATTTTACCTTTTCCATTTCTTGCCTGATTTAGATTTTCAAAAAACATTTAGTTTCTTGAAAATCTAAATCAGTCAGGCGCGGTCAATCAGTCAGTCCTCGGGCGCGATTTTATTAACTAAAATGTGAATTACGCGCGCGCTTACGAGTTACCGCGGACCCCGCACCGCGCAACACCGACGAGGCCCCGCGCAACATCCAAATTTTCGCTGACCGCCTAACCCCCCTTAAGAAAAATGAGATTTGAATTGTATACAGCTGATTTACTAAAATTATTATTATTATTATAAATTATTTATGTGTTGCTGCAGATGCACGTGGGCCTCGGCGAGGGCGTGTCCGCGCGGCGCGTGCGCGTCTCGTTCCGCGCGGCGCACGCGCAGCCCGCACGCCACCAGTACTACACCGTGCGCGCGCTCACGCTCGCCGCGCGCTGCCTCTGCCACGGCCACGCCAGGCACTGCAACGTGGACCATCAGGTACTATCAGCTAGGGGTCACATTAGAACATGGACCATCAAATGAATGTACTAGTGTAGCTGGGGGTCACTGGATATCCCGGGGAGATGCAGGTGGTTATGCACGCCACGCCACCATTACTACAACGTGCGCGCGCTCACACTCACCACGCGCTGTTACTGCCACGCGAGGCACTGCAACGTGGACCATCAGGTATAAAGCTGGAAAAAAACTATCGGACTCGGCTGACGGACGCGGCTGACAGCCGCGACTTATAGGTATCTAGTTAATGAATGTACAGTCACGAGCACCAATATGTATACACTTTGACTCTTGTTCCATTGTAATAAAGGTTATAATTGTTTACATATTTTTGCTGTACTGTACATTAGGCTGTGCAAACTATCGGACGTGTATCGCGAACGTAACCTTGAGCGTTCGGACCTCCGACAGAAATCTGGCGCGCTGGATGTTTGTGTGCACAACACTTAGCAGTAGCGGCTGTCAGCCGCGTCCGTCAGCAGCATCCGATAGTTTGTTTCAGTTTGTGAAATTGTTCGCAAAATGACCGTTTGCTCAGTGAAATTCTCTCGAAACTACAACGGAAAAATCTTTTCGACAAGGAAAGTCACGTTCCATCTGTAAGTATCGATAAATTTTAATGAAAATTTAAAGTTTAACAATAATAACGGCCATGTATGCGTAGTGTTGCTGGTATCAAAATGTAGAATTCCCATTATTGGTGGCAGAATATAAAAGGAGGTTTAAATATAATAAGTATGATAAAAAATACTCAGTCTTGTAAGTTAGTATATAGTTAGTCTTGTTGTAAATAAAGTAAATATAATTATTATTGGAACGCTTTTAAAGTTTTTCTTTTTTTTTAAACTGATGTCTGATTTATAAGAGCGTGAATAAATGTCACGGTTCCTATTCGATGCCGAATGTTTGTAAACATATTACTGTCATTTGTGCAAATGTCTAGTTTCACTAGGATTTTTACTGCTTTTTGAAAGAAAGACACAATAGTTAACTGTTTTCTTGTGAATGTCTCTCAAGAAAAAGTAAAATCCTACTGTAACTATGTTTAACAGTAATCTGTTTAAAAACATTCGTCATCGAATTTGGCTGGAGTATAGGTTCCGTTCTAAAACAAGAAAAAATTTAATACCTACTGTAATATTTTATAATACTATTATTATAAATTGTTATTGTGGTATGGTATCGATATTCGAAATGAATAAAAAAATATTATGTTTGAAATGGAATGTACGTAGGTAAGTATTTATGTAAGAAGTGTGTGTTTAAGTATATGTATGTAGGGGATGGTTAGTATGTATGCTTCAGAGCTCGATCGCGCATCGGCTTGCGATCTTGCCCGCTAAGCAACTTTCGCAATGCCGGGTCACTGGATGGGTGACCAAATTTAAAACATCTCGAGCTCCTCCGTGCTTCGAAAAGCACGTTAAGCCGTTGGTCCCGTTTATTGTCGTAAGATGACAGTTGTTAAAACCCACCAACACGCATTGGGCCAGCGTGGTGGGTTATGGCCCAATATCCCAACGTGCTATCTCCACGTGGGAAGCCTGCGCCCAGCAGTAGGACGTTTATAGACTAATGATGATGATGACGATGTTTGAGAAAGTGCGGGTGTATGTCTCATGTAAACTATTGGACACGGATATTGATGAGCAGTCATCACATTATGTAACCTTTACAACTGTTCGACCACATAGCAAACATTTTAATTTTCAGATTTCCAACTGATCCGGTAGAATAAGTCATTGTCGAAATATTTAACTATAAGGTTTCAACATAATAAGAAATTAGAGAACATGAAAAATGATGTAACATCCAAACGAAAGTTATTTAGAAACCAATACAAAGAGAACGCCATTAATTGTTTTGATTTTAATTTAAAATATTTAAATTTCTAATTAAAATATCAATTTTGATTAAGTATTAAATATAAATCATCCTGCCTGTTGCTTCTATTTCATCCCTATTACAAACATATCACACGCACGCGGGCTTCCATTAGCGCACTATTTTATTGTACTCGCCTTCGCCTTCAATCATCCATTTCTTCTAAACACACCAGCTAGTTTTATGCGTTATACCTACATATACGATAGACATACCTAATTTAAAAAGTTATGTTATGTTATGGATCATTTTAAAATTGTATTGTGCATACATATTTTTTTCCTACTTTATCGGAAATTAGGCATTCGCTAGCAACCATACGCGGCTGTCACGCACACTTCAAATTCAATACAAAAACCGGACGGATTTTGAGAAGCATTTGCACCGCGATGCTCCGTCTAGACATGTATATAGTCAAAAGGCAAATGTCATCACTAAATGAAAATTTCTATTTTAAAATTTTTGAAATGAAACATGTTTCTTGTCTCATACGGTAGCATTGCAGTAGGTACTTATAATATTTACAATTTCTGGATACATAGGAAGGCATTTTTTCCAAATAACAAAACAAAAACTAATAAAGGTAACGATCGTATTGACGTGCCACTGACTGACGTGTGACTAAGTGAATTTCTGGCAATTACCCATAGAATAATAACTAAAGCATATTATTCTGAGCAATTACCTTAATTTTTCCTTGCCATTACGGAGGCCAGTCAACGTATTTAAACATAAAATATCATTGGTCGCAAGCGTCTTTTACGTAATGATGGCCTCTTTTTTTAAAGCGCGCCTTATACTCATTTTCTGGCTAAATTAAATATAATAATAATGCTAAGTGCAAGGCAATTGCGCTGCAAATCTTAACTAGTTGATCTACTCATAAATACCTGATAAGGTTCTGCCCTGCCATAGTCAGAACTTTACTTAGACTTTTGAAAATGCAATTGATTAGTCACTTTTGATAACATCAACCTTTTTAATCTGAAGTTAGTCATGATCTGTGCTAATCATGTGGATTTTTCTATTGTTTTAGTGCGTCACTATATTTTCCATGCGTCATTATCATGCATATGACGTACCCTGCCCGTGGGTAACTTTTACTATCATTCGTTTTATCAGTTACTACAATCTGTTACGCATGTGGCTGAACCTTTAAACCAAAGCCCTACGCAACTATGATTATTAGGCAATACAAACACACGCCTATTTATTGTTAACTGATTAAAAACACTAAAAGTTTCCACGCCAAGGTAAGAGTATGTTGACGGATTAAAAAAAAAATTAAACACTGTATATATCTATTCATATTTATTAAAAACTATATTTTAGCCTGAAGTTTGTAGGTTGATGGTAATGGACGGATACATAGCCAAATAGGCACATGGGAGATTGAGCCATAACCCACCACGCTAGCCCAAAGCGGGTTTATGGGTTTTAACGACTGCACTCGTAAGACCACAACCAAATATTAACCAAATTGTCTTGTCCATTTTCCATTGTGTCTGGGGCTCTTCATAAGTGTTTTACCACGTTCCAGGGCGCCAAGTGCGACTGCCAGCACGGCACCTGCGGCGCGCACTGCCAGCGCTGCTGCGCCGGGGAGCGCTGGCAGCCGCGGCGGCCGTGCCAGGGCTCCGGCGGCGGCGGCCCGGGCTGCGAGTGCGGCGGGCGCGGCGCCTGCGCATACGACCACTCGGGCGCGATACTGTGCGTCAACTGCACGGTGAGTTGAGTTGGCTTGCATTCTTGGCTATGCTGTGTGGCGTTTTTTTTTTAATATTTAGTACCGCGAATGCCTTTGCTCCACCTGATGTTTAATGAAAATAGAGTCCACCCGCGAAGATAACTGGTGCAGCGTCAGTAAGACGTGGTGGTATCAGCCATCTTCACTATGCGGGCCAACAAGGTGCCTCTTTACATACATGTTATAATGTCGAAGTTGAAAATACCGAATTTCATAAGACCTATGAACGGAAGGCCGAATATTAAAATGCCGAATGTTTGTATGATCGAAAGTTCTAAATACCTGAAGTTTAAAATCCCGAAAATTCAAAATACCGAATCTTAACGGAACTACAAATATTAAATGCCGACTGTTTATGACCGAAACAATTTCGAGGTTATTTTTTTATTAGACAACAGAAATACTAGCTGCCCTACTCCTGTAGGTCACGTGATAGCTTAGAAATTTAAGTTACATTGTAAAAAGTTACTACAAAAATCAAACCAGAACGCCTACACGGTAGGTAACTTTCGGGGTTACCTACAGTTGATATGCAACTGTAGGTACCTATATAAATCTTCGGGATTTTGAACATTCGGGATTTGAACTTTTGGGATTTTGAAAATAGACATAATATTGAGCTTCGGTATATCGCGTATAGGTATTTCATATACATTCGGTATTTAGATTTTCGTTGTTTTAAACGTAGGTAAGTACTTTAGTTGTAGGTAAGTATTATGAATTTTCGAGATTATAATACGTACCCTACTTCACGCCTCGTTTGAATGTATTCAATTACCATACTATACAGGGTGTTTGGTAATAAGTATTTAATCCCGCGACTGGGCCATCCTGTTAAAAGTAGAGAACAATTACTGTTTGTATGGGAGAAAACCAAAAATTCCGTAAAAATACAGCTGTTCTATACAAGATTGCCAACACATTTCAACCTAAATGTACGGAACAACTGTACCGGTATCCATAACAATGGAATAAACATGTGGAAATCGCTGACCCCGGAACACTTGTCACTCTACACGAATCTGGCAGCATACAGGTGCATTCAGAGTCACAGCAAAATCGAAAGAGATTTAATTGTGATGGCACTTTTCAACTGCGTGTTGTATGGTGGCGATTCCTAGATTATTATAATGTACCTGTTTGGTCGGTTGTTCCCGAGTTTATGGAAAGATACTCTGATGTGCAAAATATTTAAAAAATTCAGATACCCACTAACATTTCACAAACTAAGCAGTTATCTGAACTCGTGTTTAATCCTTATCACCTTATCAGTCAATGGCAGGCGCATGTCCAACAATTCAAGAGTGCAGACGAATAGTTTGTCAATTATTCATCGTGTTACTTTTAGAAGACGCCTCGGTGGCCGAGATAACCTTTACTCATGAGGGTTTTTTAAACATGGGCTTTAAATGTATATAAAGGCATTTCAGTAATATTTAGTGGAAGTTTGTTATAAAACGTTACACATTTACCCAAGAAAGAGCTACCTGTTTCATGAAGTCTAAAACTAGGGACGGCAAGCCGCTGGTTTACAACTATAGATACAACTCTATAATCTGGTAGCCACTGAAATTATTAAAGTTTTTTCATTTTCTAGGTGATTGTTTATTTATTATGAATGTGGACACATGGCAGTAAACGCCTTTTATTTTTACACATTTTTATTTTTATACATTTTATTCTAAATCTCTCTGTCTTGTTCATTTTCAAAACTCTCTGAGTTTTCAACTGTTTTCATCTGCAATCACTGGAATCTTCAAAAACTCATTATTATTAACTTCTATTGCAATCAGTGAAGCCTGTCAGTTGACTTCTTCACTGTATTCTAATGTTTAGTTTCAAGATTGTCGTGAACTAATAAATTGTGTACGGAACTACTATCTTCAGAGTGGTTAAGAAAATATCCTCACATTAGAGCTCTAAAGGTCACTAAATATCTGTTATTGCACCTTGTACTGAATAAATGTGATATAATGGCATTGAAAACAATTCTGGTTCAGTAGCTGTAATCTAAAAGCTATTATTGGACTAGTCGATTAATAACGCTGTATCAATAATCATGACGTTTTTTAATGAACGGGTAGCAACTATTCAGCAAATTGGCTCCGATAACGGAATGTTGAGTAGTGGCTGTATAGTTGCGACCTACACAGACAAATAGCTAATTCAAGCGCTACTATAACAAAGTCATGTTGAATAAACGAGTAATAGACACTATTACAAGATTGTTGAATAGTTGCTGTATAAGTACGTAGAATAAACGTTTATACATCATAATTATTGCGCACAATAGGGTGAAGTATGAGGATCGTGAAGGGCAAAAATAAAGGTGTTGTTTCTTTGATGGTCGTGTATTCAGAGAGCAAAACATTACATTTCTAATTAATATATAATAACTTAAAACTACGTCATGCGCGTGAGGTCGCGTATGTCATCGACCTACATACATTCGTCGATGCACATACCTAGAGTGCGACAAATAATAGATATTAAATTATGCCTTAAATAACTACTTACTATACTACATAACCCCTTTAGAAAAATAAAAAAAAATTTAAACTTTAATTTTTTAATTTTTTTTTTCTTACACACTATTATATATTATTTATATATTATATATTACTAAAGTAAAAACTTATATAAGTATGTGAAATTATTAAATTAATTTTGAGACAAAATAATAACATAGGTATTACTTATTAATAAACAATTTAGTATTGTTTTTATGAACAATATATTCTTTTCCGTTCTTTAATATTTTTACATTAGGCGAGAGATCTTCTATAACTACATAAGGACCAAGATATGTACATTCTAACTTATTTCCTGTTTGATTTTTCAAAAGTACAAGATCACCTTTTTTATAAAGAATATGATTCATTTTTCTATCATACAATGATTTTCTTTGCAATTTGTTTACAATTAAATTTTCCCTCGCATCTGCCTGAGCTTTCTGTAACCTGTATTTTAATTCTTTGGGGTAACTATCATAATTATAAAGTGGATCTATTATATTACTTTGTAAATTACTTGGCAGCGTACATTGTTTACCAAAAACTAATTCAAATGGGCTGTATTTTGTCTCTGTGTGTACCGTAGTATTGAAAGAAAAACACCAGTACGGTAACCATGTACTCCAATTAGATTTGTTTTGGTGACATTGAATCCTAAGAAAAGCGCCTAATGATTTGTGTGTATTTTCAAGAGAACCAAGAGTTTGGTGGTGATAAGCTGTCGAATGTAACTTATTAATTTTTAGCAAACTACAGACTTCAGATAACACAGAACACATAAATTCTGTTCCCTGATCTGTTAAAATATCCTTGGGAATGCCATAACGTAAAATAAAGTTATTTACGAAGTTTTGAGCTACAGTTACAGAATCTTTCGACTGCAAAGGATAAGCTTCTACGTACTTACTTAAACTACACTGTAAAGTTAATATATACTTATTATTAAAGTCATCTACATCTAGTGGGCCCATAATATCTAAGCTTATTTGTTCAAAAGCCGAAGTGGCTGTATTGGTAATAACCATTGGTTCCTTAACTTGTCTGTTGGCATGTTTGTATAATTGACATTGTTTACATTCATTTCCAAAATCAATGACGTCATTACTCATTCCTGGCCAGTGAAAATACTTTTTTAGGTTATTAAACATTCTATTAATACCAGCGTGTCCACTAGTGGGAAGCAAGTGAAAATCGTTTAACAAAACTCTTTTTTCTTCCGGATCTGTAATTTTCTTTACATTCTTAGTGATAAGAAATTGCGGAAAAGTTATTTTTAACTTTTTCTTCACTCGTACGAGACTTTTTATATCTTTTAAAATGTTATTACATTTAACTATTAATAATTCAGCGATATTTAACCTATGACACAAGGCTTCTAAGTCCCTCGCTAACACCTCTGGGGTCGATAACGATCGGGCACATAGATAAATCGCGGCCTTATTCGGCACATACACACAATAACCCGCATTCGATAATATATTATTTGAACTTGCAAACTCGTTTAAGTTTGCCGTTATAAGTAATTCAACGATATTCTTATGTTTTTTGAGTACCTCTACCGCTGCAGGTTGATCAGGCCCACATTGACTAGAGTTCTCAGTGGAATCAGTTAGGAGAGGAGTATGATTACTTAATTTCCTACTTTGCGCTCGAGTTAAAACAGAAACTACATTTTCTTGAATTGATTTTAAATCGGAAGACGTCATCGGTAATCGACTCAATGCGTCTGCAGCTGCATTGTCTCGACCCGGGACGTATTCTATTTCAAAATCATATTCCTCGAGATAAAGCCTAAATTTCGTAAGTCGGCTAGATGGGTCTTTTAAACCGAACAAGTAAATGAGTGGTTTATGGTCGGTTTTAATTATAAATTTCCTTCCATACAAATAAGGTCGAAAATGCCTTACGCCCCACACAATAGCTAAAAGTTCTAATTCAATAATTGGGTACCTAGTCTCCGCAGGTTTTAAATTACGGCTCGCGTATGCTATAACTTGACCATTTTTATTCGATAGTACAGCGCCTAAACCTGTCTTACTGGCATCAGTTTGCAATCTAAAAATATTATTGGAAGAAAAATCAGGATACTGCAACACTGGAGGGTTCATTAAAGCTAATTTTAATTTTTGAAAAGCTGATTCATGCTGTGAATTCCATTCAAAATTTATATTTTTCTTACACAACTTGTTTAATGGAAACACAATGCTAGCAAAATTCGGTATGAATCTTCTATAATAATTAGCGAAGGCAACAAAACGTTTTACGTCATCGCTGTTGACTGGGGTCGGATAGTTTTGCAATGTTTTGATTTTATCTTCGTCAGGAAAAATTCCGTTCGATGTAATTTTATGGCCCAGATAAACTATTTCAGTACGCAAAAATTCGCATTTAAGCGGATTTAATTTTAAATTGACTTTTCGAAAACGTTCTAATACGGTAATAAGATTTTTATTATGATTTTCCATTGAATTTCCAATAACAACGCAATCATCCAAATATATGAAAGCTTGTTTGTAATTAATACCCGATGTTTGCGCTACCGCGCAACGGGAAACAGCCGTCGCTGCGCCGTAATAGAGTGCATATCAGAATGCACTAAGCCGTCGCGCGGCCATGTTAACTGGTCGCCGCCGGCCCGCGCCGCGCAAGAGTCAGTAGCCCTTGACATCTCAAGACGAACTCACGCGTCGCGCGCCCTTGAACTCAGCCTTCGAAATAAGCAGTACATAGTACATAGCATATGTGTAAGGTTACGCCTAACGAACCGCCCCTAGTGAATAGTTTCGTGTAGTGACTGTGCGCCAGGAAACCAACCAACATCGCCGCCCTCAAGCCTCGCCGCCCGTGGTCAGCTCGCCCGCCGGTTCCAGACCCATCATCCCGGTAAGTCATTCCTTCCTACAGCCTTCCTGCCTTCAGCCTGTAACCTCGCCGCATGTTGGTGCCTAAGCGCTAACATTTTTGGTCCAATCGAGCGCGGAATAACCGCTAAGGTTCAGCCCTAATCTGAACCTAACTTTCTTTTAATTATCAATTTTAAGTCCTTTTAATTACAGTCCGCTAAAGATAATTATTTCCGCCCATATTCTTGTTCTATTTCTGAATCTTATATCTAATTCGTGCCATCATTTCGGAATTCATTTGTTCACATAACTTTACCCTGCCCCAATAAAAATTTGGTGAGGTAGGTGTAATTTGTTTGTGGTAGGATTGCGACCACACAACATCCGAATTATCTTGACGCAATTATTTCTGCATGTTGTTTTTATGTTGCTTTCGTGTATGCATCCGGTATTCTGAACCAGGATCACAGAACTATTGTGTCATACAATGTTGTTGTGCCTAATTCGTGCTTGAAATAATAATTCAGCTCAGTTACTTTACCTTTGCCTTTTTCATGCTACGTTTGGCTACCGTTTGGCTACAGATTTAGTTAATTGTATGGTGCCTGGTATTACAACAGCTAAGCTAATTTAACACTGCATAAAATAATTCAGCTTAGTTATTTGGCCTTTATTTTAATTTTTTCATGCCATGTTTATCGGCTGCAGGTGTATTTTTCTTACATAATAATACAACAAGATTTAATTTTTTTTTGAGTGTTAATTTTTAATTTTATTGTTTTGATTGTTGCCTTTGCGAGCGGCTCAGATCTCGTGCATGCTCACCACGCGTGCCAAATAGCGTGCTTTATTTTTTCACCCGTGTTAATTTTGTATCTATTTTTTATTTTTAATTTTTGCCTTTGCGATCGGCTCATTCGTGGTGCGTGCTCACCACATGACCGTAGTGTGTTTCATTTAGTTTCATCAGTTTTTTTTTATTTCGCTTACGGCTATTTGCGTGCGTCGCCTTCGCTGCTACACACGTTAAGTTTAATTAAATTTTTATGATTAGTTTATTTTTATTTTTTTTGCTTGCGACTGACTCATTCTTCGCGCCAGTGTCGGCAACAGGTCTGCCCGATTGTGAGCGCCTTGCCCAACAGTGGGCTACGGATAACGTGATTCTTTTGTTTTTGTTGTTTTTGTTTGTTTTTTGCTTGCGGTCGGCTAATGTTACGTACGCGCGTTCAATAAGCATACATACATATACACAGACATACCGACACATACACGCGCTTGCCCACCCGTAGGCCATATACAAGGCGCCCCAACTTAGTTTTGCTTTCTTTATTGTTGCGATAATTTTAGCCCATTTGCTCTTACCTTAGTAAACAAATACCTCCAGCCCAACTATAGAATATATACAGGGTGTTGTTCTTTTTACTGCCTTTAAATTTGTTTAGTTTTTTATTTTTTTATTATTTTGTTGTCTCCTTTTATTCATCGCAATGCCAACCAAGTCACAAGCCGCGATATTTAGGGAGGCCGCCAAAGCTTTACACCAGCTCCTAGAGGTGGGATCAATGATCATTGCTGGCGACACCAAACATTCCATAACGGAATTTAACGTGCGTTTCGCACAGATACAGGGTATAAAGGAGAAGCTGGACTCAGTGTACTACAACATTCTCGACGAAGAGAACTTAGACGAGGGGGTTGAGAGGACATACACTGAGAACCACACAAAAGCCTCCGGAGCATACCTGGGGATACTTGTGGCTAGGGAGGAAATCTCACCCTCTTCCACGTCGTTCCCAACCCATAGCGCTCAGCCCAGTTTCGGCGTCAATACGCCCACCGCCGTCCTCCCCAAGATAGCGCTGCCCAGGTTCAGCTCAAAAGTGGAGGACTGGCCTTCCTTCATTGCGCTGTTTAGAAGTTTGACTGACGACATGGCGACCCTGTCGGACGCAGTCAAGCTCCACTACCTGTTCTCAAGTCTCAGCGGTGAGGCATTAAGTATGGTGTCCCACTTAAAGGTCACCAATGAAAATTTTGCCGTGGCCATGGACATCCTTACAAAGCGATACGAGAACCGCCGGGTTCTCATCGATAGTTTCGTCGACATAATCCTGGGGCTGCCGAGCATCCACACGCGCTCTAACATACGCACACTTTTCCTCACTCCGCTGGTGTCCGCCCAGTGTGCTCTTAGTAATTTGGATCTGCCCATAGGAGACGACTACGTGTTTGTGTCGATAGTGGTGCGAAAGCTTAAGGGTGAGCTCCGCACGTTATTTGAGCGCAGACACGGGTCTAGCAGCACCCTGCCCACGTTGAGTGACCTCATCTCCTACCTCGAGGAGCACGCGCGCTGTGTGGAGACAGAGTTCTCCAACGTAGCCCAGCCGCAGCCCATTCACGCCCTGCCCGGCCCTTCTCGTAGCCGCGCGCCTCCACAGTTGCCCCATCGCACTTATGCTCAGATGGCTCAGCAACAACCCGACCATTACCGTGGCCGCTCCTCAGCTCCATCGCCTCACCGCGCCTACGATCAGCCTACTCACCAACCGTCACGCCCAGCGCAGCAAATGCGTCACCGCCCGTCCACCTCCCCGGCTCGCAGTCAGCCCTTCCCCGTCTACTCGGCCTACCAGCAAAGCTGCTCCTCATCATCGTCATCGTCTTCTTCCTCACGCTCGACGCCCTACTGTCCCTATTGTGCCATTAGGGGACATACGCTCATGACGTGCAGCTGGTACAATGCCCAGCCAACACAGGGCCGTTGGGACTTCGTACAGGCACGCGAGCGCTGCCAGCGTTGTCTCGGCCGTCACTACGAGAGCGAGTGCAGGTCAAGGGGGGCATGCAAGAACTGTGGGAGTACGAACCACCACACGTCCCTCCATCGACCAGACGGCCCAACGCACTCAGCTCATTCGTCGTCTGTACATGTGCCCCCACCACAGCTGACAGAGCACTCGAGGGAGCGTCCCAGAAACAGCAGGCGGCACGAACCCGCACATGCCAAACAGGCGCAACCCAGCTCTGCTCACAGAGCCAGCCCGCCCAGGTCCGGTTCGCCAGGTAGGCCCCGCGAACGCCGCCAGCAATTATGACTCCCTACTATCACAGAGCACCCTAGCGAAGAGGTAGATTTAGCCCATGCCCAGTCAACCCATGCCCACACAGCTGATACATACTCAGCTCATACAATTTCAGCTGATTCTCAATCAGCTCACTCACCTTCTGTGCCCACTGGCACACCCATTTTGTTGCCAACCGTCTCACTAAGAGTCGCGGACGTACATGGCCATCTTCACACAGCCAGAGCTTTATTGGACTGTGGCAGTATGCTGACGTTAATAACGTCACGCATGGCACGACTTTTGAACCTGCCATCAAAACCCACTTCTTTAAAAATTACAGGAGTTGGGAATCAGCACAAACATGAGTCAAAGGCGGCAATAACAATAGTATGCCGACCCACTCACAATGATACTCCTACAATTACTGCCACAGCTCACATTTTAAAAAACGTCACTGGCTACCTTCCCTTAGAGAAGGTACCAAACATTTCCCACGTACTAGGCCAGCCACCCGTGCCATTGGCTGACCAGCTTTACCACACACCAGCCCCGATCGACCTCTTATTGGGGTCGGACGTTCTTGGTCAAGTGTTGGACGGGACTAAGGTCTCGTTGGGCCCGGACAAGCCCATAGCCTTCGGCACGATTTTCGACTTCGCGTTGATAGGACCCATTGAGGACTTGTATGCGCAGCCGGCGCAGCAGGTTAACTCAGCTCACGTCGTCAGCTCACAACCAGACTCAGCTGAATCAGCCCAGGACATACGTCAGAGTCTGGAAAGGTTCTGGGAGTCTGAGGAGCCCCTCCCTCAATCTCACACTCATAATGATCCCCTGGAGGAACAATGCGAGGAAATCTTCCGCTCTACCACTACACGCGATCCCTCAGGCAGATATACGGTCGCTCTGCCCTTTCTAAAGGACGCCCCTCAACTAGGCAAAACTCACCCTATCGCATTACGCAGATTCCTCAATATTGAGAAGAAGCTAATGGCGAACCCGTCTCTGCGTTCTAAATACGTCGACTTTATGGCCGAATACATCGACTTAGGGCACATGGCTCCCTGTCACCCAAATACATTCGCCCATAAACCTCACTTCTACATCCCTCACCATGGCGTATTTAAGTCAGGGTCGGACAAGCTGCGCATTGTTTTTGATGGTAGCTGCAAAAGCTCCAATGGTGTCAGCATAAATGAATGCCTACACACAGGCCCCGCCCTTCAACAGGACATTGTGGACATCATCATGTCCTTCAGAACGCATCCAGTCGTTTTCAGCACTGACATCCAGAGGATGTTCAGAAATGTGCTGGTTGCCCCAGACCAGAGACGGTATCAGCTGATACTATGGCGGTCCTCACCAGATCACCTTCTGCTCACCTACGCCCTCAATACAGTCACGTACGGCTTAAGATCAAGCCCATATCATGCAATCCGCACCCTGCTCCAGCTGGCTGATGATGAAGGCCATCGCTACCCTGGAGCCGCTCAGGTTCTTCGCAAGTCTATCTTCGTTGATGACATCTTGTGTGGCCATGACACGGTTGAATCCGCCCAAGCACTTCAGGACGAGTTGATAAGTCTGCTAGACCTAGGCGGCTTTCAGCTCAGTAAGTGGACATCTAACTCGCCTAAGCTGCTCGAGAGATTTCCCGACAACCAATGCGACATGCCCAAGGACTTCGACATGAACCCAGAGTCCACGTCCATTAAGGTCTTGGGTATACAGTGGAGCCCTCAGTCAGACGAGTTCACCTACCGCATCTCTCTGCCCCCCATCACACATGTCACAAAGCGGTCTATTTTAAGCACCGTAGCCTCACTTTATGACCCAAACGGTTGGGTTTCGCCCGTTATCTTCCGCGCAAAGCTGCTGCTTCAGCAATTGTGGCTACTGAAGCTGGAATGGGATGAGCCCACTCCCTCTGAAGTACAAACGGAGTGGCACCACATCTCAGAGGATCTACCGCTGTTGGCTAGCATTCGTTTCCCTCGGCACATTTGTGCAAACAAAGGCTCAGCTGCATACTCGCTTCACGGGTTTGCAGATGCCTCTGAAGCCGGGTTTGCCGCCGTTGTTTACCTCCATGAGCTCGATGCCTCCGGAGATACTTTGGTACACTTGATTGTCGCCAAGTCGCGAGTCGCACCAATCAAGAACCGCCTCACAATCCCCAAGTTAGAGTTGTCGGCCGCCACTCTACTCTCCCAGCTCATGATCCGTGTGTCGGTTCAGTTATCGGCCCATATCAGTATACAACAACACATATGTTGGTCAGACAGTACGATAGTCCTGGCCTGGCTCAATACCCCGCCTCACCGTCTTCAACCCTTTGAAGCCAACAGGGTAGTCAAAATCAGCTCAGGCTCACCAGAATGTGCCTGGCGACACGTACCTTCTGAGCTCAACCCGGCAGATTGCGCAAGCAGAGGAATGTCTGCGCAATCCCTGTCAGCCCACGACCTATGGTGGTCTCCCACGTGGCTTGGACAGCCTTGTGAGTCTTGGCCTGCGATGCCCTTAGCTCTGGGCCATCACGCCCTGCCCGGCCTTAAGCCCAAACACGTCCCGTCACTGGTCACAGTGCCCGGTCTTGACTTTGACCTGCTCACTCGGTTCAGTTCACTAGACAAGCTCGTCGGAGTGACAGCTTGTCTAAAACGCTTTCTGCACAACTGCAGACACCACCCAGATTCGCGACGCTCAGGCCCCTTGTACGTCAGTGAACGAAGAGAGGCCCTACTTTATTGGGTGCGCAGTGTCCAGCACAATGAGTTTGCGGAGGACATCCACCGCCTTCAAACTGGCAAAATCTGCTCCGTCAGACTCCAGCGGCTGTCACCTCTCATTAAAGATGAGCTCCTTAGAGTTGGTGGACGACTGTCCCATGCGTCTATCCGATATGACGCGCAGCACCCGCTCATACTTCCCAGCTCTAGCCCACTTGTAGACCTTATCATTGACCACTACCACAAAATACACTGCCATCCTGGCGCTGACACTTTACACGCTATCCTACGCCAACAATTTTGGATATTGTCCGCGCGCCGCATCATTAGACACCGAGTTTTTAAATGCATTAGATGCTTTCGATGCCGGGCCCAGCCGCAAGCGCCCTTCATGGCCGACCTGCCAGCCGATAGAGTTACGCCTCAGCCAGTATTTAGTCAAGTCACGACCGATTTTGCCGGACCATTCCTCGTTAAATCTAGTACCCTACGTAATGTTAAACTCTTAAAAGCGTACTTTTGTATATTCGTGTGCCTCTCGACTAAGGCGGTTCATTTGGAACCGGTCTCGGACCTCAGCACGGAAGCGTTCCTCGCGGCATTACAGCGTTTTATAGCACGCCGCGGTGCCCCGGTTCTCATCCGCTCGGACTGCGGTACAAATTATGTAGGCGCTAGAAATCAGCTCATCGAAGTACAAAACTTTCTTGCCTTGAATAATGACACGATTGCGCACAAGCTCGCTGGTCAGCACATTACTTGGTTGTTGAACGTCCCTAAGGGACCATGGTTCGGTGCGTTACATGAGATCAACGTAAAATCAACAAAGCAACTTTTATATCGCGTAATTGGCGAACAACACCTCACATTCGAGGAATTCTCCACACTTTTAGCTCGAATTGAAGCGGTCCTCAACTCAAGACCTCTCTGCCCACTTTCGTCTGATCCTTCAGACTTTGAGCCGCTTACAGCCGGACATTTCCTTATAGGCCGCCCACTAACGGCCCTTCCCGAACTATCCGTGGAAGATAGGCCGATCTCCACACGTAGGCGATTCCAGATGGTACAGGCCCTTTCCCAGCGCTTCTGGACGCTGTGGACCCAGTCCTACCTGCATACCCTTCAAACCCGCTCCAAATGGTTGTCCCCATCCTCCCCTCCCCGAGTTGGCGAGCTCGTCCTCATCAAGGAGGACAACCTGCCTGCCCTTCAATGGAGACTGGGGCGCATTACTCGCACCCTGCCGGGGAAGGATGGCGTCGTGCGGGTGGTGGACCTGGACACCGCCAATGGACACCTCCGGAGGCCTGTGTTCAAGATTGCCAGGCTCCCTTTGGATGAGACCACCCCTGGGCCCCGGGAAGATGTTTGCGCTACCGCGCAACGGGAAACAGCCGTCGCTGCGCCGTAATAGAGTGCATATCAGAATGCACTAAGCCGTCGCGCGGCCATGTTAACTGGTCGCCGCCGGCCCGCGCCGCGCAAGAGTCAGTAGCCCTTGACATCTCAAGACGAACTCACGCGTCGCGCGCCCTTGAACTCAGCCTTCGAAATAAGCAGTACATAGTACATAGCATATGTGTAAGGTTACGCCTAACGAACCGCCCCTAGTGAATAGTTTCGTGTAGTGACTGTGCGCCAGGAAACCAACCAACATCGCCGCCCTCAAGCCTCGCCGCCCGTGGTCAGCTCGCCCGCCGGTTCCAGACCCATCATCCCGGTAAGTCATTCCTTCCTACAGCCTTCCTGCCTTCAGCCTGTAACCTCGCCGCATGTTGGTGCCTAAGCGCTAACACCCGACATAGCAATAGTCATTAAACGAGAAAAAACGCTTGGGGAAGTTTTTAACCCCATGGGGCAGCGCTTCATTTGGTACATTTTGTTGTCAGCTGTGAATGCTGTAAGCTTACGCGACTGCTTGTCTAAAGAAATAGAATACATTTTATCAACACTAAAAGCGGTATATTTTCTTGATTTACTCTCTAAACTTAATTGGTAATAACTTTGAGAAAGATCTAATTTCGAAAAATAAATGCTTCCCGAAAGTGAATCTAAAATATCCGTGATATTAGGTAACGGAAATTTGTCATCTTGAATGCAATTATTTAATCTGCGATAATCGATAACTAATCTCCACTTTTTCTCATTAGACTTGTCTGCCTTTTTCGGGACGAGCAAAACAGGACTGGACCATTCAGACGAGGTCTCCTCTATGATATCGTTAGCGAGCATTTCATCAATTTGTTTTTGAATTTCTGCTCTTTGCGCGTGCGGTAACCTATAAGGTTTGGTATACACTGGCACAACATTATCTTTAAGAGTTATGCTATGCGACATTAAATTGGTTACGCTTAATTTGTCGCCAGGTAAATGAAATACATCCGCATATTTGGCGCATATATTCACTATACATTCTCGTTCCTCTTTATTTAAATCAGATACGTTAAGTTATTTAAATAATGTCTTAACACGATTAGGTGTATTGTTCTCGTCCATAAAATTACATATATCAAAATTGGACAAAGAGAAAATATTTAATCCAGAAAAATCGAGATTAATTTCCTTATTCGTTGTATTCAAAATCCTAACGGGAATACTACCCTGACTAGGCTTCGAAATTAAACCGGCAACAAAAACACCTTCTTGTACTTCACTAGATAAAACAACACAATCCTCATTTATTGAAGTCGGTATAAACTTAATTACCTCACATCGCGGTGGTATCGAGTGTCTGTACCTACCTTTACAGTTTATGTTTACACTAACTGATCGTGAGTCATTCGTTAATTGCAAAACATTACGCTTATAGTCTATTATAGCCTTATAATATTCTAAGAAATTGTCTCCTAATATCCCGTTTGCTGAGCAAGCTAAGTTCTTAAAAACATAAAATTTTTGCTTAAAAACTACCCCGTTAGATAATAAATCTAAAAAAATATATCCTGTCGACTCTAATTTTCCACTAACTCCTTTAATAGTAATCGTATGAAAATGCAGTTTATTCCTTAAATGTGGATCATTCTGTATCCATTCATATTTAAGTACGCAAAGGCTGGCACCACTATCAACTAAAAGATCAATAGTTTTATTATCTACGCTAAAAGTAACCGTGCTACAATTATTATAATTAAGGACATAATGACAGCTTTCGTCTTTAGGGACGAAAAAACTGGTTCAACACTTCGTCGTCGTCGTAACCATCGCCTTGTGGGTTTGCAGTTTCGTCTTGTGTCACATGACGGACATAGTGTGACCCTTTTTGACGAGGATACGCGGGTTCGCGGCGTGCACGGCTAGCGCCGGCGGCGGCGGCGGCGCCGCGACCATGGCGCACGTGACCGCGTTGACTATGCGATTGCGGCGGTCTCGCGTTGCCTTGCCTACTATTCCGAGGCGAATACGACGGTCTCAAATAACTACCATGATTATTATAATTATTTCTATGATAGTTCCCGCGGTAAAAAATCGAACGTTGTGGAAATGATCTGTTAAAGGACATGACATTATTTTCAGTGGACAACGACTGTTCGTCCTTGGCGGTTCGGATTGCCTCTGGTAAAGATTCGAACTGTCTGGAAGCAATAATAGTACTGAGCCGCGGGTTAGACAACCCATCGGCGAAACGCTTTATAGCGACCTGCTCATTGAGAGGGCGTAAAATGTCATATTTAGTGCTATCATTATCGACTTGCGCTATTGTTAAGTTTACAAAAATGTCTTCCAATTCTGTACCGAAAGCCTCAATGGAACGACTTCCTTGTTTGCAAGACTGTAGTTTCGACTGCATAGCAACCGGGGACCTCTTGGGTAAAATATACTTATTTAAATCCGAAACTAAATTAGCTACATTATCATAACTTGACCTTAATCGCAACTTAGCACTTGACGATAATCTTGTTTTAAGCACAAAATTAATAAGTTGTGGGTGCGAATCAACTGATATCATACTACTGTACAGCTCAATACCATCAATTAAACTCTTGGAAATGTGCTCCTGGCCCGTCATTACGGGTAACAGGGAAATGGCTGTTTTAATATCGAATTTTTCAGTTGCCATTTTTAAAGATTTTCCTATACTAACCGTACTTTTTAAATTACTTGAACTGGAGCACGATAAAGTGGTAATTTTATTAAAAATGCAATGAATTTGTGTCACCAAACCATTAATTAAAGTTACGTCACTTGTGCTTATTTCCGACTTTTCTATAAGACTCTTAATATGAGACAAAATACAGTCCAATTTTCCATAAACAGTACACGCTTCCTCGTACTTTTTAATTCCTAAAGCTGACCTCCTCCTTTCCGGTCCTTGAAGGGGAAATAGCTAAAAAGTCACACGAACGCATCTTTAGCACAATATGGTCACTCGGTAGCCATTATTCAACATTTATTCGATCTTTAGTGGAATAACTGATCGCTTATTCCACTACTTTGCTAGTTGGGTATTTACATCGTTAACATTTTTTAAGCCTCTTTTAACATTAAAAATAAGAGACATATCATCTGCAAACAGTACAGTCTCACACAAGTTTCTAGCAGGTCATTTATGTAACTCAAAAAAGTAATGGTCCCAATATTGACCCTTGGGGCACGCCTTTAGTTATGGGTGCTCCTGAAGACACAGCACCATTAGTAACAACTTTTTGAGTTCTATTAAATAAAGATTCTGTAGGCCATTCCAAAGAAGGTAAAATTACTACTAACGTGTGTCGTTCTGTATTTCGATCCGCATATCTTATTTCCATGACGTTGACTTCTATTTGGATTCCATTCTGAGAATGTAGTGTAAGTGAGTCATTACACATGACGAACACTGCCACTTGATAAATATATATCGAAGGTAGAGTCAATATTAGATAGATTTATAATTAATTTCGGCCGTATGCGAATTGTAGCGACACGTACCAATTTTAATGACGGAGACTTTGTCTACGAGGGACAGTTTCGAGGGCTATAATATCTTTTTCTTTACTTACTCGTCGATTGCAGGAGAACCGAGCCGGGCCGCTGTGCGACCGCTGCCTGAGCGGCTTCTACAACGCGCTGCCCGACGGACCATGCCTGCCCTGCGAGTGCGACCCTGAGGGATCTGATGGTAACCACACTTCACATCATCATCAGTCTTAGAATTAGATCAGTCTTTTTTTTTATCCAGTCCAAAATAATGAGGGCGCTCCTCACCGTGGAATAAGCACGGTAACGAGTGCACCCATTAATGACGACCTACATAAATGCAGTTTCACGCCCCGCTTAAAAGACCCGGGACTGTAGGAGCTGGGAAACACATGCGCCGGCAAAGAATTCCAAAGCCGAATGGTCTTATGGGAAGCCGAAGGTGGGTAGAATGGATGCAACTTTGAGGAAGGCAAAGGGAAGATCTTCCTCCGAGCTGGGTGGTATAGCTCGGGGACCGAGGTCCAACGAATGTTAGTTGGAGGTGATATATATGGTGAAGGAGGTGGTGAAACTTCGCTACCGCGATGCAGGCTTCCCATACTATTTTCTGTCGCAGTATGGAGATGTTGTTGCGTTGGTTTTTTTTGTGGCGCTATCTGTTGACACGGTTGGGAAGGTGTTTTTGCTTCGTGTCGAACTATGTGCGGCGTCATGCAGGTAGGTGGCGCCGCCACAGTCTTACAGAGGAACGACTTGCCAAATTTTTACTGATAGTCTGTACAGTATGATGGTGGTTCCTAAGACCAGCACGTGTAGTGCGGGAGAGGAAAGGAGAGGGCGGGAAAAGATCAAAAAGTTCCTCAGAACACTCTCCGTAGTAATTCCGGTAGAAGACACTGAAAGAAACAATGTCTCTACGCAGCTGGAGGTCCTCAAGGGATGCTGTAACCTCAGCATCTCCAATAATGCGTACCGCTCGCCTTTGCAGTCTATCAAGTGCACCGAGGAAGTATTTAGCGGAGCCGTCAACGCTGCGCGGGAGTGAAAAACCGCCTCACTTTATTGAGAATACCCAACTTACGGGAGGCAGTTAAAATAGCACTCTCGATGTAGCATTTTGGATTCAGTTTCCGGCCTATGTCCATGCCAAGAATGCTGAGGTTTACCGAAATGGGTAACGGAGAGTTCTGAAGAGAGGGAGGAGTAAGGAAGGGAGTTACTCGTACCTTGGACGAGAATGCACAAACCTGGGTTTTGCTAGCATTAAACTCGACCAGGTTTTTAGATCCCTACTTAGAGACACGATCGATCGTAGTATTACTAGGGTATAATCACATTGGTATCACAGCTCTCAAAGCAACTGGCAACGGGAGTACAAACAGGCAAAAGACAACACGCTCGGGCCCAATGAGCGCTGATTAGCCTTTATGATTGCCATCTTACAGCAAGTAATGACAACGATTATTTTTTTCATAAAAGCTTTCTTTACATTCTAATAAACAATGCTGCTGGGCGGCAGAAATCATAGAATGGTCGTGCAAGTTCCTGACTCCCTGATGTTTCTTTTTAAAAAAAAACCACTTGTCACTAGAATCATGCAAATGGGACCGGCGCCGCCACCAGCCGTCGTGCGCCTGCTACCCCGGCTTCGCGGGGCCGTCGTGTGACGCGTGCGAGGATGCGACCGCCATCTTCCCCGCCTGCCGACTTCCTTCGACAACCCCCATGACCCTCTCGCCCACGACCCCCGCCTGCAAATGCGACCCCTGGGGTATAATCGACCCCGCGCGCGCCTGCGATGAAGTCTGCGAGTGTAAGGTTGGTGCTGGTTTGGGTGGTATTTTATGACCGGTTTAACTAAGTATACTTCCTAATACGTATTAAGATAAGCCAGCTCACACCTACGATTTTACGAGTGAAATGTAAAGTTTTATTTTTACACGAGTAGGATACGGGTAAATTTTCCAAATATCATGATTATCTATTAGCTATAAATGATTAAGATTTAAATGATTGAGATAGAAACTTATAATTAATGTGCAGCATGTGGTCAGATTTGTTCCGGATTCGTCGTATTCCTGATTTGTCGTATTCCAGATTGGTCGTGTTCCAGATACGACGTATTCTAGATTCGTCGTAATACGTACAGTCAAGTAGGCACATTAATATATATCCAACGAATCTTTTCATAAAGTTCTTAAAAACTTTTAAAACATATACATACATATATTTTGTTATGGTTTAGTAATTATTACATATTTTTACACCTTGACAATCTTAAGAAAATAACTCTAACAAATTATATTGAGTGCCTTTCTAGACTTTGTGAATTATGAGTTTAAGTGTTTCATTTTATGAATTTATTGAATTAGTAACAAACTGTTTTTTGTTCTATCGAGGAGAGTTTTCAATGTTTATATTTGTTTACTTATATAAGTAACAATTTGTATTTGGTTTTTTTATTTTATAACAAATATGATAGGTACTAAGGTGGACTGTATTACGACAAATCTGGAATACGTCGAATCTGGAATACGACGAATCCGGAACAAATCTGCGGTCGTAGGTACCTACCTACATAAACCTTTTGTGATTGTGCAATCATCTTCTATATCATTTGCACTTTTATGTCTATGTATTGTCTTTTAACTCGCTGGTGTTTCAGATAAATTAATAAGGTTATCTACAAAATCTATCAATCTGCTTTGTAACATTTGATTATTTGCTTTAATAAGGCAGTTGTCCCACCAACGGCCTCGCCGTTACTCGTAAACGACTAACTATCGTCTATTTTCTCGCTCAAGAAACGTACAATAGATATATATTCCGTGTGAACAAAAGAGATGCATATATAAATAGTTGATCGCTGACTGTTCACACTGCCGGCGAGGACTCGCTCCACTAGTTCGTCGCTAAGCGACAAGAGCTATCAAAGATAATTCTCAACAACTTCTTCAACTCGTTTCTAGTTCTAGCTCGACTCGCTTCTCGTTCATCGTCGGCGGTGGGACAACTGCCTAACGCTCAGATAAATTAGATTTTTAACGTTTCGTTATCTATTCCCATAGCCTGGCGTGGTGGGTGAGCGCTGCGACGCGTGCGCACCGGGTCACTTCCGTCACAGCGGCAGCAGCGGCGGCAGCAGCGGCGGAGGCTGCACAGAATGCTACTGCTCGCACGTCAGCCGCGCCTGCGCCGCCGCGCCGCCGCACCGCCCGCCACCAGATGTAAGCATCAAGCCGCCTTGACAGCATAGCGTAGATGTATCCCGTGGTTCAATTCATAGTGGACAGGTCCAGAGGTCTCCAGTTTACTAGTCTCTAGTGTTTAGTGGGTAAACTTCCCTCCCTCTCATTCCTGATTAGTTGCTACGCATTCAGTGAATAAAGGGACGGAATGGAGCCTACATAACCCTGCCTCCCTATTAACCCTATTAACAGGAAAAAGGTATCAACAGAATGTGTATTTCGGAAGTTCCATCTCAGAACTCGAGCTTGCGATCATCAACACGCATAACAAACGTGGTGATTACCCAACAATTGTAGTGATGCGTTTAAACTTCAACATTTCAACGTAGGAGGCCTTTGCCAAAGCTTAAAGCCTTTTTAGTACAATTACGCTTTGTAATTTTTTTGTTCTAGGAAATCTTGCCGATGACTGAAGCATGGGTAGTGACCGATACCACGGGCAACAAAACGGTGGAGCCTTCAATCGATGACCAGGGGAAACCATTCCTGATAAGCTACGAAGTAAGTGTTAATAAACGTCAATGCGATATTGCTTCCTAACGTTGTATAAAGCTTACGCGAACACCGCACTATAAAATGTTATCAGCAGATCTATTACCTGTCTTTGTGAAGTTTGTCATACCTACATTGTCGGACGACGTTAACACAAACTACGTCCACATAATTCTTTTAAATGTTGTGAAATAGACTCTTAAGAGTATTTAGTCCTTAGTCATTTAGTCCCGCATGTTATTGTGAAACAGAAGTATTTATCCCCACCAACGTGTATCAGAATTACGTTGACGGTGATAGCTAATTTTTCCCTTACCGCCGAATCGCAGAAAAAACCGAATGCTCTTATTCGGGAGTAGAACATGTTGTCTGATGGTGACTAGTGAACCACGCAGACGACAGTAGTGTGTCCCAGCACTTGATAAGTTATGAATGAAACCGGAGTTCTGTCTTCTCACAATTTTTATGTTAATGCCCCCGCAAGTGAACTTACAACTCACCTGATCCTGGGGCCAGCTACCATATCTAAAAGACGCTTGCAATACCAAGAAAAGAGTAAGAGTAACACAGGACCTTTGCTGATCCTGCGAAGCTTCCGTTGTTTTGCCTCCATTCTTATTCTCCTTTATTCCCTGTAATTTCACAATTTCCCTAGATCTAGTACCCTTCAAATCGACACAGCTATGCAAAACAAACGCTGCTTGGTACCAGAAATCGCCATCCAATCTAATACTGGCGTAATTTTCTCAATTTTATTTCAAATAGTTTCCGTTGCTCCGCAGATGGAGGGCTGGAAGTTGTACTACTGGGTGACGCGGTCGTGGAGCGGCGACCAGCTGGCGTGGTACGGCGGTGAGGCGCGGGCCGCCGTGCTGTGGGGCGTGCTGCGCGGCGACGCCGACGGCAGCCCCAGCCAAGCGCCTGACGTCATACTCGTGGCTGCAGGTAAACAGCTGAATTAATACATACATTCACTACCATAATCCCCAAGGGTTAGCAGAGATCAGACAATGAGGACCGCAGAAGCCGTCCTCAGCCATAGTCCACGTTTCACTAAATTAGAACTGTACGTCTGCTCAGCGTGATAGGAGGTGAGCCCGTCGCCGCCTTATGCTGTTGGATGTATGTGCAGTATTTAGTCTGTAGTCGCCTTTTACGACACCCAAAAGAAGAGCCCGGTGGTCTCCATTAATCACCGGTAGCTGGACTGACCTAATCACCGGTGGCTGAACTGATACCGGTAAACCCACCTGATACTGTAGTCACCGGTGGCTGGATTGGTACCGGTAGATACCCGACACTAGAGTCACCGGTGGCTTGACTAGCACCGGTAGATCTACCTGACACTAGAGTCATCGGTGGCTGGATTAGTACCCGTAGAGACTAGAATCATCTCAAGTACCTTTACTTAAAATAGCCTTCATAAAAAAGTGTCACATTTTTTTTGCTATATATTAAGACATAATGTAAAAGGCTTGGCCCCAATTAGCCCATTCCGCCGTCCACTTTTTCAATCCAAAATTCTAAATCTCGATGCAATTACCTACTGAAACTCTTTAATTTCACAGATGGCACAAAACTAGCATTGGCAAATACGAGTTATGAACAACCTGGACAGCTGACAATATCAGCGCCGTTAGTAGAGGGGAACTGGTACTTTCAGGAGGATTCGGGGATACCCGCCTCCCGGAGCCAGCTGCTGGACGTGCTGAAGAACGTGAAGGCTCTGATGCTGAGAGCACACTATCATTTCGATCAGGACGAGGTGAGAGTTTGTAACTATTGAAGGTTTGCAGCAATATGGTGATTCATCAACAAATACATAACTATGTGATAGGGGAAGGTAGGCAAGACGGGTCCCTTAAGGGAAATTAAATAAAATCCATATTAATAGTGAGAAATGTAATTAACAAAGTTTAGGAACTTAAAAACAACCTCTTTGGCTATGGTAATGATCTTTGTTTTATGACAAATATAATCAAATTATTGAGCAAAATCACTTTTTCAAAATAGGCGAAAAACCCCTTTTGCCCTTACAGGGTTGGTAAAACGGGTACCTTAATCGGGCAAAAAGAGTACAATATTAATTTGCTTTCTAATCGAAACAAAATTACATAAAAAGGATCCATGTCCACTATAGGAGAAGCACTCGTCATGACACCATCTACATTGTGAACATTGTATCCAGTCCTCAGGGGCATCCGGTACGTATTTTACCCTAAATAAAATGCAGTAATAGTCTTTATTTTCTTTATTCTTTGTGTTAACTTTTTTCTTCTTTTGCTTTTCTTGTCCGGATGTTGAGGATTTCGGATATCTTGGAGCTTTCTTTTGTCTTGATTATGATGATTTTGTAGTATTGACTTTTGCAAAAAGAGTAGTACCCGTTTCACCTGTCACCGCTTTGCCCGCCATCCCCCATCCGAACCCACACCGAAAAATAATTATGTATACAAATACTTTGTTAGTTCATTTTAATCATTTATGGCACTATGAAGGGTAATCTATTAGGTTATGTGCGTTGCTATTTAATTAACTTAACGTGAATCATAAAAAACAACGTACCTACTTACCTTTTAAATATTTTAATTTTTTGATAAAAAGTAACTTAGTGTCCCCTGCACTCAACTGTCTCGTGGCGCTTGCCGCGGCTAGCTACTTTTCCAACGGAGGGAGAGCCCCAGCGATACATGTAACCATGTTGTCTTGGTATTACATTAACACAGAGATATTTAAAGTACTTACCTACCCGCTTTACATACCCTTACCTTCTTGCCCTACCTTCCCCTCACCTTTTTTGTCACGGTCAATTACATTAGAATTATTATATCGGTTAAGTAGCTAATAAAGATATATGGTAATAATCCCGTAATTGTAATACGATCTTTTTAGACAAGTCATGACGTCTTGAGTCATCAACGTCCATTCGTCCAACGTCCAACGTCCATTTTTTAGGCTATAATTAAAAATTCTTTAGGCTACAATTTGAGCTTTTATGAAAGATATTACGCTATCAGATTTATAAATCTACCAAGGTAGACTTTGTACCTACTAAGAATAAACGGCATTCAAAAACACAGGAAGGGCATTTTTATCTCCCTTTATCTCTTCAGTGTCCGTAATACAGTATAATGCTGCTACGTTATATGAGTAAGCGACAAAGTTATGTTATATGGGAATCGTAACAAATGGAAAGCTAATACGCCGCCTGCCTACCCCTGCGGGAAACAAGCGTGGTACTATTGTAAGTAGGTACGTGAGTAGTATTGTATGTATGTTGAGTGAGGAGCGTGATAGCGCAGCAGCTAAGGCGTTTGGTTTGCGATTTTGTTAATTAAGCAATGAGTCAATGACCGTGGTGACCGAATTAAGAACATCTTGATTTCCTTCGTGCTCCGAAAGGCACATAAAATGTTGGTAGCGCCTGTTGTCGTAAGATGGCATTCGTGTAACACACTAACCCACATTGGACCAGCGTTACAGATCAATATCCCCGTGTGCAGCTATTGTCCATGTGGGAAGACCTGTGTCCAGCAGTGTGACGTTTATAGGCTGACGATGCTGTATGTAGGGGTGTCGCGGGTTACTGCTGAATGTGAGCTTCTTAAACGACTGGTAACAAACGGGAGTGCTACACCTATGTACGCACTGACAATACGACCGTTCAGCAAGAATGCACGCGTGAGATTGGGTGGGGGCGCCACTGCGCCTTTGGTTTGTAACACTGGATGTGGTGATTTTTGGGAAGGTCTTTGACGTCTTTCGACTGATAATCGTGATGATGATTTATGTACGTATGTTACACAGGTGCGACTAGAAAGTGCGGAGATCCGTGGCAGGGATATCGAAGTTCCGTGGGAGGAGTGCTCGTGCCCGGCAGCGTACAGCGGGCCGCAGTGCTCGCGGTGCGCGTGGCACCACGCGCCCGCCGCCGTTGCCGCGCGCCTCGAGTGCCTGCCCTGCGCCTGCCACGGGCACGCCACTTGCCAAACAGGTTATTCCTTTTATTATTTTGGCGTTAGTGGTGCGAATCATGACAGCCAAACCGGACGACACTTTTATGTAGGAAGACTTCTGACCGAAGGGCCGGCGTTTCCGCGGGAGATTGCCCACCACCGGAGCACTGGGCACCAGTGATAAATAGTAACATAGTTATAAGTTGTATTTGTTATTTACAACAATTGTTGTTTATTTAGTATGCATGATGTTCATCTGTAAGGTTATTATATGGCCCTGTTTGTATTTTTACCATCTTCATATTGTACGAGTATACATACATATAATATAATCACGACTATTATCCCCGAAGGGTTAGTCAGAGACTAGGCAATGAGAACCGCAAAAGCAGTCCTTTACCATAGTCCACTTTTCACCAAGTAGCGACTGCACATGTGCTCAGTGTGACAAGTGGTGACTCCATCGCCATTCTATGCTGTTGGATGTATGTACAGTCTTTAGTCCGTTAGTCGCCTTTTACGACACCAAAGGGAAGAGAGGGGGTGGTGTATTCTTTCACCGCTACGCGGGTCACGACACAGTTATTGTACGAGTATGTGTTTTTGCACAAAAGATCCCAATGGGTCGACGTGCCGCTGCGAGGGGGAGACCTCTGCAGGCCCCAATAAGATAAGATAAGACGAGTATGTTGCCTGAATTAAAGAATTATTATTATTAATTTAACCTAGAGAAATATTAAGGTTTGTGGGAGTCTCACTCCTCATTTACTCATTTGGTTTGGTACTGACGCTCTTTACCAACCGTCAGGTTATGCCAGTAGTGCCAGACGTCCCAGTGCAAGTTAAACCAAGCTCGCACAGAGGACCAACTAATGACGAATTAGAACTTGCCGAAGCGCATTCTTCATTCGGTCTCATATGAGAGTAGCCCCGTGAACACGTATAGATCAGTGCCTATTTTCCAAATAAAAACAGGAACTGTTGAACATGCTCACTTTTCGTTCTACGAAGAGTAGGTACCTGCAACTAGCAGTTGCCTAACTGCTCTGGCCGTTAACTCAAAAGTGGGTTGTGTCATAAATACTAACATATTCATATGGAACAATTTGCCCATCTCTTTATTCATTGTCGAATGGTAATCATAATCAAAGCCTAATGGAAATGTTAATTTAAAAGCCTATTTTTATATTGACAGCGGACGGCCCATGCGGCGAGTGCCAACATAACACCACCGGGCCGCATTGCGAGCGCTGCTTGCCGGGACACTACGGGAACCCTGTGCTGGTATGTTCCATTTAATTAGATATAAGTATATTTACTTTTTCATAAGTCATCCTTAAACCGCTGTGCAAACGTAGACACTTTGTGCTGCCGATTTACATCCTCTTTGGTTGCCGTCATGGGGCGCCATCATACAAAAACGTGGTTGCAGTGTCAGTAGCGGCTATTAAGTTTAAAGCAAAGGAAGTGTGCCAGCCAGGACGTAGCAGATAAAAAAATGTGTATCTGCCTATTGTGAAACGGACGTGTTGTATAACCTACCACTAAGTCCCGAACAACAGGTACTGGCGACGTGGTAGACCCAGAAGGAGATGGCAGGACGAGCTGAACTTTTTCCTACATGATTGATCTTAGAGCGCTGCGAATAGGGAAGAAAGGAAAGAGACCTTTGCCCTGTAGTAGGACAAATCAGGCTTTTATTAATAATCAAGATGCTTTGTTGCAGGGCGCCTGCAAGCCGTGTGCGTGCCCGCTGTTCGCGGCAGCCAACAACTTCAGCCCCAACTGCGCGCTGGCCGGCGCCGACGGGGACGACTACGTGTGCACCCAATGCCCCGACGGCTACGCGGGCGACCACTGCGAGAAGCGAGTGCCTTACTTTCATTACTAGTTTTATGCCTCTAAGATGGTCAATCCCGCCTGATGGTAAGCGGCCGCCGCGGTCCATAGACGCCTGCGAACTACAGCTGATGCGACGCCTTGGTGTCTCTAACGCGTCGTCGGTCAACACGTCGACGTGCGATGGCAGCCGTAGACAAACAACTGATGAGGCACGCCACAGCTTCAAGCCGTTTCTATCTGCCGGTGGCAGACACCAACACAGTGTTATGTTACACAACAACAGACGTTGTTGTGTAACATACCACTGCATACCACTATCCATCGGTCTTATGGCCAGAGGTTTCGTGCTCGATATCTAGAGTGGAATAAAAGTTATAGTTAATGGTGGGGGCTGGTTTTTGCCAGGCTAACTACGAAAACATTTATAAGAGCCTTTGCTCTGTCCCTCAGTTGTGACTTCGGCTACTGGGGCTCGCCGACCAGCCCGGGCGGCAGCTGCGCGCGCTGCGCGTGCGGCGGCTCGCCCTGCCACCCGCGCACCGGTGCCTGCCTCACCTGCCCGCCGCACGCCGAGGGCGCGCGCTGCGACCAGTGCGAGGTACTGCCTGCTCACCACACGCTCAGTCACATCACACCATGCACACAGACCCAACACACACTCCTCGATACTGCCCCACCTGCCCGCTGCACGCTGAGGGCGCGCGCTGCGACCAGTGCGAGGTACTGCCTGCTCACCACACGCTCAGACACACCACACCATGCACACAGACCCAACACACACTCCTCGATACTGCCCCACCTGCCCGTTGCACGCTGAGGGCGCGCACTGCGACCAGTGCGAGGTACTGCCTGCTCACCACACGCTCAGACGCACCACACCATGCACACAAACCCAACACACACTCCTCGATACTGCCCCACCTGCCCGCTGCACGCTGCGGGCGCGCGCTGCGACTAGTGCGAGGTACTGCCTGCTCACCACACGCTCAGACATACCACACCATGCACACAGACCCAACACACACTCCTCGATACTGCTCCACCTGCCCGATGCACGCTGAGGGCACGCGCTGCGACCAGTGCGAGGTACTGCCTGCTCACCACACGCTCAGACACACCACACCATGCACACAGACCGAACATACAGTTCTCGATACTGCCCCACATGCCCACCGCACGCCGAGGGCGCGCACTGCAACCAGTGCGAGGTACTGCTTGCTCACCACACGCTCAGACACACCACTCCATGCACACAGACACAACACACATTCCTCGATACTGCCCCACCTGCCCGCTGCACGCTGAGGGCGCGCGCTGCGACCAGTGCGAGGTACTGCCTGCTCACTACACGCCCAGACACACCACACCATGCACACAGACCTAACACACACTCCTCGATACTGCCACACCTGCCCGTGTAGTGTGTGTACAGTATAGCCGACACGCACACATCTCCTGCCACTACCATTATATACGCTATGTACTCATTATAAAGAGGATTAAGATCGCAGTCAGTCTTATTATTTAGGTTGCGCCGAACCTAACATTGCATGGCGACCCTGCCAGTGCTGCCCATCGGCGGCGCTGGGCAGATGGTTAGGAATAGACTACATCATAATAATATGTGAAGTAAAAATTTGACTATTCAATAAATCAGATAAAAAAAAACAATAAGTGAGCGTGTGAATTGTGGACTAGCAAACAATGACTTCATATAGGATTGTGGCTTTATAATAATATAAAAGCGATTAATAAAATAAAACTCTTCAAAAATGTAAATAAAATTCGTGTTTGTTGTGTGGTGTCGTTATTCTTCGAAGTTGTTGGCGAAGAAGATTTAGTACCCAATGATGGAGAAAATAACAAATCTTTGGCAAAAATACAATTATACTGATGGTTGCTGCAAGTGCAAGTTGGTTGCTGATGTGATGGTGGCGATGGTAAAAAGCTGGGTGCCGGGAGATGTAGGAGTCGGAAGTGGCGCAGCCAGCAGATGTCTCAGCCAAATTGAAACGTGTTATTTTCTGAAATGGATCGTATCACGTAACTTTAAATTCATCAAAATGGTAAAATTGTTTTCTTTGTTTGAAATTTTGTATAAAATTATTGTAATAAATTCAATTAGTTTTTGGTTTAAAGTGCTGTTTTGTAATAAAATGTAAATTATGTAAAGAGAAAAAAAGTGTTTTGGTAATTAATTTTGTGTTAGAATTGATCATTATTGCTACAATTGAGTAAAGTTTCTACTATTTTAAATTAAATGTGAATTATGAAGAGTAAACACGGTTTTGTTTAGAAGCTTTGTTATTTAATTTTGTGATTGAATAGATAATTATATTATTGTTGTAATGAGCATTTTGAAGAGTTTATTTTTGATTTTTTTTATTACTTATTTAATGTACCTAGTTACGTAATTGCTACACTGTACGATGTGTAAAAGTAAATGTCATTAAGATTAAAGATAATTTAGCTAAACGGTTGTTGACGACGAGTGAAATTTTTTAAATTGATTTATTATTTTAGAAATTGTAGAAAACATTGAGAAACTATTTTTTATTGTAGCTAGTTAATGGTATTTTTTAATGTTTTGTTGTGTATTTTATTTTTGTTGTTTTATTAGATACAGATGAGAGTAATGATAAAGCTCAGACTTAGGACTACTTACTGGATATTATTATGACTATGAATAAATGATATTACGAGTATTATGAACGTAACGAAATATGGAATTAGGAAGGTGCTGTGAATTGTACAGTTTATGGGTTTAAGGAATGAGTATAAATTATTGTGTGAGAGGACTGATAGGAATAGGTTTTTTTTTGGCTTTTGATTGTTTAGGTATGTTAAAAGTAGGAATAAAATTTAGTTATTCGGAATTTCATGCTGGTCTGATCAACTAAGTACTGACTTTCTGTTTAGTAAAAGTTTAGATTGTTTTGTTTGTTTTGAGTAGGCATGGTTCGAAATGAAGGAAAAGATAATACAATAAAATAAATAAAATAATATAAGAGAAAATGGTACTAAATAGGAGAACTGATCTTTCATTCGATCATGACAGGAACGAGCTTCCTCCGCGAGAATAGTTGGAGGCAGCTCACGACGAAGGTGCGCGAGTACGCAGCGTCTGAGTAGACCTTAAAATAAAGTCCCTTTTTATGTGTATAAAGTCGACAGAATTATAAATAAATAAATGTGTGTAGTACACAAATAAATATAAATAAAAGTACCATTATAAGAAAATATAGAAAAGTGGGTCGACTATAAATAATAAAGATGTCTATAAATATGAAAAGAATTTAAAGATATCCTAATGAGAATTATGTTAGTACTAGCTACTTACTTTTTTGTGACAAGTATTGTGGACTGGCCATCCACACTATTATGAATGTGACTGTACATTGACTAAGGATTAGGAATGTATTTTATTAATACTCAAAATGTTCTATGAGAGACAAATATGTTACAATGTTATGACGGTTTTGTATGAGATAAAATAAGGACAAGAGAATAGGAGTAAGTACCTAATTGTGACATTGTGTTTATATACCCTAAATGTGAAAGTCGTCAACAACTCGCTGAAATTGAAATTATAGTCGTTATTTAGGTATTTAGGTAAAATGTTTACGTGAAAAAAATCATTGTATATTCGACAAAAAATATGTACTTATGTTAATATTTTTTTATTATTTACGGGGAAGGTGTAGTGTGTGTACAGTATAGCCGACACGCACACATCTCCTGCCACTACGTATATATACGCTATGTACTCATTATAAAGAGGATTAAGATCGCAGTCAGTCTTATTATTTACGTTGCGCCGAACCTAACATTGCACCCGCCGTACGCCCAGGGCGCGCGCTGCGACCAGTGCGAAGTACTGCCTGCTCACCACACGCCCAGACACACCACAGCATGCACACAGACCCAACGCACACTCCTGGATACTGCCCCACCTGCCCGCTGCACGCTGAGGGCGCGCGCTGCGACCAGTGCGAGGTACTGCCTGCTCACCACACGCTCAGACACACCACACCATGCACACAGACCCAACACACATTCCACGATACTGCCCCACCTGCCCGCTGCACGCTGAGGGCGCGCGTTGCGACCAGTGCGAGGTACTGCCTGCTCACTACACGCCCAGACACACCACACCATGCACACAGACCTAACACACACTCCTCGATACTGCCCCACCTGCCCGCCGTACGCCCAGGGCGCGCGCTGCGACCAGTGCGAAGTACTGCCTGCTTACCACACGCCCAGACACACCACAGCATGCACACAGACTCAACACACATTCCGTAGCACCTCGACCCTCCAGAACCTATTGTGGAATCCAGTCCTATCACTCTAACTTTTCAGTGAAAATGATTGCCATAAGCTCGGCAAAGTCTTTGAGGGCGGAGAGCCTAAAATCTTCAGTTTTTTTTTTTGCAAGAGAGTCATAGTCACTAAATGTTGCATTTCTCTCCACATGCCCTGCCCAAGCTGTCTGATGTTAGTTGCATTCTGTGTTGCTGGAAAATTTGTTTTGTGGCATAGTGCGCGGTCAGGGCACTGATGATTATTCGGGCTAGCCATTTACTACTTTCGCAAATTATAATATGTATTTATTTTTCCTACCAAAAATATACAATGATAACAAGAAAAGACGTTTCACAAAGCAGTAACAATCGTTATTATGAGAAACTGGTGTGGTATGATCTTACTCCGTCGATCCTCTGGCACTTACATGTACTCTTTTATAACGTGTACCTACTGTTTGTCCAGGAGGGCTACTGGTTCGGCGCCGACGCCCCCTATAACGACAGCGCGGGCGTGCAGTGCGTGCCGTGCACGTGCGGCGGCGGCGCGCTGGCGGCGGCGTGCGACGCGCGCGCCGGCCAGTGCGCCTGCCGCCACGGCTGGGCCGGCCGCGCCTGCGACGCCTGCGTCGAGGGGCACGGAGGTACCCATACAATATCACTTTAGTTGTTTCAGTTTTAATGATACTGCGCCGGCCAAAAGTGTAGCTTGATGGAAAGCCACATCGCTACCCATGCACGTGAGCGATAAAGGTTTCATGACTCGCTCTCGCTAGTGCGCCTGGAGAGGATGCACAAGAAAGCACGGAGCTTTAGCCTAGCACGCACACTTTTTTATGCTATTGAGCCGACAAAAGAGCATAAGTTCTTTGGTAAAATAAATATGTGAATGGTGGTAGAATTATGCCTAGAATCTGACTGGATAACAACGACCTTAACCCTGCTTAAGCTGCTTATTCCTGACAACGAGCATCTGTATTTCTGTTTGGAGGTTACTCAATCGCTTCTTCATACCCTTGGTGAACTGTCGAAAGACCGAGGCTTGTCACATGTACACCGGAAATCTAACTTACAATGTTCGGACTTTACGTACAGAAGAGAGATTGATAGAACTAGAGAATGCCCTTAATCTCGTGAATTGGGACGTGATAGGTCTTTCAGAAGTAAGAAGAGACGGAGAACATATTTTAGAGAGACAAGAAAATACATTTTATCACATTGGAGAGAGCGGCCGATATGGCGTCGGTTTCTTAATTAACAAAAAAAGGAAGAACAACATTAAAGAATTTCTTGGCTACTCAGATAGGATAGTTGTACTTAAATTTGCAATAGATGATAAGAACACCCTTACCATTATTCAAGTTTACGCACCTACTTCGTCGCACGCAGATGATGAGATTGAAGATTTCTATGATCTTCTTAACAATGAGTGCGACGAACATAGAGGTACTTGGACATTGGGTAGAGGAGACTTCAACGCCAAAATAGAACCTAGAACTGATTTAAACAACACCACCAATCTGGGACCGTATGGTATTGGAAATAGAAATGAGCGAGGGACCCGCCTTTTGCAGTTTTCATTCTGTCAAAACCTTAGTGTCAGCAACAGCTTTTTTGAAAAACAACCCCAACGCCGATAAACTTGGTTCTCCCTAGACGGCCACACAAAGAACGAAATAGATGTTAGTCTGTTATCTAACAAGCAAATTATCAACAATGTTGAAGTCTTAAACACTTTCAAATGCAGCTTAGACCACCGCCCACTACGAATAGCACTTGTTTAACCTCAAAGTACAAAGGCTTCAGTAAATCAAATGCTCAATTAAACATCTAAATAAATACAAATTATTACCAAACAAAGGACAATTCAACCTTGATCTTAAAAACTGTTTTAGTTCCCTGTCTCTAGAAGACTCAAGTAATGGTATTCAAAAGCAAAATGACAATATCATAAATAGCACCAAGGCTGCAAGCAACAAAACATAATCAACTACAAAGAAAACTAGCAAGCTTAGCAGGACTACTAAAATGTTACGAGTAATAGAAGAAAAGCAGAAGTTAAGATTTTATACACCAGAATACAATAGTAAAGATAAAGAAGTAAAAAGACACTTACGCAGGGATATCACAAGTCATAATGTAGAGCTAGTTAAAATAGCTTTAAAAAAATCAGTCACTGAGAAGAGCTATAAGGCTGGCCTCACAAAGCCGGAATGGCTCTCTCTATTCATAATCTGAATTCAGAAAGACCGGAATACAATACAATCTCAGTAATGCTACACACTCATTCTAATTTTTTCAGATATGAATTTCTCAGATCGATCTGTAAGAATGATACTGACGAGCGTTCTGAATTCCGGATCGGAATATTTAAGACAAGCGGCCGCTCGCGGTTTCACCCGCGTGGTTCCCGTTTTCCGTGGAAATATCGAGATAAAAAGTATCCTATGTGTCAATCCAGGTTATAAACTATCTGTATGCCGAATTTCATCCAAATACAATTAGTAGTTTTTACGTGAAAGAGTAACAAATATCTATACATTCTTACAAACTTTCGCGTTTACTTCGCGTTTAATATTAGTAGGATTATGATTTCAGAACGCGCGTATTCCCATACATTTTTTAAAGAGCGGCATACTTGGAATTCAGATTATGAATTATTTCAGTTGACAGTTGACACTGCAAGCGGTTAACGTCTAAACGGGAATCACAAGACTATCATTCTGAACTTTTTAAGATATGTGTGAGGCAAGGTGGCAAGGCAAGGCAAAATATGACTATTAAACAATTATATATTTATAACATTTGCATTTTCATACGTAAAACAATTAGTAAAAACGTCCGCACCGACCTGTATTTCACTAAGCGAAAACAAGTGGGGCGCCTCTGCACTCGACGCGCGAGCTTCATTGTCTTGCCTAAGCCACGCACAAAGTACGGCCTAACCACAGTAACATAAGAAGGTGCGCGCCTTTTTAACAAGATACCCTCGGACATTAAAAAAATTAACTCGTACGTAGTATTTAAAAAGCGATTGGCCAAGTACGTAATTTTAAATTGTTAAAATTATTTGTTTCATCAAATAATAATCAGTGAGGCAACGAATGTATGTATTCATTTGTTTTTATATTTATGTTCTCATGTAAGTGATGTAAAATATGTCTTTATGAGAATAAATGTCTTTAAACCTGAAACCTTAAGGTGCCGGAATTCAGATTATGAATTCAGAGAGCCATTCCGGCGGTGTGAGGCCAACCTAAGAGGCGCATAGAGTGGACGAGCAACCATAGGTTGTTTAAAAGATAGTACATTCTGACACTTGGCCCAATATACCACGGAGTCAAAAAAACTTCGGATATCAACTGATTTCTATAAATCACTCTACTCTGACGAGTGCAATCCGCTTCACCAACAGGGTACTGATTGATGATAACTCATGCTCCAAAAATATATCGCTGATTACCGAATGCGAGGTCCATCAAGCGTTAGTGAGCATGAGGTACAGCAAAAGTCCAGGTGAAGATGGTGTTACTACCGAAGCGCCCGAAAATAATGAATCTATTTAACTCCATATTAGAAACTGGCACTTTTCCCACAAAATTTTGTCATTCTTACATTGTCTTGCTACATAAAAAGGGGGATAAATCAGATTTAGTTAATTATAGACCCATAAGCCTTGTTTCCCATCTTTACAAGGCCTTTATCAAGGTAATTGAGAGTAGGATTTCCGCTAAACTAGATCAACACCAAGCAGCAAGTTAAAACAAATGATAAAAAAAGATAAAGAAAAAAAAACAAAAGAGCAAATAGAGTTGAGCTCATAAAGAGCAAATAGAGTTGAGCTCGTAAAGCTCTAGTTTATTAAAAAAAAACCTTTGATAACAAAAAATAAAGACAAAAACTGAACGTAAAATTCTGCAAAAAAGCGAGGAGCAGCTGAAAAAAAAACCAGCAGAGCAGGCTGGTTTCCGACGTGGCCTTTCTACCACTGACCACCTTCACACTCTGAACCAAGTCATAGAAAAGTATTCCGAATTTTATTTGCCCCTCTACCTGGCATTGTAAGGCGGTCGACAGCCTCAATAACAACTCTATATTTAAAGCACTTTATAATCAGAAAATATATGCGATATACATTCATCTTTTACAAAATATTTACAGCAATAGTACAGCAGCTATTAAATTGCATGCATCCAGGGAGACCCGCTGTCTCCTAAACTCTTAACTGCCACACTTGAAGAGGTTTTCAAAACTCTGGCAGCCAACTGGAGGAGAGGGGTATCGTCGTTGGTGAGAGAAGGTTAACTAACCTCCGATTTGCTAACGACATTGTTCTTTTCTCATCAGCAGCAGAACTCAGTATCATGATCAACGAACTGAACACGGCAAGCCTTGACGTCGGCTTAAGCATGAACATGTCGAAGACCAAGCTTATGACAAACAGCACGAAACATAGGTTGGAAATTGATGGAGTCGAGATTGTGTATGCTCATGAGTATCTTTATTTGGGCCAATTAGTCTCTTTCCAGGCAAGACAACAAAAAGAAGTCACTCGACAAGCTTACATGAGAACCCTATAAAAGGCAGAACATGTTTAAATATTTCATTGGTTTTCAATCTTGTCTCTATTTCATAAAGTTTAAAACACAGTTAGCACAATTCCAGTGCCTGTAAAAGGGTTAACTCATCGGCAAATATCCCTTTTATCAGGCATCGCCGAGGGCTGCCCTGCGTGCCGCTGCGGCGCGGCGGCGCTGAGCAGCGCGTGCAACCCGGTGACGGGCCACTGCGCGTGTGCGCCCGGCGCTGCGCCGCCATCTTGCGACGCCTGCCTCGACGAGCACTACGGGCTGAGCGCCGCCGGCTGCGCGGGTGAGTGCTTAGTAGTAGGCATTTTCAGTAGATGGCGGTTGTACCAATATTTTGTGTTAAATTTTGTATTATACACTACGCGTAGAAGTTCAGTCAGGTTCTCAGGTATAAGTTTTATAGCAATTGCAATATATGTACATACAGGGTGTTCGGCGGAGGAGCTCGATGGCGCAGCGGTTAAGACGTTAGGTTTACGATCGTCGTTAAGCAACTTTCGCAATCTCGCCACTATGGGTGACCAAATTAAAAACATCTCTATCTCCTCCGTGCTTCGGAAGGCACGTTAAGCCATTGGTCCCGGTTGTTGTCGTAAGATGGCAGTCGTTAAAACCCACCAACCCGCATTGGCCAGCGTATTGGGTTATGGCCCAATATCCCCACGCGTTATGCTACGTGGGAGCCTGTGCCCAGCAGTGGGACGTTTATAGGCTGATGATGATGATACAGGGTGTTCGACAGACGGTTGAACATACGAAAATGAGGGATAAGTGGGGCCTCTCTGCTGCATACTCTGCCCTAAAAATTTGACCTCGGTCCAGTCGGTTTTTCAAATACTTTTTTTATTTTTTTTTAATAATATTGGCAATATTTTTTGGTTATTTTTATCTACACTAATGCAGGTTTTTAAAAAACGGATTTTTGGCTCTGATGATTACCAAAAAAATGATGAGCCCTCAAAGTACAAAAAGAGATTTAAAAAATTCGTAAAGCCTAACTTAACAACGATTAACCTAGGTCAAACTTTTGGGCCCCACCTAAACCCCCATTTTCGTATCTGCAACCGTCTGCCGAACATATGTTACAGCGTCTTTGCTGGATTTGTATAAAAATAATTATGCAGTTGCGAAATAGAAAGCACAATAAATTGTACCTCATTAGGTGTCTTGAAAATTAACATGAAAATTAACATAACAGCAAGTGCTTCCTGTTTAAGAGATTTTGTGGTAAGTACTTATTTGTTTTATTATTCTCTTAAATAGTCCAGAGTTCATTACTATCTTCATTAGAGATTTCACTACATCACATGATTACGGTAGACTATTAAGATTTTATTACACATGCATAAATAATATTAGTGCCAATAAACAATTAAAAAACCGGACAGGTGCGAGTCGGATAGGTACTTTGTAAAATTTTGAAAAGTGTTTCGTCATAAATCTAAAACTATACATCATAAAAATAATTTAAAATCTGTTTAGGCTTGTGCCAATGAAGCCCTTTCATACGATACCCCACATGACATGGTTAATTCAATTCAAAATGTGGCCCGCCGTTCCTGGCATAAAGACCCTGTTTTTAATGATTTAATTACAAATTAGTAGTTTCATATTTTTCTTTATACTTGTAATACTTGCGGCAATACTTCGTTCTTGGTCAACGGAAAATACCCCGTAAATTTTGTTTCCCTTGAGTGTCCAAATATACGTTTCTTGCGGCATAAACAGCCGTATCTATCTTTTTTATGTTAACTTAGAAGTTTAATTTTTTCACAGCTGCAAGATACTGTAGTCCTCTGAGTATATCGATTTAATTTCAACTTGATACTTCCTCCACGCGTTATCGAGATAAAGGGTCTTGACAGACAGACGGAAAAACAACAAAGTGATCCTATAAAAATTCCGTTTTTCCTTTAGAGGTACAGAACCCTAAAAAAAGATGACCAGGTATAAGTAACTTCGCATGTCCATGTCAAAAGCTAACGGGACCATCCCACATCGACGCATGTCCGACAAGCGCTTGACTAGTTCTCAGGTATGGCGAGCGAGCGCCGCACGCGTCACCTTAGGCATCCTAGGCATTCTAGACACCCTAGGCCATGCGACTCGCGCCACGCAATTGACGTAATGCGAGATGGCCCTTAATTTGCGGCCCAACTCTCCGGGACCCACCGCAGTCGCCGCCGCCCGCGGCCGTTTCTGTACACCGCATCATTCATTGGTCCTTCACCACTAACATTTTGTTAAACGTTTCCTAGGTAAACATATTTGTATGCGCAGATAATGTTTGCTGTGCACCTCCATACATTATAGCGTGTGCTCAAATTGTAGGGCGTATATAGAATTATTACGTCACGTCTGCATTAGTTTGGAATGGGGATCATCGTAAAAGTGGCAATCTGGTGGCATTATGCAGAATCGACGGCGAAGCTGTATGTTTTTCTAAAATTATTATTTGTTTTAACTTTTATTTTTGTAATATTTTTTTTTATTTTTAAGTTAATTATGGCAATAAATATGAGCAAAAAATATCTACGTAAAACATCTTATTCTTATTTATTTTCTATTGTTCCTTTGCAAGAATAATAATATTATTGGTCATATTAAAGGATTGTAGTGGTGTTTATGAGTGCATGCCTGTATTGTATACCTACGGAAATCAAATATTTTATTATTTATATTAATAAATAATATGTAAATTATTTAATTTCAAGTACTTACATAAAAAATTTAAAAAAACTAAACAATTTTGAAGCGTTTGAAGCGCTCAGAAAACCTTCTCCACGTAGCTTATACAGAATTGATATTGTGATAAATGGCACTTAAAGTAAAATACCTAACCCTTATGAAGATCTTTATAAAACGTCTAAATTGTTATATGAAAGGGGTGATAGGTTAGGTAGTGTTCCCATGTGAATGAACAATGGCCCATGACCTATGACCATTCTTCTCCTTCATAGGCCAAGGCGCCATAGGACGGAGTAAGATCATATGCGGAGGTGCAGAAGGCAGGCCGGAATAATCACCCTGCCCTGACTGGGCACTACAACAAATGCTCCACAAGATGCAACTAGCAACAGACAACCTGTGCAGGGCATGTGGAGAGGAAACGGAGTCCATGCCACACCTACTGTGACTCTTTTGCTAGGAAAATAATGAATCTCCTGGGATCGGCCTACCTGAAACCAGAAGATTTTAGGCTCTTCGCCCTCAAAGACATTTCCAAGCTTATGTTAATATTATATCTTCAATGAGGAGGCAGAGTGATAGGGCAGGGTTGCACAAAGGATCCCAATGGGTCGACGGCTGCGAGAGGGAGACCTGCAGATCCCCACTTGATAAGTAAAGAAAAAGATAAGATATGACCACTACCCTGGCATGAGACAATTAATAATAATCCATAAGTAAACCTATAACCATTGGTCATCAGACGGAAGTTTCGTCCACCCAAACAATCCTAGCAATAAAACCTCAGGAGCTGGATCTTGTAGATAATTTTTGTTGAGTTACGAGAATCATAAACATTTACGTTAAAAGCTGTAATAACACCAAGGAAGCCCTGGTAAATGTCATCGCGTGATTATGGTCGGACATTAGTCTTTTTTATTTCAACAGCAGACCACATAAAAGTTACGACATGACAACAGGTCATAACATTTTAATAGGTGCGTTTTTCATTAGCTGGAGCTCGATGGCGCAGCGGCTAGCGCGTTCGGCTTGCGGTCTTGCTCACTAAGCAACTTTCGCAATGCCGGGTCGCTGGATGGGTGACCAAATTTAAAAAAAAAACATTTCGAGCTCCTCCATGCTTCGGAAGGCACGTTAAACCGTTGGTCCCAGTTGTTGTCGTAAGATAGCAGTCGTTATAACCCACCAACCCGTATTGGGCCAGCGTGGTGGGTTATGGCCCAATATCCCCACGTGCTATTGTCCACGTGGGAGGCCTGTGCCCAGCAGTGGGACGTTTATAGGCTGATGATGATGATGATGATGTTTTTCATTAGCACCAAGGACGAATACAATAATAATTTGTCTATGTTAGCACCAAACTTATGGCGCGTGCACGCATAAATATACAATGGTCCTTCGATCAAAAGTCCGGTCACACCTACCCACATCAGACTTGATCAGACCAATGTGCACAACTAACACAAGTGCACTTATTAAGCTGGATGGTTTTAAAATGACACGAATGTGGCAAATCGTTGTTTTATATGAACCTAAAAGAACTGAAGTGTATCTAAGAAATTTGAATTAAATGCTTCCTTTAAATTTCCTTTTTGAATTTGTTAATCTATAGTTTTAGTAACACTGAAATTAGTTTAGTGGTAACAGCTGTCGTCCGCATTCCAGAGGTCGTGTGTCCAATTACTTCGTTGAAATATTTCGCCTTGGAGTAATACTTTTATTTTCAAAATCGATCGATCATCGTAGAAAAGGCATGACTGATAACTTTGTTATAATTTTTATTTTATTTTGAAAAAACTGGCCAAGTGCAAGTCGGATTGGCGCACGAAGGGTTCCGTACCATTATCTATACCTACAACGTACGTTTAAGTAAAATTTTAAACACTGAAAAAAGACGATAACCTCACGCGGGAATCGAACCACGGACCTTCCGCATTCCGGGCGGCTGCCTTAACCACTTGGCCAAGTGTTAATAAAACGCTAAAATATATAAAAAACATTAAAATCACGTTTGTTTTAAGGGAGCCCCCCTTAAATATTTATTTTATTCTGTTTTTAGTATTTGTTGATATAGCGGCAACAGAAATACAGTGCGAAAATTTCAACTGTCAAGCTATCACGGTTCATGAAATACAGCGTGACAGACAGACAGACGGGCGGACGGCCGGACAGTGGAGTTTTAGTAATAGGGTCCCGTTTGTACCTTTGGGTACGGAACCCTAAAAATACGTCACACCGTACAAAACATATACTTTTATAGACAGCGTTTGCCGTAATAGCATAAAATATTTTAGCTTTGCAGCAGTATTGGCTCCTCCAACAACAAATCACGACCGAATCTATCGATGGCTTTAAATACATCACTATAAATACTTTGTGTCTGCCGTATACACTGGCGGACAATATAAAATATAATATTATGAATTGGATAGATAAAATACTGTAGTTATCAAAGAAATTATAAGAGATTGCTAAGTTTATATCAATAAAATGTTTAAAACCTAATAAATGCCTATTAAAAATATATCGAGCTCCCCCGTGCTTCAAAAGCACGTGAAGCCGTTGGTCCCAGACTCCCGGCTATAATTGTTGTTAGATGGAAGTCGTTAAAACCCACCATCAGGCATTGGGCCTGCATGGTAGGTTATGGCCCTATGGTAGGGCTGTGCACAGCACTGGGACGTTTATAGGCTGATGATAATGAGATACTTAACTCATTATAATGTCCCAAAGTGTAGGCAGTTTACTGTTTATTTTCAATCGCGCCTCAGCAAATAAGCCGCGCTGGTGGGCGCCGTCAAAGGTTCGCAATAAAAATAGACGCCGCCTGCTCAATCACCACGGAATTATCGCAAATAAATACGCCTCTCTTAGTAATAGGCTTACAAAATATAGTAATTTACTTTCTTGATATTCATTGTGAATTTCTACATACAAACCTTTGGAAAAAGTAGGTCTAAATGCTTTGTTTTCTAAGTAATGATTACTACTACTTACATATGATGAAGTTGCTTTTGTCATCTTTATGTTAGACATGTATGAAGCTAATATAGTGTTAAACTTAGTTGATGCCTTTTATTTGAATCCACCTGGCCACATTTACCACTATGTTTGCCCTAACAGCCGTCATAGTAGTAGCAGTAGTAGTTAATATTTTCATTTAAGAATAATTGTTTCATACGTAAAATTAAGAAGATTGTCGAAAAAAAATGTTTTTTAGGAGTTATTAGATTTATGTAAGTATAGTTTGTTATTGTCTAAAGAATTGTTTCAAATTTCAACAAGGCCACGACCTTGTGCAATGATCAGGCTAACTTACGTAGTTCTTTTAATGTATTTAACTAATTCAGCGCATAGTACAAGTAACTTAAAAATACGTATATTTTCACAATTTGGTGCAGGATCCTCCTAAAGCTGTTTTGTTTTGTTTCTATTTATTTCAACAGCATTACATTCCCTCCATAAACTATACCGTGGACTTCAAAAGCGTAAGTAAACTCAAATATCAAGGCGTGTAATCCGCCAACTTTACCCCAGTTTCGTAAGTTTGCTCGCGACCGCTGGCTTGCCTACTCGGCCTTTGATGATGTAAACACGTGCGCACGCGCAGCAACGCCCCCTGCAATAATTCTATCGATGGGTTCACAATGTTTGCGCTTTTGGTTAAAGCTGTTTACTTTACTTCTAAATATGGGATTTAGGAAACAACTGCTTTCGTTATTGTTTACATCGTTTGTCTACTCGTTTTATCTAGATCGAAGATTGTATGCAGACACCAGTTCTGTAGATTTCATTATTTTAACTCAACAGTGATTGGTAGTGATGAATAGATTTTTTATACGACTTTCAACATAATAGAGAATATAAAATGTGGATTGAATGTCTAAATTAAAATATTTTTTTTAATTGTTTGTAAGTATAAGTACTTTTTTATAATCAACACCTTCTAGATACTTATAAAAAAATGTAGAAAAAGTATAAAATGTCGTCAAAATGCGTGAATTGACTTTGTGCAAGTGATCTCTTTACACACTTTAGAACAGAAATAGAGTTGCGTTTTTAGATCACAATGTCCAGAGGGAGTGTCGCGCATGCGCGTCGCACTGTCTGCTCTGTCTACACCGGCTCACTTAAGGCAGGGTAATACTGTACTTAAGAGGAAACACTACGTCGAAGTGGCATGCAAAATTCTCATACAACACACAGAAAAACGACGTTTCGTAGTCCCCTGTTTCCTCCTTCAGAACTGGACCAATTTTTATTACTTTTTTAGCATCGGTTAAAGAAAGATATTTTCTATATCTGTATGCTTGATTTTTTTTTAACCAGCCACTTAATGTTTCTGAAGACACCTTAAAACGGAGTGATTTCGCAAAATGTTGAAGGCTCCTGGTTATTAAATAAATGATTTAATGGAATAAAATCAAACATACAGACAGAAAATCTCTTTCTTTAACCGAAGGATCATTTGACCGCCGGCGGTCACGAAACAATAAAATTTCAATTGTGTCTGGTTTTACCTCAAGGGGTTAAAGAATTTGTACTAATCAAATTTCAACAAGGCCATAATCTTATGCAATGATCAGGCTAACTTACACAAGTTTTTTTAATGTATTTAACTAATTTAGCGCATAGTACTTAAAAATACGTAAATTTTGACAATTTCGCTTTAAGGGGGACCCCCTTAAAGCTTCGAATATCCAATTGCCAACTGATTAATAGTGTACTTACAATCATAATAGCGCCACATGCGAAATGCTTTCGTTTGTTTCCTCAATCTCACTACAACGCTATCTCAAAATGGAAACAAAAGAAACAAGATGGATTTCGTAATACTATGAAAATGTTCTGGTATGTCTACAACTTCATGAGTATTACAAGAAAGTATGCTTTCTCAAGACGTATATTCAAAATGTGTTGGAAGTCTACACTTGGCAAATGTCTGTGCGTTAAACCCGTAAAACTGGGTCTAACAAAGTGTTACAATTTATGGAAATAAAAAGGGACCTTTTTCAAAAAGCTTGATTGTGCGCAAAATTATTATAATGGATATTATTAATTGACACATACCTAAAACATGTTTACTTATTTTCAACACTATTAAAATTGGCATGAATACTCACAACAATATTGTGTGGTATCATCGCCTTAACGCCCCAATCCGTTGCTCCCACCCAGATGTCGGCTGCGATTGGAACCAGAATACCACATGAAAGGGACGACTGTCCGTCTGATTCTACAGTAATTGCTATAACAGAATCTGCGAGCGGTGCCTCTTGCTCGATGCCATACATAGTTAGCTGATGCGTTACACCTACGGTTCCTAGTACCGATCTAGTAATCTGGTTCATCTGACATCGGACAACCACGTCTGGCGAAATAGACTTGTCGGTCTTGTCTACCAATGAAATGATTTTAGTAAAATTATATTATTATCTCTATACACTCATTCTCCTTCTAATGAAAAAAATAATTTTAGAATTTTTTTTAAACTTTGTCTATTAGCATAAAAGCAAGTCATCTCTAAACACAGTCAAAATGTAGTGATAACTATTAGACTTTCTTTAGAGAAGGGAAGTAACATTCGCATTGAAAAAAAGACGTAATCGAGTTCACGGCAAACAAGTTTTAGATTCATACCGTACAGAATCACTTACCTATATGGTCGTAAATAGAGAATATAGTGGGCAAAGGCCCGTGGTGCCTTGTAAAGTTGCGGACTACAATGGCTGCCGGCGGGAGCGGCCGTAATCTAATCTGGGCCGATTCTGCGCCTGCACAGCGAAACAAAGCCGGCTCTTACCACGCGGTACAGCGCCCGTCGTTTTCAAACAGTTAATACGAATACGATACATAATGTGTAAGGTTTATAGTGCATTGATATAAATTGTATTTTACAATGTGAATTGAGTCCGTTATTTGTAAAGTATCATAAACAAATTGGTTGTGTTGTTGTTGTAAGATAAGCGCTAAACATGAATTTAGTAATTGAGTAAACTTTTAAAGGACGCCGTAGGCAGGGCAGTAAATTTTAGCCCCATTTCCAGTACACCAAACATCCTTACTGTTACCATTTTATAAGCTGCAGCGCTACACGGAGCATGCTCGTTAGTGATCCGCCTAATGGCAGAAATAGTTTTTGCTATTCACAAACAAGAGCGGATTTTATGATGGGATCTTGGAGTTTATTGCGAAAGTCGATGTATTGAAAGTCCATAGCTATAGTGAGTGGAGCGTGAGAATATTATCACCATATTTTTATGTTATTCAAGTTTCGTAGTTATTTCAATATTATCTTTTTCGTGATAAAACTCCTGTTTAACTCCTGTTAATAAAGCAAAACGTTACAGTTTTTCCTCTAACTCTTTGTTAAATATTGTTTGTAGAATTAAGAGGCCTATTACATCTCAAATGTGATTTTTGCGTAAAATGCCTATTTTCGCATTTTATAGTAATTTTGCAGTTGTATTTATCGTTTTTATCGAAATAGGATAATAAATTCATTATAAAATCTTTATTCCTCATGAAGTAACAGTTACTCTGCTATAAATTTTGCTCAATAATATTATCGCAGATAGGAGATATTCACAGTTAATTTATAGCAATTTTCGAAGTTTTTTGGTTTAGAATAAGATTTTTTTCTTATATAAAATCAATGATATCTAAAAATTCCGAGGCCACACACAACGAATAATGCGTTTATTCGACTATATAAGAAATAACATTATAATTTTTTTATTTCAATTGTTTAGAACAGTAGTTCAATCGATGAGCTCAAAAAAGTGCCTTCGCGCACTTTATGAAAATCTTTCTCTGCAATTTTGGGTTTAATTAAAAAGTTAAGCAAAATTTACAAAAAGCGAGGACTAAGCACTATTCCAATAGCTATTCTACACTATTCAATAAGTCATAATTGTTATTGTATTTTCGTTTCTGAGATCCATAACGCCAAAGTTGGCCATTTTACGCAAAAATCACAGTTAAGATGTAATAGGCCTCTTAAGGTTGTAAAGACAAAGACAACATCGAGTATAGATTCTTAGAAGTTTGCAATATGCCCCCTGTTTTATGCTTATTTCAATCACAAACCGCGCTCCGGATGATAGGAAAACTATTACTTCGTTTGATGTTCAGATTGATTGAACATATAAAAACAACCAAAACTTCATTTGCAACAAAAGTTATAAGTAAAACGTAGTCTATTAAAAGGTACTCGACATAGAGGTACAGTAGTAAATTTTCCAGTTCTAAATCGAGGAGGAGTTATTTAAATCCGATTATCTCTATCTCAGAAAATATCAAAATTAAATGTACGCACTTTTATTTAGTACTTAATTAATACAACTATAATGACATATTGAAGACACACCTTCACATGTTCACGAGCAGAGCATAATAATATATGCCGTATTCAAACAGAATTAAAGTTCAATATTGAAGTAAAAGAGATAATATAAAGTTGATTCAAAACCATATAATTTTGAAATAGGCAAAGACATTAACAGCTTTAAACGCATTAAAACTACGTTCAAGTTAGCTGCAAATGATTGAGAAGAGTCGTCAAGAAATATGGCTTTTAAGTGCAGCGGTATAATGATGAAAGTGGCAGCTACGCGGAACGGGTCTATTTACAACTGGACACATGTAAACGCGTTATTTTGCATATTATGGCAAATCTCTGTGCATTAATTGGAAAAGTCGACGATAATTTAGTGGAGGGCCACGCGAATGTGGACCGTGTGCGTAGGGAGTTAGGGAAGCGGGTGTTATGGATGTGACGCGCGGTCGACCACCCGCGTGTTTTTATCATCCGTTATCAGGAGGCAATCTCTAGATCCGACCGCGGCCTAATTAGTGGACTCGCGTGCCGGCCTCACGCCGGACGCTAAAATGACGCTGCGTCTAACGTACGCTTCAACTACGGCAGTTAAAACCAATTTAGGAGATGACATTTCACAGCGTTTACTTACACAGTTACTATGTGATTTGTTTTATAAAATTCGAATATTTTATATTATACACACATTTATAATGTTCCAGTTTTAAATCTTTTTGCTGATGACGAATTTAATTATGAAAAACCTGCGATCACACATATAATCGACTTTTTTTGATTTTCGATCAATTGCCGAACAACAATATTTTTACATTATTTTCGACTGTTTTTAACAAAAAGTTGAAAACTATTAAATACATGCCATGTTCTTATAATTTTCATTGGTTGAACCTGTATGTGGTTAGATCTTGCTATGCGTAGAATACGATAAAGATTTTAGCGTCTAACTATATCTTGCTTTCTATCTAATGGAATCAATCATAAGGTGGAATAAAGGTGTGCGACATTTCCCTCCTCATCATATTTATGAAAATGACATCAACTTTAACGTAAACCTCTACACGATCGTTGAAGTTGCGATCGCCAAGCTCTGTCTTAGTGTGTCAGGCTCAGGACGCGACAGCAGCCAGGAGTCGGGCTGCAGTCGCCGCGGCTGAGGCAAGGTGAGCGCACGCGTCGCGGCTCCCAGTTCCCACATCGCAGTCTCACGAATGACACGAACTATCGGCCACTAGCCCAATCGAACGAGTGTGATTTTTATGAATGGAATTGAAAATTCTAGTGACATCATAAATTTAATGGCGATAAGTTAAACTAAACTTGTGTTCAAAGATAACGAAACGTTGAAAAAAAATCTTGTGTTAAGAATTGATATTAAATAGGTACTTGAGATACTAAAGAGATGATTTTGTCAACTTTTGCAGTTTATCAATAGCTCTGAGCGCAGTAAATTTTGAAAAGGTTATGAAAGGCATTAAAAATTAAAAATTGAAAAAAAATTTCAAGAAGAAGAATTGTAAAATAGTTAAACAGATTAAAACCCAACTCAACACGAAAAAGTGAAATGTGCTGCATCCCCACGTAAAGTGTGTCCGTATGACAATGTCAGTGGGACGGTCCACGTGAGCCGTCATGCGTTGGGTCGTGGTGGTGGCGGCGATGGCCGTGGTGGCGTGGGCGGGCGCGCCGCGGCGCTGCGCGGGGCGGGCGGCGCGCGAGCGGCTGAAGGCGGCGGAGAAGCTGCGCGACAAGCGGTACTACCTGCTGTGCTGCGCGCCCGCCTGCGCGCCGCGCCGCCGCCCGCCGCCGCCGCCGCCCGCGCGCCGCTACCAGCCCTACCACAAGACGTGGTACGGCCTCAAGTACGGTACGTCTACACTCTTGATCAACACCAGACCTTGCATGCATTATACCACTACGATTTAGCCCAGAATCCACGAAAAAGAACTCCCTGGTACATGCATATCTGCAGTCAAATAAGATTTTGATTTGGTGTGCTCCTGTTTAAGGGTACAGTGATCACAGAACTTGAAGAAGATCTGAAGCTTCAAGGTCCGCAAGGCGCGCATCGCAGTCTTGATATCGCTTTTCAAGATTCTGATTTTAGGTAGTTAGAATGCTCTTTTTCTGCGCAGCAAGTATCATAGAAACCGGAGTAGAGTTCATCCCCGCTTGCCTTACCTAATTAGCAGGTCCCTGATTTGCAGCATCTATATAATTTATACCAGTAACTTTCAATTTAATTTAGTTTTGACGACTTAACGTTATTTACCAAAAAATTATATCATAAAAAATTTTAGATCCAAACGGTTTCTTTTTCCTCAAATTTTTTGAAACAGTTTATTTAAGTTTATTGCTTGACATGTCACCTTTACAATCGTAGAGTTGATGCAGTTCTTCTTTCTTGTAATTCTGGTTTGTACTTTTGGGTATATTGATTATATCCCTTCGAAAAACTAATTAAACTAACTACTAATAAGTAATAACTAGTTCCGAAAAATAAAATAAAACAGTAAGTAGGTAGATAAAAGTGACCATTTGCGGTACGTTTCACTGCGTGTGCACTAAAAGAACCCCCGCACCGCTCCCGCATTCCGATCAACCAATTTTATGCAAATTACGAGAAAATTATAGCACATAGTCAGTACCAGTCCGAAATCCAGATCGTGACCTTTAAGATCGAGGCCGGTACTTCCGCGCGTCCCGGCATCGGCAGGTTATCGCGGGGTCGACGCCCGCGCCTCCAGCCGTTGCCAAATATCCCATTCATGATTTAGACCACAAACACTAAGCAAGCGGACTTCTTCGCCGATTGGGGTCATTAGAGCGGATTTAAGATAAGATTCGCTGTGACACTCACTCGCACGTCGCTATCGATATTGTTCTATTTATTAAACCTTCTAAACAGAATAAAGTCGGCCGTCACTAAGTGATACAGACGTTTCCCACATAAACAAAGCTACAAGCTGCACTGCAAACAGGTACTCGCTGCACACGATCGTATACACAGGGCACTTCAAATACCTCACGTGTGGCAGCCACATGAGCCAATCAATCATACAAATGAGGCGATCAATCTCGTACCGGGAACATGCAAATCCCTCGAACAATGAAGCCCTCTCTGCAATACCATCTGCGCGGTAACGAGCCGCCGTAAAAATGACTCCCGACGCGCCAGGAGCCGTTTCGAATTCGAGAAACTGTAATCACGGCGACGGCAATTTGCATCTTTTATTTCAATATCGGATGCTAATCTACACTGTCTAATGGCGCGCTGCAGCCGCTGCATAATATTGTCGTCATGTTACCGCAACTCGATAACACCGTAATCACAGCTCGGGATTAAAGTCTCAATCAAGTGCTTGCCATTATCAATCACTGCACGTTGTGTTTACGGAACCTGGAGAGCGAACCGGTGCGACCGGCCGCGCGCCCGGGGAAATGGCTGGACGAGCGCTATTTATCAATCGCATCGCTATTGATGCATTGTCTCAATCCACAAATCGATGGCGGAGCAGTCGATACATCACGCGACCGACGTATCGATTCATTCATGTCGCCGTTGCTCAGCCTGAGCTACATCGCGGCAACCCGACCATCCATCAACGTATATCTAGTTTTGTTTTACGGCATCTAATTCATCACGACAGCGAAAGTGTGACATCCAAACAATGGCAGATTGTGCCGTATTGCGTCACGAAGCTATCAATAGGGTTCGTAGATCAATCGGCGCGCGCGCATCACAATGGTCCTGCCGATATCTCAATCGAGACGCGGCAATAAATCAGATAGTGTTCAGCGCAGTTGTAACCGAAGGACTATTGAGTTGCGCCGGTGAGGCGTGACCTAAGGTCGCCGCGGTCCAGCTTTCGGTAATTCCTCGTCCGGTAATTACACAACAAAGCGTTTCGATCGTAGAGATAAGCGAGAAAAAATGAGGAGTGAATTCATTTTGACAGGACCACCTCTCGGCGGGGTCGTCGCCCGCAGGACTCACTTGTGAAACGTATAGAATCTTGTTAGTAGTTATAGATTTAACACGGCACTCGATTGTTTTACTATTTTGAGAGATCGAAGCTCGGGTAGCAACATCATCTATAGATATTCTTTCTGGGTGCGGATGTGACGTCAATGTAGGCACTTGAAATAGCACTACACTTTATTTAGTTGGAACATCAAAGATCACGAGAGAATCTAGCGTTCCGAATCACAATTATGAACGAGTAATAGCTGACTGACAGAATGCTATTAAATTAATTATTTATGGATTAGATTGGAAAGGCAGTATAACACTGTATAATGATAATATAAGAGAACTGCGATGTAGTTTTCGAAATTATTGATGTTAAAATTGATATAATAATAAGCATTTCTTAGACACTTATTTAACTAACAATAAACTATTTTTCGAAAGGCTTGTTATAGATAGTCTTTGTCATATTTTTGCTTATAAAAAACTAGTGTCAAAGGTAGGATGTGATAAAGCTTTGCCTTTGTGAACAAGTAGTTGTCTAACAATAGCCCTAATGCGAACAAATAGCGTTTCGCTTGTTAGGGCCGGCGCGGCGCCGCAGTTGGGCAATCGGCTTGTCGTGACACCATCTGAGTGAAAATAGACTAATGTCATTGCATGGTACGTGGACGGACACATTATCCTCTAAGTCATCGTTATGTTTGACAAATAGCTTATTTTTTATTCTTTAACGGAAAAAATAAACGATAAGACCAAAGATGGGAAAGCCACTTGGTAAGATTGTGATGGCTAGCCAGCTAGAAATAGAAAACCCCTATCACCAAAAAAATACATTATAATTACATTATAGTAGGTAGTCTGGAATTTTTATTGAACCCGCAATTACTGCGTCATACAAATGATTTAAATGTTCACCAGAGACAAAAGGTGTAGTTAGTACAAAATAATCTTACAAATGTATCTTTCACAAATAGTGTTTCGAAAATCTACATTGTAAAACAAAGTCACTGTCTCTGTGCTTGCAAATTAGAACACCCACATTCAAAACGTAAACTAATTATATCCATCGATCTTCATGGAAACCAAACAAATGATACTCAATTTTCTCGTGAGCCGAACGCGTTTGTGGGTCAGATTGAGTCATACCTTTCCCAAAGGGCAAGGAGGAATGCTGAAGTACCGGGATCCAACCTATACGCTGTCGCAATGCCGGCGTGCGGTGGTTAAGCAGGCTTCGCATACCTCCGATTGCCAACTGTGTCCAGAATCTTATTGGGGTAATTACTTCAAATTAAACTTTTTGCTGCGGTAATAAGAGCCGGCGTCCGATTGTTGGCCAAGTCCCTGCGTCTGGGCTCTGTCACGTTTACATGCGTTCCTTATTTATGGGACGATCAGCGAATTCCTCGCAAATTGATCTCTCGGAATTAATTTGATGTGTAATCGCGAAGATTTAAGATCTCGTCTCACGATGTTTTCTAAATTGCTATGAGAACTTTACGAGTTGTGGTTGGTTGGTTGGTTGGTTGGTTGTTTTATTTGTCAATTGACATCGTTAAAGTTAAGCAATTTGTTAGGATGTTAGGCCAAATGTTTGGATAATTATTTACCCGTAATATGTTAGCCAACACAATTGTAATATTATTGAGCATAGCGGCTTAGGCGTCATAAGTTCTGTAACGTAAAATGTAAAGTAGAATCTACATTAAATGCTTTTTAACAAAAGCACAGATAGATGGACAAACTTAGCTACGAACTAATACAACGAATAATCCCACATAATTATTTGCTCTGTCGTTGCAACTTTCGATCAAACCGATAGTCATCTAACTAAAGAGTTCCGTTTAGGTAAGGAGATAACAGATCGTTCAAATAATCAATCATCGATATGCAATAACGCAATGAAATTAAAAGGGTTTTATACAAACATTGATTACGCGCCCGCGCAGCAATCGGCAGCTGATAGGGATCGCGACGGCGCGGCTCCAATTACGGACTCCTAATGCATTTGCATTTGGTTTTGATAATACAAACCACGTGCACGGCAAAGTGTAAACAAAAATAACTAACGAACACACGCTTGGCTGTACTCTTCCACTAGTCTTACGGGGGGGGGGGGGGGGGGGGGTGGTTTCCGGATGCCTTGTCGCTACAAGGCTACAAGTTATTATCTTCCGATCTATGCTTTCTCTTAGGACACTGTTTTATTTTTAATTCTAGCATACGAGTACTCTTTGTTGTGATGAAAAAAATTATACGGTCAAATCTTATCACAGTCCTCAATCAGGTTTTTGCTTTCTCTTGCATTATACATTTTGTATACCAAGATAGGTAGATACTAGTATATTTTATTTGATAGGAGATAAAAAAATAATGTAATTCTTCCAAGGATTTTATACTAGTAACCTAATTGCCTGATTATTGAAATTTCACCTCACTCAGGACGTAGAATAGGGCTAGTACCTACCGCACAAGTATATTACCCCACAGGTAACTATATATATTACGTTCACGCGTGGGCAGGCGTTCGCGTAGGTACTAATGACGACCTGGGGTCAGACGAGTTGCGACTCGGCCGTCGAATTTAGGTGGTTTCCAGTAATAAAGGCTATTAGTACCCGCGCCGCCGCCCGTGGCGAATCTAAAATACGAGAGTTAATAAGGCGCATGCTCTGCACAGGCTTTGAATAGAGCTTTATTGAAAATTTGTGATGATTATTTTTGCAAGTACCTGCTTTGCCTGGAGATAGTATCCAATGTGTTGATGTGTATTTTGTGTTGATAAAATGTTAACGGCCCGGATTTGAAGACGCACCTTCCGAGCCGAATTGCATATTTTATCATTACCATCATCATCATCATCGGCCTGTAAACAGCCCCGGCTGGGCACCGGCCTTCCCAAATTGAATATAGATTGGGCAACAAAATTATGTAAGATTTATATTACTTGTTGGTGGAATGTGATAAGAATCGGGCAAAGCTTGAGTCATTGATCAAACTATTGAATATTAAAACATCTGATGTTGGTGCCTTTCAGTCTATATTAGCTGAACCCACGTCATCAGCAGCTAAGATTTTGTGTGAAATGTTAATCATTGATTCGGGGTCTGTTTGATTTTTATATAATGTTAGAGTAAGTATATATGCATATTTTTATGTTTTGTACCTTTGTACAAAGGTATATCGTTTTTTCTATATACATAGATTTATAATTATATACTTAGGTACCTATTGCTATGGGTATAGATCAGTACATTATTAGTTACGATGGGACTGACATAACCTGTGGTAAAAGTCCCTAAATACTATAAGAATAATAAAAAAAGGTTTTTATGTCTTATAATTATTTGGAATCTACTACTAATATTAAAAAGCTGAAGAGTTTGTTTGCTTGAACGCGCTAATCTCAGGAACTACTGGTCCGACTTTAAAAAATCTTTCAGTGTTAGATAGCCCATTTATCGAAGAGGTTAAAGGCTATAATTTGTTTAGGTACGGGTACGGGTAGATTCGTGCGAAGCCGGGGCGGGTCGCTAGTATTATATAAATAAATTAATGACTTTGATATCCTGAACACATAGCAAAATATATGTTTAATGGTACCGACACCGTAGTATACTTGTATGTATAGTTAGCTTTAACAAGATATGATATTCTTGCATTAGTTAGCTATGACTGGGCTGATTTCATTTGCTATGCGCAGTAAATCAGTTGAAGCGCAAACACGCTGCAAACGGTCAAATGCAGACAATTTATACGTTTATACAAGACAGTATAAATCAAATTGCAACACAACCTACGCTTAACAAGTATTCAAATATTCATTAAGAATACTTAACGTTGACATAAAATGCATAGTCGTATTTTTATCCATAAACCCTATGCTAGTTAGAAAACTGTAAAACTCGTCACAAAGATACAAACTGCTCCCTAAGTTACGAGTTCCAATGAATTATGGTACTAAGCTGTACAATGGTAAGACGTGTCTTTTATTACTATATATTATATAACACTACAATTAATGATAGCCTAATCGTAAATATTTTTAAATTATTCTTAATTGATTGCAACGCGTACATCCAACGTTATGTTTGCGGAATACGGTTAACTTTTTGTTATAAATCACACTATAATCTTATCTTAAATATATTAATATGGACGAATTGGTCAATTAACAGCCGTATATTATAATATATTATATTATATGCAACGACTTTAATAATTATAATTGTAAGACCGGTCTTGCTAGGTTTTGTGGCAAAAAATATCAAAATTATTTTACCAGAAGAAATTCCTTTTCATTAAAATGAACAACTTACAATTTATTTGTCTACTACTGATACAAGTTCTTTGAATAGAATATAGATATTTCCCCGTACATACAGTTTTCGCATGTAATTATTCATATTTATTCCGTCAGTATCGATGGGAAAATGTCGCAGTCGCCATAATAGGAAAATTATAGGGATCATTGAATTTTATTATGACTATGACTCACATGCAGTGTAACATGCGTGAATGAGTTTAATTTAATACAAGTATTTAGCCGGTTTGTGGCTGACAGATTGTTGTAAGTGTCTCGTACTTAATTAAATATTTATATGCTGATAGGTCTAACCACCCTCTACGGCTATTGATGAAATTATCATAATTTGCCGCACGACACGCCTTACAAGCACATAAGCTTTATTAAAGTTGTACAGTAGCCATTTAGAAGATGTCAATAAAATCACAGATAGGCTCAATAGCTGAATTTGCTGTCTTTTCCTACCGCAGTAGCTCTAAGTGTTGTTAAGAGGAAACACTACGTCGACGTGGCATGCAAAATTCTCATACAAAACACAGAAAAACGACGTTTCGTAGTCCCTTGTTACCTCCTTCAGAACTGGACCATTTTTATTATTTTTTCAGCATCGGTTAAAGAAAGAGATTGTCTATGTCTGTATGTTTGATTTTTTTTAAATCAGCTACTTAATGTTTCTGAAGACGCCTTAAAACGGAGTGATTTCGCAAAATTTTGAAGGCCCCTGGTTATTAAATAAATTACTTGATGCAAAAAAATGTTTTGTATGAGAATTTTGCATGCCATGTCGACGTAGTGTTTCCTCTTAAGTGCGAAGAGAAAGGTGCGGAGTGATACTCCATAAAATAAATAATAAGTCCTGTAAACGCGATTATAAAGCTATCTATCGCGACGCATCGGTATCTTTGATTTTTTACCATAACATTCACATTATAAGTTGACGGCCTCCGTGGTCGAATGGTTAGCGCGCCGGGTCTGAGGTCCCGGTCGGGTCAACTTATGGAAAAACTGTTTTTCAGTATTAATTTCGGGTCTGGGTGTTTTTCTATGTTTATGTATATTTATCCGTTATCTAGTTTAACCATATTAACGAGTTTCAATAGAAGCTTATCCTGGGCTAGATAATTGGTGTGAGCGTGATCAATTTTTATTTAATGGGAAAGAAAATTAGTTAATAAATATTTTACAAATAGTAATTTGTGTATGTTTAATGTTTTTCACGCGCACTCAATATACAGATTCCATTATAGAAGCTCAAGTTTTCATCAGCCGTCCGGACCGTACACTACATTAATGATTTTTTTTACATGAATCTTTTTGCACTCGAGCCTTTATATGAAACGATATTTTTTTGCCGGCCAACCTGTTTTTCGTCAAGCATGTGAAGTGGCGGCTACAAATTGGCAGTAATGAAATCGTTAAATACGTAATGGGGTCAATTCATCCGCTCTGCTTTGCGTGAACTTAACCATGGCGTGTGGTCTGCAGGGCTGGCCGCTGGCGTCAGAGCTTTCACTCAAACCATTCTTAGGCTTTTAAACTTAATACTCTTGCGAAAAGAAGAGTTGTTAAATATTTAGTCGTTTTTTGATTAATGTAAACCAGAAAACCACTATTTATTTCGAAACTATGCAGGTAGAGTCTAGAGAGATTCGTGATTAAAAGCGGATGGATGGATCGAGAAAATCGGAAGTAGGCCTTGGCATTGAAGCCGAGCCCTACGGGACCGAGCGCCACTCGAAAACCGTGATAAATTAGACAGAAACATTATTAGGCACTTTAAATAAAAACAAAAAATATTAAACTAAAAACATTGAATTAAATTATTAAAATATTATTTTATCCAAATCAGGACAGTATTTTTTGCGAACACTGTTATACTCGTATGTCGTAGAAAAGAGAGAAGATCCTTACTCTAAACTGGTCGGAGTTGACAACTGGGAAGGAATCGTAGCAATTGTCACCCCCTCGGAGTCAAGGGTGACAATTGAGAAGAAAAATACCAGTTGTCCTCTCTGGTACGAATCGGAAGTGAACAGTTGGGAAAATTTGTCACCCGGGTGACAACTGGGAGGAAAATTCTCAGTTGTCACGGGGGACAGAGCTAGAGGGAACTACTGGGAATAATCGGAGGCGACGATAGCGCGACGCGACGCATACAGTTAAACAGTATGTGCGTGATGTGCGTGACGAATCTATCTTAAAATTAAAAAGTTATTATACCGTCCTATTTTTAAAAACATTATCAGAAACAGTACAAAACATTAATATTTTACAAAGAACCTCTTTAGTGTACTTATAACATTCATACACGTAAACAATTTAATTGAATGAGGATGACACACACACATGAACCACTTAATTTTATTAAGTGGTTCATGTGTGTGTGCGTGTCTGTGTGTATGTTTATTACTACTTACTCTAGATATTATTCTAGACCTCTACATGTAGCTAGATTGGTTTACATTCATTATCGCCAACACTTTGCATAAAACAAGTAAATCAGAAGCTAACGAGTCGGCGGGCCAAGACGCGCCGTCGCCAGGAGCCTCCTACGCACACCCACCGCTCGTGACGTCCACTTATATTTTCCTGGTTGAAGCTAATTTCTAATTTGTGAAAGCCCGCGTGGGTCTGGACGCCGAAGTATTTAGCCAGAGTTTACTGCTCATCAAAGGAATCGTGCTGCAAATAACTTATGCTATCGTAAGATCTAAGCTGTTACTGCGAATATGCTAATTTCGTGTACGGATTTAACGCTGGGTAATAATATTTCATTCGCTTGTAAGGTGATTGAGATAAGATTATGCTAAGGGAACGCCGAATCGATACCAATATAAAAGCGAACAGTGACTCACTAACTAGCTGACACAGTGATCATGAAATATCTGCTTAGATTCAAGTTTGTCACTCGAAATTTGGTAGGGGCGTTTTATATGGTTTTAGATCCATTTTCTTTTTCTTCCAAATCTCTGTACTTATATTACGACGTACGGGTATTGTTGTAGATAAAGTCACAGGCGATAAAAGTACCTGTGTATAACTTGAGCCAAAAACTTTTCTAATCTATCACGTAAGTACCTGATAGAGGTGCTAGAAATGTGTTAATTAATAATAACTTCGACAACCCTGTGAGACAATGACGTCTGAGCGGGCGTCGCGCGTCGGCAACCAAATGTAGATCTGCGCCGGCGCAGCTAAGCTCAGCTTAGCACACTTTCACCCGCGGAGCCTCATCGTTAGCGGATTACAGAATTAGCTTACTACGATATTTTACTATTTTTATTGCACCTAACTATTAGAAATCACCGCCTCTGTGTCTCATAAGTAAGTTCTCATAACACCATGAGTCTCACACCCGAAGATTCCGGGCTCGATTCCCATCCCAGTAGAGTTATTGTGCTCAGTTTGACTAGTGATAGCCAGTCTTAGTAAAATTGGCCAGCTATCATCTTATACATTATTGCTATATAGGTATTTAAATATAATTCAAAATAAAGTACGGTTTCGTGTCTGGCCTTACCGTCATTTACTATTAAGAGAGATGAAGACTAAATGCTATTAGTTTACTAAATTCATGAATCTAAGTTATAAATTTATTGAAATATCTTTTGCGATGTTAGCAAGTGTTGTGAGAGCAGTCACAAACATTATAGATTCCATCCATTCCGAAATAAGGTCTCCAACTCTATGTTCAGTGTTTCCGCACGTCCATGTGACAAAGCCGACATTGCACCGGTGTCATTAAGTTGATATCGGCTGATAAATGGCGCCCGTTGCCCGCGATATGATCTGCGCGTGCGCACGCGACGCCCCGCGTCATTAGAAAGCCATATTGACATTTAGAAAATAATCATCGCAGTTATTGAAACAGCTATATTTAGTCGATGATTATAGTGCAGCTTTCGACGTAGGTACATAAAGTGGTCTGATTATTTTAATTATTATAAGAATTGCATTGAGTTACATGATCTTGGCATAGTCTTGGCAATGATATTAGGTAGGTATATACAATGTGATAGGGGTGGTGCTTCTAACTAAAGATGGAACAAATCATTGATAGCAGTGAATAATCATATGATTTAGTTTTTCATATGACATCCCTGCTATTGTCATTTGCAATCACAGTGATTATGATTTCTCATTAGTGAGTGTATGAATGAAATGAAATACAATTTTATTTCACTTTTCATATGATTTTTATCGAAACTAACGAAATGAAATGACATTTCTCCTGTGCGGGGGCGGTCGTCCTCGCCTCAGGAAAAATAGCAGGTGTGAAAAATAGCAGGTGCTTTCACTGTGATAAAAAAAATCATATGATTATGATTTCTAAATACCAATCATTTCCATCTCTACTTCTAACCTGTTAAGGCTAAGTACTACATCTAAACTCATCGACAAAAAAAAAATATGGACTTATAAAAAAGTGATTTTTTTTCTCACCAAAATAATCTCAAACATACAAAACAAAGTAATTTATTAGATAGCCAGTGTCATTAGCTACCGTTTTCCATTTTTTCATGTTTCTCCGACGTATGAAACCTTTGATATCGCATAAAGTAAAAATGGTCATAAATTATAGGGGGAGGTAGGACCCCCCATATAATTTTTAGTCGATGAATTTAGATGTAGTACTTAGCCTTAACGGGTTAGAAGCACCACCCCTATCACATTATATAATATCAATGAGTCTTGGTCACTTTTATAAATGAATATTCTTAATTCCTTAAGCTTTCTACGGCAGTACTCGCCCGCTGGATATCGAACCCCGAACCTGTGGGTCTAAGACGGTCCAAAACAGTAGGAAGTAACTATTCGATAATGTCCTCAAGGAACAAAAAAGAATGCGTCAGTCACTTTGTATTTCCCAGAGTGGCGTGCAAGCTTTTTTTTATTCAAATGACTCCTGTTAATTCCCGAGCGTCCCGTGATTGATGCGGCAATCAGAAGGATGGAACCATTTTATTTTTAGTTACACGCGACCGGTCCTGCGGTGAACTCTTAACTGGTGTGTTGTTTGATTCGACCCAATCAAAAATATGTATGTTGCTGTCGTTTTTTGTAAGCAACTTCTTTCTTACTATTACATTTTTTTTAATTACCCAGTAGGCCTACTCTCTAAGCGCATCCGAGACTTTGTTGGCCCGTAAAAAGCGCGCGCGCTACTGCTGTTTTTTTCACTAGCTATTGCACAGTACATTGCAACTAAATTACTGGAAATGTTACGCTGGAGATGCCTCTTGTAATTTAGCTGGCGAGACTTGACCGTATGCAAATATATATTATAGTTTAGAAATAATTATAGACTAATAATAGCGCAAAAATATGCTTATATCGGGTGATCACCAACTCGAATTTGGTAAGCGTGCAGCGGCAGCGGCGCAGTTGCAATGTTCAAAGACCATAAAACGTAAAATCGTATCGTAACCTACAAACAAACTTTTGAATCTTGAGTTTGTTACCTAAAATAAGTTATGACGAAATAAATTCTCAAGTTCAATTAAAAAACATTGTAGGTATGTGTAGTTATTGTCACTGTCACCCACAGCCGGATCAGTCGATTGCATCATTACAACTCCATGTATCGAGATAAGCGTGTCCAATCAATTTGACAGTTCAAATCGACTACGCCTTACTTCTCGCGGTGGTGTATACCTCTGCACCCTAGGATCACTTCAAATATACTTGTGAAAAGCTAAAAACCACTCTATGCCCTTCATAATAAAGATGCTGGAAGACTTATGGCATAATGTTGTTTTTCTTCTTTCTATTATGGCTAATGGGACGAATAATTAAGTGAATTATAATGTGATCTCTGATGGCGTTGGGTGACAAATTGTTTAATGTTTTGAACACAAACATTAATACCTCCACGTCGATGACGAATGACCGCACATTTTATTTACGCATTTACACCACGCCGCCAGCAAATTAACACTCTAAGAAGTTTCAAATAGCAAAACTGAATACAATAACGTATTGGGGTATCAGACTATAACAATGTGTATGACTTGATGGAGTTTTACGACTGTCATCTTGCGCCATCTAAGAGCCGCATATCGAAAAAAACGTTTATTTATTTCATTGAATTTTTTCTCCATATTGATTTTTAGAACATTTATTATTAAGACATGTCAACGTAAATTCCATCAACCCGTAATATCTATAATTTATTACATTTTTAGAGTCGTACAGACAGCCAGCCGCCCTTACATTACCCGTAAGTATCCCGTGATGGTTTCTCCTACGTCCACCCTATAGAGTCCACTCTAATTCTAAATATTGGTGAAAGAATCTTTGATACCGGATAAGTAGTTCACTACTGGAAATAGGCCTCTGAATTACCGAGAATACCTCAACCCAAACTAACAAACATAATTTACCTTAGTATCTTTTCCCTGGGTTACCTAGTTAGTAGTAGGTACTTTTTGCGTAATAGATATTAATTTTGATGAATATCTTTTGAATTCACCAATGTTGAGTAATGTGATTTGTGAACAGTGAACATATTTGTCTTCGGATGAACAACATCAATTGACCAGCCGCGCCGCAATAGGCGCAAACAATAGGAGAAGCGATGACAAAAGCTCACAAACTCGAAAGTGAGACGACCGGAGGTACCGTGACAGCCTCAATAAAATGCTATTTCATTAGCTGCTCCAACACGGGAATGTCGAGCTGAGGAAGACGATAGTCAGATTGTAAAACTTTTATATGAAATCCATCCATTGTATTATTCATTGAATATTTTATATGAACTCGTTTGTAAAAATGTTACACAAGTCACAGATGCAACGTAAACAATAAATAATGGTAGTACAGGTTGTTCATTTATCAAACGCAATGTATTTTTTTACTACTGGACAACAAAGTTCCTGTTACTACCTTACGAATTAATTTACCTATCTTCGATAAAAAAAAATCAATTGCCGCGAATAATGGTCGCACATTACTCCAGAACGGTTGCAGTCAATTTTGTTGTTTGTCAGTATTAGATTTATATGAAATATTTTTATTTTTGGAAATTCGACAGAGGTCAGGTGTTACGGGTTTACGTGGAAGAAGTGGCGGACAAGCCGCTAGTACACAATAATTTCAAAAAGTTTTTGTAGCAGGGTCGACCGTTTAGTTGGTTTTGTTTTGCATAAATACCCATTGCCCAATACTTTTTTTTGTACAATAAAGGAAGTATTCTATTATATTCTTTAGTATAAAGTACGTACACTTTCGCCCAAACAAACTGTGATAATATGTCGTAACGTGAATGGCGCGGTTCCGAGTCACTTGCGTTGTGAAACCGATAGCCAAGAACAAAACATTGAGCGCTGTGATGTTATCAGCGCGGCGCTGCGGATTCCTCCGGAGGCGCTAAGATGACGCCGACCTCTAGTTATGTTTCAATTTATTTCTAACATTGTTACCTTCGAAAAAATTACCCTACCTCTATTTTAACTATTTTTTCGGCCTGAAAACTGATAATAATGTAGGTAATACTTACATTAAATTAATCTAAGAGGTAATACCATATTATTTTAAGTTGATTTCAATCGATTCTTCAGAACTGTGATCAAGAAAGGACTAATTTTCGACAGTGATGATGGCAACGTGTGGTCTAATAATAATTAAAAATCAATCGCCACGAATGTTTGTTCGGGCATCACTTCAGAACAACTATTTGTTCAATTTTTTTTTTGTGTTTGTACCAGTACAATGTTTGTATGAAAGAAATCTTGTGGAAATTCTTCACGGGGTGCGGGGTGTTTTCGCGGACGAAATCGCGGGCGGGCGGCTAGTGGTATATAATGAGTTTGTTTTATGTCAGGGCTTCCTCAAGATTTCCTCCAGGATAGCAAGTTCTTCAGTCGTTGATTCCGGTAGAAGTACGCTTTTGCCTTCGGCCTTATCATCTTTGTCAATAATAATAATAATAATAATAAACATTCCTACTCTCACACCAATTATCTAGCCCAAGAGAAACTGCGTTATGAAACTCATTCAATGGTTACTAGACAACGGATAAACATACTTAAAATACTTAAATATTCTTATGAGAAATAAAGTTTCTTTAACCATAAATGGGCCGTTTTACTTTTTTATCGACAATTTGAGTGAAAAACTTTTAGATTTTGAAAAAAAAAATTTATGTCTTTTCTTCAATAAAATGTGTTTTCAATTACAGCCTAGATATCGTAGATTTCAAATACATATAATGCATCGAAGTATTACTAAACGTTATTGAAAAAAATCAGCTTTCGTCGGAATGAACCTAAAAAAAACACCTCTGTCACAAAAATGTTTAAATTTATTAGTTGTCATGCAAAATCAAATCTTTAGTATTTTATTATCTTTCCTAACAAAAACACAATCATGAATTTTTTTATGGTTAGTTTTACCGAAATTTTTAACATGAACATTTAAAAAATAAATATTCAATACCACTCTGTCACATTTTTGCATGTTACAATAATAAATTTTAAAATATTATACAAGTCGTTAACTAAATCAACTTGAAAATCTGGTTAGGACCTTTTCTGTTTATTATGTAATAGCACAATATAGTATTTTTGTACATATTAACAATAAATTTGATGATACACTACTTTGGTTGTTCAGTTAGAAGGGGACAAATTTGTGACAGAGTAATTAACAAAGTGACGGAGTGGTAAATACTAATTAGCCGACGTCTAAATTTATCCTTTTATCATTGTTAAACTTTAGTAAAGAATAACAAAATATAAAAATGTACTTCAAATGCTAATTCATGTTTTATTTATTAAGATAGGTAGGTTCTTTCGAAACTTTGGTTTCGAAACCAGATTCGAAAACAGACTTATTTTTCTTTTTAGGTAACCTGGTTTAGAATAAAGAAAAATAATTCTGTTTTCGAATTTGGTTTCGAAACCAAAGTTTGGAAAGTGGCCGAAGCGGTTTGCTAAAATAGCGCATTTTCTATTTTCGATTTCGCTGATTTCAGTTTTCATTTGCCTTCGCTGAAGTCTTTTTTGTATTTCTGTACCTTTTTCTCTAAATCGTGTAATTGGTTTTGAAGTTTAATATTGTCTCTATAAAGTTTTGATCTGTCCCGTCTAATCTGTTTACTTCCTCTTGCGCTAGCTTAGTCAGTGAACGAGATCTTGGACTTATGGGAAGTAATATTGGACTTAATATTTTCTTTTTATACTTCTGTGTTCTTTTGGTGTCAAATCCATAACTAACTTTTTACGAGAATTATCTTACTATTTCTTTACGTTTCACGAAGACAACTTTTTTAGGCACCTCTGTCACTTTTTATTGTGACAGAGGTGCCTGTGACAGTGGTGTAAATTCGTAGTGTGGGAGCATCTTACTATTTATCTACTTATGTATTGTTCATAATACTAGGAGTACATGAAATATTGACTAGAAAATAATAAAACAACGGTATTAAACTGAAATTACAATAACATTTGAAAGTAGTAACTTACGTGACAGAGCGGCCGCGGAATAAACACACGCACCTCCATTGACCATCTTCGCGCTACCAACTTGGGTCGCCAGGGCGTAGGGAAACAGCGCGGGTTCAAGGGGGAGAGGAAACCGTTTTCTTGCTGAGCATCCAAGGTCGAAATTGATACCGCTTATTATTTTGTTTCATTAAGTGTGTGACAGAATGTAGCAACAAAAATCGTGACATTGGGAGACAGGCCGCGTAATTTTTTTTTATTTAATAATTTTAACGTTAAAATTTATTTTCTTGTAATTAATTTCATATAACCATTTAAGGAGTCTATTAAATACTTTTGTAATATAAGGTTCTATACAATTTTTTTTTGCCAGAGCACTTTGTAATATTTCGCGTCACTGTAGGGACACACTTTATTTGTATGCAGAACACCTCCGTCACGCTATTTGTGTACCTACTATGTCACAATCATTTTGTAAAAAATGATAACAATAAAAACTTAATTTTAATATTAATATAATATTAATAAGAATAATTTTTTTTTTTGGAGGGGACATGTTATTGTCCATAAAAAAGTAGAACGTCCCAAATACATCCTATCCTACTAATATTATAAACGTGAAAGTTTGTATGTATGGATTTTTGTTACTCTTTCACGTAAAAACTACTGAATGGATTTGGACGAAATTCGGCATACAGATAGTTTATAACCTGAAATAACACATAGGATACTTTTTATTCCGATATTCCCACGGGAACGTATGGATGGATGTTTGTTACTCTTTCACGTAAAAACTACTGAATGGACATTCGGCATACAGATAGTTTATAACCTGGATTATCACATGGGATACTTTTTATCCCGATATTGCCACGGGAACGGGAACCACGCGGGTGAAACCGCGAGCGGCCGCTTGTACTTATTATTCATAGAAAACACCCAGACCCGAGACAATTTAGAAAAACAATAATTTCTAAATGGACCGACCGGGGATCGAACCCGGGACCTCAGGGATGGCGACACCATGAAAACCGGTGTATAAACCACTCGACCAAGGAGGTTGTCGATAACAAACCATCAGGATATATAAAAATCAATCGCTCCCTCATTTAGCAATAATCAAACCATCTTACTAAATCCTTAGCATAAAAGGGTTACACAATTTTGAAAGATTATAGCATGTGCACCATATTAGGCCCCAGCGCGTTATTTCAATAAATCAGCGTGAGCGTCACCGGTGGGTCAGCGAGACAAAGCCGTAACGGCAAACGGTCCCAGTATCGCCGCATCGGGCAGATGTCCAGATATGACGGCTCTCATCACGCTTCCAACGTAACATTTGGGCGGATCAGAGACATCGGCTGTGGGACTGTCAGGATGCCTAAGTATTTAAGAGTAAATTAATTTTTAAAAACAAAAATGTAAAAAATATCGCAACTAAAGAATTATTTGATAAACAAAATAATTTTTAGCCTTCCACCGCAATGTTGGTTTTGAGTTTTTGGAAGCAAATGTTTGGTAATTTTATGTTTTTTAAATAAAAATATTACTTGATACTTGATTTAAACATACAACATAAAGCACTTCTTTTATCCGCAAATGTTTCGACACATTTCTAAACCTCAACATTGACGGTCAAACTGTACATTGATATTGAAACATAAATTGTCCAACGGACCACAAAGACTCTGAGCATTGATGTGGTATCAGATTCGGATTGTCCAAGACACACGGATCACGTTTTACGACGACGGTAATGAGCTGTTTGGACAGACGTGGTTCCCGCCGTGCTCGTGGGCCAGGAATTCCGTGGGGTGATGACGTTACTATAGGAGAAACACATTGTTATCGAAATTATGTGCGATATTAGGCTATTTCCGGTGTTTGAAAGCTAACAGATTTAAATCGACATCGTTTGTTAATAATTATAGACCGTTAGACAAAATAGTTAAGTATGCGATTAATTTGTGGTTAAGATTTCGAACACAAATTCGAGAAAATTTCATTTTAGCAACTAAACAGTGTAAATTTAAAGTCTGCTAGTTTTTCGTGCAAAGTAAAACCCATTAACTCCGCCATGCAGAAAGCTGTTGTAAATTATGTTTCATCAGATGGTTCTAAATAATATTTCTTGCTTGTTTACTTTCATATCTAGTTCATTCATTATTTATATTAAAGCTGCTTCTGATCTTAAATAGATTCACATCGGTGCCTGATGTTTCCGGAGTCGTATCCATGAGGAAATCAAATTGAACCCGAATAAATGTACTTATTTAAGGAATTCAACACAATTTGCTCTCAGTAATGATCTTGATGACGCATGACGCAACGGCACACATTAGGGTTGGGATCTGTATGACGTTTAAAGACTATTATGCATTAAAACAGTTTGCAAAAGTGAACGACCTTATTTTGTTTTGAAACAAATGAGTTAAGTAGGTAAACTCGAGCTACGAATCTTTGAAGCAGATCTATTTTAAACGTTTCATACAAAATAACAATTCATACATAGAAAATATTCGAGCTATACTAAAAGGTTCTTTATCTTCAACAGTTAGGATTTACGAGTATACTAAAACAAAGTACCTGTACTTTTATGTCTTTAAGTAATAAAATCTCAGAGACGGTCAGGCATGCTTAAATATAACTAATAAGCAAAACCAAAATAGTTCTCAAAATAGGTCTTTGTCTAACAAACAAACAAACAAAGAACAATTTTGGAATTAACTACTTTTCTTAACTTTGTCAGATATCGTAAGTTTTACTTCTGTTTTGTGTTTTACAATATTGCTTTAGAAAATTAACATGTCTTAGAAATCTAATAAATTAATTTATTAATCTTGAAATCGAAGTTTCATTTACCTGTAGCAGCTGTCGCTAGTAGTTAAAACGGTTAAAACATTTAAATAACGCGTATTCATTCAGGCTTAATGCTATCTAATCCCACATATAACCTTACGTTTAGCATAACACCTTTAGCAGCTAAAATATAGGAAACTAGTCAGCAGATAAGGTTGCAGTTAGCTTAATCGTCACCAACGTGACGGACGCGGCGATGTTTAACTGGGAGGGTCGGCGGAGTGGGTGCGCCTACGCACGAGGATCGGCTGTGGGCTTGCCATCAGCGGCGCTCCAACTGTGCACGCTATCTTACTATTTTATGGAATTATTATAAAAAAAACTAGCGGCCGCCCGCAACTTCGTACGCGTAAAAACGAATTTCCAAAAGAATATTTCACACAAATTTTGTCCTGACAAAATTTTCAGGACAAAATTTGTGTGTAATATTTTTGGTAGTTAAACATAACAAACAAAAAAAGTATATTTGCCAAATAGGTGCAGCTGTTCTCAAGTGATGCCCGAACATACATTCGCTCCAATTTATTTTTATCTAAATAGATGATGCCCCAGATCATCTTAAGTCAGTCAGTCTGACAGTCAGAACGCGGCAGGCACAGCGACGGCAGACGCTGCCGATGCATGCGTGTTCTACAATATTAACGCTTCTCTGTGTTTTTTTGGTAAAGCCTGTTTTTATGGGCACAAAAAAAATGCACAGACAATTTTAAAATCGCGACAGATCAATTTGCTTTGATATTCCTACGATTATCATTTTATCCAAACAAAAGATATTCTCCTTTGCTTGTTCTCTATTGGTTTACACTTTGAGCACCGCCGTCCAGCCGGTCTAGACTCTAGGCTCGACCCGCGAGTTCTCCCATAACAACAATATCTGCGTGATTTACGCCGCGCCCGCTTCATTCATGGCGCGCGGAGGCTTCGCGGGCAGCCGGCGCGAATCACTTCCGTCTGGATGTTGCGCGTCGGCTGATATTCCAGAGAGAATTAGTAGTCATTGTTCGCTATTCAGATTGGCTTTTACACAAACATTTTTATCGGCAGTTGCAACCGATTGTAATCGATCACAGGAACTAGCTAAACTTTAAAGGGAAGGAAAAATTACTAACTAGTACTAGTTTCTTTGTTTGTTTCAATTAATACTTTTGCTGGCATGCTGGTGTCATTATTTTAGATATAAATCGTTATTATACTACCTAGACCTTCATTATAATTTTACTGAATGGAAAAACAAAAAAACATGAGTCACCGCAGCTCATTGACGATTTTAACACTATTCATGTTCGTTCGTGTTCACTATTCATAGTTTGGATTATACCTTTTCTATGTTAGTAAGTCGCGTCAAACAAGCCTGATGGAAACGACAACCGCAGTCCGTAGGCGCGATACACTAATAGTTGGCGGCAGTTAGATGATTAGATATTAGGGTGGTCGCCATCCGTGATCGCATTCCAGTCGGATTCCGGGCAATCCAAATGCAAAATGCCTTTTACTCAATAACTATACTGGATACCACACCGTAAGGCGCTTCCTATATTGTGGCAATTGCCTAACGTAATACTTAATGGCTAATTTATCTGTTACTTCACCTCCACTAACCGCGAATAATTCACTAGATTGCTTAACTCACGAGTCATTAAATGAACATTAATTCATATTGACCGGCCGTATGATTGATTATTTCCAAGGGGCACGAGGCTCTGCCCGCCGTTGACATCATACCTCTATAATTAACCTCCGCGCTACTCAGCTTTTTGCCAGACTTTTTGTCAAGTGCTAGAGGCCTCACAATATGGATTTGGCCGGTCGAAGGTCATTGCCATTCATCATTTTAGTGAATTCTATGAGTAATTAGAAATACTTAATTTAACGATGTTCTTTGTATTTCCTGAATATGTCAAAATTTGTAGAAGTCCAGCTGTATTTATGCATAACACATCAATGTTAAGACTTCCAGCTTTTCTAGAGGGAATGTCCTAATTTTTATGTACACTAAAAAGCAAATAACATTGATGACCACTTCTAGAAATGTTTTGAGGAAATATATTAATTCAATTTGTCAACCAAAAACAACCAACATGTCTCGCACTCTACTACCTCTAGTGACTAGAATAATACTTTTTTCCAAATACCTAGATTAAGAATTTAAAATTATATGAGATAAGCTTGGGTTTAAATGTAACAGATATAGATAAGTCAATTAATTGCAAGATATTTTTTTTATTAAATTTACTTGTTCGGTTTTACTGTGTCTCTTAAATAATATTTAGAATAAGTACGATGCATTCGCATCGTATTCCAAGAAACTATCACGTTGTTTCCAATATTTAATCTCGCCTTTCCATTCATACATTCGTACCATTAGTTTGCGATACCGATTCACACAATGGGCAACTTGCTCCATGCTTATCGTTGCAGAAACCAAAGCATGGTGAGCCATACCGTCCGGATAGCACAATGCGGCTTATCTCCTCGGGATAATACGCTCCAGAGGTACACATATTTGTGAGTTTGTGGATCTTATTCCTAAAGACTTAAGAGTCAAAAGCTGCGAAGTGTGTATCCGATTTTGATAGCGACTGTACCGGGAGGAACACAAACCCCCATTCACGGAGGGCCGGCGATACGATCGGCGCGTGCGCATCGCCATTACGAAAGGCGTGTGAGTCTTTTTTGTTTTAATTTGAACTATCTCGTCTGTTTTGTTTCTTCAATCTTTACACACCTCTTTCGTGTCTACCAAATTGAGTACAACTGTTTGTATGATTAACGAGAAAAATATCTATTATCAATAAAATTTAGTTACAGAAGAAAAATCATTATTATGTTTGAGATTATGTATGTGAACCTATAACATAAAAAGGTCGTGTCATTAACGTAGTGTTTATTAACTTTATAAACACATATCTTCAATAACAATCAGGGAACGTAATCGAATTTAATTAAGCGTTAATCCATTTTTATTACTTACATTAACATCTGATCTTTTTAATTATTTAAAAGTTATTATATTAAATGCGATATGGAGATGTTACATTGATGATAGAAAGCAATTTTGGTAAGCTCGTCATATTTATTACAGATACAAAGTTTTGTTACATACGAGTACACACATATAATCACAACTATTTTCCCCGAAGGGTTAGTCAGAGACTATATACTATATAGGCAATGAGGACAGCAAAAGCAGTCCTATACCATAGTCTACTTTTCAACAAATAACGACTGCACATGTGCTCAGCGTGACAGGTGGTGAGCCCATCGCCGCTCTATGCAGTTTTTTTTTTATAAAAGAGGGAGGCAAACGAGCAGGCGGGTCACCTGATGGAGAGTAATCACCGCCGCCCATGGACACCCGCAAAACCAGAGGAATCGCAGACGCGTTGCCGGCCTTTAAGGGAGGAATAGGTTTAAGGAAGGAATAGGAATGGGAGGAGGGGGGGGGGCCTCCGGAACCCTCACTGGTCGGACGAAACACAACAGCACCAAGTGCCATTATTTCACGCCGAATATTCGTGAGAGGGTGGTATTACGCCGGGCGAGCCGGCCCAATGCGTGCTGCAACGCAGTGTGGCTCTACCACTCAGTCAGTGTCACTCATTTAGAACAACCCAGGGATCACGTGTAGGGTCTCAAGGGTAAACCTACGGACGCGAGCAACTTTGACTTTGGTTGGAAGTATGTGCAGTCTTTAGTCCGTTAGTCGCCTTTTACGACACCCAAGGGAAGAGAGGAATCTTTCACCGCTACGCGACACGGTTAAAAAGTAAAGAGTTTTGATATAATTACATATTTTATAAATCTTTAACAAATAAGTAAGTAAGTAGTTTTGAAATTTTAATAAAATATATTAAATTATACGTAAAATAACATACACAACAACAACAACATACTCGTACAACACTGAATCGCATTAGGACTTCGAAATGATTTGAAACTGCGGACATCGATTAATTAGAGAGAACTATTACTAACAAATTGCGAGCAGAAACAAACATCAACAGTCTTTAACACCAGCCCACGGTTAGGTGACACACTGCTGCGCTGATTTGGACCTTATGTCTATCCACATAGGGTGATTCCTTCCGAGGGTCAGTGGAGGCGGAGGGTACTTCCTCCCGCTAGTCACGACACTCGAGTTACTGCATTCCTGTCTAGAGCATGGCTGCCAATATAAAACACTGTTATTAGAGCAATCTGCGTATGGGTGGTATGCGGCACTAAATATCTTCATCTTCAGGGTCCCATGTTTCTAAATTGATTGGTGACCGTCATAGCAACCTTTTTTCAGGTACTCTCGATGTATTGACGCTCACAATTTGTATATTGTATGATTTGGTAACGACATATTATTTTGTAAATGTCGTTACTTCTATATTATTATAAATATGTGGAGTTTCTTGCGCCCGTTCTTCTCCACAGCTAAAAGACTTCCTGAATGGGTTTTGCTCATCCATCCATTAAGTTTAGACGATTCAAAATGCTTATAATAAGTTTACTGAATAAAAAAATTTTGATTGATTGATTGATAGTGTTTTTGGCAGAGAGAGCGTGTGCTGTATCACACCACTCGCTCAAATTCTTCAATCAAGAGCTTTTCCTACTGCCATGACAACGCTTTTCCCGAGTTTTCCCTTATATTAGATTAAGATTTCGTTTCGAATGATGAAATTTTCGGTTACGAAAGTGTGTTATCTTAAGCCACCTCTTAATGTACTCCCACTGCTGGGCACTGGCCTTTTCACGTGGACAGCAGCACATGGGGAGACTAGGCCATGACTCACCATGCTCGCCCATTGCTGGTTGACGGGTTTTAACGACTGCCATCCTACGACGACAAACGACTTTACGTGTCTTCCGAAGCACGAAGGAGTTCTAGATGAATGAATTTAAGAAAAGAATAGAATAGATCTTCATTGCTGTATTTGTATCCATCATTTGTATGAGTTTGATCACCCATCCAATGACCCGGCATAGCAAGATCGCAAACCAAACGCGCTGGCCTCTGCGCCATCGAGCTCCTGTTCATTAATCCTCCATGGTTTCATTGAGGATTAATAAACATGCACGGCCCACCGTACAAATATCGTAATCCTAAAACAATAAAAAATAAAAAATGCACAGTGTTACGGCGAAGGGCGTTCGCCGTAACAGCGACGGAATAAAAGATGTGGGTTGGGTAGGTTATGGATAGTGAAGTACTTACAGGGATACACAGGAACCTGGAGACGAGCGGACCACGGTCGGCGAGGTAGGTTGAGTTCCTGGCGCACAGTCACTACACTAAACAATTCACTAGGGGGCACTGGTTCGTTAGGCGTTAGGAGGGAGCTGGTAGTCCGAGCTCCGTAACTGCACACACTGCACACATATGCTATTTCGAGGGCTCGTATTTTGTGGGCGTCTCTCGGTAGCTAGCAGACAGACTGACTCACTCGCCGGCCGCGTCGTTCCTTCACCTGCTGCGCGCCAACTTCGCGATACAACGCTAGATGGCGCTAGGCGTATCTTAATACGCTTACAAGACGTCTCGCCCGTGGCGAGTACATCCTCCGGGGCCCAGGGTGGGCTCATCCAGAGGGAGCCTGGCAATCTTGAACACAGGCCTCCGGAGGTGTCCATTGGCGGTGTCCAGGTCCACCACCCGCACGACGCCATCCTTCCCAGGCATGGTGCGAGTAATGCGCCCCAGTCTCCATTGAAGGGCAGGCAGGTTGTCCTCCTTGATGAGGACGAGCTCGCCAACTCGGGGAGGGGAGGATGGGGACAACCATTTGGAGCGGGTTTGGAGTGTGTGGAGGTAGGACTGGGTCCACAGCGTCCAGAAGCGCTGGGAAAGGGCCTGTATTATCTGGAATCGCCTACGTGTGGAGATCGGCCTATCTTCCACGGATAGTTCGGGAAGGGCCGTTAGTGGGCGGCCTATGATGAAATGTCCGGTCGTAAGCGGCTCAAAGTCTGAAGGATCAGACGAAAGTGGGCAGAGAGGTCTAGAGTTAAGGACAGCTTCGATTCGTGCTAAAAGTGTAGAGAATTCCTCGAATGTGAGGTGTTGTTCGCCAATTACGCGATATAAAAGTTGCTTTGTTGATTTTACGTTGATCTCATGTAACGCACCGAACCATGGTCCCTTAGGGACGTTCAACAACCAAGTAATGTGCTGACCAGCGAGCTTGTGCGCAATCGTGTCATTATTCAAGGCAAGAAAGTTTTGTACTTCCTTTTGTATGAGAACCGGAGCACCGCGGCGTGCTATAAAACGCTGTAACGCCGCGAGGAACGCTTCCGTGCTGAGGTCCGAGACCGGTTCCAAATGAACCGCCTTAGTGGATAGGCACACGAAAATACAAAAGTACGCTTTTAAGAGTTTAACATTACGTAGGGTACTAGATTTAACGAGGAATGGGCCGGCATAATCGGTCGTGACTTGACTAAATACTGACTGAGGCGTAACTCTATTGGCTGGCAGGTCGGCCATGAAGGCTGCGGCTGGGCCGGCATCGAAAGCATCTAATGCATTTAAAGACTCGGTGTCTAATAATACGGCGCGCGGACAATATCCAAAATTGTTGGCGTAGGATTGCGTGTAAGGTGTCAGCGCCAGGGTGGCAGTGTATTTTGTGGTAGTGGTCAATGATGAGGTCTACAAGTGGGCTAGAGCTAGGAAGTATGAGCGGATGCTGCGCGTCATATCGGATAGACGCATGGGACAGTCGTCCACCAACTCCAAGGAGCTCATCTTTAATGAGAGGTGACAGCCGCTGGAGTCTGACGGAGCAGATTTTGCCAGTTTGAAGGCGGTGGATGTCCTCTGCAAACTCATTGTGCTGAACACTGCGCACCCAGTAAAGTAGGGCCTCTCTTCGTTCACTGACGTACAAGGGGCCTGAGCGTCGCGAATCTGGGTGGTGTCTGCAGTTGTGCAGAAAGCGTTTTAGACAAGCTGTCACTCCGACGAGCTTGTCTAGTGAACTGAACCGAGTGAGCAGGTCAAAGTCAAGACCGGGCACTGTGACCAGTGACGGGACGTGTTTGGGCTTAAGGCCGGGCAGGGCGTGATGGCCCAGAGCTAAAGGCATCGCAGGCCAAGACTCACAAGGCCGTATAAGCCACGTGGGAGACCACCATAAGTCGTGGGCTGACAGGGATTGCGCAGTTTGCCGGGTTGAGCTCGGAAGGTACGTGTCGCCAGGTACATTCCGGTGAGCCTGAGCTGATTTTGACTACCCTGTTGGCTTCAAAGGGTTGAAGACGGTGAGGCGGTGTATTGAGCCAGGCCAGGACTATCGTACTGTCTGACCAACATATGTGTTGTTGTATACTGATATGGGCCGATAACTGAACCGACACACGGATCATGAGCTGGGAGAGTAGAGTGGCGGCCGACAACTCTAACTTGGGGATTGTGAGGCGATTCTTGATTGGTGCGACTCGCGACTTGGCGACAATCAAGTGTACCAAAGTATCTCCGGAGGCATCGAGCTCATGGAGGTAAACAACGGCGGCAAACCCGGCTTCAGAGGCATCTGCAAACCCGTGAAGCGAGTATGCAGCTGAGCCTTTGTTTGCACAAATGTGCCGAGGGAAGCGAATGCTAGACAACAGCGGCAGATCCTCTGAGATGTGGTGCCACTCCGTTTGTACTTCAGAGGGAGTGGGCTCATCCCATTCCAGCTTCAGTAGCCACAATTGCTGAAGCAGCAGCTTTGCGCGGAAGATAACGGGAGAAACCCAGCCGTTTGGGTCATAAAGTGAGGCTACGGTGCTTAAAATAGACCGCTTTGTGACATGTGTGATGGGGGGCAGAGAGATGCGGTAGGTGAACTCGTCTGACTGAGGGCTCCACTGTATACCCAAGACCTTAATGGACGTGGACTCTGGGTTCATGTCGAAGTCCTTAGGCATGTCGCATTGGTTGTCGGGAAATCTCTCGAGCAGCTTAGGCGAGTTAGATGTCCACTTACTGAGCTGAAAGCCGCCTAGGTCTAGCAGACTTATCAACTCGTCCTGAAGTGCTTGGGCGGATTCAACTGTGTCATGACCACACAAGATGTCATCAACGAAGATAGACTTGCGAAGAACCTGAGCGGCTCCAGGGTAGCGATGGCCTTCATCATCAGCCAGCTGAAGCAGAGTGCGGATTGCATGGTATGGGCTTGATCTTAAGCCGTAGGTGACTGTATTGAGGGCGTAGGTGAGCAGAGGGTGATCTGGTGAGGACCGCCATAGTATCAGCTGATACCGTCTCTGGTCTGGGGCAACCAGCACATTTCTGAACATCCTCTGGATGTCAGTGCTGAAAACGACTGGATGCGTTCTGAAGGACATGATGATGTCCACAATGTCCTGTTGAAGGGCGGGGCCTGTGTGTAGGCATTCATTTATGCTGACACCATTGGAGCTTTTGCAGCTACCATCAAAAACAATGCGCAGCTTGTCCGATCCTGACTTAAATACGCCATGGTGAGGGATGTAGAAGTGAGGTTTATGGGCGAATGTATTTGGGTGACAGGGAGCCATGTGCCCTAAGTCGATGTATTCGGCCAAAAAGTCGACGTATTTAGAACGCAGAGACGGGTTCGCCATTAGCTTCTTCTCAATATTGAGGAACCTGCGTAATGCGATAGGGTGAGTTTTACCTAGTTGAGGGGCGTCCTTTAGAAAGGGCAGAGCGACCGTATATCTGCCTGAGGGCTCGCGTGTAGTGGTAGAGCGGAAGATTTCCTCGCATTGTTCCTCCAGAGGCTCATTATGAGTGTGAGATTGAGGGAGGGGCTCCTCAGACTCCCAGAACCTTTCCAGACTCTGACGTATGTCCTGGGCTGATTCAGCTGAGTCTGGTTGTGAGCTAACGACGTGAGCTGAGTTAACCTGCTGCGCCGGCTGCGCATACAATTCCTCAATGGGTCCTATCAACGCGAAATCGAAAATCGTGCCGAAGGCTATGGGCTTGCCCGGGCCCAACGAGACCTTAGTCCCGTCCAACACCTGGCCAAGAACGTCCAACCCCAATAAGAGGTCGATCGGGGCTGGTGTGTGGTAAAGCTGGTCAGCCAATGGCACGGGTGGCTGGCCTAGTACGTGGGAAATGTTTGGTACCTTCTCTAAGGGAAGGTAGCCAGTGACGTTTTTTAAAATGTGAGTTGTGGCAGTGATTGTAGGAGTATCATTGTGAGTGGGTCGGCATACTATTGTTATTGCCGCCTTTGACTCATGTTTGTGCTGATTCTCAACTCCTGTAATTTTTAAAGAAGTGGGTTTTGATGGCAGGTTCAAAAGTCGTGCCATGCGTGACGTTATTAATGTCAGCATACTGCCACAGTCCAATAACGCTCTGGCTGTGTGAAGATGGCCATGTACGTCCGCGACTCTTAGTGAGACGGTTGGCAACAAAATGGGTGTGCCAGTGGGCACAGAAGGTGAGTGAGCTGATTGAGTATCAGCTGAAATTGTATGAGCTGAGTATGTATCAGCTGTGTGGGCATGGGTTGACTGGGCATGGGCTAATGGGACATGGGCTAAATGGGCATGGTCTGAATGGGCATGGTCTTGTTCTGCCTCTTCGCTAGGGTGCTCCGTGATAGTTGGGAGTCATAATTGCTGGAAGCGTTCGCGGGGCCTACCTGGCGAACCGGACCTGGGCGGGCTGGCTCTGTGAGCAGAGCTGAGTTGCAACTGTTTAGCATGTGCGGGTTCGTGCCGCCTGCTGTTTCTGGGACGCTCCCTCGAGTGCTCTCTTAGCTGTGGTGGGGGTATATGTACAGACGAATCAGCTGAGTGCGTTGGGTCTTCTGGTCGATGTAGGGACGTGTGGTGGTTGGAGCTCCCACAGTCCCTGCATGCCCCCCTTGACCTGCACTCGCTCTCGTAGTGAGGGCCGAGACAACGCTGGCAGCGCTCGCGTGCCTGTACAAAGTCCCAACGGCCTTGCGTTGGCTGGGCATTGTACCATCTGCACGTCATGAGCCTATGTTCCCTAGTGGCACAATAGGGACAGTAGGACGTCGAGCGTGAGGAAGAGGACGAGGACGATGATGAGGAGCAGCTTTGCTGGAAGGCCGAGTAGACGGGGAAGGGCTGACTGCGAGCCGGGGAGGTGGATGGGCGGTGACGCATTTGCTGCGCTGGGCGTGACGGTTGGTGAGTAGGCTGATCATAGGCGCGGTGAGGAACGGCCACGGTAATGGTCGGGTTGTTGCTGAGCCATCTGAGCATAAGTGCGATGGGGCAACTGAGGAGGCGCGCGGCTACGAGAAGGGCCGGGCTGGGGCTGAATGGGTTGAGCCATGGCTATGTTGGAGAACTCTGTCTCCACACAGCGCGCGTGCTCCTCGAGGTAGGAGATAAGGTCCCTTAACGTGGGTAGGGTGTAACTAGACCCGTGCCTGCGTTCAAATAGCGTGCGGAGCTCGCCCTTGAGCTTCCGCACCACTATTGACACAAACACGTAGTGGTCTCCTATGGGCAGATCTAAATTGTTGAGGGCACACTGAGCCGATATGAGCGGCGTAAGGAACAGTGTGCGGATGTTCGAGCGCGTATGGATGCTTGGCAGCCCCAGGATGATGTCCACAAAACTATCAATGAGAACCCGGCGGTTCTCGTACCGCTTGGTGAGGATGTCCATGGCCACGGCAAAATTCTCATTGCTGACCTTTAAGCGGGACACCATACTTAATGCCTCACCGCTGAGACTTGAGAATAGGTAGTGGAGCTTAACTGCGTCCGACAGGGTCGCCATGTCGTCAGTCAGACTCCTAAACAGCGCAATGAAGGAAGGCCAGTCCTCCACTTTTGAGCTGAACCTGGGCAGCGCTATCTTGGGGAGGACGGCTGTGGGCGTATTGACGCCGAAACTGGGCTGAGCGCTATGGGTTGGGGATGACGTGGAAAAGGTTGAGATTTCCTCCCTAGCCATAAGTATCCCCAGGTACGCTCCGGAGGCTTTTGTGTGGTTCTCAGTGTATGTCTTCTCGGTCTTCTCGTCCAGGTCCTCCTCGTCAAGAATGCTATAATACACTGCGTCCATCCTGTCTTTCACGCCTTGTATCTGTGCGAAACGCACGTTAAACTCCAATTTGGAATGTGTGGTGCCGCCAGCAATAATTTGTGACCCTAACTCAAGGAGCTGAAGTATGGCCTTAACTGCCTCCCTAAATATCGCGGCTTGTGTCTTGGTCGGCATCGCGATGAACACAAGGAGACAAAAAAAAATAATAAAAAAATAAAAAAAAATTACAAATTTAAAGCCAGTAAAAAGAACAACACCCTGTATATATTCTATAGTTGGGCTGGACGTATTTGTTTACTAAGGTAATGGCAAATGGGCTAAAATTAACGCAACAATAAAGAAAGCAAAACTAAGTTGGGACGCCCTGTATATGGCCCATGGGTGGGCAAACGCATGTGTATGTGTATGTCTGTGTTTATTGAACGCGCGTACGTAATATTAGCCGACCGCAAAACAAAAAACAAACAAAACAACAAAAAAGATCACGTCATCCGTAGCCCACTATTGGGCAAGGTGCTCACAGTCGGGCAGACCTGTAGCGGACACTAGCGCGCAGAATGAGTCGGTCGCAAAAAAATAATAAAAATAAACAAATAATAAAAACTTAATTAAAAAGGAAAATTGGGACTGTCTGTGTCCCACAAGTGGGCAAACGTGTGTAGAAGCGAAGGCGACGCACGCAAATAGCCGTAAGCGATATATAAAAAAAAACTGATGAAACTAAATGAAACACACTAAGCTCATGTGGTGAGAACGCACAAAGTATGAGCCGATCGGAAAGGCAAAAATTAAAACCAAAAAAATATATATATAAAATTAACACGAGCGAAAAAATAAAGCACGCTACTTGGCACGCGTGGTGAGCATGCACGAGATCTGAGCCGATTTAACACGACAAGAACATAAAAAATTAATTAAAAAAAATTGGTTGCCTGTAAAGTCGGTATACGGGCGAAAGTTTTACGTGACAACGACTTTGAGTGGTAAAATAATTTTAATGTGAATATTCATTCGTATAGTAGGAAGAAGGATGAAATAATAGTAACAATTTAAAACATTTATTTAAACAAAGAATTATATTTAAAACATAGTTGAGTGGGAGAGAGACGCAAGGCATTCGGCGGGCCTCTCTCTCGTTCGGTGACTCATCGTAACGTTACCGAGCGTTACACTTTTTCATAAGTGACTCCCAGCCGCAACCTAATTTAAGACGTTGTCACGTCAAAAATAAAACGGGAAACCATCTCTCGTTATAATACCATACGTAACGTAATAATTTCACAACAACATTACAACATTGCATCACACTTTCGGTTTGTGATCAGACAATCGGGTGCATACACAAAATCAACAATAAAAATAAAATAATTTAAGTGTACGTTGGCCAGCTATACTAACACAATTGTTTTCTGAGTACCGACAAAAACTTTTATTGGGGCAGGCCGTTTCGCCACGAGATATAAATCGTAAAGTTACGGGAACAAATGAATTTAGAAATGATGGCACGAATTAGATATAAGATTTAGAAATAGAATAAGAATATGGGCGGAATTAATTATCTTTAGCGGACTGTATTAAAATTGAAAATTAAAAGAAAGTTAGGTTCTGGTAACGGGAAGGTCGCCGGTATTTAATATTATAATATTACCGGTTCGAAGATGACCAAAATGTTACGGCGAAGGGCGTTCGCCGTAACAGCGACGGAATAAAAGATGTGGGTTGGGTAGATTATGGATAGTGAAGTACTTACAGGGATACACAGGAACCTGGAGACGAGCGGACCACGGTCGGCGAGGTAGGTTGAGTTCCTGGCGCACAGTCACTACACTAAACAATTCACTAGGGGGCACTGGTTCGTTAGGCGTTAGGGGGGAGCTGGTAGTCCGAGCTCCGTAACTGCACACACTGCACACATATGCTATTTCGAGGGCTAGTATTTTGTGGGCGTCTCGCGGTAGCTAGCAGACAGACTGACTCACTCGCCGGCCGCGTCGTTCCTTCACCTGCTGCGCGCCAACTTCGCGATACAACGCTAGATGGCGCTAGGCGTATCTTAATACGCTTACAAGACGTCTCGCCCGTGGCGAGTACACACAGCGTCTGCCTTCAGTTGCACGAAGAGGTGCAGATAACCTCGAGCGTCTGATGGTAACAGGGAAAGTAGAAGGTAAAAGACCAAGCGGCAAGAGCCCTAAACGTTGGTCAGACCAGATCTCAGAACAACTGAAGATGCCTGTCAGCGCCGCACTCCATCAAGCGACTGAGCGCAGTCGATGGAGACAGTTGGTTGACCGGATGAATCGGAGTCACGATCCTCAGCAGTGAGGGAACGATTAGAAAGAGTATAAACATCCATTCTATTGTATGTTGCTACAGCTGCTATCGTCACACCTGTAATTAGAGGTTGTCCTCCTGCCCCTCGGTCGGCCAGCGATTTATTGACGTATCGTTGTCGGCTACACTCCTAGGGTCGCGCGAGTCATGGCTCGGCCGCTACTGCATTCTTGTCTAGCGTGGGTTCGCAAGCCGTATAGAATCCATTTAGTTTTAAACACTAAATCGACTAGCTCTTGCTAAGTATGTATTAGAGTAAATGAAGTGATAGAAGTGTGTCAGAATTAGATCTAATGGAAAGCCGTGGTGTCAGCCTCTCCTAGAGAAACAGGCGTCACGTAGATATGTTCTATGTATTTTTATTTTATAAGTGCCGCCGTCGTATCTGATTTAATTTCCTAGCGGGTACATATTATGGAACTAATCCGCGATAGAGCTACGAGTACTGTCATCTTTTTTATAACTTCGTCTGTCGCTACAATAACATTGTTGGTAGCAACAGTAGTCATGCTTCAACAGTTATAGATAAGATTTAAGTATCTTATAATAGGTATATTATCAAATTTTTATTGTTTAATTTATTTAATGTAATCGTATCGTAATATCGCCGGTGATAAAACAATAAATAATACTAACGGCCCTAGCCCGCCACTTACCTGCGCATATATTGTAAATAACCACGGTGCGATTATAGGTGCCGCCGGACACCGTTACAACCAATAGTGTCTGCGTAACCATAGTAGAGTGTGTAATTTACGTTGGTTACCATTTTGTTGCAAGCTTGCGAGTAAGCTATAAATAGCCTTACTAGCCACCGCCCGCGACTTGGTACGTCAGCGTCAGATTTTTACAAATGACACACATGACACTATTCCATTAAACTGATGGCACTAGAAGCGAAGTAGGTACAGTGGGTCTATCGGCTAAAACATATGGATATGGACATAGCCTTCATTTGACATTTGAAGCCCATATTTTGTCCTTATATGGGCATATTAAGGGCTTCAAATGTCAAATGAAGCCCATGTCTATATTCATATTTTTTAGGCGATAGGGTAGCAGGAGTTTTAAGAATTCTGAGAATTTTCAGAAATCCGGTAATTGGCATTTTTTTTAATAAATGGTTTTTTTCTGGTGGGCGAGTGCCCATCCATCCAAATAAAATTAGACGATTCAAAATGCTTATTTTAAGTTTATTGAAAAAAGAAGTTTGAGTTTGAGTTGAGTTTGAGTTTTTTTAAACTGGCATTTTCGCTCAAATCGAAAATAACGAAACGACTTTATGTTTTTAAAGCAACAGTGTTTTTTACAAACCTCTTAAAGTGAAATTATACCGACAGGTATAACCACAGAAAAGTTAAGGCTAGGTGTCAGTGAAAAATTAAAATAACACGTTCTTAGAATTACTTTTTAAAGTAGTAAACAGTAAAATTAAAATCTGCGAAAATTATGAAATATTGTTGAGGCTTTATTCTGTGAAATACACCCGATGGAAACACGATTTTATAAAGTTGGCTTTATAGAATAAATTCACAAAGTTACATATTTTTGTGTCATTTTATCTTCTTTTCCAGGTTTTATTCTTAAAATAAGTGATTTGATATTATGAGTCATTTACTAAAATGAAGCTCGTAAATAACTTGAGTTATTATAACCGATGGTTTTTTATTTATTACATCTATCAATTTTTTTAAATATAAAACGCGATTATTCGCGCCGCTTCGCTGTTATACCTGTCCCTTACCGTTGTACCGTCGAGAGAACGAGAGGGAAGCGCTCGAAATACCTCCCCTTAAAGGGTCAAACCAAACCTCGGTGGCAGAGTGGTCAACGCTGTCGCCCGGATTGCGGGGTTCGATTCCTACCTGAGGCAGTCATTTTTTTCAACGTTTCGTTATTTCAAAAGTAGCTGACAAGCACGATCCCAACCCGAAACCGCTTACCGCTGCGCCTCCGAGCTAACTGAGTGAAGGACAGTTATGTCACCTAACCTCTTACTTACAGCAAATGGTAATTATAACGTCACTATCAGGAATGCATGGGCTTGCATCTCAGACAGGTTATTAATCAATGGTACCTCACATTCTCTAAGAAGGTTGCATCAAGTCATCTACCATGCAACGTAGCTTTGAAGGCTCTAATTATATACAGAATAGGGGTCAGTAATTTTATTTCACATTTATTTGTACACTTCTTATATTTTTCATCAGCTTTACATCAAAAAACGAAACAATATTTTAAGTGCTAGCAATAAAACAAAGTATTTCTTTGAATGCATCGCGCTATACTGATTCCTCTGAACTAGAGCCAGAGCCATCAATAGCTGGCGTATCAGTGCTGATTGCGGCTGACGCAGCCACTTAGCTGCTATCGTAGGTGCGCGCAATCTAGCCCGGGATTGTGCGGGATTGCGCGGGATTATGTGGGACTGCGTGGGATAGCGCGGGATTCATCCTTAGCTCCCAGTGCTCACAGCTTAAGGTACAGGCAGGTGCAAAAATATGTATGCCCTAAACAATGTCCTTACTTTATAAGTCTTATCATAAAGAGATTAAGACATTATTACAAAGAGAAAAGACTAGGCAAACGTAGACAGATATTTTGCATCTAAGTTTGAAATGTGGTAAATTGGTCTTAAGTTATGGTTGTCTGAATGAGATTTCTTTGTAGCGATTTGTCGTCATATTGCAACTTAACTATTTCTTTGTTCTAAGTTTGATGATGTGGAAAACCACAACACTTAACAACCATCATCAAACTTGCAGCATTAAAAGTATTTTCTGTACCTACGCCTAGCTCCGCCTTTGATGTGGCGAAGACTTTACTGCCAATTGCGTGGAAACATCTCTTGCAAGCAAAATTGTATTCAAATAGTACTGTAACGAGGTGTGATGGTCGACGGCGTCAGATATCGTCCCATCAGCCTTTAGCTAATTAGGCCTGACGTGTACCACTGATAGCCCGACTTGTATCACTGATACGTCAGCTGAGACATGACTCTAGCGGGATAGGAAGCTGTGATCATTACATTGCAGTGTAATCAAACTGTTGCCGTCAGAACTACGTAAAGGAACAAGAATTGAAGCCTTTAGGGTGCATTCGACTAAACTGGAATAAGGTCTTATACCTAGATTAAGCGCTGAATTTGTATAGACTAATCTCGGAGTAAGTCTTATTCCAGTTTGGTCGAATCCACCCTTAGGGATACTTACATGATGTGAGCTAAGAAATCTCTTCACAGTTTTAGAGCTAATTAGAAATGTCATCAAATTAAATTGCTTTATTTAAACTTTATGTTAACTAACCCTCAAACCACATATTGATACATAAGAACATATAATATCACGACTATTAACCCCGAAGGGTTAGTCAGAGACTAGGCAATGAGGACAGCAAAAGCAGTCCTCTACCATAGTCCACTTTTCACCAAATAGCGACTGTACATGTGCTCAGTGTGACAGGTAGTGAGCCCATTGCCGCTCTATGCTGTTGTTGTTATGTGCAGTCTTTAGTCCGTTAGTCGCCTTTACGACACCGACACCGTTACGCGACACGGTTGTTGATACTGCACTACTCATTATTCTATTTTGTACTTTATCATGGGCTATGGCCCACTTCTTCACGTGTTGTTGGCCGTGTGGAAGGCCTGTGCCCAGCAGTGGGGCCGTTATAGGCTGATGATGTTGACATTTTCTTCTAAACATGACAGGAGGTTTTTCTTCTATTATACAATATGTCCAGGAATGTAGTAATACAATTTTAGGAGCAGTATCTACAATGTATTTCATCGACGAAAACACAAGACTGCAGAGACTATTGAGTTTGAGTTCTACGTCGTGTATCGATTTTGGTGTTTTTTTAAAGGCAAAGGTCTACCAAACAAATCCCCTTTTTAATTGACAGAAGGAGAAAGTATTTTTTTACAGTTTTTGTGCGCATTCAGGCACTTTTTGATCAACAATAACAAAACACCATTGACCTCCCGTAAGGGGTATTTTCGTCGATGAAATATATTGTAAATACTGCTCCTAAAGTTTTATTAGGTATTACATCCCTGGACATATTGTATATTCTACATTATATAAATTACCAAATACCTTTTATGTGATCCAGCTGTACAAAATCCTACAAAATCACAACTGCGTGCGGCGGCGTTAAGGTACCAAACCTGGGGATTTTCATAATGTCTACCGCACTGCAGGACTGTTCACACCTCGGTTTTGTACGAACTTCGTTGTTTTACTTCGCGAGTGTGATCTTGTTAAGCGTATTACACTCAGACTTTCTTCGCAGTCACAAATCTGGGTCGGTCACAGGCTGTGACTCATAGCTACTACAAAGGATATTAGACTATCTTTGTTAATTATCAGCGCGTTTTCTTTCACGCAAGTCCTTGAATAAACTCGTGTAAAACTTGGCACACATATACTGTGCCACTTTCTACCACCGGCTAGAGGATTATGATGTGGAGCGACCGCTGATGCCCAGAGTAAGATCCCTTGATGCCTTAGCATTTTTAACAATTGTGTAACTAAATATTCCACTGTGGTTTACCTGAAGGGCCTCTATTATATAATGCAGGGCTTCCCAAACTTATTTTTACTGTGACGCCCTTGCATAAGCGCCCCTATTTCCATTACAAACTAAGAATAAACTAATTAGTGTGAACAAACAATCGCAACGCACAGTTTCGGAAGCCTATAGTAAGTATACTTACTCGTAGTGCATTTGAATCGCGTTTGCAAAGATAGTTGTTAGAAGAAAAATACTTAAATATACTATTAAACTGAAATTTCCCTAGTATATTACTTACTTAAAAATTTCATTTCGTCATAATCAACGGTTAGCGGTACGTAGCTCATACGCGTTTGATGGAATGGAAAGCGCACTTTTATAGACATTTTACGACTTGTAAAAAGTGCTTTTTAAATTTTACGACACAGGTACCGCAAGAGCATTCACTTTTGATTTATGTGTAGGCATCTGCCTATTCGTAACTCATTGAGCTAACTGTGATACACTATAAAAACCGTTTGTACGTATGTCTCCCGGTAGCCGAGTGGTCAAACGCCGACTTATTCCCAACGGTCCACGACTCTATTGTTCTTTTATTCCTGGGTCCATGTTTCAAAATATATTTTTAAACTTTCATATATGAATTTTTAACAGGTCCACGAGATTTATCCGAAGTATATACAATCATCAAAAACGATACAAGAGCCCTTCGGGGATAATAGTCGTGATTATTATGTATGTATAATGTCTATCCTTTTATAACCCAGCTTTTAATGCTGATTGTACCAAACATTCTGGGAAAGAAAATGATTTTTTTATTTTTAATATCGTGGACCCGTTAGGAATCAAAGTATAAACATACAATTTTTGAAAACGATAGAGCATGGACCTTTGTGAATAACCCCAAACGCTCCGATATCCGAAGGTCCCTCAATTCCCAGGTCGGGCGAGTGTGTTTTTGGATTATCCGGTGCATAGCCCGGTCTTGTCATCGCCAACCCGCGTTTGGCAAGCGTGGTGGTTAGCCAAAACCCCTGTCTTGGAAATTTTTTGACACAAAAATTGGCGCAACTGTCAACGTCAAATTTGACAGAATCGAACATAGACTATGCGATATTTTGCGATAACAATGCATAAGATATACCACAGAATCGAAATAACCAAACTTGTTCCTACTAAAGTAGTCTGTAAGTCTATGAAAACACGGTACAAAGTCAAGTGTGTTTTTGTAGGTGCGGTCTAATGCGACCGCTTGGGGGCTGAGGGGCTGTAGCGATGGCTTGATGGCAATGATGGAGACCTTTGCCCAGCAGTGGGACAGTATACTTTACTTTACTTTACATGGTCGCTGATGAGTTCCCTCTCAGGGGTTTAACTTGATGCTGTCTCTTCCAAACATACGTAGGCTCACGATTAATATCCCCTAAGGTTAGTCAGAGACTATGCAATGACAACCGCAAAATCAGTCTACTGCCATAGTCTACATTTCACCACATAAAAACTGCACATATGCTCAGCGTGATAGGTGGTGAGCCATCACCGCTCTATGCTGTTGTATGTATGTTTAGTCTTTATTCCGTTTGTAGCCTTTTACGACACTCGAGGGAAGAGATGGGTGGATAGGGTATTCTTTTAAATATGGTTGATAGTTTGTTGATAGTATTCTTTGAAATAAGACAGCTACTGTGTGTCTTATTTCAAAGAATACTATCAGCGTGCAGCTGTCTTACTTCTGTTAAAAAGTGTTGCTTTTAGGGTTCTGTACCTCAAATGGAAAAAACGGAACCCTAATACGATGACTTTGTTGTCCGTTATTCCAAATCCAAGACCCTTTACCTCGGGAAGGCGTGGAGGTATCCAGTTACAATATACTCAGGTCTACAGTCTCTTGGAGCTGTGAAAAAATCAAACTCCTAAGTTAACGTAATAAAAAGATACGTCCGTTTATGCCGCAAAAAAAAATATGTTTCGATACTCTCAAGGGAATCAAAATTTATAGGTTATTTTCCGTTGAAATAGAAGTCTAGAACTATGAAGTTTGACAAGTATTGCCGTCTTACATTATATAGTGGAAAAAACTAAAAACTATACATTTGTAATTAAATCATTACAAAAAAGGGTCTTTATGCCAGCAACGGGCGGAGATCCAAATTTTGAATTGAGTTAACCGTGCCATGTGGAGTATCCTATGAAAGGGCTTCATTGCCACAAGCCTAAACATATTTTTTATTATTTTTATTATTGATTTGTAATCGATTTTTGACGAATAATAAAAAATAATTGTTATATGCACCTACAAATTTGTACGGCACCCTCGGTGGGCGAGTCCAACTCGCACTTGTCCGGGTTTTTTTATGTCTATTGGTACATTTTCTTTTATATTTATAAAGCTATTAACTTTGACCGCTGTCTGCAACATGCAACAAGTACCGCAGTTAAGCCATTGTCGCCATTATACACAAAATAATGTACTACCATTATTAACATAATTGATAAATCCATTCAGCTGACATTTACAGATGGGAAAGCCCCGTAAGGCAAGTTTATTCAGTGCCTAACCCTAAAAGTAGCCTTATATCGGAAACATTTATTAATGTTTGCCAAGATCCGCCCACTTGCGCGCGTTCGACGTCGCTTAATCAAAACATTAACTTACTGATAATTACCAATAAGTAGGCCATCTAGCCGCTTTAGATCGATGTGAGGAGCCGGTACTGCCATTACGATACAACCGACACAATAAGGGCTTTGCTTGTATGTTGTTATGATTGCGCTTTGTTTATTGATGTCAATGGCTATACAATACTTTGATAGATACCCACGTTACTGCTACGATTCATCTGTACCTACTGTGATACAGTCATTGTATCGTACAAAATTAAGGCATTAAGTGTTGTGTGTGTGTATGTGTATGTGTGGCGACAGTCTGTACAGTAGGCGACTTAAATAATGAAGATCAGTTAACCAATCATAAAGAAGCTGAAACTGTATATGCCCATCAGAAACTATTACTTAATCTGTGTCAGGAGGCTTGACAATGTGCTTGACATTAAGCTCTCGTTCTGACAAAAGTATTTCAACGTTTTGATAGTTTGGTATGCAATCTATCAAAAGTTGGACCAACTTGTATTGGGATTGGAATAAGAAGCTACACCTATTCTCTCTTATTTGAAATGTGTTTTTTTAACCATAACCTACTTTGTAAGACGATCGAGAAGATCTTTGGTTTCAAGAAATAGGAGTTTAACCATAGTCGAACAAGGATTTAGCTTAACCGTATATTGTTACTTTATGATTTAACTGTGGCGTAGCTACTGAGTCACGTCAGACTACCTAGTGACGTCAATCCAAAACACCAAAGACGTCAGTAGGTACTTAAATGTTACCTATTCTATTTTATACATAATCACGATTATTATCGGATACATAGCCAAATGAGCAAGTCGCAAAATGTGCAGGCTGCGTAAAATGAGCAAATCGCAAAATGTGCAGATCTCACATTGAGCAGATCGCAAAATATGCAGATCTCACAATGAGCAAATCGCAAAATGTGCAGATTTTACAATGAGCAGATCGCAAAATGTGCAGGTCCCATATTGAGCAGATCGCAAAATGTGCAAGCAGATCTTATATTGAGCAGGTCGCAAAATGTGTACATTTTGAAATAGAGCTAATTCAGCCCACGGGGTTACTCGGCGGCAGTCGGAGGGGGTGAGGGAGTGGGGGGAGGCAGGTGGAGGAGCGTGCCCTCCTTAAAGTGGGGACACGCGGAAACTCATAGTTTTGTGATTTAGAAAAATCGAAATAGAAAACAACCGAGTCACATCTTCAGAGTTCTTGAAGAAAGTCATATTTTTGAAAAGTGCCTATTATAAATAAATATTTACAACATAAATAAAGCACCGTTTGCATGTAGTCGGTAGTAGGTATACAAAATTGATATGAAACTTAAGTTGTTTTTTAATAATAGGTATTACTTTATTTTGTTTTAAAAGTGTAGAAGTTATTCGGCCATAACCATGATGACAATCGCTTGTTGAAATCGAATAAACTTACCCACGGAAGAGTGATAAAGAAATCAATAGTGTTTCGTTTCGTTTTCTGTAAACGATTGTTATCTTGACTTAGTCTCCAAGTAAGTATGTTAAGTTTAACTAATTGTAATGTTTTTTTTATGATAATAAATATTTAATATTGTTAGGGTTTATTTTTATTTTTAAAGATTAGTGTGACCTTTGTCTTTATTATGAGCAAGAATCAAAAGAATTCAGTCCTTTGGCCGTGAGCTCTAGGAGAAAACGGTTAAGTTCTAAACCCATCGGATTACCTCTACTCGCCGTGGATCGGACCTGCGTGTATGAGTATAGTGTAAATAAGTGCACATTTTACGATTTGCTCATATTGCGACCTGCACATTTAACGATTTGCACATATTGCAACCTGCACCTTCTGCGATTTGCACATATTGCGACCTGCCCCTTCTGCGATTTGTTCATATTGCGACCTGCACCTTCTGCGATTTGCACATATTGCGACTTGCGCCTTCTGCGAATTTTCATTAGTGCACATTTTGCGACTTGCACATTTGGCTATGGATCCTTATGATCCCCGAAGGGTTAGTCAGAGACTAGGCAATGAGGACAGCAAAAGCAGTCATCTGCCATAGTCCACTTTTCACCAAATAGCGACTGCACATGTGCTCAGCGTGACAGGTGGTGAGCCCATCGCCGCTCTGTGTTGTTGGATGTAATAATAATATTATACTTCATATATTTGCAGATATATGTGCAGTCTCTAGTTAGTTTAAATCATAAATATTTATTGCACTTTCGTGTAGGTAACTAGTTAGTAGTTACAACTGTTATTTGGTCCTTACACGAACCCGGTTAGGGCATGGCAACATTCATTTTTAAATAATAAAACTTAAATAATAATAATTAAAAAGATTACAATAAATTAAAATAAATGAAAAATGCAAATAAATAAAAGTCAATCATTAAAAAGTTTAAGAGAAGGGGTGGGGTGGGGTGGTAGTATTCTTTCACCGTTCGCGACACGGTTATTCTATTTTTATTTCTATTTATTTGTTGTAATTGTGAAAACATTACATCACAATATTACTATAAACCATATTTTTTCATGCATACTTGAACTTGTAACCGTATGGTTGTTATTTATAGAGTTTTTGTTAATAACTCAGAATATACTTTCACTTTCAATAGCCTCTCTTTAAACAGATAAACGTTCATTTCAAAATAATATTATAGATCTATTTTTAGAATACTGGTATACCTATTCGTCCCAAGTGTGGGTAGACGCGAGTGTACCAGTTCGTTCTGTGAGACCATAAAGAGCATTAATGAATGAACGGAGTAAACAATCAATTGCAGTACAGACGGCGCGTCTGCATTGTCTATGCGCGCACAGGCCACAGCCCACGAGCTACGGGACATTGCGTCACGTAGTCACGTAGCTACAGGCGTTATCAATAAAATTTATGATTGGTTTGTAGTAGGTATTGTAGTTATTGCGGTTAGTATTATGTAATTGCTTTATTACAATTTGTGAGTAATAAGACATTTAACATGGTAACAACGTTAGGCAGTTTAATGATATGAATCTATAAATTTAAAAGTTTATTGTAAAAGCTCTCACATACCATTTATAAACTGGGATCACGAACTTATTTGAGAAATATTTTAAGGAAGTTGGTGTTCTTACTGTTGCAGCTTTTGTGCGTTGCAATAAACACGGTGATGTACACAATTTCAATACTAGAAGTAAGTTAAAACTAGTAATTCCACTGTTTAGATTACAATAGGCTCTGTCTTGGGGCAAGGTATACACTATTACTTAAAATAAAATACCAAGTACTGTACTACATTTAGACAGATAGATAGATAGATACATAGATAGACAATACTTTTATTGTAACTTAACACCACAAACATTTACATAACACATAACAATGAGCACAAATACAAAGTTACAATTTGGCGGTCTTATCGCTTTAAAGCGATCTCTGCCAGACAACCATTCGGATGGAGAGAACTTATACACTCAAAGATCGGAGGCGCATACCACAGTTAAACAATTAAAAGCAAAAGCAAATTAAAAAGAACTATAATAAAATACATAACATTATACAATAAATAAATAATAGGGTGTAACAAATATATATACATTGTACAGTGCAAGCACTGCACAATGGTTTTGTGTCAGCACTTTACCCGCGACGCGCGGCTATTTATTAATTAGTTCACAATTATCAATCAAATCGCGTGCACTCATAATTTGTATCAATTTCTTTTATCGTAATATATCATTTTATCAACAAGTTTTGCTTATCATTTCTATCATCTAAAGTTGTACGGCCAACAGATCGTACATACATACATATACATACTTAAATATAATAGTCTCACGTAGGATGTAGCGGAAAATGACAGCTATGCAGCAGAATAGGGTTAAAGGGAAAGGTAGAAATTCTTCACGTGAACCTTAAATGAGTGAATTGTTTTATTTATTTATTTGTATTCAGGCAACGCAGGCCCATAGATAAATACCTTACAGACTAACATACATACAATATAAAACCTTATCACTATTTCACTATTTTACACGTAAACACGGCGACGTGTGACGCAGCGCGGTGTCCGGTAGCCGACCACGGAACCGCCGGATTAGCACGCCTGATCGCAACTGGAAGCGAGTTCCAGAGACGAACAGCTTCAACGGTGAAGGAACAATCGTAAAAGGTAGTGTTGTGAAGAGGGGTTTTAAGGGATAGATTTTCTGATGACCGTAAGGAGCGCGAGGATGAACAATAAATGAAACTGAAGCGTTCCTTTAGATAGGAAGGATAGGTTGGATTAAACAATATGTTATATAGAAGGGAGAGGATGTGAGTATTCCGGCGAAGACGAATAGGAGGCCACTTGAGTTTAGCGCGGTATTCAGAAACATGATCATACTTGCGTAAGCCAAATATGAATCGAATACAAAGATTTTGAAGGCGCTCAAGTTTATTTAGCTGGTCCTCCGAGAGATCAAGATAGCAGGCGTCGGCATAGTCTAAAACGGGAAGAAGCAGCGAATGCGCTAGCGCAATTTTAGTGGCAGTGGGTAAAAAGTTGCGCGGTCTTCTTACAGAAGCCGAAGATGCGTAGAGCTTGCGACTGACAGCTTGTAGTTGCGGCCCCCAACTCAAGCAGCTATCAATAATAACGCCCAAGTTAGCAACTGATTTACTGAAAGGGATGTCCACTCCATCAAATGTAACCTTAGGGAGGGTTTTCCAGTTTACTTTGGAAAGCAACCTGGAGCTGCCGACCACAATAGCCTGCATTTTGCTTGGATTGACTTTAAGTCAATTATTAGACTAGTAGATTTACCTTTAGATAAGTTTAGGAATCATGTATAATCTTGTTTACGAAAGGTTACTATTATACAGACAAGGAATATTTGGAAGACAAAACAACCTGGATATAATAATATTTTCACATTATATTTTCTTAGTCAATTATCCTTAAGTATAACTAATTAATTTTACGTCTTTATCAGCAGTGTCTTACAGACTCAAAATTTATGTTGCATTTAAAGTTGTTTTAATGTTTTCGTTGGAGTTTCTCGAGTGTGTCATCATGCTCTCTTAAAGTGTCTCTGCGGTGGTGGCATGTGCGTCGGGTCGTTACTTTCCCTAAAACATGGTTGAGCGAAGTGATAGCTGATTCACATGTCATACTCGTGAACAGGTAACGCCTGTGGAGGCTGGTCTGCTCTTGCAATCTTATTTTTTATTTGTAGTATAAATAGTCTTTCTTTTTCTTGTTCCAAAGATACTGCAAGACGTCGTTCATTTCATTTTAAATTGAGCAATACCTGTTTTTTATTGGATATTTTTTGTATTTATTTATTTATTTATTTATTTATTTATTTAAATTTCATTTGCTCACTACACTTACAGTTAAACCAAAGCGTGCAGAGGCCAGTTACATTTTGTGTAGATATAGTATACACTTAACTACTAAATTATGTGTATGTGTGTATGTATGTGTGTATGTATGTGTGTGTTGTCTTGTAATCGTATTAAATGTTGTTTGTTGTAATAGAAAATGCCCTTCTATGATAGGAAGAGCATTTTCCAATTTGTATTGAAGCTGTAAAAGAAATGGAGAAAAGAAATGCCCTTACTGACTTTCTTGCCGTTTCTTCTCAGTAGGCTCCCGCCCCATAGTTAGGACTTACAAACCGATGGCATACCGATTAGCGTTCATAGGTGCTCCAATAAGTAGCCTAAATTGAATTAATGATATGGAAATTAAAATTGAAATTGAAATCAAAAGCAGGTAGCAACAGCTCGGGGCAGAAGCAGTGCGGGACACGGCAGGACACGCTGCAATTTCAAATAGGGATTTTCTTGTGTATCTACATTAATTATTTTACAAAAAATATTGATGTTTAAGAGAGGACTTTAAGATCACTACTGGACAAAGTCACAGCCTTGTTCCTACTTTAGCTCTATAAAGTTACTATATTCGAAATGAATTAAATAAAAACTTGGTAAATTACATAATAGTCACAACAGCTCTGCACACTAGTCCCAATCCCCAATAGCCGGCGAATGGAGTGTCAAAACACGTTACCCGTTCAGTTTATGCGCCATAAATAGTCCGTTTAATATTCGACACGCCGTCGGAGCTAAAATTTTTCATTGATATGTACTGAATATTGAACCAGGTGCCAGGCCAAACGGTTACTGGTGGGGAATGGCCCAATATCCACGACGACCAATAAAATCAGTAATTAATAGATATTAGGTCGCTTGCAACTAAGTCTAAGCACTGCTATAGATGTTCTACAAAACGTTAATAAGTAAAGCCAGAAAATATTCCTCGAAATTCCACGGCCCAAATCGGTATGATGCCGTCAGAGCGTCTATCCGTTTCTCGTACGATGCTTGGATTCCGAACCACACGAGGGCAACCATGTTAGCTGACAGCTTTGTAGGTTTTAGCACAACGAATAAAACATGAATTCTCCGGCAAGTGTGCCTGCTGGGAAAAGGCTTGGAAAGTAACCTCTCGGAATAATTAAACAATCGCTCTTGCTTCGCGCGTCCAGCCCGTTCCGATTGTGAATGGTAAAAAATGTAATTAAGTCTACGACTGTACTGTACACAATAACATACTTTGAAAATTAATGGTATCATAGAATCGAAAAGCGTGTTTTTGCATTAGTACCTAACTCTTGAAAAATAGTGAATCTGTGCTAGATGGAAGTCGTTGTTTCAACGTTACATACTTAGATGAATGATTGGTCTCGCTGCGCTTGACTAGATACCTCCGTCGTACTTGTAAAATGCGGCAACAAATACTACGCCGAAATCGGCGTACCCAAGAGCCAGTCACGCTGATAGCTGTTAAATTTTGGGCATAATTCAAAATAAAATGCCAGTTTGCGTAATATAAATGTGTAAAAATAATACTACAAAAAAGTAAAAAGGACAGCATCCTTGCAAATTGTCATAGATGAGTTGCCGCATTTACGGAGCTGTGGTTTTTAGATAGGGCGGTATCTAGTCGAGCGCAGTGAGACCAATCATTCAATGTTACATAATATTTGAGGGCCTATAAAATTTTGGAAATAGGAAGATTAATTTGTTCCATGAATCCCAAGGTGAGTTTTTGCAGACATCTTAAGAGGCCTATTACATTTCGACAGTGATTTTTGCGTAAAATGGCCAATTTTGGCGTTCTTGATCTCAAAAACAAAAATACATTCACAATTTTGACTTATTGAATAGTGTAGAATAGCTATTGGAATAGCGCGTAGCGGCCTCGCTTTTTGTAAATTTTCCTTAACTTTTTAATTAAACCCAAAATTGCAGAGAAATAAAAAAAAAATAGAATGTTATCACATAAATAGTCGTATAGTGCGTAGCGGCCTCAGAATTTTTAGATATCATTGATTTTATACAGAAAAAAAATCTTATTCTAAACCAAAAAACTTCGAAAATCGCTTTAAGTTAACTGTGAATTTCGCCTATCTACAATAATATTATTGATCAAAATGTATACCAGAATAATTGTTACTTCATGAGGAATAAAGATATTATAAAGAATTTATTATCCTATATCAATAAAACGAGAAATACAACTGCAAAATTACTACAAAATGCGATGCGCCGGCCGTCCGAACTCAGCTTATTCTCGCAGAGTGGAGATTTATAATATTATGCATGAATCGATAAAAACGATAAATACAACTGCAAAATTAGTACAAAATGCGAAAGTGGGCATTATACGCAAAAACCACATTTGAGATGTAATTGGCCTCTTAATAATAATTAACTATATAGAGTGTTAACCTCTCGTCTGTGAGAAAACCGATACGGTTACAAACAATTAAATTTCTATAGTGTCTGGTTTCTCTAAGACGACAGGTAAACACTCTTCATAGACATCCGTGTATTAAAAAATATATAAAGTTCATATATAGGTAAAAACTTTTGAAAGCAAGATATCTTACCACCATTCAATAAACAAACATCTATCGGGACGCAATCGCGAGACGTTTCCGCTGGGATGACAATCTGGGTCGGCTGTCCGTCAATCCGCCGATACATTCACGAACCAGATGCATAAATACCTTTTGCATACAATGGGACAGTTAACACAGTATGGGAATGAAATCTTTTTGCAGATAACTTTTATGATTATTACCTACTCAGAAACTGAGACTTTGATTATTACGCCTGTGTTTTATGCCAGCACATGGTAACTTTGCACAATTTGTCACATCAGCATTTTAGGCCGCGTGCATTTTTGAGGTCTTTCTATAGTCAGTCAGTTCGTCATCGGTAATCAATCACGCCGCGCCTACGTATATTCATCAATTTATTATTAAGATTTCAATCACATTACCGACCTCCGCGGTGGAGTGGTCAGCACGCCGCCCGGTACTGGCGTCGCGCCATCTCTGAGGTCCCAGTTAAATCCCGGTCGGGTCAATTTAGAAAACACTGTTTTTCTTAATTGATTTCGGGTCTAGGTGTTTTCTTTGTTTATCCGTCATCTAGCTCACCGTTTAAACAAACTTCAAAAAACGGAAAAAGTACATTTTCTTGGTCCTTCGAAGCAGATTTCAAACAGTGACCTATCAATTTTGTGTATTGAACTTGGTTAATAACATAATTATAATTATAAACGGACAGATTGTGTTTCAGTATCCAATATTTCGGCACAAATGTATACGCTATGATAATGGTTGTAAAATATTACTGTGTCTAAAAACAAGTCAGCTTAGATGATAGTTAAAAAGTTAAAAGAAAAGAGTAAATTCCAAAACATTAAAATACAAATACTCAAAGTACTACTCAGAAACATCTTTAGTACTTAGTAAGTTTGTATAGCCTTTGTCCTGCAGTGGACAGTCTACAGGTTGGACAACAAAAACAACAAGTTTTTTATAATTTGGTAGGGAGTCTTTTCACCGCACGCCGTGTGGTCGCATCAGGATGCGCGCCGCCATCCGGGTCAGCCCGTCACTCATGATGCGCGCCAGAGTGCCAGACCGTGCGGCGCACCAGCCATTCCAACGCCACGCCGAGGAGTCTTATCTCGTACAATTTACTATGACATCATCGTCTTTTACTAATTTGTAGCCCAAGAAGCTTCCCACGCATTCTGTTTTACATATAGTTTACTGCGCTTTCGCAAAATTCAACTAGTAAGTATATTTGGTACACATTTAAGTCATCAAACTTCACCGCTCTGTGCCAAATCGCAAGACTTATCCATCAATCAATTTCAGAGTTAACTTCCTTTGACCTACAGACAGGTTGAGGGTTCTTTTATATGTATGAGTACGGAACCCTAAACAGGAACGCTGTTACTCATTCTGAAATATAGCCGGTGGAGGTTGCGCGCGGGCGGCCATCCGGGTCGCGCGTCCCTCATCGGTGACATCGAGACGAGCTGGCTGCCCGTGCGCACGTGCGGCGGATTTGTGTGACCTACTGTACTTAGACGTTTTATTGGACGTAGACTTACCACTTTACTCAATGCCATTTCACGACTTTCTTGTTTGATTACTTTTACTCTTTATGTGCAACAAAGTTGAACTCTATAAAGCTGTGACATTAGCATATTCAACGCCTTAAAATAGCTGCCTTTTCACATTTTGTTGCTTGATTGGTAATTTAATTTCCATTTCTAATTTCATATTAATAAACTAGATAGCAATTCCACAAATCGATTGACCTGCAAGAAAAAAACCAACAATAATTTGTTTATTTTGTTAAACTGACAAGGTTATTTCGCATCAAAGTCGTCACCAGATATTTAGTAGAACAAAGCCAGCGGCGATAGACCTCGTGTCTGGTCGCGCGCCATCCCAACAGGTTTAACGATCCGGAAGGCAATGCCAGCCTGCCGCTTTTATTGCGCAATCCCACAGAAATAAGAGATTTATTGTGATTAAGTTTCCATTCAGTTTATAGGAGCCACGTCGAGGTGTAATTGCTGGAAAATCAAGTAACCAATGGCTGAGAATGTCGGATAGTTTCCTATTTGCATAAAACCTCGAGAGGCGGTGAGTGTTGTGGGATGTTAACATAATTCTCTTGAATTTACTTTAAGTTAACATGGACGTTTCTGTTCGTTTAATGATGAGGCGCTTCACTGAGACCATGCTAAAATACATTTACAAGATAATTCATGAAACCAACAAGCAGTCAAAGAAGTCATAACGGTGACGTGTGCTATGCACGTTTTTACATGTGTATACGAAAAGGAATTAAGTTTATCATAAAACATAGCACCTTTTAGTTTTATTGTATTTTTATTGGTGTTCCATTTGCTAATAGCGAAGTATAATGGCGCTGGAATGACTTCATCGCATTACAGTTATCGTTCAAGTTGTATCCAGACCAGAAAGAGATTCGATTCGAAATCATTAAGACAGTGTAGATTGATGCTTTTATGATTTATAGATTCCAATCATATCGTGTAATAAACTTGCTATTATTATTAAAATATCGATGGTAACGGTTTTATCTGTATACAATGTGTATTGGCATGTACTCGTAGGTACTATACAAACTTTAGGGGTTCTACACACAAATATAGGTACAGTCACGAGCACCAATATGTATACACTTTGGATCTGATTCCATTGTATTAAGAGTTACAATTGTTTACATATTTTTGCTCGTGACTGTACATAATAAAACATTATACATAAAAATTCTAAACTCAATAGTTTAGAAATGGCAGCCTATTTTATATTGTTATCTTCGATATTAGCGTGTGTGTATTAAAAACCAATATCACGAAAAAATGAAATCATATTCACTTAAAAAAAAGTTTCTAAAAAAGGTGAAACTAGTCGCAAGTAAATAACAATCAGTAAAATAGCCCAAAGTTTAAACATCAGTAAAAAAAAATATATATATCGGTTTTCAACACCAAAAACGACAAATAAAACACCTAGTAACCAATTTACCACGTAAATTCCACTATTTTATTATTATTTTTAAATATTTTTTTATTATATATGTATATTTGAGCTTAGAATCCACCTACACATTGTATAAGATTTTCGCAAGGTCTGAACGTGTGTACTGTGTATTATTTATATACTTACCTGGTTATTTGTTACCATATAAGTCTAAAGTCTAAAGTGCAACTGTAATAAAAATATTGTTAGCAGGATTGATGTGTTCCTTCATTTAGAGAAAAGATAGACATATCTACTCAGTGGTTAAGGGTTCCGGACAAAGTGCGTTTCCACCTACGGCCTTATCGTCAATTACCATCAAGTGAGATGACGGCCTTTATAAAAATATTTGAATATATAATCGTTACGTTTGTATAAAGTTTGTTAAAAGCTAACATTCATTAACAGCTCTATACTCTATTACTATACCAACATAGTAAGCACAACAAAATTCTCACTAACTATTAAGCTAAAATAGCCGTTTTAGCGTATTACTCAGAAAGTAGCGTTATCGTAATCAGCGCATTCCGAACAAAGCAAATATAAATAGTTGCGGACGTGCCCTTTCTGCGCAGGCACATTATGAGACGTGCGGCACCTGCACCTGGTCTGGGGCCCTATTACGATCACTATCAACTTCGAAAAGCATGTCTTGAAATTATAATTTTTAACTTTTAACTATGCCAAAAAGTGAGCGATTTAAAGTATATGACCTAGATGTGTTCCATGCGGTACATTACTAGGAGCATGGATAAAATCCGGCTAGCCGCCTCATAATAATGAAGATCTTTATGTAAAAAGTTGGACAATATGCTTTAAGAATTGAATATGTACACACGGCGTCAGATCAACCTACTCTAAACTGTCAAATTTCTCCAATGAATATTGATCCTTAGAACCAAACATTAAAGTTCAAAATTGATTGTAGAAATTTGACAGTTTTGGGTAGGTTGATCTGACGTCGTGAGTAAGTACTCGTAAAATCTAGCCTTAGATAATAGAAAATATTTAAAAAGGGTGTTTTATCATTTTGAGCGACTTACAAAACTGTACTATCAGCACATTAACAACACTTGGAAGTCTATAGCATAATTAGAAGTTGCGGTTAATGGTTAGATTTCCGTAATAAGCCCTCAGCGTTGTGCCCGAGTTTCAATAACAAGCCATTGTGACGATGTTAATTCAGTTCGCAGCCCGCGCTGAGCACTGACAATTAAACTTAGTCTTAACTTAGGTAAGAGAAAGGCGCTGTCTCAGCAAATACACTTTATCAGCGCTTTGTTAAAGTTGTTTAATAATTTTTTTATCTTGAACCTACTACAGCATGAAAGCATACCTACCTATCAGCGACAATATTTAGTCATGAAATATGTGTTAGATATCTTTAAAAGGCGGTACAAAGTTTCCTAACTTATTTATATACATTGAGAAATGCCTTGATCTGATACCTATTTCAGGTTTAGAGATGGTATTCTAACAAATGATGGTGATGATTTTGTTAATGACCTAAGTCTTTTAAATTTACTCCTTTCAATTGGCAGACAAACTTTTTCTTGAAAATCATGAATTTTAAAATCCACAACAGTAGGTAGGTATTTGTTTACTTACTTTGAGTTTTTATAAACAAAAAATTTTGAAAAAATTAAATTATGTTAGCTAATAATATCTCATTTAGGTAGGTACAGCAAACATATCATTATGCAGTAACAGGTGGACTGTAATTCTGCAGGTTATTCAGCGAATTTTCATAACTCTGGTATTATTAACCAATTATTACATTAGACCTTTCTGAGACGGAAACATATTTATTGGTTGTACCATAATTGGCTCCATAAACTCGTGCGGTCCCTAAACACCCAATATCCGTTAACGGCGGGCATAAATCAGTATCCGATGTGCGAAAGCTTTTAGTCCGTCATAACGCGCGCGGGTGCACTTAGGCCGTTTTCGCTTATTGTTATCGCGCGCATAATTTTGCATGTTAGAATAGATTAATCGGAGCCCGCCATAACGCCAATGTTGCTTGTAGCATTAACGGGGAGATAACGCTAAGGATGCTCGGTATCGATGAAGCCACACAGCAGGTGGAATTTATTTAATTTTTATACTTATACCTACATACCTACTTACTATTAATATCAGGCTGGTCCAGACTTTGAATTTGATCTTTGAATTTGATTACAGTTAATATTGTAAGCTCGCGGAACGACTGGTTAAAAAGTCTATCGGTCAGGATTGCGTGCATATAAGTAGGCCTACATTCAGCAGTAGGTGAGTGAAAAAGAAGAAGAAAAATTGTAATAGTGAGTACTCTAATTCCGAATGAAACAAAATGTTTTTCCTCCAGTTTACAAAAATAAATTGAAAAATTTGTCTTTTTCAATTTGTAAAAAAATTAAATTCAAAAATAATTACTTCAGTTCATCAGTTGTTTCACTAGGGTATGGCTTGAGATATCATACGTTTCTCGCCCTCCGTTAAAATTTACCCTGTACAGAGAGACAAAAGAAATGTTTGAAAAGGCCCGGATGTTGTCGTAAGTTATGGACCGATCACCTTTTGGGGTTATGGACCGATCTCCCCATATGTTATTGTATATGCAGGGAGGCCTGGGTCCAGCGGTGGGACTTTTATAGGCTTCTGATTGTCTTTAGGTATTCTTAGCGTAAAGTATCGATTGTTGCCCCAACTCTAGACGTTGCATCACGGCCAGGTCAAATGTTGCGCTTAGCATAGAGCTGTGTTGCTGAAACCGGCCCAACCCTTCGTTATAATTAAACCTTCTAATTAATAATAAGTAACTAAAATCATATCATAAAATGTTTGTTGATAAGCAATCAAACATTACCGGTTGCGGTGAATGTATTAATTTAATCACTGATGACGATTTAAAGTTTTTTTACGTTTCACCATGTAAATTTTTTTTTGTGTTCAAGTATTGCAACGCCTAAATATACTTAAAGATAGTGAAGCGTTAAGGAAAAAGATAACCTCAGCTGGGACTCGAATCCTCTTCCGTATAACAAGCTGCCGTCACGCAGCCACAGATATAGTTTGGAGAATTTCGATAGGTCTAACCAAGGCTAAGGTCTAACTTGCCTCCCTAGAAATTTGAATACGAGTTCGACGATGAGGTCTCGCAATTAAAATCAGCATGAGAATTATTTCCACCGGTTCGAAAATCGCACCATCGGCATCTATCTCACAAATGCTGATGTACGTTCTCCTTGTTCCAGGTTGCAACTGCTCTAAGTTGGGGTCGGAGAGCAACGCGTGCGACATCCGCACCGGCCAGTGCCGCTGCCGGCCGCACGCCACCGGCCGCGCCTGCGACACCTGCGAGGTGAGCCTTACCTGCTGTAGTAGCAGCTCCTGCTGAAGTGTCAGCAACTGCTGTAGTGTGAGGAACTGCTGGGTGTGAGCAACTGCTGTAGTGTCTGCAGCAGCTGAGCTAAGGCTCGTGCCGCACGCTGCCGGCCGCGCCTACGACACCTGCGAGGTAATAGTCTTCTAGCTATCTATCTCAGCCATGATCGTCCCACTGCAAGGCAAAGGCCTCCCTTCCCTTTTTCCATTCTTTGCGATCAAGAGCTCTCGATGTCCAGTCGTTGCAGTAGGAGTCTAGTTCGTCCCGCCATCACCTTCTAGGCCTGCCGCGACGTCTCCTGGCATTGCGTGGCATCCACAGTCATGATTATGGTGAGTCCTCCTTACCTCCCTTCGAACGGCAAGCACCCTGTTTGAGCCTTACCTGCTGTAATGTCACACGCCACCGGCCGCGCCTACGACACATGCAAGTGAGGCTTACCTGTTGTAGTGTCAGCAACAACCTAACAACCTGAAAATATTCCCATGTATCTTTCTCTGGGAATCGAACCTGAGACCTCAGGATCTAAAACCAGTCTAACCACCACCATAGAGGCGGTAAATTCAATAGAAAATACAATAATAAGTGTAACGGTTTCTAAGCAATAGCGCTAAACACAATAGCACCCACCTGGGACAGTTTCAACAAAGGCATTAAAGTCAACAAGCACTCCAAACGCTCCGATTAACATCGCGCGAGCCAATAACAATTGCAAAACGTCCACGAAACTATCTAGCGGCGTAGCCTGCCGGTGTAGGAGAGCGTAAGAAATGTCTCGGTGACATTTGCCAGTCGTAAACGGAACTGGGCTAACGGGCCCCAGTCCCGGTCTCGCATTCGGCGGAATAATGCCAATAATTGGCGGCCGCGGACTAGCTGTTTATCCAATTAAATGTCACTGGGTCTCAGCTCCGAAGCGATGGTGGCAATGGTTTTGGTAGTGCTGCGTGTGTCCCACGCTTTCTTTTGATGACCGTCCTTGTGGGGCATCGGTAGTCTTTATAGATTGAGTCTGGCTACTCCTTAGTGTTGATTGCCTTTTGTTTAGTTTCTTGCCCTTGCCAAATAGTGATATTTTCTTAGGAGCTCGATGATGCTACGGTTTTCGTGTTTAAGTTGTTGTCTTCCAAGTTATTAAATATATTGAAGTGCCGTATCACCAAAGGGGTGATCCAATTAAATAATGTCTTAGACTTCTCCGTGTTTTGAATGGTACGTCACGCCGTTGGCCTTGGTTGTTGTGACAGCAGCCGTCTGCACCTACCAACCCGCACTGAGCCCTTTAGCCCGACCTAGAGCAAGAAATATAGTTCATGTGGGAAGGCCTGCCAGCCCAGCAATGGGACGTTTATAAGATGATGGTGATGATGATGATATTCATATAACTTATGTTCCTTTAACGTTAAAGTTAACAAATGGCTAGCTAACAAAAGAACTTTGCAACTCTGTAATATCAAATTGTGTCTGAACATATTTGATTAGACAGTTTGCCAATTTATAGCCAGCAAAGGAATGTTAGGCAATGCCTAATATTATAAAAGAGTATTAACGCCACTATAGATTCTGTTTGTTTGGCTTTAGAGTATTGTCATTTGTCACTATTAAAAGTTGGTTTACACTGACATCCACACAGTAGCTCGTTATGACAATATAAACAACAACTGTTCGTAAATTGCGTTTGTAATGTTGGCTGTTGTGGCACAATTTATTGCTCTACTTTATTATGTTCTAAATAACCAACATAAATGTTTCATATTGGGAGGTTTGTATTTTATTTCTTAAACTATGTTATGCCCGCAGCTTCGCTCCCGTTTATTTTTTGCGGGAAAAAGTTAACTGTTTTTAGGGCCCCATCTATTTCTGTACCAAAATTTTTCAACATTGGTTTAGCCGTTTTATTTATAAAAGAGGAAGGCAAACGAGCAGGCGGGTCACCTGATGGAGAGTAATCACCGCCGCCCATGGACACCCGCAAAACCAGAGGAATCGCAGGCACCTTGCCGGCCTTTAAGGGGAATAGGTTTAAGGAAGGAATAGCAATCCGGAACCCTCACTGGTCGGACGAAATACAACAGCACCAAGTGCTATTATTTCATGCCGAATATTCGTGAGAGGGTGGTATTACGCCGGGCGAGCCGGCCCAATGCGTGCTGCAGCGCAGCGTGGCTCTACCACTCAGTCAGTGTCACTCATTTAGCACCACCCAGGGATCACGTGAAGGGTCTTAAGGGTAAACCTACGGACGCAAGCAACTAAATTTAATTAAATTAAATTATCAACTAATTAATTAATAGGTATTATTAATGTCATCATTAATGGTCGATTGAGGAGTCCGAACTGGTGTACCAAGTGCAAAGGGCAACAGAGATCCGACGACAGCCGAAACACGAAGTTTACCAAAAGACACTAACAACGCAGATGCACTGTAATTAACTCAGATTGTGGGCTCCTTGTTCGGTATTCTCAAAAGAATCAAATATGGTGATCTTCAAAAAGGGCGTGTTGGGGTTTTTACAGAGTCTTTGTGAGATTTTACACCCGTTACCCTCATTGCCATTTTAGTGGTAATAAAAAATGTATCTACTAGATTCATAAATTCCCCTCAAACCCCAAGCGGTCTCACACGACCGCACCTACAAAAACACACTTGACTTTGTACCTACCACTTGACTTGTATGCAACTTCTGGACTTGGAATACTATAAGCCATTAGGATTTTACTGCGTGAAGTAATTGAGATAGAAAGCAAAGCAATTTCAATAGGATAACGTAATAGTTAAATTCATTAGGATACGTAGATGACATGTTATTATAATTATGGTAGTATTAAGTTTGTTGAAATAAATAAATATTTAAAATGTGATAATTAGCAAGCAGACAAATAAAAGCGTCGTCAGCGGTAGTAGATAAATCAATTCAAACTCAAGTTTCAAAGCTCTTCAACAAATCGGTGAAATGTGTAACTTGAAAGAAAAGTCGTGCCCGCGACTTCGTAATAACGCGCTATAATTAATAACTCAAGACTCGTTTATCTAAGTGTAAGTATACTTTATTATTTTTGACTCATCACATTATTAGTAAAACCTCCTTTGTTAGTTTTTAAGTAAGTACTTACTTCTGTTTTCATCAACTGTCAACACTCTTTTGTTTTACTCTTCTTAATGTCGTCGTTTTTTTCTGCTGTTTAAATCGGTATGTTTTCTTAATTTTATTACCTACGTTTAAATTGTTTGTTCTAATTAATTTCTATACCTTATACCTACTTTGGTTTGCTTTTACCTTTTATACAGTCAAGAGTAAACTGTCTATTACACATCCTTTTCTAAAGAATCAGACATGTTAGTGTTTCTGTCCATCCATACATTTCAAGTTAGTTCCGTTCATAAATCCCTCTGGCCGTAATAAATGGCGCTCCCGCGGGACCGTTTCTGGGGCCCGCATAATTTTACACGACGCGCGCGGCCGCCGGCTGGCACTTGTATATTTTTGCATGATTTATGGCCGAGCTTGCTTGACACCATGATTCATTTGACGTCACAATGTTTGTGCGTTTTCCGCGGCTGATGGTGTCAACCTGAATTGATGGTGTTCAGGCCTGCGATTCTCTAAGCGACACATAGTCGCTGCGCGCATGGCTGTGATCTGCTGTCTCTTTCCAATTCTATGAATATGAAAGAGACAGAGTAATCTCTCAGCGCTGCGGCAGCCGCAGCTATCAAGGCTTTAGCTTAGAGAATCGCACGGCAGATGACTTTTAAAGCTTTTTCAAAAAATTGCTTAAGTTAGTTTTGGCTATGTATCATTTTCAATACTTTATATTAATCTCAATTTGTTTAGTTAACCTTCAATTTATAGGTAGTTGTTTACAATAATAATGATAGTTGATAATCACTCTAGATCTTGAAAAGCGTGTGTTGTTGCATGCACCTTACCTTTAAACCAAAGAGGATATGACTTAAAACATGTCAATAATACTTTTTGTCTATGTCCTGTTGTGTGGCAATTTCCCTAAGGGGGTGCCGCGCGATCGCAAAATCTGACATAATTCTCATATTGAACTTCAAAGCAAAATCAATTATTTTGATATTTATAATTAGAATCATTCTGCTTTAAAGTTTCAGACCTAGTAATTTAGCTAGAGCAATGTTTTTATTCTGCGAAATGTGCAAAACCATCACACGCTTGTGTTAAAAATTATAATTTACTTTTTAAAGAAGGGGGCGCCCTGCGGAACATCAATACATATATATATTCATGAAAGAATTATTGTTTCATGCGTAAAATTAAGAAAGTTTTCGAAGAAATATGTTTTTAGGAGTCATTAGATTTATGTACTGTTTGATAATGTTTAAAGGATTTGTAAAGGAAGGCCATGACCTGTGCACTGATCATCCGAACTTACATAAGTTATTTTAATGTATTTAACTAATTCAGCGCATAGTACCTACAAGTGACTTAAAAATACGTACATTTTCACAATTTAGTGCAGGATCCCCTTAAATCTTGTCTTCTTTCCTTCTTGTGGTAAACGAACCTGCAAAACTTCAGCGTTCTATGCTCCAACAGTTTCAACTTTGCAAATTCAAATTCAAACAATTTATTTAATACCAAAATCCACCCAATGTAGATAGTTCTTCAGTTAGTCATATTTTCTCTTTTTAGAGATTAGCTTCCGTGGTAAATATGTTGAAAAACAAAAACTGTATAGCAGGAAGCATTTGAGTAAGGAGCTCGATGGCGCAGAGGCTAGCGCATTCAGTTTGCAATCTTGCCCGCTTTTCGAAAAGCACTTTTCGAAATAACGAGTCAAACATTCGAAACATCTCCATGCTTCTGCCCGCTAAACATCTTTCAAAATACCGGGTCGTTAGATGAGTGACCAAATTGAAAACATCTCCGTGCTTCGGAAGGCACGTAAGTAAAGCCATTGGTCCCGGTTTGTCGTCGTCAGATGACAGTCGTAAAAACCCACCAACCCGCATTGGGCCAGCGTGGTGGGTTATGGCCTAACCTCCCCATGTGATGTCTGTGATCAGCAGTGGGACGTTTATTGGCTGATGCTTTGATTTTGATTTGATTGCAGGAAGGCTACTGGGGCCTGCAGCAGGGCGGGTGCCGGCGCTGCGCGTGCGGCGCGGGCGCGGCGGCGTGCGACCCGCGCACGGGCGTGTGCGCGTGCGCGGCGGGCGTGGGCGGCGCGCAGTGCGACGCCTGCCTGCCCGGCTACTACGGCTTCGGCCCCGCGGGGTGCCTGCGTGAGTAACTTAAACAACGTAACTGATAAAATGTGTCGCACCACTTTTCCAAGGCCATACCAACGGATGTCAAAAAATGTACAGGTGATATTCAGGAAACAGCGTTAGGTACTATGTTTGCCTCAATACGATTGATCTAATCTCGTAAATCTTTTAGGTGTTATAAAATCTGCCTCTGTGGTCTAGTTCTAGTAGCTAAGCCACCTGTCTTGGACTCAAGAAGTCCCGGGTTCGATTCCCAGCCATCAGTTCATCAGGTTCATCTTTGATTCAGACAGACCCTGGACCTTCTGGTCTCCGATCAGGGTTGCCTGAGCAGCTGCGACACGCAGCGTTTAATCTTAGCTTAAATTCTAATCCCTAACTTAACCTAGGTACTTACCGACTTGTCCGATGTCAGCTTGCCTTGCAACCCTAGGATAGGATAGGTAGTGGTGGTGGAAGGAAACACGATGGTCGCAGCCCAGCTGCCGTGGTGTGACTCCTGGCCTCTGGCAGCTTTACCATGCCGGCCGAATCCAAGAGGTTGTCCAAATCACACCGTCCGACCGTTAGCAGTCGCCTCCTCCACGTTATCACCGGGAACCGGTTCCCACTAGCTAATGAGCAACTGACAAACGCGAGGTAATGTTCAGAATATATGCTGCCGTCAGCCTTCGTCCGTCCGATTATTACACCGCCTCCGTTGGCTGTTTACAAAGAGATTGACAAGATTTGATCCGATTTCTCGTTGACTCACAAGTTAAGGCACGCGGCCATGTCCCGATACGAACAACTCAATCAACGCGACTAGGGCATCGAACCCGGGTTTACCGAACCCTAAAAAACCCGGGTATTTCGGGTTTTCTGGGTCGCAAGAAAACTCTCGTTTAGAAAATCAAAAACCGGGTTTTCGGGTTTTTCGAGCTTTTTAACAATCATTTTCTTGTAGGTAATTATTTGTATCATAAGTATATTTACGCCTTTTCGAAATGATCTCTTAGATTGAACACGGTCAAAAAGTACCTAACTCCATTGTATCTCACTACATGCAAAGCTTTGTATGTAATCAAAGATACAAACAACTTAGTAAAGTTTACTTCTCTCTTAACTTTTTTTGCACTAGGCACTAATAATTTCTGCTTAACCTAATTAACTACAGTTGTTTTTTTGTGCGAAAAAGATTAAATTAATAAAGCAAGTTACACGTTATTCGTGCGTTTGACTCAGATCAGAAATGACATAAACGGAATGAAAGATGGAGGCAAGATGCGTCGTCGCGTTGTTGACACGCAACGGGAGCGGTGAGCTGTGAGTGAATCCCCCGCCATTTTGTTTCGTCAGTCTTCTTTTAGTCGTCTTTAGAACTCTCCTTTACCCATTTCAGTGGACCTTAGCATTTTTGGCATGGACATCGGCCAGGAACTGAATCCAAAATGCTACATCGAGAGTTATTTTAACTGCCTCCCGTAAGTTGGGTATTCTCAATAAGGTGAGGCGGTTTTTCACTCCCAAGCAGCGCTGTTTGCTGTACAAGACTCAGGTGCGATAGAGTATGGAGTATTTTTCCCATCTATGGGACGGCCCCGCTAAATGCACTTGATAGACTGCAAAGGCGAGCGGTACGCATTATTGGAGATGCTGAGGTAACAGCCTCTTTTGAGGACCTCCAGCTGCGTAGAGACATTGTTTCTCTCAGTGTCTTCTACTGAAATTACTACGGAGAGTGTTCTGAAGAACTTTTTGATCTAATCCCGCCCTCTCCTTTCCTGTCCCGGACTACACGTGCTGGTCTTAGGAACCACCATCATACTGTACAGACTATCAGCACTCGTACCAAAAAAATTGGCAAGTCGTTCCTCTGTAAGACCATTCAGCTAGACGCATGTTTCCCAGCTCCTATAGTCCCGGGTCTTTTAAGCGGGGCGTGAAACGGCATTTATGCAGGCCGTCATCATAAATGGGTGCGCTTGTTGCCGTGCTTGTTCCACGGTGAGGAGCGCTCCGTTACTTTGGACTGCATCGGCTGCTTACCATCAGGCAGGATTGCAGTCACTATGACGTTTCACATAAAAAAAATCTGCCTTCTTACGCGTTAGTTAGCCACTAGACGAATTAATGTTAAGAAAAAAGTTTAATTAAAGTTAAAATAAGTTTTATAATAGTCTTTAGCAGATTTTCAGTTAAGAGAAAAACTGATTATTACTGAAAGACTGAAATTAATTTTTTTATTCTGATTCCAATCTGACTTCATACGAGTAAGTTAGCTACTAAAACGAATTTATTGTTAATGTTAATAAAAGAGTTTAATAATTTAAAAATATTTCTACATAGGTATCAAAAATAGTCTTCAGCATATTCAGTTCTTATAATTATTAGCAGTATAAGAACTGTGTCGAGGGTAGGGCTCCTGGCAGAACCACGACGTCAGTGCTCCGCCAATAAGTATGAACAAAACACGAATGCAACTTATACCCCCTCGACCGGAGATTTATTTATTTGACTCACAAAACATCTATGTACACAATAGTCAATACACAATATATAACAAGGTTACACGCACATAAGGTAATACACACACACACACACAGTAGGTAATACACATATGGTCATGCACACACAATACACGTAAGGTCCATGCAAATTAAAGTCAGGCACAAAAGTTATACGCACAAGGTTATATACACGCACACACACACAGGTACATAAATGGTCAAATCCAAGTTAGTAATTACACGTCAGTCAGATACACAAAGCACAATTTATACAGTGTTTATAAAGTTTCCCAAAATACTCAACTTCCCACACTGGCTCTAAACTTTACTAGGTATATCTAATACTTCTTCAGTTTTCTGATTTTCCATAAGTTTCTGGTTCATTAGCTACTCGCTTATTATGCTACTCGGTTTGCTGCTTGAAGTGAACACACACAAAGCACAATTTATACAGTGTTTATAAAGTTTCCCTAAATACTCAACTTTCACACTGGCTCTAAACTGCTCTAGGTATATCTCAATTACTTCTTTAGTTTTCTGATTTTCCAAAGGTTCCAGCTAGTTGCTGCTCGGTAGACTGCTTGAAGTGAACATGAAGACCGAAATCCCGCTCGGCCCTTTTATACAAAAAAGCTTCTAGAAGATTTGAATTATTCTAGGCAATTAGAGAGCAGAGAAGTAGAGGTAGTCGTCCCTTTTTAATTACAAAAATATTCTGAATGCACATTCAGATCCACTATGAACTGACACTTTAAAATCGACTAAAATTCCATTTATATCCAAACGCTCTGATTCTAAGTTATACAACAAAATATAAGTCTAGACCTATCTTAAAATATATTTGCGTATGCGATTCGTTATAACACATCTAAGCAATTGCATATCTTAGAGCGCTAGTCTAGTTTTTGCGAGAATTATTCCTAAACAATGCTACGTGCAGATTACAATAATTCCGCGCGGCTAATTTTGACTTCACCACCACGTCGGGCGTTATGTCTACCATAATTCTAGATAAACGCCATTCACGTGGGCTTAGCCGTTTCGGAGGAACAATACAATACGTTGTCCGACCATAAAACATTTACAAGTTTACCACGATCGCCATGTTAGTTTTATCTCCTATTGTTATTCCGTTCGTACTATGCTTACATTGTATGACTAATTATCATTTAAAGAGGCTACTTGTTAAGCTGCCCATCAATAACAATCGATAACAATCAAATTCGTGACAATTATTAAAACTTTCAAATTACGTAAATAGCAGCTTCATCTACTCATCAAGAGAGGGAGCTGTAGCAAACATGCAAATTTCTAGATGGCGATGGTAACTATTTTAACCGCTACGTAAATACGACGGCTAAAATTTTCTAAGTTTTTCTTTTATTCGTATACAATCACACGCAAACGGCTATGCTTACATGGTATGAATATCTATCCTCTACAGAAGCTACTTGTTAATTTAAACATCAATACCAATCAATTTCGTAACAATAAGTAAAACTTCATAATTACGTAAATAGCAGCTTCAGTTTTTTATCAAGAGAGAGCGCTATAGCAAACGAGCAAATTTCTAGAAGGCGATGGTAACATTTTTTATTCGTTACATAAGTACTGCGGCTAAAATTTTCTAAGATTTTATTTTATTCACATTGTATGCGTATACAATCAAACGCAAGCGGATGCGATGCGGTATCGCCCTATTGTTTATCAAATCAATCATTATACAAATTCCAATCCCTAATTGATTCCGAACCTAATAGTTACATTAACTTGTTCATTCTCTACGTACCTAACCATTAATTTGATCACCGATTAATCTGTCCGTTACAAACTGACTATTACCAAAAGACTAAATTAATATAAATAATTAGATCTGCGTGAGTCTGTGATTAAAAATAATTACTAGCTAGATAAATACTAGATATTTCTCTATTTTACATGTTTTAAACAAATACTCATTGTTTAAAAGACTTTTTAAAACCTATTAAAAAAAAATTGTGGTTTTGAAAGTACTGTTTAATTAATATGAATCCTTTCCTTGTTTCATATAGGTACCTACCTACTCGTATTGTCTATACTAAAATACAGTTTCCTCATATTTAAAAAAAATATCAAAAAGACCGAAAAAGCTCGAAAAACCCGGGTTTTGATTACAAGAAAACCCGAAACCCGGGTTTTTAAAAAGTGGACCGGGTTTCGATGCCCTAAACGCGACGCGAACCCTGCCGTCAGAATTACAAGCGCGTACAAATTGCGGTTGCTTTTACACCGTATAATCTCGAACGCAAACTCAATATTAATACAATTCCAATGCGATTAATATGTATCGATATTGGGATAAGTAAAGATAATTCCGGAACGCCATCTGGATAATAATTTGTTCTATCAATTTCCACGCAATTTAATTCCAATGTGGCGCTATTGTCGCTTACAAAAGTGCCATTTGACATTTTTAGATTTTTGATTGGAAATTGATTAATGCAATTCTGTTTCAAGAGTAGCCTACCAGGTCTGGGCTGTCCCGTACCGTGGGAAATCAAAATCAGCACGCCGTATTATATCTTATCTAATGGCTATCGCGTGTAGCATTAAGCCAATTCTAAGTGATTAATTATTTATAGTATATTTAGTATTGTACGGTAGATAGAAATAAAGTGGAGTCTCACAACACGTGTTGTTGCTAAAAGAACATGGGAGAAACTCAGTCTTTCCGAAATCTGAAACAATAATGATGACGACAGACAACGAATGTCAATGTCACCTGACAGTTTTATTTTACCGATCAGTCAATTTTTGGTAGGCAAAGTTCCACACTCATACGGCTTTAATTGGTTTTTAAACAATCTTTGTGTATTTGGTTTCGTTGGTAGTGGGTCTTGTTAAGTACACCTGGCTAGCAACTACCACCTTATCTAAAGTCTGGCGTCTCATTGCCTAGCCTCTGACTAACTATTCAGAGGGATAATAGCCATGAGTGTATTGTACAATGTATGGTGTTTCCTTTCAGCGTGTCCGAAGTGCACGGACGGCAAGGTGTGCTCGCCGGACAGCGGGCGCTGCGCGTGCCCGCCGCGCGCGCGGGGCGCCGGCTGTCGCCAGTGCGCGCCCGGCTACCGGCCCGCGCCCGGCTACCGGCCCGCGCCCGGCGGCTGCAGCCCCTGCCGCTGCGGCCCCGGCGCCACCACCAGTAAGTACTGCACTGACTGAACCACTGACTAATCTCACCACGTGTAGTTCTCTATGTGAGAAGGCCTGTGCCCAGCCGTGGGATGTTTATAGGCTGATGATGATCATGATACGTTCAACTAAAACCGTTGTTCACCAAAACGGTAGTTGTTGTAGTCTCCTAATCAGTAGGAATCTGGGTGATGTGCGCTTCTACCATCGACCTTATCATCATTAAATTTAACATCAGATGAGATGAAGGCCAATGTTAGTGCTTACCCTAGAAGGGAGAAAGAAGAAGACAACAAATTGGGGGTTAAAGTTACTTGCGTCCGTAGACCCTTGAGACCCTACACGTGACCCCTGGGTGGTGCCAAATGAGTGACACTAACTGAGTGGCAGCCACTCTGCGTTGCAGCAGGCATTGGGCCGGCTCGCCCAGGGTAATGTTACCGTTTCACGAATATTCGGCGTGAAATAATGGCACTTGGTGATGTTGTGTTTTGTCCGGCCAGTGAGGGTTCCAGAGGCCCTTCCCACCCCCGCCCCCCCTCCCTCTCCCTCTCAATTCCTATTCCTTCCTTAAACCTACGAGTATATTCCTCCCTGAAAGGCCGACAACGCGTCTGCGATTCCTCTGATTTTGCGGGTGTCCATGGGCGGCGGTGATTAGAGGGACCCGCCTGCCCGTTTGCCTCCTTCTTTTATAAAAAAAACCATAAGGTGCTTAATTGACAGAAGCCTCGTACAGGCGTCTTACTTACTAAGTATACTTATCCTTCTATAACTTTCTTGTTCTATGTTGATTTTACCTCACTATTCTATTCACGTGCCCTTCCACCAGACCAGTGCGACTCGCTAACCGGGCAGTGCAAGTGTAAGGCGGGATGGGTGGGCGTGGAGTGCGACCGCTGCGGGCCCGGCCACTTCGGGCCCCGCTGCCGGCCCTGCCTGTGCGAGGAAGCTGGCACCAGGGACTGCGACGATGGAGTGTGCCCCTGCGACGATGACGGCAGGTGCCCTTGCAAGGTAAGGGCATGGCAAGAGCTTCCGAAACATTTACCAGCAGTTGAAAAAAATAAACTTTGAATGACAACTTCTTACAAGCGTCTAGAACACTGTAACGAAAAGACAGGATTACGCTGTGTGACAAGATCCATTCTATTTCTTCCGCTTCTCTCTTAGTACCTATTGAATAAAAAACCTTGTATAACTATATTATGCCAGCAGTGACTTAATCGGGAAGGGTTTCTACTTAAGTCAAGGCTCTCTAAACTGAAATCACAATTAAAAACACAATAATTTGAAGGGTGTCCGGACAAATCGGTTATCTTCTGTGATAAAATGATCATTGTTCAACATTAAAAAGGAACAGGAGTAATAACGTACATTAGGATATACACAAATTCACTGTTTCCACCAGGAAAACGTAGTGGGTGACAAATGCGACTCCTGCCTCCGCGGCACGTTCGGGCTGTCCGCTGACAGTCCTTCAGGCTGCACTGCGTGCTTCTGCTTCGGGCGTGCGGCGCACTGCTCGCAGGCCGCGCTCACCCGCGCCGCGCTGCACGCCGCCAGCGCGCACCACGTCACCGTCGTGCCGGCGGCGAGAAACATCTCGGTGAGGCAGCGCTGCTCATTCAACAACATCTAGTTGTATATGAGGACACCATGCAAGGGTGTACAGAGGCCAGCACCAACCTACCATAAAATGTCTATCAATACATAAAAATATTTTTTTTTGCTATCGCTTTGGAATACGCATATACATTTAAAGATTGATATTGAGCGGGGGTTTATTCATATTGCCAATATATCATTCTCATTCATTTTTTCTTTTACCCAGGTGGACCAGAACTCTTTGATAGCTATACACACTGATAAACCTGATACCACCATCGCCGTGCCGTGGCCCGCTGTGCCGATATACGTGGAGTTGGACAAGCGGTTCCTGGGGGACCGCGTGACGTCATACGGAGGGGCGCTGCGGTTCACAGTTGAGGAGGAAGGGGGGGAAGAACTCCCTATGGAGAGGCTGTCCTCTTTCCCGCTAGTGAGGCTGGAGGGGAACGGCATCATCCTCAATCACTATCAGGTAAAGTTTTTTCCTTCGCTGATGTTGTTTCTACTTCTTTTTCGTTGTTAGAGTCTTCCAGAATGGAACCCGTTGTGGGCTTTTACCACAGCTCCCCAAATGTTTATTTTCATGTGGAAAGGTCTGTCCTAATGAAGGCATTGGGTCAGTAAATAAATAGGCCTTCAGATTTTTTTTTTTTAAGTTAGTTAATTTTCATTGTGTGTCTTTACATAATCGATTTACTACTCGTAGCGTGTCCCAGCTATCAACGGCACGTACGCGGTGCGCTTCCACGAGTCGCTGTGGGAGGTGCGCGGGCACGCGGCGGCGGCGACGCGCCCCGCGCTCATGGCGGCGCTGCAGCGCGTGCAGCGGCTGCTGCTGCGCGTCACCACGCGCGCGCCCGCGCCGCACGAGCGCGTGCACGCCCTGTGAGTACACATGATCGTCGTGATCGTGAGTACTGCTGACATACTTACTAAAAACCTTATACATCCCTTCACTTACTACCGGGGTGAGCTGGGACTGCCTGTTAGGCATCACCTGAGTTCACCCCAACTGCGGCCCGCCAAAAAGAAGACATCACGTCTTCGTTGGGTCAGGCCCGCGTGGATAGCTTTTTAGCGTACTCTCTTTGCGGCCTTTTTGTGAATTTTGAAAAGGAGATAATGTTCGTCCATGACCTGTCGCTATCGAGCATTCTGACTTAAAAATAAACTATTAAGTGTACTTACATGACAAATCCCATGTCATATCTTTTACATTATGCTAAATGTCTACAACACCTACATTGAATCCATTACCAGGCTCCTCAACGTATCCCTGGATACAGCCATCCCCGGCCTATCGCGGTCCGCGCCCGCCCTAGGCGTGGAGGTGTGCGACTGCAGCCGTGGGTACGCCGCGCCGTCGTGCCAGGAGCCGGCGCTGGGCTTCTGGATGCCGGCGCTGGACGCGGCGGTCACCAACGTGGCCGGCACCATCGTCATCAATGTGGAGGGCGCGCGCCCTTGCAGCTGCAATGACAGGGCGACCGCCTGCGACTCCCGTACTGGAGCGTGCTTGGTGAGGAGTTTTGACGTTCGGAAGTGTTTGTATTTTTGTGTAGTGTAACAATGTAAGAAGTATCTAAAAGTCGACGACTGTTTTGTGTCTAGAGCAATAACTTTCATCATCATACTCACAACCCATAATACTCCACTGGATATAGGCCTATCCCGTGGGAGGATTTTGTCATAATTAACCGAAAATTTTAACTGACTATATACCTCTAACATGTCCCTAAGTCGCCGTTTACGACATCTTTATGTGGGGAGAGTTAGTGCTTTTCTACTCAGTCGGACACCGTACGGTCACGATCTAGAACACGCAATGATAATAGTAGATGGGTACTTTTTCCTTGGAACTAAAGTACTAACTAACAGGTACTAATCAGATATGGTTGGTTTTTACAAGTACCTATCTTATCTTAAACTAGCTATTTTCAAAAAACCTATCCACAGATTTTTGAAAATAGCCAGTTTAAGATGCAGTTTTTAAAACTCACCGGTGATATCATTGTGCGAGGATTTTTGTCAACCACTTCCAATTCCAAAGTTAACATTTTTTCTGTACCGTCTTATCTTATCGTATCGTCCTTAGAACTGCACGGGCGGCACCGGTGGGCCGCAGTGCGAGGTGTGCGCGGAGGGCTACTACGGCAGCCCGGCCATCGGCTGCCAATCCTGCCCCTGCCCATCACGCGCCGCCAACTACGCCACGGCCTGCAGCATCAGCGGCGGACAAGTGCATTGCCTGTGCAAGACGGGTCAGTTACACCTGTTGACTAGACCAGCTCTTCATAATTAATGTTTTCAGCTAGATGGCAGCGGGTAACGCGTAGGGGCGGGGCTTTGTTGTCAAGCTCTTATAGCCCATGGGCTGCAAATTAATGTGCAAACATTTTCTTCGTGGTATCGTCTCTAGTTATTATACCTACATAATAACACCACGTCTTTAATAATGACTGCATCGGTTCTCGTCATAATCCTTCTGTTAATATTGAAGAAAATTAGGTATACGAGTAGCCAAGACACTGCCGGAAAAGTAAGCTATCTAGTGTGGCGTACCACAGGGCTCTATTTTGGGCCCAGTTCTGAACATATTAATATTTATGAATTGGTGTTACTATTATGTGCTTGTCATGCCATTTATATCTCGAACATTGTGTGTATGTCCAGGTTACGCGGGCCCCGAGTGCGAGCGCTGCGCAGTAGGCTGGTACCGCGGTGCGGACGGCGCGTGCGCGTATTGCGCATGTGACGTGCGCGGGGCTTTATCTCCTCAGTGCGACGCCGCGGGGCGCTGCCGGTGCCGCGCCGCCGCCACCGGGCGCAAGTGCGAGCGGTGCGCCGCGCCCCGGGCGCACTGGGGCGAGGAGGGAATATGCGTGGGTGAGTGAGAGACACTCCCAGCTAGCAAAATACCCTTAGAAACGAAAGCTTTTAAGAGCTATGTCCTTAAATAAATTTTATATACGTTCTGATTAAGATAGAGACTCTAATAATGGCATATTATAAGTCTATTTAAGCTATAAGAGCATATATACTTGTAAAAAATACTTTTAGAAGTATATAAGAAAACGAGAAATGACATCAATAATGTGTAATGTGTGTAAAAATTAGTGTTATAAACGCACTCCGTAAGCCTAATTCTTAATTAACACTTATACATGCACTATGTAAGTCCACTTAATCTTAAAAGTGACTTATCAAAGTATTTTATTAGATATCGGCTGTTACACTTATAACTTATTCTTACAGACGTATATAAGCAAACTTTATATAATGTTTATTAGAGCAATAGTATTATACATGCACTTTATAAGCCTAATTGCCCTTGAGTCTTTAAGACTCATACATGCACTTTGTAAGATCACTCAATCTTAGAAGTGACTTTACTAAGTGTTTTGTTAGATATCGTCTGTTACTTATAACTTATTCTTAAAGATGTATATAAGCTTACTTTATAAAACATTTGTAAGAACAGTAGTATTATATGCGCACTTTATAAGCCTAATTACCCTTGATTCTTAATAAAGTTTTATAAATGCATTTTGTAAGATCACTCGATCTTATAAGTGACTATTGTAAAAGATAGTAAAGAGTACTAGCACGTCAAATGTCTTAGAAACTTAGATAATTGCAATTAGAATTCTAATGCATTGCAAAAAAGTCAAAAGGTGGTCGACCAGGAACTTCCCTGTTTGTCTTTTAGCCTACTTTTACTTTAATAAGGAACCCTAAAGGTTATGAGCAATGGCCGCGTGGATTAAAAAATGTGGTTGAATTTGATTTTATAAGTGCGGTGTAAACCTTAAACAATGGTAATGCACTTATATTGGTTCTTTTAAAGCCACTATAAGGCATGATTGGTGATAATGGCGACATTTCCATATTTTTCATTTTTAATATAATATTTTTTATTAATAAAGATACATTGTTGAAATGGCCCGTAAAAATATTGTGATTGTTATTTCAAAATACTCGATAAAATCGACTTCGCAATTAAATAACAGTTAGTAATGCGTACTAAACATTAAATTATACTTACACTATTTGTAGGAAAGAGAATTAAACAGGACAGTACAAATACTTACGTTTTTAATACTCTTCTTATTATTCAGAAAAGTTTCACGAGCACTTGGCAATCCTTTCGGCGGACTGTGATTACATCTGATTACATGTCTTACTAAAAGCTCGCAAAGAGCACTACAAGTAATATCACACTTATAACAGCATTAGTAAGTGCATTATAAGGGTAAATACCCATAAATAATGCCTTTGTAAATCATTTGTAAGTCTGTTTGGTATTATTAAAGCATCAACAAGAATTTTGTAAGATTGAAAATACACTTCTCGAGACCATTTTAAGATATATTTAAGGGTAAATAGACTTATTAAGTGCGCCCAAATCCACACTTATAGCAGTCTATCGGAGTACCATAAGACTGATAAAATTATACTCTTGGGATGTGTGTAAGAGGAAATTTTGCTAGTTGGATCGGCCAGTGAAACAATATATTTGTTGATTATGGACTGGATTATGCATATACAATATCATCATTGACAAATATCACCTCTTTTAAACATTTAAATAAAATTAATTTTATTTAAAGATATCTGCACTGATAAGCAATGCTGCAGTAAGCATCAACTTCAACAATCTTTTGAATCAACCAAAACATTTTTTGTCTACCATCCATTCAAGAGATCTTTTCAGATGTGGAGAAAAATGGCGACAAGAAACTCTACATCTTTATCTAATACGTTAATTTTATCATACCTATTTTAGTTTCTTGAAAACATTTTAAACTCAATTTATTTCATTACAGCCTGCGACAACTGCACCCAAACCCTCCTAGACTCTGTTGAGCTACTGACCCACGAGCTGCGTTCCCGCGCCGACCTTACCGAACTTAGTCGCATACCGAAGCCCTTCCCTGCTCTACTGGAGTTCGCGCACAACGCTTCCATACTTCGCTCCACGATGGACGCTTTGAACGAAGATATCATCAGCTCCAATATAATAAGACCAACCATCCATGAGCTGGAAGAAATGGAACACAGACTGTTTACTGAAGCGAATAGATTGAAGACAGAAGCATCTCTAAGAGGAGAACATGCTCACTACCTCAGTTTAGAGAGTATGAGTGGTTTGGAGGAGGTTCTGAAGCAGAGGATGCGGTTGGCGGAGCAGGTGGCGGTGCTGGATGAGTTCGCGCGGGGGGAGAAGCATTTGTCTGCGCACCGAGCGCTAAAGGAGGCGAAGCACTTGCTAAGACAAATTAAAGAAATTAGGATTTCGGATTTTCTAGGCGGAGCTAACGATGTTTTCGACGCGGTACGTTGAACACTACTTTCTTTATGGATAGTACATTAAAAGAGCCAATGTTACTTTATTTGAAATCTGTTTAAAACATTTTGAAGAAAAAAAATATCTTACTCTGCGGTAAGCTGATAAATCTTTCATAGGGAAGTAAAGGAAAGGAGTAGACCTGTTTAATTTGATTTTGATACTTGTATAGACAATTTTTTCACTCTCCTTTCCACAGGCAAATGTGCAATCGACAGCTGTGCAAGAGTACGACTACCGGCTGGAAGACGTCCAGAAACGCGTGCGGCGCTTGCAAGCGGCGCTGGAGCAGTGGGAGGGCAAGTCGGACGACCTGCAGCGGCTGGGGGACGTGGTTTGGGGCGCGGGGGACGCGGCGGCGGCAGTAAGGCACACCGTCAAGCCCCAGATGGCTGCCCTGAGGGACACCGCGCTCCGATGCCGGCTGGTGCTAGAGGTACATTCGTTACATGTTTAAACAAAGATGAGCTTATCTATAGAATAAGCCTCTTCCAGTCAACCCTAACTTTGTTGTGTAAAGAAATTCTGCGGGATTTTTCTAAGGCCTTTGCACAGCAGAATATAAGCTACATATTTAGACTACTGTAGTGTCACGTTCTTTGTTAGTGATATTAGGATCATGTTAAGCTGTCCTTAGTTAAAAAATAAGCTAGCACTTGACTCTTCGATCAACAGTTGGTATTGTTGATCGAAGACCTGACTACTAATTTTTCTTGAGCGACCTATATTTGACATTTGTCGTTACAGGACATAACATCCCTCTCCCCCAATAACCTGACGGACGAGGTGAGCTCGTCCCTCCTCCGCGCGCAGACGCTGGCCATCCGCTTCCCCGGCATGGCGGCCGAGCTGGCTGTGCTGACCCAGGCTGCCGAGGAGAAGGAGGGCATCCTGTACAACCTCACGCCGCAGTATCGGCTCAAGTACCTGCAGCCGGTGGAGGAACATGTCAGCGTGCTCAGCGGGAAAGCCAAGCAGTATAAAAGGTGAGTGGAAGTGAGCTTTTACTACGAGTAATTTACCATCTTGTTCAAATAGAGAAAATAAAGAGATGAGATAGCCCGTCCCTCCATAGTTTAGAATTCTGGGTTTCACCTTCAGCATTCTACTATGACGTAAGGTTAAGGCAAGGAGCTTAGTTGTTATATTACAAAAATAACCTTCCTTTTGATCATTTGGAATCAATTTTAAGTATTGAGAAAATAAGAAGTGTCGGGACTCAGGATCGTATCCAAATGGCCACCTCTCCGTAAAACTGGTGTAATGTATGTATAGATATAAACTTATGGTGCCAGCTGTGTAGCAATGAGCGTTTTCCTGCAGGGTGTTCGCGGGTGCCCGCGACGCGGCGTCGCTGGGCGTGTCGGCGGCGCACGCGTGGGGCGCGGTGGCGGGCGCCGTGCGGGACGCCGCCGCCGCTGCCGCCGCCGCCGGCGCCGCAGCCGCCGCTGCCACCAACACCTTCTCTAAGGACTCAGCGCCGCGCGCCGCCGCCGCCGGCATCGCCGCTTCTAGTGAGCTGAAGAGACGGGCCGCTGAACTGCTAACAAGATCTGATGGTATGTAGGAGTCAAGTTTTATGGTCCTTCGACTGACTCTCATGATTTGGGGCTTAATTGCACGCAGTTTGAACCATTAGGATCGTTCGATAACGGAATCATATACTTATTTATTAATTAGGTTACTCATATATTTTTTAATGTTACTGCCAATCAGTACATTTTATTGTTACTGTAAAATGAACTCGGAAATTCTTAGAATGGTTATTTAACATCTACCAGCCTAGTATTGGAATTGGATTAAGATGAATTTTCAAAATAGTTTTTTTTTTTAATTATAAGTATAATTGGCTTATGTTTTAGTGTAGATACATATTTTTTTTAATTAACTACTTATTTGATGTTTTACTTAAATAGAACTGTGTTCTGGCAAACTGGCAAAGCGTGTATGCTATAGTGGGGAGCCATTCTCCCGTAAAACTGATGATCTATTCCAATGTCCGTAGAGTTGCGCAACCGCCTGGAGTTCCTGCACCGCGCGGGCGACGTAGTGGGCGTGTCCCTTCGCGCGCTGGGCTGGAGCGAGCGCGCGCTGGGCGGGCGGCCGCGCGCGCGCGTGGCCGAGCCGCTGGCGGCGGCGGGCGCGCGCGCCGACCGCGTGTTCAACACGATGCGCGCGCTCTACGACGAGGCGGCGGAGCTGCGCCGCCGCGCGCGCTACTCGCTGCGCCGGCGGCTGGCGGAGCTGCAGCGGCACGGCGACACGCAGCTGGGCGCGGCTCAGGAGCACGGTTAGGCAATTCAAATAATCTGATAGTCAGTGTGGTGGTTGGAATAAGAGAACGAATGGAATAGATTAGTCTTTGATATTGTTTTTGTTACATTATAAGGTCACTTTTAAAACTATCTGTTTGTAAGGGGCGTCAAAAAACTATCTGTATTATCGTCATCATCGTCATCATCAGCCGAAAAACGTACACTGTTAGACAGAGTGGCCTCACAATGATTTACACCATGATCGGTCTTGTGGTGCTCGCATCCAGCGGCTACTTGCGACTTTTAGCAGTTCGTCGGTCAACCTTGTTAGAACCTGTCTACACTGTCCCCCGATGCGCGGTCACCACTAAAGAACCGTTCTACCCCGGTGTAACCTCAAATTGATCTGCTTTTTTACAATATTTTTAAAACAACAAACTTTTCCAACAACAGGCCTAATAGGCTTAAGTATAGCTAAACAAAAAATTTACAGCCCTAACAGCCTTTACTACACCGAAAATTGTCAAGTGGGTACGTAAAATAACCCATTCGAAATCGGCTACCGACTCCCTAGATCTAAAACGAAGCTTGCGTGCAGTGTCCCAGATTCGCGGCAACACTTTGCGCGGCGCCGAGCTGGCGGAGGCGCTGGCGGCGGCGGCGGCGGCGCGGGCGCGGGGGCACGCGCGCTCCGCCGCCGCGCTCGATCCCGCGCTCGCCGCGCTCAGGGACAAGGCCGCGCGCGCACGGCACGCCGCGGAATCCGTGAGTGATCAGCCAGCTATGCGATTCTCTAAGCGACACATAGAAGCTGCACGTATGGCTGTGATTTGCTGTCTCTATCCAATTCTATGAATATGAAAGGGACAGAGTCATTTCTCAGCGCTGCGGCAGCCGTAGCTATCAAGGCTTTAGCTTAGAGAATCGCACGGCTGTAAACGTCACATGTGAGCATAGACGAGAGCACACAGAGACATTGAGCACATCATCATAATCAGACCATAAACGTCCCATTGCACAGGTCTTTCACGAGGATAATAACACATTGTAGAGATTGGACCATGACCAACAACGCTGATTAAATCAAAAAAAATCAAATCAAAAAATCAAAAATTGTTTATTTCTTTTCAAAACAGTTGTATACAACAGTTGCCGGAGCCCCCTTTTAAGCTTGTAATTGCCTGTACCAGGGGATTCCGCTCTTTCTTAAATACAATACAGACTTAACTAATTAACTTTCTTAAACTTAAACTATTTTAAGTAGGTAATTAATTTTAAGTTTCACTACAATAATTTTAGTTATAAGTAATATTTTAAGCGGTTACCAATCAGTTTTATAATAATTTAAGATGGACTTCAATTTATAGTTATATAAACAATATTTTAAGAGAATCAATTTTACAATCATTTAAGTTATACTACGAATTTTAGTTATAAACAATATCTCAAGAATGTATTAGACATATTGATTTTTAATTTTAAGTTTCACCAAGCTGCTTTTATTAGTTCACCGTGTTATTCCATGATATGTATGATATAAGTATGCATGTGTATGTGTGTGTGTGTGTGTTTATGTGTGAATGTTTGTATATGTATGGAAATGAATATAATATAATATGCGTCTATATATTATTGTGCATGTGTATTTATCTGTATATTTAATTATGTATAAAATTTTCCGTTTCGTCGTAGCTTAAGTTTTTTACCCAATTACTAATTATAGATTTACACTCATGAAAGGATTTATTGTATATTAGCATTTCTTTGTTTACTTTGTTATATAGAACAGCTGTGCGTGATTCAAATTGTACCTTAGCAAATTGAGTTTTTCTATGAGGAACGTTGACTATGTTATTCTTTCTTCTTCTTCCCGTTATACATGGTTCATAAATTAGATTTTTGTGTTTTTTTAAAATTGTCTGTTTAATGTATAATTTACGTACCGATAGTAGGTTACTAATTTGGTATAAATTATGTGTTGAGAATGTCCTTTTTTTGAAATACATTATTTTTAGTAAAGTACGTTGTGCTCTCTCTACTTCTAGGAAACGTGTCTTGAGTGCTCCACCCCAGATAGGGATACAATAAGTTATTATTGATTGTACTAGCGAGGTGTAGATTTCGTTTAATAAGTTTCTAGAATTGTTCGAACTGCTAGTCGCATCTTTTGGGGCTATATATCTTAGTGATTTAAATATCCAGTTAAATTTACGTATTCTTGATGTAATTTGTTCAATTTGAGGATACCATGATAACCTTTGGTCCAACATCACCCCCAGATATTTTACATATTGTACTTTATTAATTTGAGGACATCCACACCCATCATTGAAACCATCCAATGCCCCACAAGTGTGTATTTTTATGTTGAAGTCTTGGCAAGGCTGAGAACTATTATAAATACTGAAGCAAATGTAGTTAGTCTTGTCAGTATTGAGGGTAAGTAGATTATTTCTCATCCATATGGCCACCTGGGCTGTACCCTGCTCCGCATTCACTTTTAAATCAGACCAGCTGCTACCAGTGAAAACGATTGCTGTGTCATCAGCGTAAGAGTATATTTTCGCGTTAGGAATAGACATGTTGCAGAGATCATTTATGTAAATGAGGAACAAGGTAGGGCCCAGGACACTTCCTTGTGGAACGCCACATGATACGTCAATATCATCACTTGTGCAGCTATCAAGTTTAACTTTTTGTTTTCTGTTAGTCAGATAGTCTTTGAATAAAAGTAACTGGGTATCTCTAATGCCAATTTTTTCTAATTTTTGCAAAAGAATTACATTTGAGACCGTGTCGAAAGCTTTTTTTAGATCTATGAATACCGAGAGACATTTTATGCCTTTATCGACTTGTTCGGTTATTAATGTACTAATGGCCGTAACTGCATCTTCTGTTGAGATTCCGTGTCTAAATCCAAACTGGTTTGGTGATAGAATATTGTAAGTGTCCAGATACTTTAGCAAACGCTTATTTATTAGCTTTTCTAGAATTTTGGCCAAGACTGGAAGCACCGAGATAGGCCTATAATTACTAACATTCTCTTTATTACCACCTTTATGAATCGGCGTTATAATAGATCTTTTCAGTGAATTGGGAAATATACCCGTCGCGAAACACAGGTTTGCCAAATGTGTGAGAATAGGTATAATTTCATTTTTAACGTATTTAATATATGAGGTGGAAATATTGTCCCAACCAGGGGCACTGTCTAATTTTAAGTTATTTATTATTGCATTTATTTCATCATGGTCTGTATCCAAGAGAACAAGTGATTGCGAATGAGTTGGTAATCGATGCAAAAATTGGTTAAAATCACCTTCATTTAATGTTGTACTAATATTTTTAGCTAGCTCGTTACCAATATTAGCAAAGTAACTGTTTATAAAATTTGCCGAATCGAGTGTGGTTAGTTTGACGTTTGTGAGTTCCGAATTTACGCTAGTAGGTTTATTTGTATATGTTAGTGTTTTTATATTTTTCCATAATAATTTATTATTGTTAATAGATTTTGTAAGTAAGTTCCTATCATATGATCTTTTTAATTTTTTTATCAGTTTGTTACAGTAATTTCTATATCGCGTATAAGTAATTTTTTTGATGTCGTTGTCAGGGTCATCACGATATAATTTTTGGAGCTTGTTGCGATTTTTAATACATCTGAGGATGCCATTTGTTATCCAGGGTTTTATTATACGTTTACTTTTAGGTATTTTTATTACAGTAGTATTTTCTTTTATAGATTCCTTAAGAATTTGGATCAAATTGTCAGTAATTAAGTTAGGGTCAGTGTAAAAAAGTAGTTCAGACATTTTCTTATTATTTTTTAAGCGTGTTAAAGCATTTTCTAAATCAATTTTTGACGCAGTTTTGATTGGGGTTAGTTTCTGTTTAGATTTAGTTATAGATAGAAAAGTTGTGAGATGGTCTGTGATAGTAGTATTTAATATGGCAATAAAAGCTGAATATGTTTTTTTATTTATTCTTAGCATATAATGATCTAGACATGTTCTTTCTCTTGTGGCCATGGTGTGACCCGGAAGAATACCGTAAGCTGACAACATGTCAAGGTAAGAGGTACGGTTTCTTTTATCGGTGGATTTCTCATTATCTAAGGGTATAATATTTATATTAATGTCACCTGCAATAATAATATCTCTTTGGGTATTAATACTTGTTAGATGATGGGAAAGCGAGTCTATAAAGGGATCTGCGTTATGATTTGCGGGTGAGCGATAGATACCTAATATAGTGTGCGTTGATATTTCTATTTGCATTGCCGAAGCGTGAGTTATTTGGATTTCCGAGGCTTTAGGTTTTAGTGTTTCCTTTACATACACAACCACGCCGTCATTTTGGTTATGGTAACGTGTGGTAGTAAATGATGTGTAGCTATTTAAAGTTGGGATAGGTTTATCTGGATGTAAACGGCACTCGGACAAAATAATAACATCAACTTCAAATGCAAAGGTAGATAAGTTAGTCAAAAAGTCATCAAAATTACAGTAAATGCTCCTGATATTTTGCGAAATAATTGTAAGATTGGCTTTATCTGTACGGTGGTGCTTAGAAAGATCATCACAGTCACAATTGATAGATGTAGCTATGTCCAGACAGTCTATATTATTAATAGCTTGTATTCTATCACTCATTATGTGTAGTAATAAAGTACGTAAGGGTTGTTGTTAATGGGTTGATTTTATAAATATTATAATTATTATTTAATTGGGTAGTAATTAGTTGTTTTAAGTCGGTAGAGTTAGTTTGATACAGATATTTGGTATGCAAGATAATTTGTGGGTGTAGTTTTAATAATAGATTAGTTTTGTTATCATTTAAGTAGCGATGCCAGAACGAAGTTGGGTATAGGTTATGTTGTATGTATGTGTTTTGTTGTGTAGATGTAATATGTTGTATGTATGTATCAGATAGTATGAAACTCGGTGAAAAATGTGTTGTGTTTACTGTGAACTCATATAATAGCATAACACAGCGGCTGGGCTTACCTGTTTTACTTATAATCTTACTCATTGTTAGAGATAATATAGATAAGACGACTGGGATCGCTAAGAAATATAGGTATCTATTTAGGTAATAATCGTAGCTCAGTCATGCACTCTGTACCAGGTTGTGTATTTGAGATTCGTTTGTGATGTGAATCACTCTTGAGGTGTCGTCTTTTCGAACCAGTATCTTGCCATAGGAGGTCCAGCAGTATTTATATTTTCCAGTCTTTACTAGGTCCCGGGCCAGGAAAAACAGGCGAGCTCCTTGGGGGGTGAGATGTTCCGTTAAAAATACGGGAGTATCTTCCTTGGTTGTATGTCCTAAATGTTTGGCTTGTATTTTAATTTTATTTTTAATATTGAAAGACTTGGCTTGTTTGAGTAGTTCACTCTTCAATATGGTTGAACCAAGTTCCACAACAATGGGGGAATTCGTGTTGATCTCCTGTTTCCTGGACGGTAAGCGAAAAATATCTTTTATGTCATGAGGTTCCAACTTCACGTTAATGGTTTCAGATAGACACAGCACCATTTTAATGAGATCCTCACTGGATTCTTGTGATTTTTTCGGCACATTCTTCAGTTCAACACAGGTTTTACGCGACACTCGTTGAAGGTCCTCTATTTTATTCTCTAGAATCACTATATTATCTCGGTCAATTTTAGCCTGGATTTCCAACATTTCAATTTTTTTACGGAACTCCTCGTCGTGACTCATCAACAAACTAATTGACTGGTTGATGTTGTAATTAGTCTGTTGAATTTCCTTCAAGTCTGCCCGAATCTCTTGAAGTTGCATTTGTTGGGTTGACATAAAGGATGTCATTAGTTCCCTGAGCTCTTCCTTAAAACTGCTAAATTCCGCAGGTAAGTCATCTTCTCTAATCCTTTTGTTGCGACGCGTAATACATCGCACGGGGCTGTTATCTGAGCCCACCTCACTTATGTTTGATTCCGAGAGCGATCTGTTTACGTTACTCATTTCTGTAGGAGTTGTTGAAACAATAGATTTCGTAGTTAGTAGATGCAGATAATGTAGCTGTACGTAAGGCTCGGACTACATGCATCCGGAATCACACGGACCCGAAAAAACACGGCCCCGGATTCATTCCGTAGCTCAAACAAATATATGAATTTTTACTGCATCGACTACATGTGATCAGGGGCCTTCCGATCCCGATTTTCACCCGGAAGCAACCGAAACATGCTCCGGACGTCTCCGAGTAGCCGGTCCGTTATTTTTCGGCACGGGGGGCGGGGCCTATCAATATCGTATGAAGTTGTATGGAGCTGACCACACGTGAACTCGAGAAACGTCCGTTCCGGTCCGGTCCGGAGGAATCACGCGCCAGTCGATGACAGACGCTCAAAGCGGTCGGTCGCGTCGCGTGCGCAAGCAAAACTGCAAAATAGTAGTTGATTCCGAGCGCCTCATTATGGTGATAGTAGTAGTAGCACTGAATAAATAATAGTACCCTACTACTAGTACACTACTACTACTACTAGTAGTAGTAGTGTTCGTAGAATTTATCAGAAAAGAACCTTATTTTTGTATAAGACTTGTAGAATTCATATTCCGTTATGCGGTCTATGTGAAAAGGATTAACCCAATATCTTTTCACTTTCTTCTGTTTCCTATTACATTTCGACTGCGATTTTTGCGTAAAATGGCCAATTTTGGCGTTGCGGATCTCATAGTAACGAAGTTGTGGTGGCACAAAAATTAGGACTGAAACGTTTGATTGCACATAATATGCACAAAAATATGGCATGCTTAGAATTTCTCTATATCGAATGAGGAAGCTGTAGACATGGACACTAATGTAGAATAGCTTTTGGAATAATGCGTAGCGGCCTCGCTTTTTGTAAATTTTGCTTAACGTATACTGCCCGGAGGTGCTTCTATATTTGCAACTTTAAAAATGGATCTTATCCATCCAGACAACATAGTCCTGGTGGCAGTCTTAACTATTCCTGTTACTGAAATAAACAGTTGGTCTATGTTTACTTCTGATCTTCTCCTTTGAGAAGCCTGTATTAATAATTGTATAAGACGCACCGGACAAATACTAGGGTCCGGGTGACTTAACAAATGCCAACCAGACTGTTGATTGTAGCTGAGTCTGTTTTATACCCATGTTCCGGCCATAATATTATTTCCTTATCTTTTTGTAATAATTTGTCCTTTTTAATTAAAATGTTTACTAGAAAAAAACACACGCACACACACTTCACAGTGACGTAATACCGCTGACTTGCAGCACTACTAGAAAAAATCATAAAATTTAACCGCCTGTGTGGTCTAGTGGCTAAGCTACCTGTTTCAGACCTAGAGGTCCCGGGTTCGATTCCCAGCGGGGGGTACATCTTTGTGTGCTCAGTTTGGTTGGTGGTAGGGCTGTTAAGTCCGCCTGGCTAGCTACCATTATCTTATCTAAGTCTGTCGCCATAACAACGATGTTTATAGCATTGTTGTGTTTCGGCAGTTTGAGATAAGATAGCCAGTTCCTCAGTGAGGATTCCAGGTGAAGCGCACTTCCACCTTCGGCCTTATCGTCACTTACCATAAGGTGAGATGAAGACCAAGCGCTTACCCGATAAAAAAAATATTCAAGAGTCTTCTGGGGTTTCCGAGAGGTAGCTTAGCGGTTAAAGCAGTGGACCGGCAATCCAAAGGTCACGGGTTCGAATCCCGTTCGAGCATTCCAGAGACTGGTTGTTTTTTTTCTAGTAAACATTTTATTCTACAACTATATAGCATTGTGAATGCAAAATTTCAATAATAAAGATTTTTAATTAAACCCAAAATTGCAGAGAAAGATTTTCATAAAATGCGGGAAAGCACTTTTTTGAGCTCCTAGATTGAACTAAGTACTGTTCTAAACAAATGAAATAAAAAAAATAGAATGTTATCACTTATATAGTCTTAAAGTGCGTAGTGGCCTCGGAATTTTTAGATATCATTGATTTTATACAGAAAAAAAAATCTTATTCGAAACCAAAAAACTTCGAAAATTGCTTTAAGGTAACCGTGAATTTCTTCTATCTACGATAATATTATTGAGCAAAATTTATACCAGAATAATCGTTACTTCATAATGAATAAATATTTTATAATTAATTAATTATCCTATTTCGATAAAAACGATAAATACAACTGTAAAATTACTTCAAAATGCGACGCGCCGGCCGTCCGAACTCAGCTTATCCTCGCAAAAGGACATTTGTAATATTAAGCATGAATTTATTATCCTATTTCGATAATAACTATAAATACAACTGCTAAATTACAACAAAATGCGAAAATGGTCATTTTACGCAAAAATCACAGTCGAGATGTAAGTAATAGGCCTCTTAACGGCTACAGCTAAGCATACAATTTCAACTAAAGTTACGATTCTCTAAGCTAAAGCCTTGATAGCTGCTAGACACGGTTGGTAAGTATAAAGGATTACGGTATTATTATTTAGATAAGTTTAAAGGATACACATTAAATAATAAGGTAAGTAATTAGGTAAGGATTTAAAACTTTCCATTGTCGGCTGGACGACTATCCAGCGCAAGTGCTAGAGACCGACTGAGTAAATTTCTCTCCGGATTCAAAACGGAGCGCGTGTAGTCAATTACTTGCCGAATTTGGTTTTTTCCCGGGCCGGACTGATTCCGTATGCATGTAGTCCGAGCCTAACACTCGTAGTACTTCGCAGCAGGGGGGAGGTAGGAAGGGCGCGACGCGTAGCGTTTTTCGTAGTCTCTGGACCCGCGTTAAGGTGGGAGCGAGTCAAAGAATGGCCGTTGTCCTTTTTCCCCGAGGTGGAGTGGGGGCTGACTACGCGCTACGCGCTACGCTGCCGGTGTGGTGTGGGCAAGGAGCCGGTTAATTTATGGAAATTTACTGTGATTGATGCAAGTAAGATAGTCCTTAACACGTTTGCACTGACGGCTTAAAGTTGAATGCACTGAATTCACTATTTACGGAATAAAAATGCCACACGTCTGCTTACTACTGTGTCTCGGACGAAAGAGGAAAATGCGGGTTAATAACATTACACCACGCTGCTGGCCTATTGGGAATTGGTGGGTTTTAACGACTGCCATCTTACGACAACAATTTTGTGAAGTTTACTTTTCGTAGTTAGGTATCTTGTCTTTAATGATATTTTATATTTGAGATTTTTTTTCTACCAAATTGAAAAATGGTCTAAACCTCCCTTACAGACACAAATCGTTCCCACTTACAATACTATGTAACCCGTAACTTTATCATGATAGTCGTTTCAATTGATATGTGGAAAGCTAAAAATTTATTTTATACAATTTAAAAGTGCTTATCAATTAAACGTTTAATTGCGGCCGCGCACGGATCAGGGGGGTTACTCTTGAACGCAAACTCAATCTTAATACAATTCCAATGCGATTTATATGTATCGATATTGGGATAAGTAAAGATAATTCCGAAACGCCATATCGATAATAATTTGTTCAATCAATTTCCACGCAATTTAATTCCAATGTGGTGCTATTGTCGCTTACAAATGTGCCATTTGACATTTTTTAGATTTGTGATTGGAAATTGATTAATGCAATTCTGTTTCAAGAGTAGCCTACCAGAGCTTAATGAATAGAATTTCTATTGCGTCTAGTGGCATTGCGTCTTCATGAATAAACCTCTGACCAAATTTGGTCTGTGGAATAAACATGTTATGATTTATTCTCCCCCCAGATCTCCGTGTCGCTGTCGTCGCCGGCGGGGGGCTCGGGCGGGGCGGGGGGCACGGGCGGCGCGGGGTGCTCGCGCGCGTTCGCCGTGGCGCCGCTGTCGCCTGCCGTGACGCGGCTCGCGGTCACCATCTCGTTCGACACCAGCGTGCATGACGGGCCCGTGCTGCGGCTGCTGGACGATGAGCTGCCGGTCAGTTACAAACAGCGTTGCCAGACGTGCGATAATTATCGTAGATCCACGATAATTTCGAGGGGCATGCGATAAAAAATAATAATTAAGTATCGCACGATAATTTGAATCATTCGTCGACTTTCCACGATATTTTTTGTCAGTTCTACGATAATTTTGTGACAAACCTGGTTTAGCATCATTCGTTCAGTCACAGTTTGGAAATAACGAAATTTAAGGTACCACAGTCAGTCCTTTTTCTAGGCGATTAGCTTTTTTTTTTTTTTTAGCTCGTGACGTTGGATGTTACCATATTTGGAGTGCCCAGTCGTATAAATTCTGTATTTTTCAATGCGATAAAAACACGATAATTTTGCAGTAAATCTAGGATAGTTTTGACCTACGGATCTGGCAACACTGGTTACAAATAACAATACTTAACAACAATTTACAAAAGTTAGGTACCCTACTCAGCTTGATGTCGGGCTACCAAACTGGCACCCCGACACCATGCTGGCCCATTTCAGGTCATTTTTTAACCACTGCCATCTTACGACAATATATGCAAAATAAAATTCATCCAAACAGGCTCATTGTAAGTAACAATTTGTAACTACATCTTTCCAAGCGTCCTAACTAAGTACTTTTATTTATGTTAAAATTAAATTGTTGTATCAACATGACTAATAGGCAAAAATATTATCAAATATCTTTAACAAAAAACCAATTTATTTATTTTTTCATACGTTCCTGAAGGATAAAGAGAAGTACATGAAGTTGACAGTAGAAAACAAGAGGCTTCGATTAACGTGGGACCTGGGCGGTGGCGAGGCGACCCTGGAGCACCCGGAGCTGCTGCAGCCGGCCCACGACGACGCCGACCAGACTTCCTACCGCATAGAGATCGACAGGTAAGTCACCATGAAGACGATGACCAGACCTCCTACCGCATGGAGATCAAGAGGTAAGCCACAACGACGACGCCGACCAGACCTCCTACCGCATAGAGATCAACGGGCAAGCCACCTCAATGACGCCGACCAGACCTCCTACCGCATAGAGATCGACAGGCAAGCCACCTCGATGACGCCGACCAGACCTCCTACCGCATAGAGATGGAGAGGTAAGCCACCTCGACGATGTCGACCAGACCTCCTACCGCATAGAGATCGAGAGGTAAGCCACCACGACAACGCAACTCACCAACTTTGGTACAGACGCCAGCAGATCAAACTACCACAAAATTTTTAAATTTCTACAATAAATGTTGAACTTTAAACTTTTGTGTTATGGATCAATATCGATTGGACCTATTTGACAGGTTTGCATATGTTGAGCTGCAAGCGTGTGTACATCTTTTTTTAAGTAAGTGAGCTGGTGAACGAACATACGGCCGCTACAGCCCATCTACGTTTGTGATACCAATGGTGCAGTCGGCTTAACACTTTAGTACCATGTCGTACCGTTATAATAGTTTCACGATCGCGATCATTCCGAGCAAAGGGACTGACACGGGCTGATTATAATGATGATGTCTTTTTTACATTTACTTGAAAAAGGCGCAAATCACTGGATTGAATTTCATCGTATGCAAGTCCTCTCCACAGATCGCCACTTTTATTCAAGGGTAGTGCGTGAAGCGATTGAAATTAAGAAACATTCCAACAATTTCAATCGGGAAGATGGTCACAAACTATCATCAGCGTGGAATCCAGTGTTTGCAAAAACGCAACTTCGTTTTAGCTCGCAATCGGCTAACTATCAGAATAAGGCTTGTATACGGAATAGGGACACCGTTAGTGTTGTGTGTGACGGTAGTTGGTTAAATAATGTGACGGTGGATGAAGACTCTTCGACGCCAACGGAGGCGATACACCGCGACAGCAGTCAGCCCGTGACCACGGCCGGTGCAATTCGGTCGAAACGTCGGGTATAAAAGGTATGCGTAGGATGCCTTTACTAAATAGTTTTGCGTTAAATCCCGTTTATATATGTGAGCTATTAACTTGTTTGGTAGGATATGGAACACGGTGCACCTACACCTAGAGCGCATGGACGGCGGCAATCCAGTGACCGCCAGCAACACCAGCAGCGCCGCGGCCGCGCGCTTCACCGGCACCGTGCTGTGGCTGGGCGGCGGCGGCGGCGGCCGAGGGCTCACGGGCTGCGTGCACGCGCTGCAGCACGACGGGCAGACGCTGGGGCTGTGGAGCTTCAACGAGCAGCCGGCCAATGCGCAGTGTACCGGGTGCACGCAAAGGTATGGCTACCATGGTCCAGCTTTTTACATATTAGCTGGAGTTTGTTCACTGCTTAAAGATCTCAACCTCAATTACCTACGTTCTTTATCTTGGGTTTTTTACATTGTATTCAGTCACTGCCAGCCTAATATGTTGGTTGAGATAAGTAAATTTCGGTTTTGTTTATTGTGTCTATATACCGCTGATAATATAACTTGTATTACCGTTTGCTCTTTAAAAATACACATACATTCGTTCGCATACAGTCTCATGTTAGTGTTGTATCCCAAGATGGCGGCGCGGCAGCCGCGGCTCGCTGGCGGCGTTCTCTGGCGCGGGGTACGCGGAGCTGCGCGCGGGGCGCGGGGGGCGCGGCGCCGACCGCCGCCACTTCAGCGTGGCGTTCAGCTTCCGCACGCACGACCCCGACGCGCTGCTCTTCATGGCGCTCGACACTGCCAACGTGAGACGTACTCTTTATTAGTAGTACCTAGCAGCTAGAAGGCGCAGGCTTGCGGTCCGTTATGCAACTTTTTGCTGTCAAACATCTCAAGCTCTTCAGTTTTTGGAAGGCACGTAAAGCCGTTGGTCTCGGTTGTTGTCGTAAAATAACAGTCTTTAAAACCCACCAAGCAATGACCAGCGTGGTGGGTTATAGACAAATCTATACATGTGGCTGTTGTCTACATGGGAAGGCCTGTGCCCTGCACTGGGACGTTTATAGGCTAATGATGATGATAATGAAATATTTAGATCGGCAACTAAATCTGCTTAGTACTGCGGATGTACGTGGGTAATGCCACTGTTGGACATTCATTCCTTTCCAGTCCTCCTCCAATCTCCAACCGCCAGTACATTTTGTCCATATCGGCTCCTGTGACCGCCTTAACGTCATATTATGTCGCAGAACCGCTCCGTATCCGTGGTGATGCGCGACTGCCGCGTGGTGTTCCTGGTGCAGTACAGCGGCGCGCGGCTGGAGATCGGCGCGCGCTCGAAGCACTGCGACGGGCGGCTCGCGCACGTGCAGGCCGTGCGGGTGTTCAACAAGCTGGAGCGAGGTAATGTACCCAAGGCACTCGGCACGGGATGCTATGCCATGGAGGGATCCTATGGAGAGTTTCTTAAAAAGTTAGTTTTAACAACCAGTTCTGTTTAGTGTATTTATTTTAACTTACTTTGGACAGTTACCTTGGATTCACACCCAGGGTTACTGAATACTCCATATGCCGATTCAGAAACCGGTTGTATTAACAGATTACAGAAGCGATGACGCCGTCTGTTACGCTGCGGGAAACCTGCTAGCCGGTTCTGTAATGATTTTAGCCGTCCGCTGAATAGACGATCCTTATTTAATGATATTTTGACGTGACTGACACCAATGTGACGCAACCGAATCTCCTCAGGCAGCTTGCGCGTGAACGGCGAAGAGACCCTCGGGTCGGCGGAGCCCCCCGTGCAGTCGGCGGCGGCGCTGCCCGAGCTGGGTGGCGCGCGCTACTGGGTGGGCGGGCGGCCCCCCGGCGCCCCCCCGCCGCCCGGCGCGCCACTGCCGCCGCCGCTGCGCGGCTGTCTGGGCGCACTGGCGCTGGACCGGGCCGCGTACAACCTGATGGACACTCCCGCGCGGCATGGGGTGGAGCCGTCTTGCGATAATCAGGTAACTTACTGATGAGTGGAAGAACTTTGCCAGCTGGAGCGCCATACTCAATGATATATCCCTAACCTAGATGACGGATCTAGTACAAAAACCTAATCAAAAATGTTTTGTTCTTGTACAGTGATAATTGAATTTATAGTATAGCCAAATAAGTTTTCATGCGTAAGTTTTAAGTTTTAATTAAAATTAACAGTGTGAATCAAAACCATAGTGTAGGTACCTACAAACGATTACCTTAGGACTGTTTTTCTTGAATGCCATTATAATAAAATATAAATAAGTTTCGTTTTGGAATAATTGTTTTTGAGAAACAGTTTCTTTAACTTGGTAACTTTAATTGTTAAGATTTTGTAAGGTTCCAATTAGAGTTAAATGTTTGTTTGGATTAAATATTAAGTCCCTTTGGTGGGTTGAGTGTTAACTCAATAGTTGTTATGTAAATAAATGTTATTTATACGTTTGTATGGTTTTTCATAGTAGCTTTTATATAAATAAGTTACGTCTTCTATATTAATTGTAAGTTGTAATTACTGAGTTAGGTATATTTTGCCACCTAGACATATTTATACATATTTTGTTACAATGTCGGTACTCTCCTGCAAGGCTAAGATTAGGGCCGAATATCGTTGGCTATCTACGGCTGCAGCCTTGGTGGATTGACCAGATAGAAAAGAGGCGTTGCTTAATAGGTTTGTGGACCTGCCGATTCGCATGGCGGTGTGGATGAACAGTACGCTTTGTTCCTAGAGAAGTGTGTTGATCACGTCAAGACATTCTCGGAGGTGGATAATGATGTTGACCAATGCTACGAATTGTCAGATCGTATTGCCGAGGTCGCCCGCCCTCCACCAGGGCAAGGATGTGGAAAATGACCAATCCAAATCTTCGAGCAAGTCTATGCCCGCCTTGTGGTCACGCCTTTCTCCCCTTGACCTCCGTCGTTTTTCAGGGAGGCTCGACGAATGGGAGGGCTTTCTAACTTATTTAATAGCCTCGTCGATGCAAGGGAGGATTAGACAGCGGGACAAAAGCTCGCCTATCTTCTCACCGTTTTGGAAGGGGAAGCCCGCGAACAGGTGCAGCACCTAGCTCCCACGGATGAGAACTACAAGGTAGCGATAGATACCGTGACTCGGCGATACCAAAATGTGAGTAGGCTCGCTGACGCTCACGTCGCGATTATATTGGCCCTTCCCCGAGTCACAAATGTAATGCGCTTGCGAGTTGAGATTTTGAAACCCGCTCCTGGTCGCCGTTAACGCTCTTCGCAGTTTAAACCTGCCGGTTGAAGAGTGGTCATTTTTGTCGTGCTTGCGAAGTTGCCCGACAACTTGAAGGTGCGTTTTGAGCAACAATATGGTGGAGATAGCTCCACATACTTGCCGCCCTTCAAGGACCTCCTGAAGTTCATGGAGGATGCGTGTCGGTTAGCGGACAACTTCGATGTGGTTAGCCCATCTTGGGTAAGGGTTCGTGATCCCCAGACACCTTCGGGTGGGAGACCCGTCAGCCCCCTTACTCTTGAAAGCGATCACTATTGGATTGGATTGGTATTGTGAATTTTCGTATTTTTAAGTTACGACACCAGTGCTAATTTGGATTCATATTGGGTGAACTAAGTGGCATTGAGTTTTGTATTTTTTTCACTCAATATCTACGCAATATGAATCTTTGAAGCATGTGTAAAGGCTGTCAAAGCCCACCTTCGCCGCGTGATAGGAGACACCGTCCTCACGTTTGAGGAACTTGATACGGTGTTTTGTAAGAGTGAGCGGTTACCACTCTCTCCCATTTACCCGTGGATTAGCGTACCGTTTGTGACGGTCCGGGTCGGGAGGGATGTACGGAACCGAAGGCCGACCTCGGTTGCTGGCCTTGAAAGGCGCACAGCAGCGCCCGGGCAGTCGCGCTCGTTCCTTTGGACTCAGCGGTCCTTATAAGAGCATGGCTGCACTCCCGTTTTTTGAGGCAAGGGATTTTCTGCCTTACCCACGGCCGGCTGTGGAAGCTAACAGCCTATATCATCCGTAGATAGTATAGCTTTCCAACGGTGAAAGATTTTTATAAATCGGTTTAGTAGTTTCGGAACCTATTCAATACAAACAAACAATCAAATGTTTCTTCTTTATAATATTAGTATAGATAACTATTTTGAACGATTTTAATTCGATCAATTTAATGTAACATATATAATAACGGGCCGGGGTGTGGTCCGGCGCTACCGGTCAGTAGGGCCCGAGGTCGCTGCGGAAGAGAAAAGCTGCCGCTATCTCTGTCCTCCAGTTGACGGCTCAACTCGAAGCTATTTACAGCAGGCAACGCCTTGTCTCCCAACAGTCGATCCGCTCCGCCATCCTGGAGGGCGGCGGCTACATCGAGCTGCCGGCGCCGGCGCTGCGCCGCCGCAGCTGGCTGGCGCTGGCGTTCCGCGCGCGCGCCGCGCACGGGCTGCTGCTGTACCGCCCCGCCGAGGACAAGCACTACCTCGCGCTCATGCTGGTCGAAGGTATCAGCATCACACATACGTACTATCAACAAAACCGATGCAGTTCATACTATTTTCAAAAAAATTTGCTTGCACAAGATGACCATAGTTCCGCTTTTTGTTTAATATTGACCAATATCGACGAACCTTTTTTTTTAAAAGAAATAAAATTGTTGGCATGTTGTGGCCATAGGTACCTCATTCTGCCTTTTGTTTTCATTAATTGACGACAAACAAAACGTCTCTTGTCTTCACAATTTTATGATTTTTGAGTTAACAAGGGGATGTTGTAGCAAAAGTTTAAAACGATGTTGGGACAGGACAAATGCAAATGAAAATAGCCCTTAAGGTGGTACGGCAGATTTTGTTGATAGTACCTAATATTCACGACTGTTATCCTCTGTACCACCCCGCCGAAGACAAGCACTACCTCGCGCTCATGATGGCCGAAGGTATCAGCACATACATACACTCACGACTAATCCCTTAAGGGTTAGTCGGGGACTAGGCAATGAGAGCCGCAGATGCAGGGCACTGCCATAGTCCACGGCACACCGAATGACAACTGCACGTGTGCTCAGCGTGTCCGGTGGTAAGCCCATCACCTTTTTAAGCTGTCGGCTGCTCATACATGGTAGTTGTTATAAACCAAATGCGTGCAGTGGTGCCCTCCACAGTCTAACGCATACAATCAAGCTAACGATCGCATGCCGCTGAGCACAAACTTGCAGTCCCGTTTGATAAAACTAGTCTTTAAGGTGCAGTCTAGGTGGTTTTGGTGGTCTAAGTACCTGGTCAGTTATTGTGTCGTGGTATCGTGTGCAAGTGTTTCCAAACGTGAAGAGCAACAGCTCGTGGTTGTGGCGCGGCGTGGTCGTTAGAAGGAGCGCTCCTTCCTTCTCCGCTGTCCTGAGGCTGCTGATGGGACACTTGTAGTAGTTCTATATTTAAGATTAGGCTAGGCATATCTATCGTGCCATCCTAGATCCCGTGAATCGCGGACATAAGTACGCCCCAGCGTGTTGGCTGCAGTTAGGACAACGGGTATTCTTCAGTATTCTTCTATTCAGTACGTTAGTCGCCTTTTACGACACCCAAGACAGAATTGTGGGTTGATAGTATTCTTTTAATAATCAACCACCACCGCCACCGTCAGCATCAGTATCTAATCGTCCCACGCGTTCAACAGCACGTGGGAAGATGCCATAACCCTCCACGCAGGCCCGATGCGAATTTGTGGGTGGTACACTAGTGCATGATTATTGGATAACCCTACCATCCCACTGGTAGGCTTCATTGAAAAACATACATACCTACATATAATCACGACTATTATCCCCGATGGGTTAGTCCGAGACTAGGCAATGAGGCCAGCAAAAACAGTCCTCTGCCATAGTCCACTTTTCACCAAATAGCGACTGCACATGGGCTCAGGCGCTCAGCGTGACAGGTGGTGAGCCCATCGCCGCTCTATGCTGTTGGGTGTATGTGCAGTTTTTAGTCCGTTAGTCGCCTTTTACGCCACCTAAGGGAAGAGAGGGGTGGTAGTCTTCTTTCACCGCTACGCGAAACTGTTAAGGGTTAATAAGGATTCTAACATGAAGGTTTTGGTTCAGGCGAGTTGGAGCTGGTCGCCGCCGCGGGCAAGGCGGAGCTGCGCCTGCGCACCAACGGCACCCGGTTCGACGACGGCCATCTGCACGCGCTGCGGATAGTGAGGGCTCATAAGCAGGTAATTACGTGAGGTGTAACCTTTTGCTTTAGTTGAGTTGAATACTAAGCACAATACTAATAAATCCCCGAAGGGTTAGTCAGAGACCAGGCAATGAGGACAGAAAAAGCAGTCCCCTACTATAGTCCCTCCTCCTCGCGTCGTGCTCCTCATTACTGAGGGTCGTGACTCCCCCGCAGAATCACCCTCTCTCTGATTAGTGCTCTCCAACGGCTTCGGTCTTTGGCCCCGTGAAGGGCTTTGTGAAGGCTGGCCTAGACAAGATCGGACTTGGTCAGCCCATCTCGTGGGGCTGCGCCCTCTTGGTCGTTTGCCATCAACCTTGCCTGTCACCATCAGCTGTTCGAGGTTGTGACCATCCTTTCAAGCGATGTGCCCGAAGAATTCTAATATTCTGCGAAGACAGATGGTGGACAGCCTGGCTTTTACATTTAGTTCCCGCAGAATGGACGCGCATTGGTGCGGAAGGCAGTCCAAGAGATTTGCAACATCTTCCTCCAATACCACATCTCAAAGGCGTCGATGCGGCTTGTATCGGCCGATAGAAGCCGATAGAAGCCGCTACTATAGTCCACTTTTCACCAAATAGCGACTGCAGATGTGCTCAGCGTGACAGGTGGTGAGCACATCTGCGCTTTATGCTGTTGGATGTATGTGCTGTCTTTAGTCCGTTAGTCGCCTCCTACAACACCCAAGGTAAGAGAGAGGGTGGTAGTATTCTTTCACCGCTACGCAACACGGTTATTTCGGTGAACCGGTCCGTGTTTTACTTTATAGCTTTTAACATGATTCCTTGGAAACTTTCGCTATTTTTACAGTTTTAGACTTTCCTACACTGGCCCATGTGTTTGTTTTTCTTGTAAGTATATTAGCGGCCCGTCCGCGACTTCGTTCGCGCTTACTTAGAAACACCATCAATAGTAGTTCTGTCATTTTTACAAAGATCACGAGCTATTCCTCCTTTGTCGCTCTTTCTATTACAGAAAATCGAAATCAGACACAGGAAATCGGTGACGATACTTTATACTAAGTATGTAATGATTCGTTCGAAGTAGCTAAGTCTATATTGTCTTCAGCTAGAGCTGTGGCTTGACGACAAGCGTGTGGCGAGCGGCGCGCTGCCCGGCAACGCGCTGGCGGCGCGCGCGGGCGGATTGTACATCGGCGGCGCGGGGCCAGACCCGCCCGCGCACCCCCCCGTGCCGGACGCGGGGTTCACGGGCACCGTCGCGGATCTGATTGTTGATGACCAGTGAGTATCTATCTATAAAAAAAACTTCTACATGTTCTGATAACTTGATTTATTCTCTGCGTAGGTACTCAGAGAACAATAAAAAAATGTGATAGTTATAAAAATGGTTTTGCTCGTACGTGGCAGATCGGTGTCAAACCGTGGTTCTCAATGGTTTCTCTTCACACTCACGTTTTTCCACCATTCCTTCGGGCGTCCCGCAGGGATCTATTCTCGGACTCTTACTTTTTGTACCTACTTTCCATTAATGATATCGAAAAATGCTTTGTTCACTCACAATTCTTGTTGTTTGCCGATGACATGAAAATTTACAAAAAAGTTACAACACCAATTGATTGTCTTCTTTTTCAGCAGGATCTTGATAGGCTCAATCACTACTGCGTAAATAATAAACTTGAACTTAACATATCAAAGTGCAACAGTATCACGTTCAGTAGATCCCCTAACGTGGTACAGAATGGCTACACTATTAATAACCAATCTTTGCAACGTGTTGAATGCGTGAGAGATCTTGGTGTGGTTCTTGATTCTAAGCTCGTCTTTGATAAACACATTGACTTAATCACATCTAAAGCTTCTAAAACACTTGGATTTGTACTCAGAACAACTAAATATTCCAAGTCAGTAAAATCAAGTCAAAAAAAAGTAATAAGTAATAAAATATTTGACGTAAAAATAATAAATGTTTTCTTTTTTTAAATACAATTTTTTGCCTGCTTTTTATAACCTAGTTCTAGGTGCGTGCGCTCACCCTCGAAGCGACGGCGCGGCGGCGCGCTGTCATTGGTGCCCGGGGTGAATAATAGCGGTCACGCGCATGCGCTTTGATAACCGCGATAGGTGACAATAATTTTAGCTTTCTTAAGGAAAAGTTGAAACAAAAATGTAAAAAAAATATAAGTATGTTTTTTATTTCATTATTTGGTTATACTGCTGCTTTAGGATCACGTAAAAAAATTGGCGGGGGGTCCAACATTAACCCTGTATAATTTGTAGTACCTATTGTCAAACAATTACTCCATCAAAATTCTTTCTTGACACGTACGCTTGAGGAACCTGACCTTTGTACAGACGCCAGTCAGACAACCTACCTTATAATGTCCAATTTCTTCAATAAATTTTGAACTCTATGTTTTGGTTACAACGGTCAATATTTTGACGACCTCCTTGGTGGAGTGGTTTGCACACCGGTTTTCATGGTGTCGCCATCTCTGAGGTCCCGGGTTCGATCCCCGGTCGGGTCAATTTAGAAATTATTGTTTTTCTAAATTGTCTCGGGTCTGGGTGTTTTCTATGTAAAATAAGTATGTATTTAAGGGTGGATTCGACCAAACTGTAATAAGACTTATTCCGAGATTGGTCTATACAAATTCAGCGTTTAATCTAGGTATAAGACCTTATTCCAGTTTGGTCGATTCCACCCTAAGTATTTTAAATGTTTATTCGTTGTCTAGTAACCATTTAACAACAAGTTTCATAACGAAGCTTCTCTTGGGCTAGATAATTAATTGGTGTGAGTGTAGGAAAGTTTTATTTATTTATTTAATATCGATTAGAATAAATTGTCAGTTTTAAGTAGATTGACCTGCTATCGTGTGCAATTTATACTTACGATAAATCAATCACGTGTTGTAATCCGTGTCGCCCGCAGGCTGATGGACCTATCGTCGGCGGTGTCGTGGCGCGGCGCGCAGCTGGGGCGCGCCGAGCGTGCGCCGCGCGCCGCCGCCCGCGCCGAGCCGCGCGCGCTGCAGGCGCCGCCCGCCGACGGCGCCGCCTGCGAAAAGGTACGCACCGCTAAGTACTTTTATCGATTTAGCTCCACAACAGACGGAGTTTTATACTTTACCCCCATAGGAGGGTGAATTTTCAAAAATCGTTTCTTAGTGCTCAGTGTGCTTGCCTACACTATAAAGAATTTGTATTTGAAAGTATTTTATTTATTATTTTTATAAAATGTAACAAAAAATGTTAACAAAATTTCCACGAGCAAAACGAACCTGCACCAGGCCTCCGTCACTCTATATACTTGCGCGCTATAATTACCTACCGCCCGGCCGAGCGGTCTCGGGCCGTTTGCGGACCAAATTCAGTGCGGTTTTCGCAAGCGAAGCGCATGCACGTTGTTCAATTTTAATTGTTCCATTCGTTTCTACGCGTGTCTGGTGCCTTATGTGCAGTAGATGGGTCTGTTGTGCAGTAGTAGTTTTTTAATTTACCTACACACTGACCTCTATTTACTTTTGATGATGATGTCAGCACCAATTTATAAAAAAATATATTTTATAAACGATACAATTTTAAACTACCACCTATAGTCAGAACATATTCACAGTTCTCAGTAAAATAGACACAAATAGTTATTTATGTTAATTTAATTTTATCGAAGAGGCAGCCCTACGATTGCTGTGGGATCGCGCGGTATGTTAAATATTAATAGGCTAATAAAGCAGTAGGTATTGGTAATTTTTTACTGAGTGAAGTATCGGTAACTCTTCTGTAATCTGTGCCTGCACCCTTATGGCAATCCGGGGCAGGTGCTCTTCAATATTTTCCAAACTGTAATTTATTCCCCACCTACCTACTTGAGGTAATCATTTTTTGAACGTTTCGTTATTTTCGAACTAAAATAAATAAACTAACCGTCGCCAGCCGTCGTCGTACACCGTGGAGGCGGGCGCGGTGAAGTTCGGCGACGCCCCGTGGTCGCACGCGGCGCTGCGCCTGCCGCCGCGCGCGCCGCTAAGGGACCTCAGCGTCACGCTGCAGTTCCGCACCTTCAAGCCCGACGGGCTGCTGCTGCTGGCGCCGGTATGTACGGCACCGTGGACACAAACACCATGGCACCAAACTCATGAGTCTAAGCCGTGCTCCTAGCTTTTACATACACCCATTTTCACGACTATTATCCCCGTAGTGTTAGTCATCGGAGGCCAGGCAATGAGGACCTCAAAAATAGTCCACTGTCACAGTCCACGTTTCACCAAACAGCAATTGTACATGTGCTCAGCGTGACAGGTGCTAAGCCCATCGCCGCTCTATGCTGTTCCTAATTTTTAGAAACTACCAATAACTACCCGTAACATTTAGAACTTTGAAGTGTCACTACTACTTTCATCATTCAGTAATTTCAAATGGCATGAATGAAGGAAGTAGCTGTTAGTAATTCCATTCACAAGTTGGATCTACTTCATCATCATTCAGAACTTGTGAATGGTGGTACTACTAACTACTTCCATCATTTAGAACTTTCAAGTGACATTACTACTTCCATCATTCCCCTTCACCACTAGCTTCATAATTTGTTTAAATTCGTAGGGTTCAAAGACGAAACCAAAGCATTACCTGGCGCTGGTGATCCGCGAGGGCCGGCTGCGGCTGGTGGCGCGCGGCCGCAAGCGACGCGAGCTCTCGCTCGTCGCCTTTGTCGCGGACGGCACCTGGAGATCGGTCAGTAGCATGACATTAAACCTTGACTATGTTCCTGCATTTTTATTATTGTATAATATTATGTTAGTCAGTAATGTAACTATATTTATTTTATTATTGGCTATTGTAGACGTGCTGGGTGACTTGTCTTTAAGTAAAAGAGGTACTAATACCTACTACTTAAAATATTGAAGATTTTTTCCATAGTAACTTGGATTCCGAGAAGTTTCATTATACCTACTGGTGGCGGCCGAACCATCTCTGAGGTTCCAATTCCCGTAGAGCCCATTTAGTTTTTCAAAATTTTATTCGCGTCTGGGTGTTTTCCATGTTTGTTCTTTATCTTACTAATTAATAATTTAGAACAAGTTTCAAAAAGAAGCTCAACTCGGATAACTGGTGTGAGCGTAGTCATTTTACACTATAGCAGGTACAAATGTTACCCACACATAAGATTATTTTATACCATGGCGAGTGCTCTGAAGAACTCTTTGACCTCATCCCTCGTCTCCCATCCTCCAATAGGAGTACGCGTGCTGCTCTCCGGAGTCACGAATTCAGTCTCTAATATTCCATCACGCACAAAGAAATTTGGTGACTCGTTTCTTTGTCGCACCTCCAATAGATGGAATAGTCTACCAGCACACGTATTTCCTCCTACCTATGACATAGGGTCCTTCAAACGAGGCGTGGAGAGGCACTTTGTGGGCCGGCAGAGTGAGGGTGACTGATGCTATACGTCTCTTACGCTGCACCAGTGGTCCTCGCGCCTGGACTTCACTTCCACTTAACATCAGGTGGAGTGGGGTCATTTGCCGGGCTTAATAAAAAAAATAAAAAAGACGGGATTTAGCGCAAAACTACTTAGTACCTAAAGGCATTCTACGCATACCTTTTATACCCGACGTACGGCCGAGGTGCACCGGCCGTGGTCACTGGTGGACTGATAACTATGTGCCTTCGCACACGGCGTCGTATCGTAATCGTATCGTAAGCGTATCGTAATACGCGCGTAGGACGAGCGAGAGCATACGAGCACGTACATTTTCAAACCGTAGGAAACACCGCTTCGTGTGCGAATTTGTTTTAAAATGTACGTGCTCGTATTGCTCTCGTCCTACGCGCGTATTACGATACGCTTACGATACGCCGCCGTGTGCGAAGGCACTATGTGTGCATAATGGAACGCGAAAGTTTAAAAACGAATGTCACCGTTGCAGGTGACCGTGACGGTGTCGCGCACGCGCGTGTCGGTGTCGTGCGGCGGGGCGGCGGCGCGCGCGGCGCTAGCGGGCCCCGCGCGCGCCGCCCGCATGCACGTCGGCGGCCTGCCCGCGCCGCCCGCGCCGCGCACGCTGCCGCCCGCGGTGAGTAGGAACAACTGGGGACCCACAACTCAACCTTGTGGAACTACTATTGTAAACTAGTCACTCGAAGTCACCTGCTTTTTTCAAAGGCAAACTGCGTTCGCATCTCTTGACTAGGTCCTAGTTTGCAACAACTATTATTCCATTAAATACTTAAATATTATATTGTTTATTAGTAGGTATATATTTATTTTTATATTGAGTAGGTATTTTAATTCTATTTTTTTTTATTTCATATTTGTTTGTTTCTGGTGCACTGCTTGTCGTTCTTTTTCTGTTGTCCTATACCGCAAAGGTTGTCTGGAAGAGATCGCTTTAAGCGATAAGACCGCCTTTGCCCGCATTCGCTTTAGTATGCTTATTTTATGTTTTCTGTATTTTTGTGTGTGCAATAAAGCGTTTTATCTATTTATCTATCTATCTAGTGCGACAATAAAAATATAGGTTTTTGAAAATGTTAGTTCTATTTCCATGTCGTGTGACAGCGCCTATCAAAAACGGAAACACAGATACAGGAGTCTGCTCGCTAGCGATCGTTATTATTTATTTTCTATTAGACTAGAATTCTTCTCTCTATGCGAATATCCGGACATCGAAAGTCTTTGAAATCAATCAACGCGCATAGGTCCTTTTGGCTTTCATGTAGAAAGGCTTCTGGCCTCTAGCCTAAACGTCTCACTGCTAGGCCAGAGCCTAGCAGCGAGTCGTTTATAGGATAATAGATAAATGATACAGGCTTATCTATTACACATTTTTAAACATTTATTTTGTATGCAATAACAATATTTATTGTATAATCGTAAAATCTCTCCCGTGGTAAGATCGTGCGCCTGGGCGGGTTCGTGGGGTGCGTGCGACGCGTGACGGTGAACGGGCGCGCCGAGGACCTGGTGCGCGACGCGCGCGACCACCACGCCGTGGGCCAGTGCTTCCCGGACGTGGAGCAGGCCGCGTACCTGGCCGGTATGAAAACAACCAAACAAAATTCACAACTAAAATTGACATTTGTGTCTATAAAAATATTGTGTAAAAATCTATTTAATCCTGTTAAGCTACCTCTAAGGTGGGACTCTAACCCACGTCTTCCGCATGAGTTTGTAAGTCCTAGCTGAGGTGCTCTTTCCTTATCTAACCTTAGTATATTTGAGCTTTGTATAATAACGCAAAAAACATCAAAACTTACTGAATAATATGGACAATCTCCGTGGTCGAGTGGTGAGCACACTAGTTTTGGCGTGTGTCGTCAATCGTCATCTTTTTTAGATGTGATGGGCTTGCTCTTGGTCATGTTCTTATCCGTAGGATTAAGAAGAGACGGACGATGGAGCGAGCTTGCCCAGAAGCAGCCTATTCAGTATAAAAATAACTGTTTTTCTAAATTGATTTGTGGCCTGGGTGTTTTCTTTGTATAATAAGTACCTACGTCTATCCGTTTACTAACCAATATAGATTAATTAATGTGAGAGTGGAAAATAGTGAATAGCAGTTGAATTGTGTGGTGTCAGGTGACGCGTACGGGCTGGTGCGCGGCGCCGACCTTGCGGGCGAGGTGCGGCTGCGGTTCCGCAGCGCGGCGCCGCGCGGCCTGCTGCTGGCCACAAGGACGCTGCTGCTCGAGCTCAGGGACGGCAAGGTAACTCGCCACTCATAAGCATCTTGCATGTCTTACATGTAAAGATTAGGGGCAGGAATATCAATATCTTTATTATTGAATTCACAATGTTAGATATGATATAATAAAATGTATACTAGAAAAAAAACAAGAGAGTGCAACAAGAATGAACAAGAGCCAAAGCTCATGGGTGCGATTCCCATTCGAGCTTTCCTGAGACTGGTTGTTTTTTTTTCTAGTAAACATTTTATCAGGAATATAAATAAGTAAGTAGGTACCTATTATCCAGTATAAAATGTTACACTAAATAGTAGGTAGGTACTGTTAAAAAATTTCGGCGTACCACAGGGAAGTTATACCAACTTTAAGGAAGGAAGGAATAGGAAACCAATATTATTTCAATTCAATTTTGTGGATAATACTCGTACCTACCTAAGTATTCTGTGATAAGGTGCCTCTGTTGCTGAGTGTCTGCGCCGCATTAGACCTCACAGAATGTGAGTGAACGCATCTGATTATGCCTACGCAGAGAATCACTACGTACAGGGAACGCTTCGGAAGCCAGCACGCCTCTCAGCCAATCGGAGACGTCGCTGGCACCGCTGCCCCGCACCCCTGCGTCTCGCTATAAAATGTCGCGTCATAGGCCAAGCGGGCCTCTCTTTCCCACTTTCTATTGATTGTAACTCATCAAAATTCACTACGTTGGAATGAAAAGTAAACGCGTTTAATAAAAAAGAGCATTTTATTCAAATCACATGCATCAGTAACTTTAATCCAATTTTATTTGTTCCATCATGAACACTGAGCAAGAAAGTTGGTAGAAACAGATTCCGGGATCCGGAGGTGTTGAGGTGTTGTGTGTGTATCGTTTTGTGCACTTGCGCAGGTGGTGCTGAGCCGCTACTCGGCGGGCGGCGAGCGGGGGCGCGTGGAGGCGTGGGGCGCGGGCGGGCGCGCGCTGTGCGACAACCGCTGGCACGAGCTGGCGCTGCGCGGCGCCGCGCTCACGGTGGACGCCGCGCCGCCGCGCCGCATGGCGCCCGCGCTGCTGCCCGACCCGCCGCACGAGCAGGACCTCTACCTCGGCGGGCTGCCGGGTAACTCCTCTGCCCTGGCTTATAGTCACCTACCACGTGTTCATCTATAGCGATCATTTGTAGCGTTTCGGTGTTCTGACCCTCGATCAACAATACCAACTAGATAACGCGTCACGTACAAAATCAAATCTAAATTATTATTTTTTTTATTTATTTATTTAAGGAAAACATACAGCATATTATACACTTGTAAAACAGAAGTTAATAAACATTTCGTTAACCAAAAAAGTTTCCACAAATGTAAACAACACAAATTAGCTTAACATTTACTCCTCAACAATGAAGACCTCTACAAGTTACATATTTAACTTAATCATAACATTTTTATTTTGCTATGAGAAATATTAGAAATATTAACTACAAGTAAGTATAACGACAATAACCTCTCTCATAGTCTCTCAGTCACTAGCAGATGACAGACACCCCTTAACAATGCTTCTTTTGAAAGAGCCAATTTTTTCGAAAAATAAATCTATTTCCTTAAATCTATTATTAAAATTACTAGGTGCACGAACAAGGAATCTATTTTTTGCATAATTAGTCTTAAAGGATGGTACCTCAAAAACTTTAGGTGACCGTAAGTGTATTATAATTATGTCCACGTGAATAAATACTTTTTCAAAGCAATAAATTACTCCTGTCACTTAAAAAGGAAAAAACGTCAATAGCATTTAGTAGTGAAATCAACTTTGAGGGGCAACAAATAAAGTACTTTTTCCTGTTATGACTTGCGAGAAAATAAGAGCTCACTTCTCCAGTGCGCTCTTATTTACCGAGACACCTTTTTAGCGCCGACCTGACATCTAGTTGTATTGTTGATCGAAGGTTCTGACAGTTAAGAGTTGGAGAGACTGCGAAGGCGGCGCCCTCTATCTGCTCTGACTTGTAGTCACCGACCACGTGCTTATTCTGTCGCCACAACGGTAAATGTAGCATTTCTGTGTTCTGACAATGAAAAAAGTTACTGAGCTTTCTCAGTAGTTGAGTGTTTCAAATTAAATGCCACTCCATTTTCAGCCTTATCATCACTAATCATAAGTAAGATGAAGGCAGAATGCTCTCCATTGGTATCATTTCTTTATAAGTACCTAATTACTATAACGTTGCCATACCCATTAGTCTTAACGTATACTTGATTTCAATGATGCAGGCCGTCGTCCAGCGGGTCAGTATATAAGGTGACTGCTAGGTAAGGCTGGTCAGGTCAATTGTTTTAAACATGACAAAAAAGGAATTCGTGTTTTTTTCATTTTTAATGAAATAATTCATTTTGTGAATTTTAATTGGATAGTCTTTGAGTATCTAATTTATTTTAAAGCATAATATGGCCGTCTGTTGACCCGTCCGCGTCAGTTCGGCAATAAGTACCTACGTTGACGGGTCAACAGACGCCCGGCCGGCCGTTGCCCCCGTCAGCTGGGCGATAAGTACCTACAAAAAAACACGAATTTCTTTCATGTATAAAACACTTGACCTGACCAGCCCTTGAATTTTCTTGCGGTTTCCAGCAGTCGCCTTATATTCCTGAGTGGTAGAGCCAGGCTGTGTTGCAGCACGCATTGGGCCGGCTCGCCCGGCGTAATACCACCCTCTCACGAATATTCGGCGTGAAATAATGGCACTTGGTGCTGTTGTGTTTCGTCCGACCAGTGGGGGTTCCGGAGGCCCCTCCCCCCACCCCCCTCCTCCCATTCCTATTCCTTCCTTAAACCTATTCCTCCCTTTAAGGCCGGCAACGCGCCTGCGATTCCTCTGGTTTTGCGGGTGTCCATGGGCGGCGGTGATTACTCTCCATCAGGTGACCCGCCTGCTCGGTTGCCTCCTTCTTTTATAAAAAAAAAATTGGTTGCCTGTAAAGTCGGTTTTACGGGCGAAGATTTTACGTGACGTCTTTTTCTCGGTAGAATATTTATTGATATGAATATAATTAAATTGCACAATAGGAACAAGGAATTGAATGAAAATAAGAATTGCACAAATTTTAACTATAGAAATATTTTTTTTTTTTTGTTTTTTTTTTTTTTATTATTATTTTTTTTTTTTTTTTTTTTTTTTTTTTTTGTTTTATTTTATTTTATTTTATTTTATTTTGTTTTATTTTGTTTACTAAAACATTGTACATGTAAACTTAAACTTAACTATTTAGTGGGAGAGAGACGCAAGGCATTCGGCGGGCCTCTCTCTCGTTCGGTGACTCATCGTTACGTTCCCGACGAGCGTTACACTTTTTCATAAGTGTCTCCCAGCTAACCTAATTTAAGACGTTGTCACGTCAATATATATATATATATATAGCTATACCTTCCTGTCCCTTGCGATTGCAGAGGGCACGGCGGAGTGGCCGGACGGCGGGCGCGAGAACTTCCGCGGCTGCATCGCCGGCGTGGTGGTCGGCGGCGCGGCGCGCGACTGGCCGCGCATGAGCGCCACGCGCAACGTGCTGCTCGACTCCTGCCCGCGGTGACCGCCGGCTGACCGATGGGTAGCGGACGCTTCATGTTATTGTTAACGGGATTTTTACCATGCTTTACGTATGAAGGACTTAGCTCGCACACTAGCGACATGAGTACCTACCTACCTAAACGCCTAGCTAGGTACCTACCTACTCTTTTTGTTCTGACTAGTTTTTATGTGTTATCAGAATTCAGCATCCAATATTTCGACACAGTTGGGTACATGTGCTGTTGTGATGCGGATGTTGAAATGGCATCATTGGCAATGGCAATGGCAACATTATTAGGCATTCTTTATGTTAGGGACCATGATTGGAAAAATCTGTTGTTTAACGAATTTTTCGCTGCTCCACAAGTACCTACCTAATATGTTTTGTGTAAACCTAGCGAAAACAAACTTAAAATGATCGCTCGAGAGTTATAGGGTTACAGGAGTACTAGAATATTATTATAAGATGATCAGCGATCTTCATCAAATTGTCTTCTTAACTTTTGAAAGGTTATGCGTCACTTGTCTAAATTATTTGTAAAATATTTCAACAAGAACTATTATTGAAACGTGTATAACTCCTGTATTGACAAACGCAAGTCTGTAATGTGCCTTATTCAATCGTAGACTAAGTAAATCTACCAAATAGCGCCGTTAGTTAAGCTTCATTTCCCTAGTACATAAAATAATTATTGTACTCGTGTAAACTGCACTGTATTCTTGTATGGTTGGAATTCCACAATAATACAATGCAGTAATCCAAAAGTAACAATCCAAGTAATGTAACAAGCTCAGTTGACATGAGTGACCATTAGAGGCTAAATGTAAATATTTATTTAACAGTACCTAACATCACCTTTATTTATGCGGGCAATACTCAATACTCATGTACATAAATGAGGTACTTAATATTATTACCAGTATTCGTAGTTCTATAATTGTATCGTGTAAATAATAATTAAATTCTCGTTATTATTATTTTCAGTAAATTTTACATTCACCGAATAACATGCAAAAATTGCAAGTAAAAATATTGTAATTTCACTTTCGGCTAAGGAAATAAGTTACTACTTTATCAACTAATTTGTAATGTTTTAGTCACAATTGTAAGAATACTGAAGATTGCATTTAATTATTTGTAGTCACTAGTAATAGCTCGTACCGACAGATCACTGGAGTGTACATACATAAATAGGTTTCAGCTTTAATAGTTAACGGACGGACGATTTGTATTGCAGTCACAAAATAATCTATGAAGTCGTGTTCAGTAATTTTAATCATTATATTGATGTTAAGTATTGGGCCAAGTCAATATGGAAGAAATAAATAAATGAAAAAGTACTTACAGTTTACTATAATTTTAAGAACAAGGAATCCTTCCTTTTACTTAGTCCAATACAGATAGATCCACTGTACATAATAGAATAATAAGGTTAATTTACGTCACTGTAAATATTATATTGTACGTATTTATTTAACTGCTTTCTAAGGATGAAATAAATAAAAGTCTAATGTGGCAATAAAAAACATTTATTCAAAGTTCCACGTCTTACATACATTACATATGTTCCGATCGGCCTGCGGCGGGCTGGGCCATGCTTAATGAACTAAGTGTGCCTTCTGCGAGTTAACATTATTCATTCAATCCGTATGGTATCGAAGAAGCGCATTAAAAAAACAGGTCAGTGTAGCAAACTTTAATCCCATACAAACTCAATCGATTTTTAAAAATCTCGTACTAGGTACCTACTCAGGGCCCTGATTCTGTATCGCAATCTATAGATTCCACACCTAAACCTTACCGCGCACAAACGTCGCGCACAAACGTCAACGCATACGTTTTTGGGCAGATATCATAACCTTTTAAGGAATTAACGTGGTTTTGAAACGAGGAATCGTTACAGAATAAGGGCCCAGTACCGAAAATGCAACACCGACCATCGAATTACCATCGACTAATGACACATTGCGTAGATTATAGTGCAACGAGTTACATTGCAGCAAGCAACCAACGTCTGATCGGATGAGCAACCCGACGGGACGGTTGCATCTTCGGTGCTAGGTCAACACACTTAAACACAAAACCGGACGATGGATAATTACGTAAAAAGACAAAAACGCCGAGCCCGCCACAGACCAGTGCAGTGCCTGATTATGCTATTTTCAAACGTCTATAATAGTGTCCCATCGAAATGATATTGTCAAATTTCAAAATCAGATCGCTGGCACACGATTAAAAACCTTTTTTTACAGCATAATCGAAGACACAGGCGTATTCCTATATAACAAACCGGTTCAAACAAAACCCACTGCCAACACCAGGAACTACGCCCAAAACACACACAGCTTTATTCAGCCGAAGACTTAAGGTCGGTTGTTTCTTGACTTCTACTTTAATACATAAAACAGCTGGTAAGGTGATAAAATGTTTCAAGTTTTAGACATTGTGGCTCTGTTGAGAACATAGTTCGCGGTCGGCACGGGGCAATCCTGCATTTGTTTCTGACAGAAGGAATTGCGGCTATCAAAGCGAACAGGGAATGACTACTCGGTGTTGCCATAATATAAAGTTATTTTACATCCAAACCTCCAACCCAGGTGATTAGTTTCTCGAATGCCAGCAATGAAAATGCCCAGCACACAGGTTTTACACTTATAGAAATATATTTAGAACACTCATCTATTAATATCGTAAGACACTGCATTTTGTTACCAACTATGTCTACTACGTCTACTGGCGTCTTTTACGGAATTATTTTATGGACAGACACTTTGTGATAATTTATAATTATGTCATGCGGCTATACGGCGGTATAACTCGAAACAAAATAATTGGAAATATATCTTTGGGTAAAATTTATCACGACATAGAATACGTAAATACAACATAACATACATACATAGGCTTATTAGAAAATTACGAAAAAAAATCATACAATATTGCTAAGACTGACAGAAGCAATAATTAGCTACATGCCCCTTTTCACTACGAATAACATCACAATTTTATGTAAATCGTATAATTTGTCACATTTCTATAGTATAGTGTATTTATAATTATATTTCTAGAACATATGAAATGAGATTAAAGTTTAAAATGAAACTATCTTACTATTATGGCCAAGATTACGATTTAAAGTTGCTAGATAACAGCGCTGGAAAAAATATAATTTAATTTTAAATTGTTGCAAATCAATTAAATTCAATCAATTAAAAAGTTATACATTTTCTATCATTTAGATGGACTAGTAACTATACTTTTTTCTAATAATTTATAGGATTAAATTCGATGATGATACATACTGCAATGTAGATTATATTTAATTACTTTTTATTGGTGTCACAATAATTATCCGCGTTTTGAAACAAATCCTTGAGCAATTGTTAATATTACAGTCTACTCGCCAAAAAAATATATAATACATATTTTTGCACGACAATGATTAGTTTTAAATTGAAATTGGTCAGCTACATACAGCGAACAGTTAATGCGTTTTGCAAACTACAGTACAGTTGCCCAATATTGTTGTTACTTTTTTATGTTGGCAACTCTTCGTTTTCAAAACGCAGCAACATTTGTTTCCACGCGCTATCATGATGGTTGCAAGGTGAGCCAGGGTGTGACCGTTATATTAGTGAGTGTACGTTGATTGCGCAATCGCAAAACTATAAATCTGCTGTTTAACTTTAACTGTCCGACTGCCACTGCTTTTAAACCTGGAAATTGTAAAATTTAATAATTAGATTGATTTTATATGTGACCCTTCTCCCTGATATTATGGGGCGTCTAGAGGTCTTAAAGATGGTTATAGACTACTTTTACCCCGAAGGCGCGGGCAAAAGCTACTTTAAAAATAAATTCAAGTTAGTTTTATTTCATGGATATTTACCGTAAGTAAACAAAGTAAAATCGCTGTACTGCCTCTCTGGACAAGTGCTCAACCCCTGTATATTTGTAAGTCGTCGTACACAGCTGTATACTATACCAATTGCTAGGGAAAACTACGGCAGCACACGCGCATTGTAGGACGTATGACGAATAGACAGGGGTTGAGCCCTTAGCCATTTATGTAGGAGGGTCTCACCTGGCGGCGGCAGGCGCCTACATGGAGAGGTACCCGCGCGCGTTGGCGCGGCGGCGCGCCACCAGGTAGGCCACCAGCACCGCCAGCACCATGGCCGCCAGCCCGCAGCCCACCGCGATCGGCACCGTGTCGGACAGGTCGCCGCCGCCGCAGTCGCGCGCTGCAAACCACGCAACTTTACACTAACACACAATGTCCGTGACCCCAGCGGGATAACCCCTTCAGATCGGCTTCAAATTACGCACCGATTTAGTTGATAATATGTTTAAATTTGTTAGCAAATACCAAAATTTGTTGATCAATATTTATCGAGATATCCCATGTTAAAGGGTATCCCGCTGGAGACACGCTCGTCAAAGTTATTTGACCTAAAACGATCGAACTCGAACGAAATTGTAAACAATCAAATAAGTGGAACGCATACGATGATTTACACAAAAAAGTCATGAAATCCGATGATACTAAAAATATTATTGTTGTTTGTTTAATAATGTATGCCGCGATTTAAATGATCATTACAACATAACGTTATTCTAGGTGTCAAATAGAAGGATTGTTAACTTATTTATTTTCTAAAAATTAAAAAGAATTGTATGTACTTATCTGTGTTTTTCAATTAAGTTCTTGAATTTTGTGTTTTCATTTCAATTATTATCTGTATATTTAAATTATAAAATAAAACTACTATGAATAGACCTCCAAAATGTAATTTTATTTGGTTTTTTCTTCAAAGATAACGAATCGTTGAAAAAAAATATTTGAGCGTTTTTTAACGCAAATAATCAAATATTACGAATAGTTTTACCTTCTTAGAAATAGTAATGTAGTGATATTGTGTAATTGATGTCCCGCAAAAAACCCGCTTTAAAACGATTAAAAGAATGATCGAAATTATTTAAAATATGCAGTAAATTTGAGTACAATAGATTTATATCATTTTTCATCTTAAAGTTGCTAAAAATACCTAAAATCTATTTTGGTCGTGCCGTGCCACAAAGGTACTGCTTAGCACGACCACGGCCTATATGTAATAACAGCAAAATATGAGAGTACATTTTTTAAACTCTATAGAGTTTACAAAAAGGTACACTCATTTTCATGAATATGTACCACATTGAAATTAAGGTAATCATTCGTGGTCGTGTTGGGAATCATCACACCCGCCATCTTGGTCTTTATAAGGAATCAACTTAATTTGGTCGGCTTATACGCGTACTTTTAGTATGAAAAAGTTATAAACTTTAATTTCTCCTAAAATACTGTAAGTACTTAGGAAACTGAAAAGTAGCAACTGGATAGATTTTTACATCATCAAAATCTTGGCTATAAACTAGCTACTTGCTCCACTCCCGTGGAAAAACCATGTTTAGGTATTAACACCGTGACTCCAGAGGGATAACCATATTTAGAGTTATATCTCAGGATGTAGGTACTGTAGCTAGAGTTCTCGTTTTTGTCTAACAAATTTTCTCTCAGACTCAATAAAATCTTCACCAAATTTCATGAATGTAGCAATATTCAGTAATGTAGTTTCTTCTTATATCTCAACAAGAACTCACTTTTCGGAGGAATTTTGACAAAAAGTAGGTATTTGATTACTCGGTAATTACAAAGGTAGAATCCTGGAATTTTCACTGATGGATTCGTAATTGAATCAACAAAAACTTAGCACAATAACTATATTAGTAGCGTGTCTCGTTCCTGCTCGTTTTAGGTAAAATAACTTTGACGAGCGTGACTCCAGCGGGATACCCTTTAACATGGGATATCTCGATAACTATTGATCAACAAATTTTGGTATTTGCTAACAAATTTAAACATATTATCAACTAAATCGGTGCGTAATTTGAAGCCAATCTGGTAGGCTACTCTTGAAACAGAATTGCATTAATCAATTTCCAATCACAAAACTAAAAAAAGTCAAATGGCACTTTTGTAAGCGACAATAGCGCCACATTGGAATTAAATTTCGTAGAAATTGATTGAACAAATTATTATCGAGATGGCGTTCCGGAATTACCTTTACTTGTCCCAATATCGATACATATTAATCGCATTTGAATTGTATTAAGATTGAGTTTGCGTTCGAGAGTAACCCCCCTGAAGGGGTTATCCCGCTGGGGTCACGGACATTAACACACACCAGCAGACTAACTCAGAAACACCGACATACTTCAGCCCTTTTTAAACAAAATATCTACAAATCATTTACATACATAGGTAGCCTAAGGGTTAGTCATGGACTAGTCTCTGACTAGTCCATGTGGAGCGTAGAAACAGTCCACTGCCATTGTCCACGTTTCGCCAAATAACAACTGCACATCTGCTGCGTAGACATTGATTCTCTCAGTGTCTTCTACCGGAATTACTACGAAGTGTTCTGAAGAACTTTTTGATCTTATCCCGCCCTCTCCTTTCCTCTCCCGGACTACACGTGCTGGTCTTAGGAACCACCATCATACTGTACCTACAGACTATCAGTAGGTACTCGTACCAAAAAATTTGGCAAGTCGTTCCTCTGTAAGACCATTCGGCTTTGGAATTCTTTGCCGGCGCATGTGTTTCCTAGCTCCTACAGTCCCAGGTCTTTTAAGCGGGGCGTGAAACGGCATTTATGCAGGCCGTCATGAATGGGTGCGCTCGTTATCATGCTTAATCCACGGTGGGGAGCGCTCTCATTATTTTGGACTGTATCGGCTGCTTACCATCAGGCAGGATGCGGCCACTATAACGAGTCATAATAGAAAAAAAACACGTGATAGTGATCGCCGCTCTATGCTGTTGGATGTATGTGCAGTGCAGCCTTTAGTCCGTTAGTCGCCTTTTACGAACACCCAATGAAAGAGAGGGGGTGGATGTATTATTTCACCGCTACACGACACATTACTTTATGATGTGTAACAATAATGATTAGAGCTCTCCCGGTTTGCATGGCGCATGTCCGGGCTACAGGCTTAACGTCGATATCTCCGGGTCGGACGATTCAGTTATTCGAAGTCACCTCACTCAACCCTTATCGAACTGTCGAAAATATAATTGTGATTTTCAATTCCTATAAGTAACCAATGCTTTTGTTGAACGCATTTTTTCTTTAATGGATTTGTGGACTGACGAGGGAATTAAAAAAACAGACAAGCGTGAACATGGTAAAGGCATAGTTAATTGTCAAGATTATATAATATGAATAGCCAAGACTTTTTATTTTTTTTTAAATAACCTGACCAAGAAGAACTGCTGAAAGGATTCCTCCAGAGCAAAAAAACATAGTTTAAAAGTTTGTCAAGCTGGTCCAAGTCAGCCTAGCATTTAGTTTGGTATAAAAATGTAAAAAAAAATAACATTACTGTAATAAATGATTTGTATTTTGTCATTTATAAAAAATAAGTTTTATTGTAAAAAAAAACTTTTTTTTTTAAATCTCCGGGTCTACTTTTTTATAAAGGTGGCAGCCCTAACAATAATACATGCTGGATGCGAGCACCACGCGGCCGGATGTGGTGGAAATCTTTGTGAGGCCTTTGTCCAGCAGTGGACGTCTTTTGCCTGATGATAATGATGACACTACAATATAATGCAATATTTTATTTTTATAAAAGGAAATCAATGCCGCAACTAAACAGTGAAACAATCACTGCGATTGTAACAAAGATATGACACATCGATCAGCGATATTAAATGTCAGAGTAATGTAAACAACACGAACGGTACATAGATAACATATAAGAGACAAAAGATACACGTTTGAATTTACATCGCATACACGTCCTATCCTATCCGTCCTATTTTCAAAAAGTATAATCATGACACAGGTGTGGGATAACAGCGATATGGTCGGTTATCATATTATATTCGTAATAAGATAAACATCAATTTGTTTAAATTATTAGTTTAATTTAATTCACATAATTGATGAATCAATGACGTGAAAAAGTGAATTATATTTAAGAGGAAACACTACGTCGAAGTGGCATGCAAAATTCTCATACAAAACACAGAAAAACGACGTTTCGTAGTCCCCCGTTTCCTCCTTCAGAACTGTACCAATTTTTATTACTTTTTCAGCATCGGTTACAGAAAGAGATTTTCTATGTCTTTATGTTTGACTTTTTTTTAAACCAGTCACTTAACGTTTCTGAAGACGCCTTAAAACGGAGCGATTTCGCAAAATTTTGAAGGCTCCTGGTTATGAAATAAATGATTTAATGCAAAAAAATCAAACATACAGACATAAAAAATCTCTTTCTTTAACCGATGCTGAAAAAATAATAAAAAATGGTCCAGTTCTGAAGGAGGAAACAGGGGACTACGAAACGTCGTTTTTCTGTGTTTTGTATGAGAATTTTGCATGCCACGTCGACGTAGTGTTTCCTCTTAAGGATAATATTAAAGATTTACAGCCCGTGGCCGCTACCTACATAGTGGATAGTAGTCAATCAACATAAAAAATACGCAATTCGTGAATGAGTGTATAGAAAATTATAAGCGATGGTAAGGATGGTTGCTCTACTCGTTATCGGAGGAAAGAAAACAAACAAAACCGCTGCGCATGCGCAGGCGTGTTAGCATTGATATCACGCGACGCCCAGCTAAGGTCACGCTGTGCCAACCAATTATATTTACTATTGCAATGTCATAAAGATCATATTGAAAAATCAACATTCCGGTGACGTTTGACAGCACGTTACACTAGACAGATACAGCACGTTTACCGTGAAAACGATTATTATAATGGCGCAGTATTTTAGAAAGAGTTCTTATTATTACCAACTCTTTTAGTGGGTACTAAATGAAATTGGTGGGGAATTAACGTTTTTCCTGCAATTGTTTGTTGTTTTAGCGTTTTCCTTTTTTAACTTAGGCAATTAATACTAACTAATAATAACTAAATTGGGCATGCAGACTAGTATTAATAGACTGAGCAATTATTAAAACAATATGAGTAAGTCAGTAAATGATGTTGATTTGTTAAATATGTCATTGAGTAATTAAAAAGGGTCTGGTTAGTTAATAAAAAATGTATAGTAGTAGTGTTGGTGATGTTTAGTCTGGTAACAATTCTGATTTATATTCTGTAGGTATTTTTATATTTGTTGCACTTTAGTACTTACTATCTTATTGTTTAAGTTGCTGTATTTGTTTATTCACTGTCCTTACTGTAGTTTAATAAAACGTTATATGTGTATGCTGAGAAGCCTAATAAAATAAAATTAGATATCTAACACTTGCGTGCAAAAAGTTTATTACGAGTACAACGACAGTTTCTTTTATGAGTTTACTTTTAATACTCAGTTCTCCGCAAGGTATTGGATAGGTTTATTACATGATGATAACTGTCCAGAGAGAGAATAGAGATCAGAGGGCGAATTCCAAAATTTCGTTCATACAAAATAGGTTTCATACAAAATTGTCTGAAGTTTCAAAATTACTGGAAAGCGCTATAAATACCAAACCAATATCTGGCGAAATTTCGTTTCGGAGAAAGAGAATAGGCCCACAGTTCAGCCATCGAGATTGACGACAAACCATGCACTTTTTAAGGTGCAGGGTTCCCCACAATTCAATGCAATCATTGCTGTTATTTTCCAATGAACAACACGGGTACAACGGCTAAATGGAACAATTAGGTGACTATGGAGCTCTTCCCCTTTGTTCATTCTCTAGACTATCATCTCATATTACAAAGTCCCGACCAATTTCTAGTGGAGAACCAAGGCTTTTTAAGAAATATTGTTTATAAGAAAATATTAAATGTTAGATTCCTTTGTAGGTTAGTAGGAAGTTCTTTGTATGTGTTAAAAAAAGATGAGCGGAGTCGTGTAAAGTATCTGACGTGTGGATTGTCTGATACTGAGCGTGCTACTACACCAGCATTTTTTAAACAATTAGCACATTTAGTGACATTGTAAACATTATTCATTAAAAGTTGACACTGATCACTGTTTCGATTTCGATAAATTATCACGTCCGACATAATATTGGCGCGATAACAGAACACACTGTAGGTTGATATCGACGGCGAGCTGCACAAGCGAGATAACGACGAAAAACGGACGCAATTAATAAAGTTAACAATAATTAGTTACAATTTTTTTTCATCGATCTATAGAATTTATGTAAGTAAGTAATAGAATGTGCCTTATCTTTTTTTACTCTACAACGAAGCGGTTAAAATGATGCCGGAAAGTTAGCCGTCATAAAGGATGATGCTACTAACACCAAAATACCATGCTACATAACACTACAGGCGGATTTAAAACAGGCCAAAGCAGCTAGGTACATATTATTGTATAACTTCAACATTTATCGCAATACCTACCTTTCAGGTAGAAGTAAATTGCTTCGATAGTTTGATCATTTTAAAATTAAATTTCAATAAGCAAACTAGCAAAGCAATGTAATTGTACTTAAAAGGTGTAGCGATAGGTGTGGAAGTAAGACATTAAGCCCCCCGTACTCTGGCCTAAGTGCAGCACGGCCACGACCTTGCCGCTGTGAGTAGCGGCGCGGCGTACGGTTCCATTGCACGTTATATTGCGGAAGTCTCAGTCAGTGGTCATAGAAGAAAAGCGATGAACAAAGAATCCACTCAGCGGCAAAGTCGTGGCCGAGCCGTTAAGAGTGTGTGGAGTATAGTGTGACTGGTGGGTGGTGCGGTAGGCCTCCTCGTGCAGCGGCCCCAGATCACCCCAGCAGCAAGTGTAGGATGTACCATGGTTTTTAGTGGGTATGCCCCCCGCGAAAGCTGGGGGGAGAGCCCCACATAACCACCGCGTCTCCCCGGATGCGGTGGTACTCGGCAATGAGTTTCCCGTAGTGTGTTGAGCTGGTTTATGTATGGCATAGCTCCGACTCACCGGCGCTGAATCCTTCCCCGTGCGTGGTGCGGTAGGCCTCCTCGTGCAGCTGCGCGAGTACCAGCGACGCGGCCAGCACGCCCGCCTCGGCCGTCAGGTTGAGCTGCGCCGGCGCCGCGCACCGGTACGACGTGCCCAGCGGCGTCTGCCACTCCTCGCCGTACGACAGCTGGACCGAGTCGCCGGGGGTCGCTGCGGACAACAATGCGGTTAATCATCCAAGTTCCTACTCCATCCTCAAAGTCGGTCACACATCTGCAACTGCTCTGGTATTGCGGTATCCATGGGCAGCGGTGATCACTTTCCGTCAGGTGACCTGCCTGCTAGTTTGCCTCCTATTCATATAAAAAAAACATCATGCATGTTTGAATGGTATAGAAAACCAGGGGGGTTACTCTCGAACGCAAACTCAATCTTAATACAATTCCAATGCGATTAATATGTATCGATATTGGGATAAGTAAAGATAATTCCGGAACGCCATCTCGATAATAATTTGTTCAATCAATTTCCACGCAATTGTTGATTGTGTCAAATAAATAAACAAACAATAATTGGAATATTTATCGACCTTCACTCTACAAAGTTTAGTATAAAATTATCATTAGCAGCCTGAAAGGAAGTGTATAACTTTTTAAAACATCATGGTTAGTCAGATTATAGTTCAATGCACGTTCGAGATCGAGGCACATTTTCGTGGATGAAGCCTATAAACGTTTCACTGCTGGACTCAGGCCTTCTTATATGAATAAAAGCACATTGGAATATCGGACCCTAACCCACCAAAGTGCACCCAGTGCGGGTCAATAGATTCGTTATTACAAGTAAAAACAATTGCGATGTTTAGAATGTGTGATGTTTTTTGTCTATATGTGGAGGTTTGTTATTAGCTTTTAGATGCTACTTACTTGTACTACTATTAATACTTGCTGTAAACCTTCCTAAGAATAAAATAAAAATAAAATAAAGTACCTACTACTACAAGATGTCGGAATAGAAAATGTTAACTTTCACGGAAGATTCAAACATGCGCCTTTCTGGCATTTCGGGCTAGGTGCACTGCCAACTATGCTATATATATATATAGCGGTGGAATATTAGAAAGGTAATCCATAAAAGTTAAATCCTGCTTGTGGATTTATACAAATCGTAATTTGTAAAATATGCCTTAAAATACTTATATAAGTATAAAAAAAGTAGTGCTACAAAAATGACGTACACGAGACAATCTAAATGGGAATACCAAACCAAGCGAAATATACGAATAAAACGAAGAAAACAAACCTATTCATTACTGTTTTATACGACTACGCTCGCCGGCAAGAGCGATCTACCTGGCGAGCGTCACAATAAGAAGTTTTCCTTAAATCCGTACCTACTTTATCTACCTACGGACTTAGTAAGATGTTTTCCTTCTTTAGTTTTTGTTCCGAGTGAGTCGGTAAACAAGCATGCAGTCGTAACAATCAGCCCAGCGTGGTGTGCTATGGCCCGACCTCCCCACGTGCTGTTGCCGGCGTGGGAAGGCCTGAGCCCAGCAATGGGATGATTAAAGGCTGAACATGATGCGTATAATTCACGCGCTGCAGAACGACCAGTGTATACCTGTGGAAGTTAAATAACTTCCATTATTTAACAGTTATAATTATTATTATCATCAGTTAGTAACTTTTAACTGGACAACATTTTTAAATTGTTACTTTTCTTAAGTATTAGGATTACCTCGAGTTCGGCGGGCGAATGCTAAGCGCGCGGCCCGATAGCCGACCGAACGGTCCAAGGATCAATTCCCAAGTCGAGCAGTGTTCCAGATTTTTCGATGTATAGTTAGTTGACCGACCCGATTGTTTTAAATAAAGAAATTGTAAATAAAATCAAAAACATAATAATATAATCTTTCTTTTATTATAAGTTGTTGGACCGCAGACTACGTAAAAGCTGATAGGTAAGTACACTAACCGGTTTTTTAAGATTAGATACTTCTCTGTGTCAACACTTTTTTTACATAAACAGGCTTTTTTTATTGATAACCAAATATTTTTTATTGGACATTACATACATTATGTATGGAGGAGTTCGATGGCATGGCGCTGCGTGTAGCGCGTCGTGTTGCAATTTTAACAATGTCGTGTCACCGGATGCGTGACCAAATTAAAATATCTCGTTCGTTAAAGCCTACTTAAGCGCCTTTGACTCGTATGCGTCACTTTTAGTACCTAGCGAGATAAATCTATAAAATTAAATTGACATTTTATATAACATGTGTGTATGTAGGTATTATAATGATCCTACCGATCCGAACTGGTCCAGTTTGGTGGGTTAAGGCCCGATGTCCCCATGTATTATTTTTGTTTTGAGAAAGCTTTGCAGTGACACATTTAATGGTGATGATAAACCAGCTTCGATTTCAGGACTAGATTCAACCGAATAGGATTTAGATTTCAAGATTTGACAATAACAGCATTACTTGTGAAACGTAATCTCGGTTTTCTGCAATCTCGATAGCAGAACCATCAATAGCGTGCGGAAGATGTCACAAGAGATTGGCTAACCGAAAGGCGCAAAGAAAAAAAAGTGAACCGCTCTCTTTATTTCACCAAGGCCAGGGCCCAGACAGCTATTGCCAACGCAAACCCGGAACTGATTTAACTGGATTTCTAATGTTCAGGAGTTACTGTATTGTTAAAATATATGAGTTCCACTAAGATTTGCCCGCGACTTCGTTTGCCTGGACTATATTATTATCTTACAGGAACTTTGTACAGAGAAAAAGTATCCTATGTCCTCTTCTGTACCCCTGAAAAAATTACGTGTATACACGGATTTTTGCATACTTATAAGTATGCAAAAATCCGTCATGATCGGTTGAGTAGTTAAGGCGTGCAAGCACTATGACTCCTGTGAAAAGTGATATAGGTAAGTATCTTAAAAATTACAACAAATTGTGATTAAAAAAATATAAAACAAAGGATAATCTATTATTGTCAAAACAGTCATGCAGTTTGATTGAGTGTCGCGTTATTTTAGTTTTAATAAAAAAAATGATCTTAGTCTTTTTATGTTTTTATACACTGCAGCGTTGATACTGACGTCAGCCTAGGAAACTACGTAAACACATATAATAGTAGAGGATCCGAGTATACAACGACCTTCACCGAGCGGTTAATGGATGAAAAGTATTTTATATCAAATTTAATTTGTTAAAAAATATATTGGCTGAAAAATTTTAGTCCAGTATATGATTAATTAAATATTTAGAAATATTTTTTTTTAAATATTGCACTTGTTTCGATAATAGATAAATTACATAGGTACCAATCGAAAGTATGAAGCCTATAGAATATGCAAACGTTAGGTTGACTATTTTTTTCCTGTCATAACATTTGCAACCGTCTGGTTAAATAAATAAAATTTATGTTTATATAAAGATAAGCTCATTACAAATACACACACCAAACCAGTGCAATGTAAAAAAAAATATTTTTTTTAATATTAAATTATTCATTAATGGTACTGGACTGAAATTTTTCAGCCAATCCACTCGCGATATATTGTTTAACATATTAAATTTGATATAAAATACTTTTCATCCATTAACCTTCCCGGTGAAGGTCGTTCTATACTCGGATCTTAGACTATAAGTATACTATAGCCGTTCGTCACATCTAGCTCTGATAAATACAATTCTGGTTTTATTGAATCTTTATAGGCCTATGCACCGAAAAAAACATTTATTAACATTCACGGGGTACAAAACCAGTGGAGTAACAGTAAATGCATTCTCAACCCAGGGTTAGCGGTGCGGCCGAAGAGGCATTGACTACCCTGATCAGTGATCAGTAGCTAACTATTATGTACACGGTTGTTGTCGTAAGATGGCAGTCGTTAAAACCCACCAACCCGCATTGGGCCAGCGTGGTGGGTTATGGGCCCATATCCCCACGTGATGTTGTCCACGTAGGAGGCCTGTGCCCCGCGGTGGGACGTTTATAGGCTGATGGTGATAATGATGACATAATAGTAGATACTATTGTGAGGAGATACAAAATGTTTTTTTATCTACATATAATGGCTGACCGGTGGGACTCCCCGCTACTACGCCGCTGGCTGCAGCTTCATGCCCCTGTCACTCGCTATGAATACCTTTAGCACAGGGAGTCACATCGGAAAGTCAAAAATTTTAAGTTTTTATTATTTTGCTCTAATTACTAACTTTAAGTTTTAAGATTAATTGTTACTAACACCTATGGATTGTAAAGTCTGGAATAAATCATATATTATTATTATTATTATAAGTTCTGACTCAGTCGACGATAACTTTAATTGGTTTTCCACCTTACATGAAGTTTAAATTTTGAATTTTCAGCAGTCTGTGTGGTTTAATGGTTACACCACCCAGAGGTCCCGGGCTAGATTCCCAACGGGAGGGCATATTTTTGTATAGGTATTCGTTGGTGATAGGGCTTGTGTTAAGTACGCCTGGCTACACTGAAAGAACAAAAAGGTTGATTTTGCACGGGTTGGCGACACATTAGTTGAATTAACAAAGTGATGGGATATAGCAACATGAACAAATTGTTGTTTTCACAGAAAAGTTTTTGTTGATATGAAAACAGTTGTTTTTACCTATTTGTACATGTTGGCGTAACAATTCATGCATAATTCAATAGATATTTGTTGATTTTACTGTTCAAGTTGTTGAAATAACCATTTTTAAAGTTAAATTTACAACATAAATACGTTAAAACAACAAAATACATATGTAATAAGTTCAAATTACCGTAACTGATCAACAATACAGTTTTTGTTTATTCAACAAAACTCAAGAGTAGGTGCTATATTAACCCTAAAATTTTATTGAAATATGGTAAACCCAACTAATAATTTCTTTACGTGTAGCCACCAAACTCAAACTCATAAATTATTTATTCAAGTAAACTTTTTTTAAAGTGCTTATGAATAATCTAAAAATGTTTTGCCTACTACGTACCCATTCAAGGCGTTTATTAACTGTGGAGAAGAAGAGCACAAGAAACTCCACAGCTTTACATAGAAGTAGCGACATTTATGTCGTCATAATATGTCGTTACCAGTCACCATCTCATCTGAAAAGGTAAAGTGATTGCACTCACATGTGTTGACCATAATCTTGGCATCGAGGGTGACGTTGAGGCTGCGCAGCGCGTACACCTTAGTGGTATCGTTCCTGATGAAGTTGAGCCGGAGGCTGTTGGGCACGGCCGAGGCGGGCGCGCCGGACGGCCAGCTCAGCCTTATCCACTGCTCCGAGCCGTTGCAGCTGCCCGACACGTCCGTCACGTTGACAGGCACGTTGAGGAGCACGGACGCGATGCGGGTCGCTGCAACAATAACGTTAATAGTCAATAAATTGGTATTAGTCGCCTATAACGTTAATAGTCAATAAATTGGTATTAGTCGCCTTTTACGACACCCAAGGGAAAATAGAGGTTGGTAGTATTTTTTCAGTGAGCACCTATAAGTACCACATGGCGCTCCATACGGACTACGATGCAATCTCGTCCGCGTGCCGTATAATGACTGATACAGCCAAGAGCATAGAGCGGCGATGAGCTCACCACATACCACGCTGAGCACATAATGTGTAGTTGTAAAGTGGAATGTAGATTAAAGCAGTCAGTCCTCATAGCTTAGCCTACTAAACCTTTGGGGATAATAGTGGTGAATTTTACAAGTATTAAATTAATAGCTCTCCGTGGTCGAGTAAGTTTTACAAATAGGATGTATGGGATAGTTGGAAGGGGAAGGCCTTGGCGAACGTAATACGACCAGATCGGAGACGTTCTCGTAAATCTAATTTAATTTAACTTTGTATCAACTATTTTTGATTATGCATGTAGATGTTCACTTGTTTTTGGAGCTGCAACTTATCCTGTGTGTTTTCCCGCTTGTTGCTGTATGTTGATCTTAGTTGTAATTCTGTTTGTGTACTAATAAATAAAATAAAAATAAAATAAAATAAAAGGTCAGGTGTACCTACTCCTTCCTTAAGGCCGGTATCGCGCCTGCGATTCCTCTGGTTTTTCTTTGGCCCATGGGCGGCGGTGATTGCTCATCATCAGGTCAGGATCAGGTGACCCGCCTGCTCGTTTTCCTCCTTATTTTATAAAAAAAACCCTAATCCCACGAGCGTAACGTAACGATCTTTATACATAAGAACGTTATGGAGAGTAAATGAAGCTAAGGATGTGCATGTGTCAGGCTCGTCAGGAGTGAATGGAAAGCTGTGGTCTCTGCCTACTCCTCCGGGACTAGGGTTGCCAGGTCGCCAAACTTAACAGCCGGACAGCCAGTTTGGCCGGACATTTGGGTAAATCGGCCGGACATTTGGGTAAAAAGGCCGGACATTTGGGTAAAATGGCCGGACATTTAGGGGTAAAAAGGCCGGACATTTGGGTAAAAACGCCGGACATTTAGGTAAATTGGCCGGACATTTGGGTAAAAAGCCGGACATTTGGGTAAAAAGGCCGGACACTTTCCGAGCAACCGACAGTTGGTCGACTCGCCTGCGCTCGGCCACGCTCGCTCGCTCGTTTGCGAAATGTAACTACCTAACAAAATCCGGACAAGTCAGACCCCGTTTATTGTGGCCGGACACGCAATCAAACAGCCTTAACTATGACCGGCTTTATCCGGACGCCTGGCAACGCTATCCGGGACACGGGTCTGATGTATGTATTGTATATGTTTTAAGACTGAACTGTGACGCGCTCGGCTTTCATCCTAAGTGGCGATAAGACTGGTAGCGTGGAAGCTCACTCCCCCTGGAATCCCCAGAACTAAGGATGCTTTGCTGTTGCTTAATATAGATTGTGATAACAATTTGTTCAAACAGTCTTACTAGAACCACTAAATATGCTAATGATTTTCGAACTCATATTGAGTTCGCAGCTGGCTGAGTGCGGCAAGAGGCGAGCGCTTTATTATTTATTTATATTATATCGGGGAATCACAAATACAATCTCAACCAGCAGTGAGACACGTCACGTGGTACAACGCCATCATTATAAAAGTCACAACAATGAATGCAGTTGAAACGGTGAATATATCTGATTAGGTATGCGCTATCCCCTTGACCCGAAATGCCAGCATGCCGTTGTATTGTAATATGAGAATTTCGATGCATTTTTGTTTTCCACTTCTGTATTAAAATCTCACGATTTGGTACTACAAGGTATACAAATCGGTTATTTATTATAAGAAGTTAAGTAGGTAAGTACTTAGTAGTAAGACAGTAAATGTAAGCATAATTTAGTAATAGAATAGAAGCACATCTCTATTCACAATAAAGCCGCAGAATATGCTGGATATGAGCAAGTAGGTAATGAAATCGATACGTTAGTGCGGCCAATGTCTATGGTGCGGCTAAACAAAGCAGAATCGAAAACCTATTAATTTCGAAAATATTTAGCCTTAAGATGCAAATACACACCCATCAGCATGAAGGGGCTCAAACTCACTCACTCAAGCTCACCAACTATTACGATGGGCACATGTGTGTAGTCTATTTGGTGAAACAATGGCTGTGGAACTCTTTTGCGGTCCTCATTGCCAAGTCTGACTGACCCTTTTGGGATAATAGTCCAGAGCGTATGCGTGTATCTAAGTATGTGTAATTGGATCTTCCAGCGGGCATCTAAAGGTCGCAACCGGCTGGCTCATTGCATGGCTGGGGTCACAGACGCAACTCTGTTCGACCATAGCCGCGGCCCCTACTGCTACTTAACAATTCGCGTCATTGCATGCAGGGGACGAATAACACAATAAATTTAAACAAAACTGGTTAGAAGCTAAGGGCACACATTAAATAATAGTATTTACGTAAGGGAGACTGCATAATAATATGTGTAACCTTTATCCTTGACCTTATGTTAAATCACGCTAAGGGCTCGAGAGCCAGCCATGTTTGTTACCCTCCGCTTGAGACCAATTACAATATTTATAGTATTTGATATAAATGGAGAAAAACATAGCAAGTCGTATGAATTAACGTAATATTAACTTTTGGGCCAGACTGTGTGCTACGGAAACAAAACAACATAAGCGTAATGTTATCATATAAGTCTGTTGCGATAAGATAATAAACTAGTCTATGGCATAACAAACTAGATTCGGAACTACAGGATCCTGCCTGAGTTAGTTCAGTTATAGTTGGTAAAATAGCTAAAAGGTATTACAATAACAGCTATAATCAATAAATTAACAAAACATCATCTTTACATAAAAATTAAAGCATTATATACCAAGAAATACACGATGTAATGACAGGCTAGCATTAGATATAAAACCCAAAACCGCGGTTCTTCAGAAAAGCTGTTATTGCATGTGTATTAAAATATATGATAAAATTCCGATAAAATTTAAAGACGGATCTCTGAACCTTATGACTAGGCAATTGCGGAAATGGTTGATACATGGATGTTTTTATAGTATTAAGGATTTCTTAGACTCAAGTTTTGCATGTTAATTATTATTGACAGAATGGAGCACTATATTTACTAATAAGATCTTATTGGAAAACCTTTGTAAACCTATTATTCTATGCAAATAAATGATCTTATCTTATCTTATCTTTTCGCTCGAAAATGACTCGACCGATTTCGATGATTTCTTTTTCATATGGTCAGAACAGAAACAAGGTTTGCGTCAAAAAAAATATTCAAATTTGAAAAATACCGGAAAAGGTCCCTGTGAGAAATGTAGTTCTCGCGAACGAAGTCGAGGCCTTGTGTCAACGACCTTTACAGCATCAAAACTAACGCTATCTCTGTTATCGTGTGTGCATGAAACCTCATTCCGAAAACAATGTGTTCGGAAACTTTCAGTTTTGTTGTTTTTTACTTGTAACAATGGTACGAGAGGTATTTTCACAATCACCAACACAAAAGAAATGTGTCGGCGCGAGCATGCACCGGCGGCGGGCGGCACGTCACACACATCACATGTGGTGAGCGGCGTGGTGACTCACACGCAAACAGTGATTCAGGCACGGCGGCGGCGGCGCCCGGGGCGGCGCGGGCGCAGTCCACCACAATGGCGACTGTTATTGGATGACAAACATCTACTAAACTAACAAATAGTGAACGTTATCTACTGACAAATAGTATCCAGGACTTCTGATTTGGGGCTGAATTAATTCTTGGTGTTCCGAGATGTCTAGTTAGCAGTATATGGTCACGCATAATACTGCCCTAATTTGAGCTTGCGTTCCTAAAGCATTGATAACTGAAATGGAATAAGGTCGCATTTGCATATTCGTATGTGGCTTTAACATTATCCGGAATCTTTTGAGCCTGTAAGCTTATTTAATTTCCCCGTACAATTATCAACACCGTATAGGACGGTTCAATAACATTCTGAGAAGTGGATTGAAGAAGATCCTTGATATCTTCATATCTCTTCATATCTTCATACCTACTTTGAATTACCATTACACAAACTTATTCAATATGATGTGCCTTGCCTTACTTAAAACCAATAAGGTAAGTAGGTGCCAAGTAAATTCTCGGACGAGATCAATATTATTAGAAGTTAGTTTTATCCATTGAGTTATGGTTTTATCGGTCACGTATGCGGCGCGCGCGACGCGACCATAGATAACGGCCCATGTGCGCTGCGGAAAACACGTTTGCATGTTTTAATGCATACTCTAATTTCATATTATTACTATACGAATCCAACTTACCTGTTACGCTAAGCACATGTGCAGTCGCTATTTGATGAAAAGTAGACTATGGCATAGCACTGCTTAGCTATTCTCATTGCCTATAGTCTCTGACTAAGCCTTCGGGGATAATAGTTGTGATTATATCTATACTAATATTATAAAGCTGAAGAGTTTGTTTGCTTGAACGCGCTAATCTCAGGAACTACTGGTCCGATTTGAAGAATTCTTTCAATTTTAGATAGCCCATTTATCGAGGAAGGCTATAGGCTATAATTTGTTTAGGTATGGGAACGGGTAGTAACCCGTGCGAAGCCGGGGCGGGCCGCTAGTGTATGTATATTTGAATGAATTCAATTTAGAAAAGCACCTTACACGCAATATTGACTGATAAACTAACACCTAAGGCCAAAGTGTGTGCTGACTTGTTGACGTTATAAAAATAAAAGTATTGCCATAAGTGTATCGCTTACTATCCCCTCCTTCTTGAAATTAAGTCTTCGCTACAATTCGATAGGGATTGGCAATTGGCTTAATCACACGCTTGCCAAATGCGGGTTGGCGATCGAACACCCTGGCTATATATGGCTATGCATCGAAAAATCCGAAACGTATTTGCCCCACCTGGGCACCGCTCCCTGGACCTGGTTATCGGACCGAGCGCCCGTTCTGACAAAAATACATTTATATTGGTCTATGATGGGAAGGTTGAGCAAAGCCATAGCTCTGCCATTCCCATATCGGTTGGAAGTTTATTTATGTACCAACTAGCGGCCGCTCGCGGTTTCACCCGCGTGGTTCCCGTTCCCGTGGGAATATCGGGATAAAAAGTATCCTGTGTGTTAATCCAGGTTTTAAACTATATGTATGCCGAATTTCATCCAAATAAATTCAGTAGTTTTAACGTGATAGAGTAACAAACATCCATCCATACTTAAAAACTTTCGCTTTTATAATAGTAGTAGGATCTGACGAATGAAATACAAAAAAAAACTATTTTAAACAATCATCAAAGATCATTATGAATGTAAAAACTTGTGCCATTGTCATGACCACTTTGTCAAATAAAGTTTATGTACAATAGTTAATGTTTACCCCCTTGAGGGTAACTGCCTCACGGCACCTGCGGCAGTGTGGCAAGCACTGAACTGATTGCTTAATATTGTTTTGATTCGACTGAGTCGGCAATGAGGCCTGCCTATCTATCTACACTCCTAACCAGAGCACAGCAATGTTTTAACACTGACACAGTATTAAGAGGCCTATTACATCTCGACTGTGATTTTTGCGTAAAATGGCCAATTTTGGCGTTATGGATCTCAGAAACCAAAATACATTAATAATTATGACTTATTGAATAGTGTAGAATAGCTATTGAAATAGTGCGTAGCGGCCTCGCTTTTTGTAAATTTTGCTTAACTTTTTAATTAAACCCAAAATTGCAGAGAAAGATTTCATAAAGTGCGCGAAGGCACTTTTTTGAGCTCATCGATTGAACTACTGTTCAAAACAAGTGAAATAAAAAAATGATAATCTTATCTCTTATATAGTAGAATAGTGCGTAGCGGCCTCGGAATTTTTAGATATCATTTATTTTATATAGGAAAAAAATCTTTTTCTAAACCAAAAAACTTCGAACATCGCTATAAGTTAACTGTGAATATCTCCTATCTACGATAATATTATTGAGCAAAATTTATACCAGAGTGATTGTTACTTCATGAGGAATAAAGATTTTATAATTAATTTATTATTCTATTTCTATACAACTGCAAAATTACTACAAAATGCGAAAATGGGCATTTACGCAAAAATCACATTCGAAATGTAATAGGCCTCTTAAGACTGCTGCTTGCGAGCAGAAATCGGCAGGTATACAGAAGCTTATTAGCTATTCAGAAGAATTCTATACAGCCGACAAAAGGGGCTAGGGTAAACTATGCAAGCGCAGTTAGCCGGCGTCAGCCAGATAGCGTGCTTGCGGAACGGCGCAGCCAAGTGCACTTATGTAAGGCGGACGCCTTCACGGTTGATTGAGCAGACAACGGCATTATCGTAACGTACCTGTGAACCGTAGGATTCGGCTACTCTACTCTGAAGTTTACATCCTACTTGTGCATGTTATCAAAAACAAATTGAACAATTTCTTTACCTAAAGCCTGCAGACGAGGCAGTCCTCAGCAGCTTAATTTTTTGCCGTAAAATAGATCACTGAAGCCTTGTACTCGCACCCTAGGCTTAGTGTATCGCGTAATGCACACGGAGAACTAAAAGTTCGCGTCTAACTGTCAATATCGCTTTATTCAAAGACATGTTCTCACCTACTACTTATTCTAAATATGATGGACCAAGGTAAGTCTATTACTAGGACTGAAAAATATAAAAAAACAATAAAAAAAACAAGAGTGGAACCCCTGGAAAGTCTGGAATGTGGGGGGCCCTAGCTTGTGAATTTTACTTTACTTAGGAAACAAACAGCCGCATTCAAAATAGGACAAGTCTACGAAAAGCCTCAATCTCTAATTCGTAAATTGCACCGCACGATTGAACTGCATTACAGTATTTCACCTAACAATGGCGCACGGATATTTAAAAATAGGACGAAACTACAACAGCGCTTTCATGATTTATTATTATCAATTGACAACTGCCTCGGTAAGTGGGCGTCTGTGCATGTCACTGAAGGCCCGCTGTACACCGCCGCCTCACTGCGTGCATAGATAACCGCTTGCTATAATATTGATTACTGATACCATACAAATGTTGACACAAGCCGAGCTAAGTTTAACGTCATGGTGAATTAAATAGGATTTAAATTAAAACTCAAATCAATTTCACACGAAGCATTCTTGGTTTGGTTGGTGCCTACTACCAAGAACCATGTTTTACGAATATTGTCCTCATTGTCACTCATTAACCTAGATACAACAACAATAAAAAAATAAATTATAATGAAGTAAACCTTACAAAAGGCAGTTTTGGAGAACAGCAGATAACAGATCCATCATATTAACATTGCAGTTTGCACATGCATAGCACTCACAATAAAATAAGACTTAGGGCCGATTTTTCAATTGTCAGATAAAACTTATTTGCTTGGTAAAGTATTACACAACTATTTAGAAAATGTATTGTCAAATCTCTTTTTTTTCTCTACAGGTGACATTTTAGTTTGATTGTGTTAAACTTTATCAGGCGGATAAGTTTTATCCGAGGATCAAAATAACACCCCTTAAGATTCTAATATAATTAAATTCTGGCTTAAAACATAATTACGTCAACTATGAATTTTCTAAAGTATTAAGTGATCTAGATAGATAGATAGATAAAACGCTTTATCTAGGTTCTTCAGGAATCTTCAGCATTTCTATAATTTTAGAAAGATGGGCAAAGACTTTACTGAGACATACATGGCACGTTCTATTAATGTTTTTGTGAGAATACTGATATGGTAAAGGAAATAGATAAATATTGCATGCAAGGCTTTCATGTTAATAAAAAAAGAGGATTTTTTTTTACAACAAAACATGGATCAAAGGTAGGCCTGGCATAAAACTCATGTTGTCACTTTCTAACTTCATTTTCAAGGAAGAAATTCTAAGAATATGTATAAGAATGTTAATAAATTATGTGTATAGTTTATAAGTACTCCATATATTAAATATGAATAAGTAATGCAAATAAATAATATTATAATAAAAATATTAAAAGTTCTAGACAGGCTACCTGACACACATTAAAAAGATAACCCTATTGTTTTATTATTATAATACCACCACTGTAGAATGTAGGTATTATTAATTTACAAAGGATTAGTCAGAGACTAGGCAATGAGGACCGCAAAAGCAGTCCTCCCTCATATCACCAAATAGCGACTGCACATGTGCTCAGAACGGTGAGCCAATCGCCGCTCAATGCTGTGCAGTCTTTGGACCATTAGGCACCTTTTACATCACCCAAGAGTAGTATCCTTTCACCGCTACGCAACATGGTTCTATTATGAATTTATGGAATAAATTAATATACCTTCGATGTATGTATGCTTTGTAGCCAGGTGTCACACTCGCCAGTCTAATAATGCTAATGCCTTGGGCTCCTTTACACTATTATTATTATAACTTAATTAATGGCTTCGTCTTTAGCATTAAGCTAATTTCAAGTGGTATATATTTTTATAGTACATTTAGTATTGTACGGTAGATTGAAATAAAATGGAGTCTCACAACACATGTTGTTGCGAAAAGCACACAAGAGAAACTCTTCCAATACACTACACTACTGGCTAACAACAATTCCTGTCAATAAAAAGTAATAAAAGTACCTACTACATAAATAGTTTATAAATAAGTAATAGACGATAAATAGTACCATAGTTAGGTTGTTTATTTGTTAGTGTTATTGTTAATTATTTTCTTTGATATGCCCCAAATGTGTGCACAGAGATTATATTTAAAGTGACTAGTCATGGCAAGTTGTCACTTTTTAATCTTAAAAAAATTAATTATTTTAATAAACTAGACATTCTTCTTGCAAATCATGTATTGTGAGACTCATCTTTAATCCAATCTTCCACACAGTCCTAAACATACTAGTAAAACTACTTGAAATCAGCCTGGAAAGATAATAAATAAGATTTCTAATAATAGGTTTTGTTTATACAAAAGTGACTGATGTACTTACTGTTGTCCACATTTTTAATGTAGGAGACATTGATTTGAGCAGAGAACTGAACCACAATGCAGGTGACATTCTTCTCATCTGTGTACATCCATGTGCCCTGCTCAGGGGCTGGCACTGGACCAGGCTTAGGCGCCGGCGTGGGCGCTGGCGTGGGCGCCGGGGTCGGGGCTGGAGTGGTAATTGGAGGCTCCTTTGTAGTTGTAGTGTTTGTGGTTGTAGTTGAAGTGGTGTTGGGCGCGGGGGCAGGAGGCGAGCTCGAGGCGTCGGCAGTCACGGGAGCTTTCGTCGGCAAGGACTCCACGTCCAACTTGGTGGGCTCGCTCGACAGAACCTTTGGCACCGCCGGGTCAAGAGTTAAGTATTCCGTTTTCGTTTTCAAATCATCGCCTTGGCCTGAACATAGAGGGTACTTGCATTTAACAAAAGAGGGTATTCAAAAATATAAGTAGGTACCTACCAACCGAGTTTTATTATTAAAGAAAAAAACCGCTTGACTGACGCTTCGAAAAATAAAACGTAAAAGGACTCGACCTCTGGTAACTTAGGTATGTGACAAAAGCAACAAAGAGTATTCTATTGCAACATTCGTGCCTGCCGAGACGGCGAAATTAAAAAGACTTACCAAGCAATGTGCAACTACACAAAACTGATAGGAACACAAAAAAACGAAGTTGAGACATTTTACGTATCACAATTACAGTTTATACACAGATAAAACTTAGATTCACGAACAACACCACAAATGCGAAGCGAGCAAATGATTCGATTTAGTTCCGAAAATGTCTAGAATAGAACGGAATATCACAAACGTCAACCAGTGAACTATAACGCAACGTCAACGTCACTCACAAACAGATTGACTTCGACAGCAGCTGAGCGTGTTGCCATTTTTTTATACATAGAATGTACCAATACCAAATCAATAGATTGCAACTATCGTTTTAGGACAAAGACATATAAAAGATAGACAGGTTACACGCTAACATTATTGCATTTTAAAGTGCTGCAAGTAGTACTATATCTACGTATACAGTTATTTATTATGACACGTTGCGGTAACAGAAGACACATTATGTGGTTAGAAAGAGATAGATATACATCTCGCTCTATACGCATGTGAGTTTCCATGGCATGAACGTCAGGACTGAGGAGCCACCCCTTATTTTCAAAGGAAAATCATACCATCAATGGGCGATTTTCTGACAGCCCAAATTAAAAAGTAAAAATTAGTTCAAAAACACTCGATAGATGTCGTTTTATGAAAGCTACTTATGGGCTGTAATAAATTCTACACTTTTACTTGTCTACCAAAAGAATAAAAAAATAGTATTTACTTACCTATTTATATTCAGGACATCCAGAACCTATTTCTATTTTGGAATAGAATAAATATTACGCAGCCATATACGTGCTCTTCATGAACCCGCCTTTTACTAAGCGCCATACTAATCTATGCTAAGCGCCATCTATGAAGTCATTTACGAACCAATTTCTTTTTTTTTTTGATCTCGGAAAATCGCTCATTAGTAGTATAAAAAATAATTTTGTAGGACAAATTCTGGAATTTGTAGTATAATACTTTCTAAGGTATGTATGTACATCAATATAAAGCTGGCTCCTCAATCCATACAGTATGGATTGAGGAGCCACCCTAGAACTCGGAAAGTAATAAAGTTACATTTTTGAAAATTTAGTATGTTTTAGTAGGTATTTTGTAGGTTATATATTTATTTATTTATTTATTTATTTAGACATACCAACAGTGTACATATTATTTTATTTTAACAAGGTTTCATAAACAGAAGACAAGTACTGATATATACACCTATAACAGGTACGCACAACATCCACTATTGAACACTTCTAAAATAACAGGAAGTTTAAATTAAGTTTTGAACCAGTACTAAAATAAAATAAAAATCAAAAACAAAAAACACCAAAATAATATTAAAAACCAGTTTAAAAGAAATAAACAAAAACAAAACCAACAATTCCCAAGTTATGCAAGCAGTTCCAGCACCTTTTTCTTAAAGGAGGGTAAAGAGTCGTGGAAAATATCCAGATCATCCGCTCTACCATTAAGCATGTTATACTCAATACACATTCTAGCTATTGGAGAATTAAGACCGAGATTAGACTTCGCTAGTGGAGTGTAAAATAGTTTAGTTATGGCATGACGTGGCAGTTTATAAGGCACATTCAGACCTACGAGTCCAAGAATGTCAGAACATTTAATATCATAGTTTACTATTTTGTGCAGAAAAACCATATCACACATTTTGCGACGGGTACATAGTGTCCGAATGTTAAAATAGTCAAGATGCTGAGCATATGTGCATCGATGGGAAATACCACTCGACATGTATGCCAAGTGTCTCGTAAATGCTCGTTGAACACCCTCCACCCGTTGTGAATGCACGCTATACACTGGGCTCCAGATAACACATCCGTATTCCAGATGGCTCCGTACAAGACTATTAAAAAGCACAGTCCTAGTGTGTGCACTATTGAATTGCCTAGTATTCCGTTTCAGAAATCCGAGCATTCGGGACGCCTTTTTTACTATCATATCGATGTGCGACACAAATCGTAATTTACTGTCCAAAATGATACCAAGGTCTGTAACCTGACTTATTCTACTCAGGGAAGTTCCACCTATACTGTAAGTAGACTCAAATGGAACTTTCTTTTTTGAGAATCTCATGTGAAAGCATTTATTGGCGTTTAATTCCATCCTGTTTAGGCTACACCAGTTGACTACTTTGGCCAAGTCATTCTGAATAAGATTGGCATCGTGCTGAGAAGAGATGTATCTACAAAAAATTTCAGTGCGGTACTGCCGAAATTAAATAAAATACAATAGTTTTGTTGTGGCTCCTCAGCCCGTATACAAAAGCGTGAATTCCTATAAAATAGATCCACATATTAATTTATTCGAACTAATGGACAATTAGTAGTATGTATGCTTGAATTTGTAGTATAGAAATAAAATAGCAAGATTAAGTAAATTCGCTAAAAAAACACATTTCATCTGGCTCCTCAATCCAGACACTTGCATTTAAATAATTGACTGTATCTACCTAACTATAGAAGATAATCAAAAGCTTTATATGCCTATATTTAGTAGAAATTTCTACTAAATATTTATGTACAAAATAACATTGTACAATTTGGTCAAAGGAAGTTACAATGATTATTCGATATTCCATACAATTCACTAAGGGTGACCATGTTATATGAATGAAAACAGGACAAATTGTTCTTTACATTTAATTTTAACAAAATATATATAATGGGCGATTTTCTAACAGCCCAAATTAAAAAGTAAAAATTAGTTCAATAACACCCGATAGATGTCGTTTTATAAAAGCCGTACCTACCTAAGGGCTGTAATAAATTCTACACTTTTACTTGTCTACCAAAAGAATACAAAAATAGTAAGTCCTTACCTATTTATAATTAGGACATCCAGAACCTATTTCTATTTTGGAATAGAATAAATATTACGCAGCCATACACGTGCTCTTCATGAACCCGCCTTTTACCATGCGCCATACTAATGTATGCTAAGCGCCATCTATGAAGTCATTTACGAACCAATTTCTTTTTTTTTTTTGATCTCGGAAAATCGCCCATTATAATGTTATAAATATTATTTATATAATTTTAACGCAAATTTTGTTCTTTCTTTTCGACACTTTTTCAATTTGTAACTTAACAATTGCTAATACTTATCGATGATATTGGATAAATACATAGCTTTGCATTTTTAAAAGCTACATTACACTGGACTGTTGTAATCACATCTTGTTCCTTTTATTCAGTAATGTAATTTGGTAAGGGTTTAAAACGTTAAACTTTTATCAGATCCTATTTTTGATGACAGATATATAAGATCTGAATCTGAGAAATAAAATACATTGTTTGAATAAAATTGCAGCCTAATTAATGTAAACAAATATCTAAAAGATACTTCGTACCTATTAAATTATGTTTAAACATTATAAAATGAAATTAAAGTAAAACTTTCATCATGCCCTTTTTACCACATCTGCCATTTTGTAATACTTTACAGCACTGGCATCAAGAACTTTTGAGCCGAACCTTATAAATAATAAAGTCTAATCGATACATTTTACTATTGATTCTTATAAAAGTAATTTTGGGGGTTAAAGTTACTCGCGTTCCTAGGTTTACCCCTGAGACCCTACACGTGACCCCTGGGTGGTGCTAAATGAGTGACACTGACTGAGTGGTAGAGCCACGCTGCGTTGCAGCACGCATTGGGCCGGCTCGCCCGACGTAATACCACCCTCTCACGAATATTCGGCGTGAAATAATGGCACTTGGTGCTGTTGTGTTTCGTCCGACCAGTGAGGGTTCCGGAGGCCCCTCCCCCAACCCCCTCTTTGCAATTCCTATTCCTTCCTTAAACCTATTCCTCCCTTAAAGGCCGGCAAAGCGTCTGCGATTCCTCTGGTTTTGCAGGTGTCTATGGGCGGCGGTGATTACTCTCCATCAGGTGACCCGCCTGCTAGTTTGCCTCCAACTTTTATAAAAAAAAAAATATACATAACTTACACTTGACATGAGCAGTCGCTATTTGGTGAAAAATGGACTATGGTAGAGGACTGCTTTTGCTGTCCTAATTGCTTAGTCTCTGACTAACCCTTCGGGAATAATAGTCGTAATTATAGGTATGTTTGTATTTATGTTCCTTGGTTTTAACACTTTGCATCGTTCAATCATTTTTCTGATCTTGTATGTTAGACAACTATAATTAATACACAAATAAACTTACTGTATGCGCCTCACGCTTTATTATCAGTGTATACGTTCTGTTAAAATAATTGAATTACTTTATTACTTAACTGTTGTGTTCAAAATTGTTTAAAAAGGAATCAAAGTTAAACTAGTTTAAGTCATTTACTATTCACATCTGTTATTTTGTATATTTTACGGCACTGGCATCAAAGATTATTGAAAAATAATCTAATGAATTACACGTTTTATACTTTGAAATCAATGAAAAAAGTTAAAGTTCGAAAGTAAAGAAATAAGTTGCCACTTATATTACAGCTTTTATTTGACAAAAAATGCTAATGATGCTTAACACAAATTACGTATAACGTTATATTAATACTGTATGATATCAATCTCTTTGCTTTTCCTATATTTAAAAATATATTAAAGTAGTCGTTTTAAACACGTACGTTTAAAATATTCTCATGAAGTGCTAAGTTAAAATAACGCAATGAACTTTCCTTAAAACGTGTACCAAATGTAGTACACCGAAGTTTTCAACAGCGGTTTACAACAGATGTTTGCAACGAAATTTCAGTTGAACTTTCCAAGACCTTGGTTTGCGGGAGCGTTTTAAAAACTTGCTGCAATCCTTCTGGGGCCCAAGTCTGCTAATTTACGAATGGCATAATTGAATCGCAATTGGATCGTATTGTAATTGTTTGACACATTTGGTATTCTCTTACTCTTAAAAGAATACCAAATGTGTCAAACAATTACAATGCGATACAATTACGATACAATTGCGATTCAATTATGCCATTCGTAATTTAGCAGACTCGGGCCCCTGGCGGGCGGTCCGCTGTGTGGACGTTGTTGTAAACAACTTAAGCAGTGTTGCCACTGCCTCTAACAAATTACAAATACCACCGCTATCTTCAACCTACATACAACGTGGTTACTGAAAAAAGCCAGGTTCATTTATATTAATGTACGTACAATAAAGATACAAAATTATTATTAATCAAGTGAATCAAATTTTGTTTAATCACACTATTTAAGTATGTATATCAAAGAAGGAATGCCAATAGGGCTATTTAAATAAGTAGATTTGTTGCTTATGTACGTAGAAATTATTGTAGGATTTATGATTCTGGAAGAAAGAATTAAAATAATAACAACGGTTTTACAGAAATATGTCCAAATATGAAAAATTTTACGATAATACTAAACATCCTGCTGCAGGTAGCCTAAATTTTACTCTTAAAAATGCTAAAAAAGCAGGATCTTGCTATAAAATGACAACGCTGCTTGTAACGCACAAAAAGCGTGTACCAGACTGTTGTAAACAAGCCTCCCCACCAGGTCACCTTGGAGGAGGCTGGTTTACAACCGCCGTTGTGTTCCGTCCACACTTGTTGAAAACAAGGCTTCCACTTAGTTTACAACCGCCGTTGATGTTTTCCGTCACAAGTATATTTTACAGCTAGCGGCTGTACAACTGTCATTTGTTGACAGATATTGCCAGATGATAATGAATTACAGATTAAAAATTAAAAAAGTAGGTATACAACTTGCATAAAACGCCGGGTCTCCTTTTGTTGCAAACAACTGTCCACACTGTTGTAAACCGCTGTTGAAAACAGCTGTTATTGCATGTGTATTAAAATATTTAATCAAATTCCGAAACAATTTAAAGACGGACCTCTAAACCTTATGATTAGGCAATTGCGGAAATGGTTGATAGATGGATGTTTTTATAGTATTAAGGATTTCTTAGACTCAAGTTTTGCATGTTAATTATTATTGACAGAATGGAGCACTATATTTACTAATAAGATCTTATGTAACACCTTTGTAAACCTATTCTATGCAAATAAATGATCTGATCTGATCTGATGACAATAACATCGGTTTTCATCAGTCTGGTATACACGCTTATTACTCGGCTCTAGCGTAATGTTGCCAATTCGAAGATTTAAACACGAAAGTGATTTCAACTTTTATATATGAAACCAACATTTTCACTCCTTTCTATTAAAGGTTCATTAGAATCGTAAGTTGTACTTCAAAATATTTTAAAAATGTTAAATTAGTCATAGGTAGTTCCTTTCAAAGATAATGTTTTTCTACAGTTTTAAAAATGACTCCAAATTTCTATATTTTGTCTTGGCATTTTGATAATGTTCCATGAAAACTTAATTAGTTGGTACAAACACATACTAACATATAATCACGACTATTATCCCCGAAAGGTTAGACAGAGACTAGGCAATAACGACAGCAAATTGAAGCAGTCCTTTACCATAGTCCTCTTTTCAATAAATAGCGAGTGCTGATGTGCTCAGCATGACAGGTGATGTGCCTATCGCCGTTCTGTGCTGTTGGATGTATGTATGTGCAGTCTTTAGTCCGAAAGTTGCCTTTTTACGTCACCCAAGAGGGTGGTAGTATTCTATCACCGCTACGCGACACAGTTAATATACGTCAGCTCAGCAACAACAACGATATAGCACTCTTTCCACGCAATCTTTAGTTTACATCCTATGATGCTAATAGTTCAGGTTTTCTTATTTTTATATTTAGTTTGTTAATTAGTTAGTTTTATATTACTACAACAGTATTTAATATAGGTAAGTACTTACTATAATTAATCAAAAGGTCGAGGTTGAGAATTCAATCAAAACCACAAAAACATGTATGGTTTATTAGTAGTGATCGAAAGCTAGATAGTGTTACATTTTTCTTAAGAATTTTTAGAATGTAAACTTGTTTGCGTGATTTAGGAATCAACAAATAAATAAAAGAGCCATCTATGATTCTTTACCAGAACTAAGTTAGTTTCATGACAATTTGTACAATAATATTCTGTTTATGTTTTGTATAAACTTAAACAAATGCTATATTACCGCAATGGGCGATTTTCTGACAGCCCAAATTAAAAAGTAAAAATTAGTTCAAAAACACTCGATAGATGTCGCTTTATGAAAGCTGGGCTACTTATGGGCTGTAATAAATTCTACACTTTTACTTGTCTACCAAAAGAATAAAAAAATAGTTTTTACTTACCTATTTATATTCAGGACATCCAGAACCTATTTCTATTTTGGAATAGAATAAATATTACGCAGCCATACACGTGCTCTTCATGAACCCGCCTTTTACTAAGCGCCATACTAATCTATGCTAAGCGCCATCTATGAAGTCATTTACGAACCAATTTTTTTTTTTTTGATCTCGGAAAATCGCCCATTGTAATAAATTGCATTTCTGGTCTTGTTCAAAAACTAGAGTATGAAGAGTTGTAGGTATTCATTTTAATAATAAATTGTATCAGCAGTCGGAAATACCCCATGAGTATCATCAACAACCTTACACGTCCCACTGCTGGGAACAGGCTTTCCCACGCTGTCTCATTTACTTTAAGTTAACGTACGCATAACATTTTTTTATTTAAATAAATAAATAAAATAATTAATTAATTATTTAATTAATAAACGTACGCGTAACGTTTTGTACATAAGAAGCAAAACATACAATACGCTACCTTAATACGGGTACTTAACCATATTTTTATTCTCTTTGCCAGTATCGATATGGTCAACCTACGAGTATATAGTGAATTGTATGGAATATCGAATAATCATCATAACTTCCTTTGACCAAATTGTACAATGTTATTTTGTACATAGATATTTAGTAGAAATTTCTACTAAATATTGGCATATAAAGCTTTTGATTATCTTCTATAGTTAGGTAGATACAGTCAATTATTTAAATGCAAGTGTCTGGATTGAGGAGCCAAATGAAATGTGGTTTTTTTTTGCGAATTTACTTAATCTTGCTATTTTATTTCTATACTACAAATTCAAGCATACATACAACTAATTGTCCATTAGTTCGAATATATTAATATGTGGATCAATTTCATAAGAATTTACGCTTTTGTATACGGGCTGAGGAGCCACAACAAAACTATTGTATTTTATTTAATTTCGGCAGTACCGCACTGAAATTTTTTGTAGATTTTTTTTTTTTTTTACGGGTAACGGGTAAGCGCTTGGCCTTCATCTCACCTGATGGTAAGTGACGATAAGGCCGAAGGTGGAAGCTCGCTTCACCCGGAATCCTCAACCACTGAGGAACTGGCTATCTTATCCCTAACTGTCGGAACACAACTATGCTATAAACATCGTTGTAATGGCGACAGACTTAGATAAGATGGTGGTAGCTAGCCAGGCGGACTTAACAGCCCTACCACCAACCAAACCGAGCACACAAAGATGTACCCCCCGCTGGGAATCGAACCCGGGACCTCTGGGTCTGAAACCGGTGGCTTAGCCACTAGACCACGGAGGCGGTTAAAACCTACAAAACCTACAAAATACCTACTAAAACATACTAAATTTTCAAAAATGTAACTTTATTACTTTCCGAGTTCTAGGGTGGCTCCTCAATCCATACTGTATGGATTGAGGAGCCAGCTTTATATTGATGTACCTTAGAAAGTATCATACTACAAATTCTAGAATTTGTCCTACAAAATTATTTTTTATACTACTAATTGATGGTATGATTTTTATTTAAAAATTAGGGGTGGCTCCTCAATCCTGACGTTCATTCCATGGCGACGGCCGCCATTAGATCGCGCTAACATAGTCTGTTTCACTCTCACGCATAGAACAGATTACATCTCACTCTTTACCCACGTGAGGAGCAGCCAGCAGTTTATTTATCGGGTTATATAATGTTTAATTGAAAAATCAGTACTTACGAATGAAATGACACGTTTTTCTTGTCTCTAACAGTTGCCGTGTAATTTGTGCACCGCCTAAAAACACAGGAAGGCATTTTGGCCACGAAAAACTTGATAAATTCACGCGCTGTAGCGATGTATAGCCGGGACGTGAAAGCGTGCCTGACTGAATGCGAGTCGGGCAATTACCTCTCATTCGTATTGCCATTCTAGAGCGTGTACAACGCATCTATAACTTTATTTAGGACAATTTTTATGAAGAAAAAGAAAGTAAAAGTTTTTAAAGTTACAATTTTCAAAGTAAAATGGACAATGCCCATTTTGGACCTGGTTTATGAGAATGTGTAAATGAGTAGGTAGGTACTTCTCATAGAAGCTTCTGTTCACACATTTATATTTCATAAATGTGTGAACAAAAACGCATAAAACATTATATTTTGGAGGATAACACATTAGCTATTATGACGACCTCCTTGGTCGAGTGGTTTGTACACCGGTTTTCATGGTGTCGCCATCTCTGAGGTCCCGGGTTCGATCCCCGGTCGGGTCAATTTAGAAATTATTGTTTTTCTAAATTGTCTCGGGTCTGGGTGTTTTCTATGTATAATAAGTATGTATTTAAGTATTTTAAGTATGTTTATCCGTTGTCTAGTAACCATTTAACGAGTTTCTTCGAAGCTTCTCTTGGGCTAGATAATTGGTGTGATTGTAGGAAAGATTTATTTATTTAGATTTAATTATATTATGGTACAAAATTAAAGTTTCTCGTAGGTACATAATAGATGCAAATATCCGTCAACGTTACGTTAATTACAAATTAAATCTAATGATAAAAAAATCGACATGGTGCAATTAACTAAGTTTCTAGGTCTAAATATTGACGACAACTGTAACTGGAAGTGTCATGTAAGATCAGCTTGTGAGAGATTGAGTAGGTTCTCGTTTGCATTGAGGCGCCTCAGAGAAGTATCTTCTGTAGAAACTGCACTCCTAGCATACCATGCCCATGTAGCATCGGTACTACAATATGGTATCATGTTAAGGGGAAATTGTACTGATATTGAGACATTGTTCAGATGCCAAAAGAAATGTGTTAGATCTCTGTATGGTGCATATCTTCTAGAGTCTTGCAGACCTTTATTCAAGAAATACAAAATTCTTACGCTGACTGGTCTCTACATTAAACAATTATGTAATTTCGTTATAGATAATATGGAACAATTTATTAAAAAGAAAATTTCTAACTACAAGCACTTTCGCCAGAGACCCGTAAATAAATTAGAAATGCCAAAATTCAAGCTACGCTTGCCTGAAAAAAATGCTTGCAGGATGGCCGTTAAAATTTTTAATGCTCTGCATGATGATCTCCGTCTGTTGGATGGCACCAAATTCAAAAGTAAACTACATAGGTACCTCACTGAAAAATACTTTTACTCCGTACAAGAATATTTAAGCAGTAATTGTTGAGGGGCTGCTTTGTATTGGCTTGTTTTGTGCTCGCTGTTGTTATTTACTTACATTTAAAAATATTTGCATGCTTACAATATAATAAGTAGATTTTGAAGGAAATTGTTATTGTAAGAACACCATACTATGTACCCAAAATTAAAGCAAATAAAAGATATTTCATTTCATTTCATTTCACAGAACAACACTACGAGATGTTGTTACTTTTTAGTGGTGCCTCCGGCCCGCCTTGTTTTCGGCACTGCAAGTTCTGGTGCTCTGGCCGCAGCAGCCACAGGCTTGGGTGCATCTACTACCGCAATCTTCTGAAGCTCAGCAAGTGAGCTTATACGGCTGCGCTTCCCGTCAGAACCGACCACGAATACGAAACCCTGGCGCGTAAAACATCTCGTTACACCAAACTTTTGTCGCGCCGCCATAAATGTATCATGCCGCGGTTTTGTCAGGAACTCGGAGATCGTAATGCCAGAGCCCTTCAACGCCGTCTTGGCATGCCAGATCCTGTTCCTCATGTCGAGATCATGCAGCTTCAATAAAATCGGTCGCGGCCGGTCGCTTGCGCTTGCCGATGTGCGACCCATTCTATGACAGCGGCCAATATCCTTCTGCGAGAAACAGGACAGTTTCAAACGGCTAACGACAGCACCCACAACAACCGAAGCTGCGTCCTCGTTGGTATGCTCCGGAAGGCCATGCACCAGCAGCATTTTCCGACGACTCCGCATCTCCATGCTATCCACTTGACGAGCAATAAGGCTTACTTGGTCTTGGAGGGTGTGCAGAGCTGTCATAATGAACCCCCGGAACGCCGTGAAGTCAGCTGTTAAATTTGAGATGTTCACCGAAGGAGCCGCAATCTGTAGCTCTCCCTGGTAGGCATCCATCCGTTGAGTGAACATTTTTTGCAGTTGCGCCAATGATTCCTGTAGAGCCTCCATTGTTTGCTGTTGTTGGTAGTGCAGTGTTGTGGTAGAAAGTGTTGTAGTTGTGATTTACTTTTGAAAACACTCTCCAGCAGGTATTGTGTGCTAATTATCAATTTGCATTACAAATGAAGTTTAAAAAACAAGTATTTAAATTTATGATTAATTAAAAAATATAGAGCTTTTTGGTTGAAGTTTACTTTAGCGACTACCCCCGAAGAAAAAACACCCACACCACACCACAAAATATAAATACCCTACGTAAAATATTGTAACAACAAAATCTCAGAAATTACACAGTCATATTATCAAAATGATTCTATTACTAGGGTTGAAAGTAATATTAATTGTATTTTTAAACCAAGTTTCACAAAAATACGATAACAGGTGCAATTTTTATTCCAATATATATCTTTGAAACGCTCTACTGTAAAGTTGCAGTTTAGCAGATACAACAACTTACTTGGGAGGCACCGATTATGGCTCTCTCGGGCGGATAGAATGATGGATGACCATGGATGTAGTGGATGACCATGGACGTAATAATGTTAGTTTATTACGTCCATGTGGATGACCATGGATGACGCAGTCATCATAGGTAATGATTGAAACAAACAATTAAATCTTGTTGGCGATATCATTATCAACAAACAAATACAATGGGTGAATAAAAGTTGAAAAGATAGGACGGATAACTTTTTTAAATATTGCCGCCGTTGCGTCGTGAACTTAAAAAGTTAGTTTCTGAAAAGTGGTGCTTTTGTTTTATTTTTCTCTTAAATAATGGCTTCGTGCGATCAGTACGATTAGCCAGTGTCAAGTAAGACATAATAGTAATTATTATTTTCTTTACAATATGTGGATGATAATAAGTGATAATGAACGTTTAATGGTAAATGATTTTCCCCCAAACCCCTCGAGACTTAATAAAGCTGTAGGTAGGACTTTATTGAGGTCTCACACGGACATCTTGAGAGAATTTGAAAAGTGATGTTGCACTGTTTTGTTTTATTTGCTAACACTCATGCACGTTCACCAACACTTAACAGTAAATAATCCACCATTGCTTCACATTATTATTCGACAAAACACAAACTATAGAAAATAATACAAAACTGCAGACATGACGCTTCACTTTCCCACCAAGAAGTCTGCTTAAAACTATACTCTGATTTTTAATTATGGACTAAAGCAACATTAGTAATGATACCACCTAGCGGAAAATAAAAAATAGTGTTGTACCCTTACTCAAACGAAGTTCAATTGTTGATTCAATTGCGCTTATTCGTAATTGCAAAACACTCGAACTGTGATAATTTTATATAGAAGTTACTTAATTAGGAAACATTAATAAAATCCTGATAACACTTTATTAATAATTTCAGAAGAATAATTTTATGAATCTTAATTGGTTCAAATTAATTTAATTGTGTTTTGTTCGGTTTTGTTTAATAAAAATGCGAAAATACTTGAAATTGAAAATTAATCGAATGCTGCAATGACCACAACCGTTTTCAATAATTTTCATAATAAATTGGTTTTTCTGTTAATTATCAAAGCGACTTTAAAATACTGGCTCGAAAAGACAAGCACTCAGAGCCTTAAATCCCCTTATGAAAAAGGCATTCAGCATTTTTGTGTTATCAGAGATGTCAATGTCAAACATCACTCGCCCTTTCTCCCTTTTTCACTCGCGATTGGTTGTACGAATATTACTTAACACCAGTTCTTGTTGTTATTGCTGTTAAGTTTTTGTTATATCTTTCTTTGTTACGTTGTTTTCCATGTTTGTTGTTTTTTGTAAAACGATATGGCAGATGCTCAACCGAGTACCTCGGGTGCAGTTATGTCTCCTAGAAGAAGAAGACGGCTCGCTTATCTGACTGTCACAGAGAAGACATTGGTGCAAAATGTATTTAAATACGTTTTCAACGAAGAGGAAAAGAAATTGGATACGGAAATATGTGTAAAACCTAATAAGCGCCACTGTGCTCAGACAACAGCGTTTTTCTGGTAATCCAGAAAAACGGTATATCGAACTTACATTTCATATAAGTATTAAGTTATCGATGAAACTATTCGTAAAAACATATTGCAATATGTATGGGAACCCATAATATTTTTTCACTTAAAAACTTTTTATCGCAGTAACGTTTCAGCGAACGATGCATTCGCCTGTTGACGATAAATTGTGTTGCGGTCAGTTCTATATTAATATTTTTTCCCTACCTACTACAGCTCAACTATGCAACATGCACGCAAGCATGCAGCATGCAAGCAAGCATGCAGCAGGCAAGCAAGCATGCAGCATGCAGGCAAGCATGCAGCGGGCATGTTTTCTGTCACGGCTCCGGCGGTCCTACGCGAGCTTATCGTCGCAGATGGATTTCGAATTCGCCTTGAATTACACTCTAGCGTAGGGCAGACAAGACTACGTGGAGTCGGTTTTGCCGCGATTTCGTTTCTGTCACTGACTTTTAAGCACAAACTTACTGTTTATCGTACGTATACATCATAGTAATAATAGAAAATAAATTTATGTACATTTACAATTATGCTTTATAAAACTGTGACTTTTATGAATTATGCTTTGTAAGAGTATGTCTAATAATATTATGAATAATACAATTATGCGTTTTAAAGTATGCTTGTAGTATAAAGGCCTATTCAAACCTGAGCGGTATTCGCTGCCGCTGTGGGTAGAGCGGCAGCAAATACCGCTCAGGTTAATCTAGCCGCGGAACTTGATATTAAACTTGATATTATAGGCCTTAAAGTTCCGCGGCTAGATTGACCTGAGCGCTATTCGCTGCCGCTGTGGGTAAAGGTATATACCGCGCGGTTGCCGCGCGGGTTTAGCTCAGGTATTTAGTATAAAGTTCCGCGGCTAGAGCGACCTGCGCAGTATTTTGCTGCCGCTACCCACAGCGGCAGCAAATACCGCTCAGGTTTGAATAGGCCTTTAAAGTAAACGTCTATAGAGGTTGGCACTATCGATAAAAAAATTTCGATGTCGATTCAATTTAATTCAATTCAATTCAATGTTAAAATACAAGAACAGAGAAGTGGCAAACGTGTCACTATCATCAGGGGCAATGAGCTTTATAAACTTATCATGGGAAAATAAAGCGTCATGTCTGCAGTTTTGTAAGTACTTATTATTTTCTATAATTTGTGTTTTGTCGAATAATAATGTGAAATAATGGTGGATTATTTACTGTTAACTGTTCGTGATAGTGCATGAGTGTTAGCAAATAAAACAAAACAGTGCAACGTCACTTTTCAAATTCTCTCAAGAAGTCCGTGTGAGACCTCAATAAAGTCCTACAGCTTTATTGAGTCTCGAGGGGTTTGGGGGAAAATAATTTACTATTAGACGTTTATTATCACTCATTATCATCCACTTAATGTAAAGATAATAATTATGACTATTAAAAACTTGACACTGGCTAAATGAGCTGATCGCACGAAGCCATTATTTAAAAAAAATTCAATTACTCAGATTTTTAAAGATGGACTAAAGTGACAGCTGCCGGTGCACTTTGCCAACTGAAGAGCGAAGTGTTGTGACGCGAGTGATTTTACCGATTAAATTGAATTATTGAGTCATCGACATGGCTGTAAATAAGTATTTAACAAAATGTTGTTAAAAAGTACGTGTAATTCGCAAGTTTACGCGATATGTAGACGATTTTAATGAATCGTAAAATCGCGTACAAAGAAACCACAAAATACTTATACGAGTGACGCGCAATACGACCCTTGTCGATGACTAAATGTCGTATACGTAATTTTTCCCCCTTTCATCACGCGATTGATTGAACGTATTTCTTGCGTCCTTGTCTGTGGCAAGGACTCCTAGAGCTCGATAACAATTGAAATTCTATTGTGTCTGGTATTACAACAGCTGAGCTATTAAGGTTGGTTGTTTTTGTTGTTTTGTTATATTTTTCCTTGTACTCTGATATTTGTTAGATTACATACCAAACTGACATTTAGTAAGTTACTAACTGTAACCTATATGACATTTGAAGTATGGTGACTGTCAAAAACGCTAATGTAAACTACTTTTAGCGAATATGGACCGCAATTTAGAGTACAACTTCAAATTGTGTAGTTTGAATTTCTAACCTAGGGTGCGGTACAATGGGTAATTTGCTAAATTACCTTTTTTCAAAAGTTTTTAAATCAAATAAGTAGGTAAATGGAAAAATAAATAAAAGTCAAAGTTCTTAATCGCTATTTATTATTGAATAATTACTGTTGCTTTCGCTCATCCAATTTGTCTTTGATCATCAACTTTGGACCATCGACTGATCGTTGCGGTAGAGTTGGTGAAACATTTTCCTTCAAGTTTTACATTAAAAACAGTGGTAATACCGATTCTCAAGATGTTTGCTGTTGTCTGAGCACAGTGGCGCTTATTAGGTTTTACACATATTTCCGTATCCAATTTCTTTTCCTTTTCGTTGAAAACGTATTTAAATACATTTTGCACCAATGTCTTCTCTGTGACAGTCAGATAAGCGGGCCGTCTTCTTCTTCTAGGAGACATAACTGCACCCGAGGTACTCGGTTGAGCATCTACCATATCGTTTTACAAAAAACAACAAACATGGAAAACAACGTAACAAAGAAAGATATAACAAAAACTTAACAGCAATAACAACAAGAACTGGTGTTAAGTAAATTCGTACAACCAATCGCGAGTGAAAAAGGGAGAAAGGGCGAGTGATGTTTGACATTGACATTTCTGATAACACAAAAATGCTGAATGCCTTTTTCATAAGGGGATTTAAGGCTCTGAGTGCTTGTCTTTTCGAGCCAGTATTTTAAAGTCGCTTTGATAATTAACAGAAAAACCAATTTATTATGAAAATTATTGAAAACGGTTGTGGTCATTGCAGCATTCGATTAATTTTCAATTTCAAGTATTTTCGCATTTTTATTAAACAAAACCGAACAAAACACAATTAAATTAATTTGAACCAATTAAGATTCATAAAATTATTCTTCTGAAATTATTAGTAAAGTGTTAACAGGATTTTATTAATGTATCCTAATTAAGTAGCTTCTATATAAAATTATCACAGTTCGAGTGTTTTGCAATTACGAATAAGCGCAATTGAATCAACAATTGAACTTCGTTTGAGTAAGGGTACAACACTATTTTTTATTTTCCGCTAGGTGGTATCATTACTAATGTCACTTTAGTCCTTAATTAAAAATCAGAGTATAGTTATAACGATGGGGGAAAACGTATTTGCTGTAAGTAGCAAAAACACAACTTTACAACAGAGCCAAAAAACTAAAATAAAATCATAACTTTTAAATCATCCGTAATAAAAAGATAATTTTTTGTGCACGTTTTTGTTAAAATAGTACGCCTTTATAGCAATGATTATTTTAGTCCTAGAGTTATGAGAAACAGGTTTTTGATCTACTTACAGCAATGGGCGATTTTCCGAGATCAAAAAAAAAAAAGAAATTGGTTCGTAAATGACTTCATAGATGGCACTTAGCATAGATTAGTATGGCGCTTAGTAAAAGGCGGGTTCATGAAGAGCACGTGTATGGCTGCGTAATATTTATTCTATTCCAAAATAGAAATAGGTTCTGGATGTCCTGAATATAAATAGGTAAGTAAATACTATTTTTTTATTCTTTTGGTAGACAAGTAAAAGTGTAGAATTTATTACAGCCCATAAGTAACCCAGCTTTCATAAAACGACATCTATCGAGTGTTTTTGAACTAATTTTTACTTTTTAATTTGGGCTGTCAGAAAATCGCCCATTGACTTTTTATTTACTGACCTCAAGAATGCTGTAAGTAGTATAAGGTTTTTATGGAGTAGTTCAGGTCTATACATTTCCAGAAGTATAAAATGATGTATTTAAATTATTTTATTAAATAGGTAACACAAAAGAGACGTATAGTATGACTAAATTAGGAATAATATTGAAATCAAAGTAATACTTTAAGCTAAGAAAATTCTGAATGGTGATTAAATTAAAATGCTGATAAATAATCATTTTTCTTTATTTTTATACATTAACATTAATGTATGTACCAAAGAATAGGAGATCAGGTTTTATTATCATATATCACATTAAACTTAATTAACTAAGTATAGCTAAAGTAAAAATTTGCCGCTAGGATGAGGAGGACCATAAAAAATTATCGAATTCGTAGCATAAAGTACTTCAATTCTTATGAAGTTAATTTAAGAGCAAACACTGAACAGGACCTCGTTAATTAAAGTTACCCATAAAGTTATCAACAATAAAAAAATAATTAATAAGGCCAAATATATAAATACTGCAAATATCTATTTAGTCCTCTTCGTCTGTGTCTGGAAGGCAATCAACAGTCTTTTTGTTATATGCCATGGTCAAATATTCTTCCGCACAACTACTGATTGACCTGGCTCTCGATCGTGTCTCCAAGTGGGGTACTGAAAACCTGGTCGAGTTTAATGCCAGAAAAACCCAGGTTTGTGCATTCTCGTCCAAGATAACTCCCTTCCTTACTCCTTCCTCTTCAGAGCTCTCCTTTACCCATTTCAGTGGACCTCAGCATTCTTGGCATGGACATCGGCCAGGAACTGAATCCAAAATGCTACATCGAGAGTGTTATTTTAACTGCCTCCCGTAAGTTGGGTATTCTCAATAAGGTGAGGCGGTTTTTCACTCCCGAGCAGCTCTGTTTGCTGTACAAGACTCAGGTTTTTTTTTATAGCAGAAGGAGGCAAACGAGCAATCGGGTCACCTGATGGAAAGTAATCACCGCCGCCCATGGACACCCGCAAAACCAGAGGAATCGCAGGCGCGTTGCCGGCCTTTAAGGAAGGAATAAGCTCGTTTCTTGAAGATCCCTAAGTCGTAACGGTCCGGAAATACCGCCGCCGAGAGCTGGTTCCACAACACTGTAGTTCGAGGCAAGAAATTTCTTGAAAAACGCACAGTAGTAGACCGCCATCCATCAAGGTGATGTGGATGGAATGACAGTCGATTGCGTGTAGTGCGGTGAAGGAAATTAGCGGCAGGGATCAAGCCGAACAATTCCTCAGAACACTCCCCATGATATATACGGTACAATATACAGAGAGACGCAACGTCTCTCCGAAGAGCCAGTGGATCGAGCCGACCTGAAATAACCACGTCGCCGACAATTCGAGCAGCTCTGCGTTGAATGCGGTCAAATGGAAGGAGTTGGTATTGGGGTGCTCCAGCCCAGAGATGGGAGCAGTATTCCATATGCGGCCTGACCTGTGCTTTATACAGTTGTAAACGGTGGGCCGGCGTGAAATACTGACCCGCTCTATTAAGCACACCCAGCTTTTTCGAAGCTAATTTAGCTTTACCTTCCAAATGACCACGAAACTGAACGTCACTCGAAATATCGACGCCAAGGATTCCAATAATCGGATTGGTATCAAGGGGAGCTCCCTCAAAGTTCAGAGGTACGACGAAGGGATGTTTTTTCGCGGTAAATGCGCAAACTTGTGTTTTGGAGGGGTTAAAGCGGACTAGGTTATGTCGGCCCCAATCCGAGACATGACTTAACAAGTTCTCGGTGTCAGTCACAAGTTTATTCCGGCTCTCGATGACGCTTTCCAGAGAAATATTAGCTCGCCCGGTGTAGAGCGTATCCCCAGTACTGTCATCCGCATAGCAATGAATGCTGTTGTTATGCAGCATGTCATTGATATGCAGAAGAAACAAAGTAGGGGACAACACACACCCCTGCGGGACTCCAGCATTCACGGGCTTCATGTCGGAGCACGAACCGTCGACTGCGACTCTGATGCTACGCCCAGTAAGAAAGCTGGCAACCCATGAACACAATTTCTCAGGAAGCCCGTATGATGGAAGTTTAGAGAAAAGAGCCCTGTGCCAAACCCTGTCAAAAGCTTTCGCTACGTCCAAGCTAACTACCAGTGCCTCCCCTTTACTCTCGACTGCCTCCGCCCATCGGTGAGTAAGGTACACTAAAAGATCACCAGCCGATCGACCGCGACGAAAACCATACTGGCGATCACTTAGTAGCTGGTTCTCTTCTAGGTACCTTAAGAGCTGGCGGTTTATAATGGACTCCATTACTTTGGAGAGTAAAGAGGTAATAGCTATTGGCCTGTAGTTAGACGGATCTGAGCGATCGCCTTTTTTTGGAATCGGGTGGACAAGGGCTGTCTTCCAAGAGTTCGGGACGACGCCAGTGGTGTAAGAGAGCTGGAAAAGGCGCGTTAGAACTGGTGCCAATTCAGGAGCACACGTCCGAAGCACAATGGGTGGAACTGCATCTGGCCCACTCGCCTTATGGATATCAAGGGAAAAAAGAGCCTTACGAACTGACCTTTGCAGGAACTGAACGTTTGGCATTGTACAAGCGCAATGCGGTATGGTTGGTGGAGAGTTTTCCCCATCGTCCAAGGTCGAGTTTGATGCGAAAAGAGAGCCCAAGAGATCGGCTTTCTCCTTTGCAGTATAGGCCAGGCAGTAATCGGTCTTGTGCAATGGTGGTAGGGACGGCTGACAAAAATTCCCTAAGATAGCTTTGGCGAGAGACCAGAACGCACGCGTCCCCGAAGGAAGACGCACTAGCCTCTCGCCAATTCTACCTATGAATGATGACTTCGCCTTGGCAATGTCCTTCTTAAAGGATCTGGCGGCAAAGTTGTACTTCTTTCTGAGCGCACTGGTGTTTGGATCCTTTGATGACACCGCATTAGCCCAGGCTTGGTAATGCTGTCGCTTTTGGCGAGACGCCATTTTGCAGCAACGACCAAACCATGGTTGGGACTTGCCGCCAATGGGAACCACAGAGTTTGGAATGAAAAGTTCCATTCCCTGCAGTATCACATCAACGACAGAGTCAGCGGCGACATCAGGATCATCCAGCGAGAAGCAAACTCGCCAACACGGGTAGGACGCAAAGAAGCTTCGCATCCCATCCCAGTCCGCCGACCTATAATGCCAGACTCGACGGCTAGCCGCTGGTTGCGGTTTTGAAGTTTCTGTGAGAGGCACAGTGCTGCGAATCAGACAGTGGTCTGATGAGCCTAGTGGTGCATCAACAGAAACTTGATAGCCGTCTGGGTGCGAGGTCAGCAGAAGGTCCAATAAAGAAGGTGCATGGCCCTCCACATCTGGAACCCGTGTTGGCTCGGTTACCAATTGGAACAGACTGTAGGCCAAAGCGTGACTCAGGTGCGATCGAGTATGGAGTATTGTTCCCATCTATGGGACGGCTCCGCTAAATACCTCCTCGATGCACTTGATAGACTGCAAAGGCGAGCGGTACGCATTATTGGAGATGCTGAGGTTACAGCCACTCTTGAGGACCTCCAGCTGCATAGAGACATTGCTTCTCTCAGTGTCTTCTACCGAAATTATTACGGAGAGTGTTCTGAAGAACTTTTTGATCTAATCCCGCCCTCTCCTTTCCTGTCCCGGACTACACGTGCTGGTCTTAGGAACCACCATCATACTGTGCAGAATATCAGCACTCGTATTTTGGACTACATCGGCTGCTTACCATCAGGCAGGATGTAGTCATTATGACGTGTCACATTTAAAAAAAAAATACTGGGAAACACTTTTTATTCTACCAACTATTTTAATTTGTTGTATTTTTGGGCAGAAATCGGTAATTTAGTACGATATAAGTTATGTGTTGGTACTGTATTGCCAAATTGTCCAAGTTCAACCTCTATGTATTGTGCATCTGATGCCATGGAGTATTTGATCAGCATTATATCCGTTACGTGCGTACATAATTTACCCACTTAAAATACACACTAAAATGGCTAGTGGATGGCCTAATGAAGAGACTTTCAAGTGCATAGAACAGGTGTAGTTCAAAAGAGAAACCTTTCATTCAGAAAATAGGTATAATAAGATTTTTAATACCCAGGAACATCCAAATTCACCTTTTATTTAGTAGGAACAATATGTTTTTTTTTTTTTTTTTAAAGAGGGAGGCAAACGAGCAGGCGGGTCACCTGATGGAGAGTAATCACCGCCGCCCATGGACATCCGCAAAACCAGAGGAATCGCAGATGCGTTGCCGGCCTTTAAGGGAGGCATAGGTTTAAGGAAGGAATAGGAGTTGGGAGGAGGGGGGGAGGAAGGGGCCTCCGGAACCCTCACTGGTCGGACGAAACACAACAGCACTAAGTAAAATAAACGAACAAAATATTAAAAAACTTATCAAAAACCACTATGTTACAACATTGTAGCATAGTTAAAAGTTTGAAGCGCCAGTTTTAACGGAGCATCCTGTGCGCGTTAGCACGCACACGTAAGTTGTTTCTGTATACACGCGCGCACGCAGTGACGCTGTGCAACGCCGGCCGTCATTTCTGCATCGCTGAGCGCGTTCGCTTTACAAATGTATTACCTTTTATCTTCTGTTACCTTCATATTATTGTTATATTTCTAAATCAGTTACTTATTATTTACTTAATATATATAGCGTAAACAAATTTAATATTATATTGAGAACTTAGTATCTAGACAAACCTAACATAGGCTTTAAGATACTACTAACCAATATTGTAATTATATTTTTGTTGATAAATAAATAAATAAATAAATAAATAAAAGTGCTATTATTTCACGCCGAATATCCGTGAGAGGGTGGTATTACGCCGGGCGAGCCGGCCCAATGCGTGCTGCAACGCAGCGTGGCTCTACCACTCAGTCAGTGTCACTCATTTAGCACCACCCAGGGATCACGTGTAGGGTCTCAAGGGTAAACCTACGGACGCGAGCAACTTTAACCCCCAAACTTTTTTAAAGCAAACTCAACTGCAGGTTAAGTACATAATGCTTTCATACATACATATACATTACGACTATTATAACGTGTCGCGTGCGGTGTAAGAATACTACCACCCCCTCTCTTCCCTTAGGAGTCGTAAAAGGCTACTAACGGACTAAAGACTGCATATACATTAGACAGCATAGATCGGTGATGGGCTCACCACCTGTCACGCTGAATTCATGTGTAGTCGCTATTTGGTGAAAAGTGGACTATAGCAGAGGGCTGCTTTTGCGGTCCTCATTTCCTAGTCTCTGAGTAACCCTTCGGGGATAATAGTCATTACATGTATGTATGAGACAGGCAATGAGGACCGCAAAAGCATTTTTTTCCCACAAATTTTCGTTGAACCACATTGACATGATGGTTCTATGCCACTGTTAAATAAATGGTAGCAGCAGCAACACACTCCACGTCCATCTTGTACGCTTGCCGTTCGACGATTACTACAGACGAATGTGTGGACGCTTGCACGATGATCGTGCCGGTGATCGAGGCGAATATAGACGATCACACGATCGGCGAACTTCGCCGTCTGTGTAGTGGTGGCATAACACTTCACGACGGCGCTCGCGCGCTGACTGGCACAGAACAAACAGATCGCTTACTCGGGAATTCGGGATTGCCGCGCGAACGTAACCGTTTTCCGTCGCAACATTGTATTAAGTAGGGAGCGACGATAATTGCGAGCTAAAAATTTACAGCGTAAGCCTTTCACTATTATTAAATATCATAAAAAAAGTAATTTAAATGTTTATTAAATATAACTCATATCTTTAAATAAAGGCGTATTTCCTTATTTTTTGTTTGAAATTGTTGCCAAAATGTAGTAAATAAAATAATATTTTTAATGGGACAATAATTAAGAATGCTTTACTTTACCGGCCTGTAAATTTACAAACCTAAAGAATATCGTAAGTAAACAGGCGTTCAATATCCATCCCAAAAAAATGTCGTAAGTAGTCAAAGTTTAGTTTTAGCTCCCATAAGACAGCTGTAAGTAAGTTAAGGTGCTTATATATGAACCGCGTAAGTAATGATGAATTGCAATCACCCGTTTGAATTTTGCTGTAAGTAAAATAGTATTAAAAACATTATATTTACGACAAATTTTGCATCAAAATTTTTCTAAAATAATCCCTTGAAATGAAATTTTTGTCATCGTAGAGACACGAAACCCGGACCATTCGACGCAGTATTTTTGATTTAACTGATACTGATTCTAACTGTGTGCTTAGTCTACTTACGCCATTTTTGCTACTTACAGCAAATACGTTTTCCCCCATCGATAAGCAGACTTCTTGACGGGAAAGTGAAGCGTCATGTCTGCAGTTTTGTATTATTTTCTATAGTTTGTGTTTTGTCGAATAATAATGTTAAGCAATGGTGGATTATTTACTGTTAAGTGTTGGTGAACGTGCATGAGTGTTAGCAAATAAAACAAAACAGTGCAACATCACTTTTCAAATTCTCTCAAGATGTCCGTGTGAGACCTCAATAAAGTCCTACCTACAGCTTTATTAAGTCTCGAGGGGTTTGGGGGAAAATCATTTACCATTAAACGTTCATTATCACTTATTATCATCCACATATTGTAAAGAAAATAATAATTACTATTATGTCTTACTTGACACTGGCTAATTGTACTGATCGCACGAAGCCATTATTTAAGAGAAAAATAAAACAAAAGCACCACTTTTCAGAAACTAACTTTTTAAGTTCACGACGCAACGGCGGCAATATTTAAAAAAGTTATCCGTCCTATCTTTTCAACTTTTATTCACCCATTGTATTTGTTTGTTGATAATGATATCGCCAACAAGATTTAATTGTTTGTTTCAATCATTACCTATGATGACTGCGTCATCCATGGTCATCCACATGGACGTAATAAACTAACATTATTACGTCCATGGTCATCCACTACATCCATGGTCATCCATCATTCTATCCGCCCGAGAGAGCCATAATCGGTGCCTCCCAAGTAAGTTGTTGTATCTGCTAAACTGCAACTTTACAGTAGAGCGTTTCAAAGATATATATTGGAATAAAAATTGCACCTGTTATCGTATTTTTGTGAAACTTGGTTTAAAAATACAATTAATATTACTTTCAACTCTAGTAATAGAATCATTTTGATAATATGACTGTGTAATTTCTGAGATTTTGTTGTTACAATATTTTACGTAGGGTATTTATATTTTGTGGTGTGGTGTGGGTGTTTTTTCTTCGGGGGTAGTCGCTAAAGTAAACTTCAACCAAAAAGCTCTATATTTTTTAATTAATCATAAATTTAAATACTTGTTTTTTAAACTTCATTTGTAATGCAAATTGATAATTAACACACAATACCTGCTGGAGAGTGTTTTCAAAAGTAAATCACAACTACAACACTTTCTACCACAACACTGCACTACCAACAACAGCAAACAATGGAGGCTCTACAGGAATCATTGGCGCAACTGCAACAAATGTTCACTCAACGGATGGATGCCTACCAGGGAGAGCTACAGATTGCGGCTCCTTCGGTGAACATCTCAAATTTAACAGCTGACTTCACGGCGTTCCGGGGGTTCATTATGACAGCTCTGCACACCCTCCAAGACCAAGTAAGCCTTATTGCTCGTCAAGTGGATAGCATGGAGATGCGGAGTCGTCGGAAAATGCTGCTGGTGCATGGCCTTCCGGAGCATACCAACGAGGACGCAGCTTCGGTTGTTGTGGGTGCTGTCGTTAGCCGTTTGAAACTGTCCTGTTTCTCGCAGAAGGATATTGGCCGCTGTCATAGAATGGGTCGCACATCGGCAAGCGCAAGCGACCGGCCGCGACCGATTTTATTGAAGCTGCATGATCTCGACATGAGGAACAGGATCTGGCATGCCAAGACGGCGTTGAAGGGCTCTGGCATTACGATCTCCGAGTTCCTGACAAAACCGCGGCATGATACATTTATGGCGGCGCGACAAAAGTTTGGTGTAACGAGATGTTTTACGCGCCAGGGTTTCGTATTCGTGGTCGGTTCTGACGGGAAGCGCAGCCGTATAAGCTCACTTGCTGAGCTTCAGAAGATTGCGGTAGTAGATGCACCCAAGCCTGTGGCTGCTGCGGCCAGAGCACCAGAACTTGCAGTGCCGAAAACAAGGCGGGCCGGAGGCACCACTAAAAAGTAACAACATCTCGTAGTGTTGTTCTGTGAAATGAAATGAAATGAAATATCTTTTATTTGCTTTAATTTTGGGTACATAGTATGGTGTTCTTACAATAACAATTTCCTTCAAAATCTACTTATTATATTGTAAGCATGCAAATATTTTTAAATGTAAGTAAATAACAACAGCGAGCACAAAACAAGCCAATACAAAGCAGCCCCTCAACAATTACTGCTTAAATATTCTTGTACGGAGTAAAAGTATTTTTCGGTGAGGTACCTATGTAGTTTACTTTTGAATTTGGTGCCATCCAACAGACGGAGATCATCATGCAGAGCATTAAAAATTTTAACGGCCATCCTGCAAGCATTTTTTTCAGGCAAGCGTAGCTTGAATTTTGGCATTTCTAATTTATTTACGGGTCTCTGGCGAAAGTGCTTGTAGTTAGAAATTTTCTTTTTAATAAATTGTTCCATATTATCTATAACGAAATTACATAATTGTTTAATGTAGAGACCAGTCAGCGTAAGAATTTTGTATTTCTTGAATAAAGGTCTGCAAGACTCTAGAAGATATGCACCATACAGAGATCTAACACATTTCTTTTGGCATCTGAACAATGTCTCAATATCAGTACAATTTCCCCTTAACATGATACCATATTGTAGTACCGATGCTACATGGGCATGGTATGCTAGGAGTGCAGTTTCTACAGAAGATACTTCTCTGAGGCGCCTCAATGCAAACGAGAACCTACTCAATCTCTCACAAGCTGATCTTACATGACACTTCCAGTTACAGTTGTCGTCAATATTTAGACCTAGAAACTTAGTTAATTGCACCATGTCGATTTTTTATCATTAGATTTAATTTGTAATTGTAATTTATTCGTCCGATATGTACCAAATTGCATATATTTAGATTTTTAATGTTAGTTTTTAAATTATTTAATGTCATCCATTCAGTTAATTTATTTAAAGTTAAATTAATTTCATCTTCATACTCTTTTACGTTAAGGTCTTTATGTTTAGTATTACCTCGGATGAGAACAGTAGTGTCATCCGCGAGCAGTATTGATTCGTGCTTAGTTGCACTTGGCAAGTCGTTGATGTACAGTGTGAACAGTAAAGAACCCATCAGCGTGCCCTGAGGTACTCCCGCCCTATTGATCTTATACTCTGATCGAAAAGCTGTTTTATTATATGTATTATTATTGTTCTTACATGTTTTTGTTATTTGAACACACTGGTATCTGTCTTTTAAATAGCTAGCTATCCAGTTTAGTCCTATGCCTCTAATGCCATATTTGTAGAGCTTATCACATAACCTATTATGCTCTACAAAATCAAAAGCTTTGCACATATCAAGATAAAGAGCAACAACTGGAGTTCCACTATCCAAACATTCCATTACCGTTGTTACTAATTTATAGATGGCTGAAGTCGTGTTTCTTTTTTTTTCTAAAACCGTGTTGCTGTTCATTTATTAACTTGAACTTCTCACAAAACTTACTAATTCGTATATGTGCCGCTTTTTCTACAATCTTTGCAATAATTGGAATCAGTGTAATGGGCCTGTAATTGTTCGGATCCGATTTATCTCCTTATTTGTAAATTGGTTTAACTATCGAATATTTTAATTTATGAAGATGCCCTGACTAAAAGAAATATTTATGTTATGACTCATCACGGGCGCTGTTCGCGCCACAGCGCGACGGATAACCGTCTCTGCGCCGGTCAATTAAGATGCATATTGGCGCATCGACTGGGCAACGAATGATCGGCCAATCACAGCGAGTTGACAATTATACTCGACGAAGTGTTCGCCGGCGCCGCGCAACGGCAGTGTGCTTCGACCTTTTAGAGAGAATCCACGCGCGCGCGCGACCTAGAACTCAGCCCGTGATCACCGTCATCTGTGTGCAGTGTGTGTGCAGTGACCTAGAGCTAGGACCACCAGCTCACCTCCCCCTAAAACGCCTACGACCAGTGCCCCTGAGTGAACTGTGTTGTGTGTTGCTGCCTTCAGGCCCGCGCCCCCGCGCCTGCCTTCAGCTCCAACCAGCTCCAGCCCGAACCAGGTAAGCCCCAGAAATTCCCTTACCTCCTGCCTAACCCATATTCCGTCGCTGTTACGGCGAACGCCTTTCGCCGTAACATTTTGGTCCTTCGAGCCGGATACATACAGTCCACTAGTTTTTAAACCCTACCGTACACATTTCACTTTTTGCCTCGACTCGTGCCGCCACCCATACACGTCTACACAACTGCACACAACACCCACACAATGCACGCCAGCCCAAACACCCCAGCAAAGCAAAGCGACCCAGCGACAGAACGCTGCATGTGTCCTCGCATGCACAGCGGTCGCATGAGGGGTCGCAGGAGTAGGTACATGTTACCGTAGACATTCAGCCCCACATTATTAATACAGTCCACTATTATATATATATAGGATAACTATTTCAGCCCATTAACGATTTCATTACATGTTGGTCATTCGACCCGTTAAAATAATATTTACTCATATTTCGTAGTTATCACGTAACTTAATTTTAATTTCTGATTTTTAAATCTTATCGCGTAACATTCCTAATTTCATTACCTTATATGACCCTTTCTGCACGATAGACGTTGCAAAGTGCATTGCGAAATATTATTAACCTACCTACAAAAATAAATTAAGAACGTGTTCAAAGAACAGTGTTCGATTCGTGTTATATTTTTTCTTACTAATTAGATTGCACATATAACTTTAGTTGGGTATAACACACCCGCGTCTAGACGACGATATTGTTGTTTTCCCCGTTTTATTTTGTAATGAAATTTTTATGGTCTTGCCTTGGCAATCGACTCAATCTCGTGAGTGCTCACCACAAGAGCATAGTACTTCTACACACGTGCACCCACACATCAGCCTTCAGCACACAAACACATGTAGTCAGCCCGCACCTATACGGTGCATGACATCAGACGCGCCTTTGCGCCCCCGCGCCGCCTGCGCTTCTGCGCCCCCGCGCCCCCACGCCTTTGCGTTGACTGCGGCCCCCGCGCTTATGCGCCCCCTGCGCTTCTGCGCCCCCGCGCTCCCACGCCTTTGCGTTGACTGCGGCCCCCGCGCCCCCACGCCTTTGCGTTGACTGCGGCCCCCGCGCCCCCACGCCTTTGCGTTGACTGCGGCCCCCGCGCTTATGCGCCCCCTGCGCTTCTGCGCCCCCGCGCCCCCACGCCTTTGCGTTGACTGCGGCCCCCGCGCCCCCACGCCTTTGCGTTGACGCGGCCCTTTGCGCTTACGCGCCCCTGGCGCCCTCTGCGCCTCCGCGCCCCCACGCCTTTGCGTTGACGCGGCCCTTTGCGCTTACGCGCCCCCGGCGCCCTCTGCGCCCCCGCGCCCCCACGCCTCTGCGCCCCCGCGCCCCCTGTGCTTCGTGACACAGGCTTTCAGCCCTCATACAATTGTACTCATACAGTCACACACGTGCATTCCTCCCAGCTCATCATATACACACCCACTCGACATTAACTCAACACAGCACGAATCGGGGCTGTAGTTCCCCTTTAACTTCCATTCCTTCCCCCTCCCTCCTACCCTCTGGGGCCCGGGAAGATGTTCGCGCCACAGCGCGACGGATAACCGTCTCTGCGCCGGTCAATTAAGATGCATATTGGCGCATCGACTGGGCAACGAATGATCGGCCAATCACAGCGAGTTGACAATTATACTCGACGAAGTGTTCGCCGGCGCCGCGCAACGGCAGTGTGCTTCGACCTTTTAGAGAGAATCCACGCGCGCGCGCGACCTAGAACTCAGCCCGTGATCACCGTCATCTGTGTGCAGTGTGTGTGCAGTGACCTAGAGCTAGGACCACCAGCTCACCTCCCCCTAAAACGCCTACGACCAGTGCCCCTGAGTGAACTGTGTTGTGTGTTGCTGCCTTCAGGCCCGCGCCCCCGCGCCTGCCTTCAGCTCCAACCAGCTCCAGCCCGAACCAGGTAAGCCCCAGAAATTCCCTTACCTCCTGCCTAACCCATATTCCGTCGCTGTTACGGCGAACGCCTTTCGCCGTAACAGGCGCTATAAAAGAAGCTATTAATTTTAATATTTTTGTTGGTATCTCATCGTATCCCACTGAATTTGCGTTTTTTAGGGTGAGAATAATTTTATGTATTTCATCTGGGATGGTAGGGTAGAAAAAGAAGGAAGGTCCGCTCATGTCAATTGGCATATCATTTATTGAATTTAATGTCTGGTAGTAATTAATAGTAAAATTTAATTTAATTTTACTATTAATTTAATTAATAGTAATGTCAATAAAATAATCGTTAAATAAAGTTGCAATGTCAATAGGGCTATCAAATAAGTCATTGCCGAATTTAATATTATTAATCTCATTTTTACAAGAGTTTTGTAATCTGGTATTAATTATGTTCCAGGCAGCTTTGCGTTTGTTCTTAGAATTAACTATTTTATAAATATTTCCTCTTCTCTGTGTATCTAAAATGCAATTTTTAAGTATTCTAGAGTATTTTTTATATTTACGTCCAGCTTCTTCTTTACTCTTTTTCAATCTGCAGTAGTGGTATTTAAGGTAGAGTTTCCGTTTTTCTCTACATGAATTTCTTATACCAGGAGTTATTCAGCGAACTTTATTTCCTCTATTATTAATTTTTATATTTATTTTCGGAAAACACAGATCAAAAAACATTTTCAGTGTGTCATGTAGTAGTGAGAAAGCTGTATTAGTATCCCAGGTTTCCATAACGTTAGAAAAGGTCAGTTTAGATATACAATCATGGAATTTCTTAATATTTTTATCACTTAAATCTCTCTTTTCCTCATACCATTGTTTTATTGTTTTACTTAGCTTGAGTTTTGTTTGTAAAGTTTGTCCCGTCTCATGGTCGGAAATAGCTAAGTAGCGTACGATACCTACAATTGGCGGCTTTTAGAATATTGCTGATGAAGTGGTCTATACACGATGTTTTTCTGGTTGGGGATGTGATGTGAAATTTTAAATTGAAATAGCCAATCAAATCCGATAATCTAGTGCTATAGGGAGTTGATTTGAGTAAGTCAATATTTAGATTATCATAAAACTATTCTTTTTCCACGCTTTTTATATAGGTGCAGCAGTAACGCCTCCAACTTGCTAAAAAAAAACATCAATGTCGGAATTTGGTGTACGATAAATACATATAATTAAAAGATTATAATTTGTTAACTCTACACCCGAACACTCAAAACTTTTATAGCATATATAGTTATCCAAATCGATCGCATAACAAGATATTTCTTCTCTAGCCAATACGCATACACCTCCTCTTCTTTCGTGAGGTCTGCAATAAATTAATTATATTATTTTAAAGTCATTAATCTTAATGTTTTTAATATCTTCACGGTTCAAAAATGTTTCTGTAATGCACAAGATATGTATGGGATTACTATTATCATCAAATTCCTGCAGAGCAACGTGTAATGCATCTTGTTTGTTCAATAATCCAGCAAAATTTTGATGAAATATTATTAACTTATTATTATCCGTTTTATTATGGTTACTCACGAAAAAATCCTTCACTATCATTTTTATTGACAGAAACCGAGAGGGTGCTTTCCTTGGTATCTACTTTCTTTAAAACTGGGAAGTAGTACGGAATAGTTCCCTTACATAGTTGCAGTTTAGGTTTTATTACATTATTATTATACAATCGCATATTCATAAGACGTAGCTTAATGTTGTCAAATGATAAATATTGAGTTTTATAGGCTAAATAATCAATGTGCGTGTTTACCTTATTACATGCTAAGAACATAAAATGCCTTTGTTCAAGTAAATAACCTGTGTCAATATAGGTACAATTGTCATGAATCTTAGAAAGTAATTTTAATTCCGTGTTAAGCATAATTTCATTAAGGTTATTATTCATATTTACCGGCAGCAGCAGAATATTAGTATTAATAAGACAATTCAAAGCTATGCATAAATTACTAAATAATCTTAGAGAGTTAGAGTCGTTGTATCCAGCACAAATAATAACAAAGTCGTTCATGCTAACCTTATTACATACATTTTTACAATAGCCTAAGACATCAGACGAGGATGCATTCGGCTTAATGAAAGCAAACGTCTGGAAATTATCATTCCATTTATTGTCCTATACTTAATAATCCGCTGTGATAAGCCAAGTACTTGCTCATCCCCAACAATGAAAATTTTATTTGGTTTTCCGGGGTTTACGTCGTCTTCACTTTTCTGTGTAGTTTGTGAATAAAGTGGTTTTTCGAATAATATATTTTGATTAATAGAGTTTTTCATTTCTTGACTTGTCACTGAAAGTTTACTTTCTGGTTTAATAGCTTCGACGCTAGATGGCGTCAGTAATACTTTCTTCATTGTACTGACTTGTTGCTGGGGTTTCAACGGGGTATTTTTTCTAGATGGACTTTCTATAAACTTCGTACTATTCATATTTGTAGATTTGCATGTTTGTTCGAGAGTTTGAATTTGTCAACTTGATTTTACAATAAGTACATAATTTTCTGACAGCAAGTTTTCAATTTTATTTTCAGCTATTTGTAATTTGGTCTCCAAAGTCTTATTCTTGCTTTTCATTAGCTTAACATCATCTTCACAAGGTTTTAAGTTAGGGCAACTTCTATTGATGTACTTGCTGTTTTCTGTTTCGGAACTTGTATTGTCCAATGTATCGTCTAATGATTGAAAAGAGTTACTTGTTGAAACATTACAATAAGTATATAGTTTTGTTTTGTTCAACATTGTTTTGTGGTATATTATCGGTTTGTTTATGTGGTGTGGTGTGGGGTGTGCTACAGATCAATTTTGTTTTTGAGTTAGAAACACATTCATTACATCTCCACTTATTTCTCTTGTCTGGTGTCATCAAGTAAAACAATTTCTCTGCAACATTTGTACATTTGATATGGTATGTTTGCTTGCAAATGAAACACGATAAATTTCTTCTATGCGTTACAATATTGCGTCATTTTGTGGTGATTGGTAATTGCAATAGGTTGTCTGTTGCGACAGCGCCCTCTGTTAAATAGATTATCTTCCTTCTTTCTGTTTACGAGATAGTTTGGTAGATGGCGTTAAATATAGTGTCCTCTATTGGCGCGTAGCTGAAATTTGGGTTCCGTATTGATCGGACAGCTTGTGTTTACGGAGAAGTTCAGTAGCTGGCGGATAATATAGTGCCCTCTATGGGCGCGTAGCTGAAGCTTTAATGATCAATATTGATGGAACAGCTGATATTTGTTTACCTCCTTATTGTTTATAAAAATTAACGGTGTTGTTATTGTTATTTATTTCATAAAATCAAACTAATTGATCGTAAATTACACTCACCCCGAGTAAAAATTCAGCATATTGGTATCCGTCCACATTTACTTTATTTTATTTTACTTTATTTTATTTCTTATTTCGTATTTCATCAGGTTTATGAAATAAAGTTTCCGATTGTATACACACAGCACATCAAACATAACATTGACCAAAACTACACAGATCGGTTGATTCTTCCAGAGATAACATTTCCACTACTAGCTCGTTTATAAAATCACAAAACTAATATTCGTTCGGTGGCATTAAATGACTTTATATATTTTTATGCACTGATAAAATAAGCAGTCGATGTTGACCGTGATGACTAGCGCCATCTACTTTCAAACTAGCGCCATCTACTGTGTTGTGTTGTTCATCTTTAGTGGACATTTTCTGTGAACCCGATTTCTACGTTGCAAGGTATACGTTGTAATATTATAGTTGGTTTACCCTCTAGTCACGACTTTGTAATTTGTAATTTAGTTATTTGTATCTTTTGTTGCAATTGCAATTTATTGAATTTGGAATGACAAACAAATTTGACAGTGACAACTGACATGAGACGTTTGACAAGTTTTTTTTGTGCGTTTCGTTTTTGCATTGAGCTATGCGTTTTTGTTTGTCAAGGAATTTTAGTTTCTGATATGTATTTTATTTTTCTTTTCAATTATTTTTGTAACGGGTTCATGGGCTAATGTTATGATGTTTAATTTTTGATTTCTTTTGTTTATCAATGTCTGCTTTTAAGTTACGATAACACAGCCAGCGGGTGGAGCAAGCTTTAATTAGGTGAATAGCTCTCATTTTATATAATTTGTGATATTGTTATTTATTTAGATATTTTATTTTTATTCATATGTCAACCTCAGGTAATTCGAGCTACCTCTCTATATCTTCAAATAGTAGTGATGATGACAGCTTTGTTAGCATCCCTTCCCTCTCCGATACACTCGAGTGTCAATTCGCTGATGTATCGAAAATTTTTAACGTAATTTATATTAATGCGCAGAGTATTCCGGCTCATCACTCAGACATGCTGGCGTCACTCGACCACAAAAATATTCATGCTGTACTAATCTCCGAATCTTGGCTTAAACCATGTCTACCTTCTACCTCTTATGCTCTGCCTGGTTTCCATCTTATACGCAATGATCGTACTGGCTCCAGAGGTGGCGGAGTTGCTATATACCTACGTGCTCATATTCCCTACTCCGTAATTAGCACCTCGGCACAACCACCTCCTGCTAACGCCGGCGAGCATTTGTTGGTTGAAGTTGTTCTTGCTCACAATAAAATCCTTCTCGGAGTTTACTACAGCCCTTCTTTGCTTGTAAATTTTTTCAAGTCATTTGAGAAACTACTTGATGGCATAATTCCTTCTTACAGCCATTCCATTACAATGGGTGTGACTTTAATACTTGCCTCCTTAAGAACGATTCTCGTACTTTTTCGCTTCAATCAATTATCAGTTCTAGCAACTTAAATATTCTCCCTCTGACTGCCACCCATCATTTCCCAAACTCAACTCCATCTCTTCTTGACTTGATAATAGTGTCATCTCCTCAGCATGTTTTGAAGCACGGCCAATGCTCGGCCGACGCTTTCTCGTATCATGATCTTATATTTTTGTCCTATAAAGTTCGTCCTCCTAAAGCTAAGCCCAAAGTCATTCTTCAGCGTAATTTTAGTGGTATGAATCAACAAGCGTTCCATGATGATGCTTGTAATATCGATTGGACTCCCGTTACATCCGCTCAGTCCGTTGATGAGCAGGTAAGTATTTTTAACTCGCTCGTAACTAAGTTATATGGCAAGCACGCACCATTTCGAGCCGTTAAGATGAAACATCTTCCTGCACCATGGCTAACAGACGATTTAAAGATGCTGATGGAAAAGAAAGAAAACATAAATTCAAGGTACGACCTAATGACCACAATAGGGAAAAGTATGTCAAATTTCGTAATCGCTGCAATAGGGCGTGTAGAGATGCGCTACGCCGCCACATCCATAACTCAGTAGAAAATGTTGATATGGGTAAAGTTTGGAAATTCCTCAGGTCGCTTGGAATCGGAAAATTAAAACAAAATCCTATTTCAGACAATGTTAACATTAACTCATTGAATCTCCATTTCTCTTCCTCATCACTTATCAGTGATGCCGACAAAGCGACCACTCTACTCAAACTATCTACCATACCAGTTCCTGACTTTTCTCCCTTTGCGTTTGACCAATTATCGGTTTGTGATGTTAAAAAGAGCTTGATGTCAATTACTTCCAATGCGGTAGGTGATGACGGCATTAGCCGCAATATGTTAGTACCCATTCTCGATGTTATTCTTTCCGTCCTCACTTTCCTTTTCAATAGCTCCATCTCAAATGCTGTATTCCCTTCCTCTTGGAAAGACGCTCAAATAATTCCTTTGCCTAAAAAAGGTATCCCTAAATCATTTGCTGACTATCGACCTATTTCCATTCTTCTGTTCCTATCCAAAGTCCTTGAGCGTCTTGTCCACAGTCAGATTAGTAAGTTCCTTTCTCATCATAAACTTCTAAACCCACTCCAGTCCGGTTTCCGCCCAGGCCACAGCAAGGTCACTACGTTAGTTAAGATCACTGACGACATCCGCCTTGGAATGGAAAACGGCCAATTAACTGTGTTAACCTTGCTGGACTTCAGCAATGCCTTTAACACGGTTGACTTTGACATCCTTTTATCTTTGATGCGCTCTCTTAACATATCTCCAACGGTAATTGAGTGGTTTCACAGCTACCTCTATGGGCGCAGGCAGCGGGTTCGCCTTGAGGAGAAGTTCTCTTCGTGGTGTGACTCGAAAGCAGGTGTCCCTCAGGGTGGCGTTTTATCTCCTCTTCTATTTGCTATATTTATCACTTCCATTTCCGAAAACCTTTCTTCTTCCTACCACCTATATGCAGACAACAACTTACGTCGCTGTGGGTGTCATAAATCAGTATTGTTTAATGACATAAGGTCAACTTGGGTGAGACCGGCATACTTTATTAATAGTTAAAATTGATTTGCCACTAGGTCTGTTTTAATTATTCTAGAAAGACGGAGTTTAAAGCAAATGGCAAAGTAGTCATTTGTGAACATTAAAAATAAGGCAAATGTCCGGGCGTACTAATGTCTTGGCAAATACGGATGGTATTTTGAAAACACATCTTCTAGACGGACTTCCCCGTGACGAGGGGTAAGTTCGTCTAGTGAAAGTATTCAACGTTGTGCGTACAAAAATAGACTAATAACCAGTCAGTGATATGCACATATGGGTAGTAATGAATAAAAAACTTTACGGCTATCAATTTATGGTGTAAATTTGTTTCAATTTGAAAAACCAAAAAATGAGGCAACTCCGTCATATGACTGTGTGAAGGGTGTAAACATTTTTTCACATGGATAGTTAATTTAGACAAAATATTTTAATAAAAAATAGTCCTTATTTTAAATGAAACCCTATTTATTAGTAAGTATGACTTTGTAATTCACAGGCAAAGGTTTTTATATGCTTATAATTAATTTATTTATTCATGTAATTTACACCCATACAAATTACAATAAAATATCACAAGATCACAATAAATTTATAGGCTAAACAAAAACTGTATTCTTTGTATAAAAAATTGCAATAAAATCGCATAACATACTAAGATTTAATTCTTCTGTTATTTTCATGGTATATTAATGTCATGCGTGGTATTATAAACTTTTCCGCTTTATAGCCGCTGAGTTCTCCACTTTGAATTGCTTGCACAGCTTCTATTAATTTTTCTTTAGAATAAGAAGCTTTGACAGTTTTCCTGATGTAATTTTCGAATTATTTTACTGAAAAATAAAAACTTGTGTTAGGTACTTAATAGACTACAATACCTTCAAATTATTCATAATACCTACAACTAAAATACCTACGTTTAAAACAAAATGTTCTGTTTTTTCCATTACTTTTATAATTTTTTACTATGTAAGTAATCTATATCTTACCACATTTTGGGTTGGCATCACTATAAATTAGTAAAATATGACAAGGAATATAAAAAAATGTTAACATATGTACCTGAGATATTTAGGAAGTCTGAATCACGAAAACTGTCGTGATCTATTTGGTTTAATGAAACATTGTGATTTTCGGTAATTTCAGATGGATTATTTTTTTGGAAGCTCGTCTTGTTTACCATACCACATAGTTTTCGACCTCTAGTTTGTATCATGTAACGTTGCATTTTAATTGAATTGAGCTATGTTTGAATACACACTAATTTCGTTAATTCTTATCCCGAAAGCGCCACGCTTCCTACGAACGTCCGTACGCTTGAGATCTCAGCGTAATCTGTTGTATGGTATACCGATACGATGCGCGAGCGGGTCGGAAGCAGGTCGTCCCATTCGCAACTCGTCACACATTCGAAACTCGTCCCATTCCCAGCTTGTCCCATTCCTAGGTCGTCCCGTTCGCGGCTCGTCCGAATCTCCCCACACCTCTCCCTGCGTGAACTGTTGCAAAGGACGATACAATATTTTACGCCGCTTGGTTTTGATAAATACAACAATTTACGTCTTGCAAGTGCTCGTAAATTAAGGGTTTTTGACCTTATTTTTTTTGATCTTGTAGATCAAAATACAAGACAAAGACATAGTAGTGTAAAAAACTACTTTTGGAAATTTTGTGGGTTACAACAACTTACGCGGGGCGGGAGGTATGATTATTTTCGTAAAAGGGCTTATACCATAATGCAACAAGTCAAAACTTGTAGCCTTTGAAAAAAAATGGTTAAGAATTTTATGTGCAATAAGCTAGTTGTTGTTTGTAGTGATAAATATAATTTATTTCTTTTTAATAAAAATGTAAAAGTTTTCATAATTATTGACTATTTTAAGAGAAATTTAAAAAAATTGTGAACAAGGTATCAAACTTAATAATTTCATTTGGGACATCGGTTACAGCATTAAGGTAACTACAAGTTTTGACGTTTATGTCCAAAAACGGCCCGGTGTTGGTCGAGTGGTCAGCGACCCTGACTATGCAACCCAAGGTTCCGGGGTTCGAATCTCGGTAGGGCCAAAAGTTTGTGTGGTGAGCACGAGCATTTGTGACCGAGTCATGGATGTATTTATTTATGTTTATCCGTTATTCAGTCACCCCTATTTTGGGCTATGCTTATAGTTGGGACTGAATGATTGGTGTGACAGTTGTTATTATTATGGCCTCAGCATCGAGCATTGGAGCTCATCTTCCTCGAGTTCTCTCACTGCTCTTCAGTCTGTGCATAACACACTCGTATTTACCTGAGGCGCTCATGCGGACAATTGTGGTGCCGATAGTCAAAAATAAAATGGGTGACACGTCTGATATGAGTAACTATCGTCCCATCTCGCTTGCTACTACCGCGGCCAAGGTTTGACAGTGTGTTAAATGGTTGCCTCTCTGATTAAGATGACGGGAGTGTCAACGGAAAGCGCAATCCTGAAGTCTAAAACATACTGTCAAGTACTACACCGCTAGGAAAACGCCGGTTTAAGGCTCGCGTCCACTAGGCGGATCGGGCCGGGGCGCGTCGCAACGAAAAATCCGCCTGCCTGTATTTATTATGAAATAGCGTCCACTAGCGGCGGGTCGGGGCGGGGCGGGACGCAGCGCGATAGCAGTGTTACGTATGCGATGCGGTCCGTACCGATCCGCCCCGGCCCGATCCGCCGCTAATGGACGTCGACCTTTAGGCGTGTTTCCTTGACTTGTCAAAAGCATTCCACTTGGTCGCGTACGATTTGCTATGGGACAAGTTGGGTGATGCGGGTGTGCCGGCTGAGTACACGTCCCTTCTCAGGTACTGGTATGCTAACCAGAAGAACCAGGTAAGATGGGTCGGTACTCTGTCGGACGAATACGGGTTGGAGTGCGGTGTCAGGGGTATGGCAGAGGGGAGCAGATTAAAAGCCACAGCACTGTTTGTACAATGTATATTAATTGGTAAAAGATATAACAAGGCACGCAGAGATTAGTAGGGCGTCTTCTCAGATCTTGTCTCCGTCAGAGTGACATCGCTCTATGCCGCGCCGAGAGTAGAGACGGGCGCGTGCAATAGAAATGTGCTCGCCACAGTACCCCCCGCGGAGAATCAACGTTCTGGAATCTGAAAGAAATTCGTAAATTTTACGCGACGGCCAAAACGCGTATACTGCGCATCATCAGCTTTCTGAATGCGACTTGGTGTCGCCTCCTGCTTATTTTCTGCCAGTAAATATGCTGGCTTAACTCTGTCCATTGAAACAGTAACAGGTCCTCTGGCTGCATCAATAGTGACTGTTTTCTTTGATCTTTTAATGACCTTGTGTGGACCACTGTACGGAGCTTCCAGAGCACCTCGTAAAGCATCTTTCCGCAAAAATATGTGTGTAGCTGTTTCAAGATCTTTGTGAACGAACACAGATGCAGGTGAGTGTCGTGATGCTTGCTGTGGTCTCAGCAGTGACATATTATGCTTGATTTGGGATACGAAATCAATTGGTTTCAGTGTGTTAGCGGGAGTGGATTGCAGAAACTCACCAGGTATTCGTAAGGGCTCACCGTACACCATCTCTGCCACGGAGCAATGCAAATCCTCTTTCCAGGCTGTCCGTACGCCGAGAAGAACTACTGGCAGAATATCTGTCCATTTCTGCCCGCCGTGGGCCATGATTGCTGCCTTCAGCGTGCGGTGGAATCTTTCGACCATCCCGTTGGCAGCCGGGTGATATGCAGTGGTGTGACATAGCTGGATTCCGCATAATTCTGTAAGAGCTTTGAAAAGGTGAGATGTGAATTGACAACCTCTGTCAGTTGTCACAGTTTGTGGACAGCCAAAACGTGAAATCCACGTCCCATAGAAAGCTTTTGCCACAGTTTCAGCGGTTATGTCTTGCAACGGCTGTACCTCTGGCCATCTTGTGTATCGGTCGATAGCTGTAAGACAGTATTTGAAATCGTGAGAAGGTGGAAGCGGGCCGACTAAATCAATATGTACGTGACTGAATCTTGATTGAGGCAGTTGAAAATTGCCCAGTGGCGCTGAGGTATGGCGATGTATTTTTGACTTTTGGCAAGCTTCGCAACATTGTACCCAAGCGTGGCAATCTTTTCGAACTGAGGGCCAAATGAATCTGTCTGTCACCAATTTTGTAGTCGACTTCGTTCCAGGATGGCTCATTGAGTGAACTGAGTTGAAAATCTGACGACGCAACTCCTTTGTAACGAAAGGACGAGGCCTCGACAGAGAGACATCGCAGTAGATTGCGATGTTCGAACCCGGGACAGGTACTTTTTCCAGCTTCAATGAGGTTGAATTGTTGCAGAGGAGTTCCTGAAGTTCAGTGTCATGCGTCTGAGAACAAGCCAGCTGTGCTAGGGTTGGTGGTGCTGCCACGGCTTCAATTCGCGTCAGCGCGTCAGCAGGTATGTTGTCTTTACCTGAAATGTGCCTTATGTCTGTGGTAAATTGCGACACAAAATCAAGATTGTTAAACTGCCTAGGTGAGCACTTCTGTTTATTTTGTTTAAAGGCGAAAGTGATTGGTTTATGATCCGTATATATGACAAAGTGTCTACCTTCAATCATAAAGCGGAAATGTTTAACGCTTTCGTATATGGCAAGCAGCTCACGATCATAGGCACTATACAGTTGTTGGGATTTGGTCAGCTTTTTAGAAAAGAAAGCAAGCGGCTGCCACTCACCTTCCACCAACTGTTGCAGCACCCCGCCCAATGACAAATTCGAAGCGTCGGTCACAAGGGCTAGAGGTGCGTTCAGTACTGGGTGTGCAAGTAGCGTGCATTTAACTATGTTCGCCCTGCAGTTATTAAATGCGGCGATCAACTCGGACGTCCATTCAAGTGGTTGCGTACCTTTTAGTTTGGGTCCTGATAGCATTTCATGTAGTAGTGCTTGATCGGTAGCAGCATGTGGGATAAAACGCCTATAAAAATTAAGCATTCTCAAGAACCTGCGTAAGCCGTTGACGGTCTTTGGCGGAGGGAACTCTTGTATCGCCTTGACCTTGCCTTCTAATGGACGCGTACCATATTCTGTGATGTGAAATCTAAGGAAATCGATCTCACTTTGGCCGAACTCGCATTTACCTTCGTTGATATGAAGTCCATAGTCCTGCAAGCGCTTAAAAATGACTTCCAGGTGTTCCAGGTGTTCATATTTACTTCTGGAATATATTAAAATATCATCTATATATGAAAAACAGCACATATCCAGACCCCTCAGCACCTCATCGAGGAACCGCTGGAAAGTTTGAGCTGCATTCCTTAGGCCAAACGTCATGAATGGAAATTCTATCAATCCAAAAGGGGTTGTGATGGCGGTTTTTGATATATCAGCTGGAGCAACTGGAATTTGATGGAAAGCACTCTCCAGGTCAATTTTTGAAAATATGGTACACCCTGCTAGTCTATGCGCATAATCTTCTATGTGCCTGATAGGGTACCTGTCAGGTATGGTGCACGCATTGAGTGCGCGGTAGTCGCCGCAGGGCCTCCAGCCGTTCTTCTTCGGTGCCAGGTGTAACGCTGATGCCCACGGTGAATCTGAAGGGCGTGCTGTTCCACTGCGAATCATCTCCTCGAACTGCTCCTTAGCTATTTTGAGCCGATCAGGTGCCAAACGTCGTGGTCTACAAAATACAGGAGGTCCTGGTATTGTATTTATGTAATGCATAGTTGAATGTTTGACATTACGCATAACACCAGAAGGTCTAGACAGATCAGGATAACGAGAGAGCAAAACGTGAAATTCTGTTGTACCTGATATCGCTTTGATGCTTGTTTGGCTGCAAGTTTTGACAGTTCCAGGTGTCGTTAAGGTTGTTATACTGTCCACCAGGCGTGTGTTCTTGCAATCTACTAACAATCCAAAATACGCGATAAAGTCAGTTCCGATGATTGGTCTGTCCACGTTTGCGACCACGAAGTTCCAGGTAAAGTCCCGTCTCAAACCCAAATCCAGTTGCAAAGTCTTGGTACCGTAGGTGTTGATGACACTACCATTTGCAGCGGTAAGTTTGTAGTCGGTGGCTTGTCTAGGTTGACGAATAAATCGGCGAGGGAGTACACATAAATCGGAACCTGTATCTATTAAATATTGAACTTTTGTTTTTCTGTCCGTTATAAAAAGGCGACTGGTAGCACCTTGACAGTCGTCTGTCGCGCCTACGATCTGTCGCTGCTGTTTCCCAACTTGTAAGTACAAGGTGACGTGCACTTCTTCGCGTTATCTCCAAAATTATTATGATACCAACACAGTCCAGGAGTTTTGCTTCGGCTGCGACTCCTCGATCGGTATCTACCTCGGGACGAAGAGCGATCACAAGAACCTAAGTTGAGCTGCGAAACCTGCTGTCTTATTTCTTCTTGTATACGTGACGCAATCGTATTCTCAAAGCGCTTTAAAAACTCATCATAATTATTGCTTATGACAGCGCTTGTCGTAGCGACTTGCTGTAACGGTGTAGGTATCAGTGCGATTTCACAAATTTTGTCCGCTAGTTCTGCGATGTCCTCAAAAGTGCCGGATGTATTTGATGCAATAATTGCTTGCACATGTGGTGGCAATCTACTCGACCACAAACTGCGTAAAAATTCGTCTGTGACAGTATCCGCCGCTAGCGTTTTCAAATGACGTAAAAACTGTGACGGTTTTCTCTCACCTAATTCCTCGTGTGAAAGCAGCTGCGTAATTTGACGTTGACGAGAAATGCCTAATCTTTTAATTAACTCCTGTTTCAATTTTTCATATTTGTTGACCGCAGGAGGATTTTTGACTACATCTTTAATCTCGCGAATGTACCTCTGATCTAGTTGCGATATGATGTGGTAAAATTTTGTCGTATCTTCTTTGATACCCGATATTTGAAACTGTGCCTCTGCTTGCACAAACCATATTTCTGGGTCTTCCGGCCAAAACGGTGGCAAGCGTACAGCTACACGACTCACCACGGCGCCCATCGCCGACATTTCTTTTTCAACAACGTCGTCGTCGTCCATTTTTTCTGCGCGTCCGTTCGACATAAAACGCGAACGCGGGGTCACCAATATGGCAGAACGCCGGGGAGCAGATTAAAAGCCACAGCACTGTTTGTACAATGTATATTAATTGGTAAAAGATATAACAAGGCACGCAGAGATTAGTAGGGCGTCTTCTCAGATCTTGTCTCCGTCAGAGTGACATCGCTCTATGCCGCGCCGAGAGTAGAGACGGGCGCGTGCAATAGAAATGTGCTCGCCACAGGGGTATTGAGCTCGCACCTCTTTTGTTTAACATTTATGTAAACCAGCTTGTCGAGCAACTGAGCAATACACATGTTGGCTGTCTTATTGATGGTACCTGTATCAATAACATAAGCTACGCAGACGATATGGTATGGTATGATATGGTGTTGCGCAGTCCATCGATACCAGGGTTAAGAAAATTACTAGCTATCTGTGAATCTTACGTGAAGGTACATGGCCTAAAATACAACTGTACGAAGAGTAAAATACTTGTGTTCAAATCACCTAAACAGCGGCCTCGGCTGATACTGCCCGTACATCTCAATGGCGTTGTATTAAAGGTGGTGCCGAGGTTTAAATATCTAGGCCATGTTGTCACGGAAGACCTAAGGGATGATGATGAAATAGAGAGGGAACGCAGGGCGTTGGCGTTGAGGGCTAATATGCTTGCCCGCAGATTCGCTCGATGCAATGGTAAAAGTGACTTTGTCTAAAGCGTTCTGCTAGTGATTTTATGCGAGTGGACTATGGGTGACGTATTCGCGGCGAGCCTACAACATTCTGCGTGTACAATACAACAATGTCTTTAGGATGCTGTTGGGGCAACCGTGTGGCGCTGTAGCGCTTCAAAAATGTTTGCTGACTCTCGCACAGACGGGTTTCATTCTATTATGCGCAAAAAAGCGGCTTCTCAACTGCAGCGTTTACGTAAGAGCGGCAACAGTATCCTTAAGCTGATTGCTGCTATACAGGACTGCCCCATTCAAAGATGCTGGGTATAAATTGCAACGGGGCTTAAGAAATAGTACTTATTAATAATATAATTAATATGCTAACAACACTAACATAGGATTAAGCCCAATTGTTACTAACATTTACTAATAAAGCTATGGATCAAAATGGTCTAAAAATTATTATTTTTTAAATTTATTTTATTTTTGTTCATTAGGTAAGTATACTCGGAAATTAATCGTATGGACTAAAATAAAACAGTGATGTAAGTAATAATATCTAATTAAAATCCACAAAATACATTGACAACAACCAAACCGGAACCTACACTAAACTTTTTACATTAAGTATAACAGTTAGAATAAAATTATTAAATACATGCTATGGTTTTATAGTAACATCAAAACATCTTAAGACTAGGTTTTCTTTAATGATTAGAAAATATACAAGATCAAATCATTGCTGTTTTAGGTACATACTTGCATTCCAGGTAGTAGGTAAGGTATTTTAGACATTTTTGAATCAGGTACTTCATATATATACTTCGATCACCTAAACACAGACTATATAACACAGTTTTTGTCAAGTAAGTAAGTAGGCAGTTTTCATAATATCCTAATATTGATATTAGATAAAAGGTACATAATATATTTTTATTTTTTATATTTTTGCGATCACGCAACATAAGAACTTACCTATTTGCTGAATGCACCATAATATTTTATTTTAAAGTTTCTGAGACCACATGCCATGCTTGTTGATCTGTATAGTTTTTCATTGATAAAATACCTATTTATAAAGATATTTAAATAATTTGTAAATATAAAAAGTTCCATGTAACTATTACTTAAGTATATCTTATTCAATAGAAATTAAACTTTTCATTATATTACAGAGAGAGTAATGCCGTAATATCTATTAGGTACTTAATCTGTGGTAAGCGACTACCTACTTTGACGATTTTTAATTAAGTATAGGTATAATGAAATCTAAAGCTTGATCGTAACTCGCCTCTCATTTGGAGATCATCGAGACCCTCACGTTCCGATCTAGAGTGACTTTTGTGACGTTTTTGTGTAAAGAGATATATTTTTTGTCCAATACATAGTCCACTAATTAGAAATGTCCTAAACTTTACCTCAGTAAGATTCGTAAAATATCATCAAATCATTAAACATGATAAATAAGTGGTACAATAGTAAGTATTTGAAAAATATAATACATAATATAGTCATCATTGTTTCGGTTTTCCCACAGAAAGACAAACTGTGTTAGATAATATACTTTTATATGATTTATTTTGTGTTTCTCTTGTTAATTGTTCAATTAATTTGAAGAAATAAATGTCTCAAACCTAAATAAGCTAATGTGTGGCTATTGACGAACCTAATAATATAATTTTAAGACAAACAACCACGTTATTGCTAAATTAAGTAATACTTACCTTAATGCAAATTAAGTAGATACAGTTGGTTCTGCAGCCTTGTAGAATACGTAGGTAATTATAATATATAAAATGTTAAAGAATTGCAGAAGCTAATAAACTTCCCAAAACTCTCAGCGCCTATAAAATGCGCATAGCAATTATTCTTTGAGTTTGCTATTGGCTATTGTTCAAGTTTTAACTGTTTTGCGACTTTTAATTGCAAAAACTACTAACTTATATTGCTTAGACTAATTGTTAAAGAGTCCTTTGGTACCAATATTGAAATTTTACGTTAATATTTTTTTTAAGTTACTACTTAACTTAGAGTTTAGTTTAGGCTGTTTAGGTAGGTACTTACTATGGAAAGCTTAGAATCGCATAATTTTAGTTGACTAAAAGAGAACAAATTTAATAATGAACAACAAAACACCACAACATACATATCTACATGCATGCATACTTTCATTCATACATACATAACGCCCGATTCCCGGAGGGGTACCCGCCCATGTTATGATAGCTTTCCACTTGCAACGATCGTGACACGCTTACTTTGGCTTCGATAGACCTTTATTTTTTAAATAAGTAGTTGTTTATCCTTAACTTGCGGCCCGCCCGCGCCTTCGTCCACTCTAACTTAGAAAAACCGTCATACTTCAGCCATTAAAAATATATATATACAAAATATAAACAAAAACCATCCTCAGTTATCGCTCTATCTTTTATTGAAAACCGTATAGAAATCCATTGCGTGGTTTAGAAGAATAGTGCGGTGCCACAGACAGAGGAAAACGGAGACTTTACTTTATAATAATTGTTATGATGTTCACATAACGATCCATTAAAATTGGATTTTGGTTTGAAAAATACTAACCTTTGATATTTCTGTGGGAGAGTAATTTCTTTAAACTGGCATATTGCATTATTGGTTATTTATTTTTCTATAAATCAATTGTGCACACTCTTCGTAATCATAGTATTTATTAAAAAATATTAGGTAATAGTGATACCATATCGCTAATTTATAAGCCAACACCTTTAGGAACAAATTGACTTCATGACTAACTTAATAAGCAGCTCACACTACTGGAGAAGACACCTGTGTATGCACATGTACTTACTACTAATTATTATATTCAATACTTTACTCATAAATTATTCAACTATATTACAAAATATTTTTAAGTAGGTACTCACGTAAGAACTTTGCTAATTGCGATCTCAACACATTTATACGGGCGTGACTTTGTAAAATTAATTTCGTATCGAATAGATCGAAGGAGATGAAAAAAGTCACTGAAAATCTGAAACAGATAAGTAGGTATGTATTCTAATTACACTAATTTATTCAAGCAACGATGTGAAGCATTGCCAACTCTTTAATGTGTAAGTAACAGGTAGGTATTTGACTGATTTTTTGGATTTCAATAGGCAATACAGAACGTACGCATTTTAAGGGCTCCCTCTGTACACGTCAGTTAATTAACTTCTTTAAGGGTGGATTCGACCAAACTGGAATAAGGTCTTATACCTAGATTAAGCGCCGAATTTGTATAGACTAAACTCGGAGTAAGTCTTATTCCAGTTTGGTCGAATCCACCGTAACTGGATTGACCTCTTCCTACTCCTTCTAAGTGTCTGTATTGCGTTTTTTATAGAAGTAGGTAAGTACCAATAAATGTTTCTAATCTTTTTCTTGTAACTTATAACTCCTTGCGACTCGTAATAAGATAACTAACAACTAGATTTATTTTATTAGGTACGTAAAAATCAGTACAAATTAACACAAACATTCACCTTCACAGCGCTTTTAACAGGTTGTCTGTTTAAAACCTTTACCTGACTAAAAGTATTATCTTGTGAATAAACAAATGGTACCTATATTTGATACTGCACTTCCACTTTTTTCCTACACAGGTTGACTGATTCTCTATATCCATTTAATATGAATGAAAAAGTTTGAATCATCAACGGCCTATAAACGTGCAGGGCAGAGTGTGCAGATGGGCCCTAACCGACCACGCTGTCACAATGCGGGTCGATAAAAACCAAATAAAGACATATTTTAGGAAGATTTGCGGCTCTATAAGCAAAGGCAGCCTCCGCAGACAGCCTAGTGGTTGACGAAGAGCTCAAAGCGCGCGCGGCCGATGCGGCTGGCCGGGTCGTAGTAGAGGTCGCGCGTCCACACGCGGCACTCCACGTTGATCAGCACCTCGCCTGGAATCGAGGAGTTGAAACAAAAGTTAGCCCGCAGTAAAAAAAGTAAAGTACGGCCTATGTATACGGTCCCACTGCAAGGCAAAGGCCTCCTCCATTCCACAAAGTTCAACTGGTAGTTTAACTAGTTGAACTAATTGGACAAAAAAATTCAATTATTTCAAAGGAGAATGCCAATTTTGTATGGGCACTTGGGTCCCTTTCAAAAATTGTTGTGCCTTGATGATTGTTGTTCTATATTATAGAAGAAACACGTTATATTCATAATTAGAAAACATTTTTAATTTATTCACCCAGGTTCACGAGACATAATTTTTTTTCTGTTGCAGAATTTGAGGTTATAATTAGAGATTGACAATAATATTTCCTTCCTAATCAATACACAATCCTTCATCACTATGGTGATTTTGTCTTAGCATAATGTATACTAGAATAGCAGCGCATTCGCAATGTTTCAGTCAGATTGCAGGAAGCCATAATATCATACCACATAATAAATAAATATATCATTTGAAAGTACCTACTCGAAAATTGTCAAAAGAATACTTATGTTTAATTATGATCTTTACTCTATTTAGAATCATTAAATTCAACAGTAATTCATCATTATCATCAGCCCGTATCAGTCCACTGCTGACATACATGTGCCTCTCCTATTGCACGCCACTGAACCCGATTTTTATTATTACTTAAATTATTACTTTAATATTAATACACCTTTGGAACTGGACTTTCCTTTTTCAAGGTAAGTAATTGGTAGTTCAGGTCTTTAAATACGTAGGTACTTACTCAAAAATAAAACAAAATAATTATTGCTACTAGGTAAGTTCAATGTCTTTTTGAAGAAATTGTATTAATATGTTCTGTAAAGGGCACGGGTGAATGATATATTTGGTTGCATCGTCATATCAAGAAATGTTAACACAATAGCGTTAAATAATTGTATAGGACACTTCTGGTTATAGGACTAACTGACGATTCGGACACATTATATTCGGACAGTGTCCAAATTAACACTTTTTAATTTTATTATTTTTTTACTGACGATTCGGACACCAATAAAAATAGCTGCTTTGTTCAGTCAGATAAAAAACTTCTGGTCCTCCTGCACTTGGTGCATGCCACTGAGCCAGATTTAGAGCCTATAATTAATATTAAATGATAATGTTTGCGCCACAGCGCAACGACGAATAACAGCCGTCTCTGCGCCGGCCAATCAGAGTGCAACGACAAATATACCGGACGAAGTGTTAGCCCACGCCGACCGGCGCTGGCGCCAAACCAGTGTGCTCCGAGCTATCAAGGCGAACCCACGCGTCGCGCGCCCTAGAACTCAGCCCGTGACCACGTCACATATGTGTACAGTGTGTGCAGTGACCTAGAGCTGGGACTACCAGCTCACCTCTCCCTAAAACGCCACCGACCAGTGCCCTCAGTGAACTGTGTGTGTGTTGCTGCCCTCAAGCCCGCCGCCCGCGCCTAGAGGGCGCTCTATACGGTGCGTGACATCAGCCCACGCCTTTGCACAACACAATAAGCTCGTACAAACACGTGCACCCACACATCAGCCTGCAACACATACACATACACACACATGCAGTCTGCCTTTTATTTTTATTTTATTTTTTTGCTTTATCGCGGTCGCTTTTATTGCGCTGCGCCACAGCGCGCACGCCTGCGCTTTTACGTGCCTATATGTTATCATGCTCAGTGCACGACTCACGTGCCTACATGGTAACATGCCCCGTGTACGCCTTTACGTGCCTATATGCTATCATGCTCAGTGCACGACTCACGTGCCTACATGGTAGCATGCCCAGTGTACAACCTTTTTTTGTTGTTTTTTTTTTGTGCCTATTTGTTGCTATGCTCAGACCACGATTACGTGTCTACATGGTAACATGCCCAGTGTACACCTTTTTTGTTGTTGTTTTTGTGCCTATTTGTTGCTATGCTCAGACCACGATTACGTGTCTACATAGTAACATGCCCAGTGTACACCCTTTTTTTGTTGTTGTTTTTTGTGCCTATTTGTTGCTATGCTCAGAGCACGATTACGTGTCTACATGGTAACATGCCCAGTGTACACCCCCTTTTTTTTTTGTTGTTTGTGCCTATGTGTTGCTGTGCTCAGTGCACGATCTTACTCATACAGTCACACACGTGCATTCCTCTCAGCTCATCATATACATACCCACTCGACATTAACTCAACACAGCACGAATCGAGGCTGTAGTCTCCTGTTACTCCGTTCCTTCCCCCCCCCCCCCCTCCTACCCCCTGGGGCCCGGGAAGATGTTTGCGCCACAGCGCAACGACGAATAACAGCCGTCTCTGCGCCGGCCACCTTCACCTCCAGCACGATCCAGTGCCTACAGCTCGGACCACAGTAAGCCCATCTATCCCATTTTTCCCTTTCCCTGCGCCGCATGTTGGTGCCTTAAGCGCCAACAATAATAATTCAAATCTGGCTCAGTAGCATACACGGGAGAGGCCTATGTCCAGCAAAGGAACTGATACGGGCTGATGATGATGATTATGCTGATGATGACTTAATGTTGAATTAAGTGATTCTAAATAGAGTATAGATAATAATTAAACATAAGTATTCCTTTGACAATGAACGAGTACTTTCAAATGATATATTTATTATATAGTATGATATGGCTGTCTGCAAGCTGCCTGAAACATTGCGAATGTGCTGCTATTCTAGTATAGGTACGGTCGGTCGGGGTCACCGTCGTCGCTTTACCACTTTGCAGCTTAGATTAAAACAAAAAGGGAAGATACGGCATGCTCCTACTTGTAGTCATTCAAAATATAATAGTCCTACTCAACTACTTAAGCAAACACTCACACACGCACACCTATAAAGTGTAAATCGAGCGAGCGAGACAAAGCGGTAAGTTTCAACGTCAGCAGAGTAGCGCGTTGACGTCTCGGTCGCTTCGCAACAGACGAGTACGTACGACCGATTCCGACGCCACTGCGGAGTAGCGTCTTTCTCTTTTTCACACAGTAGAATATCCGCAATAGTACGATGTAGCCTGTTCGCGCGGCAAATTGTGACTGAAGTGAAATTGTGCCATTAGGCCTAATTTTGGCGGCTCACTCACGAGACGCTAATGCCGTATCTTCCCTTTTTGTTTTAATCTAAGCTTTGCAGCGATTTTCGTATGAAGCGCACCGACCGTCCGAGTACGTGCCCGTACCAAATAGACGACGCGACGCGGTGTGCAAGGGATTTTGACCTTTAGACTGGTAAAGCGACGGAGTCCGCGATAGTACATTGTGCTAAGACATAATCACCATAGTGATGAAGGATTGTGTATTGATTAGGAAGGAAATATTAATGTCAATCTCGGATCATAACCTCACTTTCTACCACAGAAAAAAAATTATATCTCGTGAACCTGAGTGAATAAATTAAAAATGTTTTCTAATTATAATTATAACGTGTTTTTTCTACAATATAGAACAACAATCATCAAGGCACAACCATTTTTTAAAAGGGACCCGTGTTTGGACATTCTCCTTTGTTTGAAATCAAGACGTCGCGTCTACAATTATTAATGCGCTTATTCACGACGCTTGCCAACTGCGGGTTGGTCACAAACCCGGGTTATGCATCGAACAATCCGAACATACTTTGCTCGACCTTGGAATTGAAGCCAGGACCGCTGGATATCGAGCCGAATGCTTGACCACTCGGCCACCGCAGTAAAGACACGTCCAAAAGTAGTAAACTTTAACCCACGTAAAAACAACTGAAGCCTGCCTGAAAGTAGTTTTTAAGCGCATCTTAGACTTCGTTGGCCCATAATTCGTCGTACACCGCTGTGTGTGTATGTAATGTGCCAAGCTAGTGAAATATCTCAAGGTCCACAAGGTCTCGGAAGTCATTCGTGATAATAGCGCAAGCAACAGCAGTGCGTTCAGTCGTTTTGGGTGTAGTTGTTTGGTTAAAATTTAACCTGTTTGAGTTGCAACCGAGGCACGGAACGATCAAGTTGTTTTTATAACCTGTTATGAACTATTCCTGTCCAAAACGAAAGAAAATTCTTCTTCTGTCTTCATTTTTTCCACTGTTATACCATATTTAACAAAATTATTAAAAAGTAAAACAATACGAAACAACAGGCGGAATTTTTCGAGACGTTTTGACTTAAATTGCAAACTTTGACACTGTAAAATAATGATTTAAACGTCAAATAGCTGTCAGAGTGAAAAATAACCATCCGATTTGATGGTTGTTTGGTTGCTGCGCTCTGAGCCACAGAACGGATGAAACTACGCTCTGACAGCCATCAGAGTAAAATTTCACTAAGCCACGGACCGGTTAGAGCGCGCGCCAGAGTGCGCTCGAGTGCACTGGAGTGAAGCGACGGAACGCAGCCCAGGGAGATTTTGCCATAATCCACTACACGCCACGCTAGCCCAATGCGGGTTGGTAGGTTACCATGGCTACCATTGTGGGTTATTAATAACACTTACGGCGTGGGTTCTCAAACATGACAGCGATGAGCGGCGGGGGCGTCTGGTCGGGCAGGTTCCTGTTGGCATAGGGGATCTTGTCAGCGGTGTGCAGCCGGGACATGGGGAAACCGGGGGGCAGCCCCGCCGGGATCAGCTGGATGGGGCCGATGTTCTCTTTATCTGAGTTGAACTCGCCCCCGCAGGACACCCACACGTAGTCGCCGAACGTTTGAGCTGGACGTTGGATCTGTGACGTAACAAACATTTTGACATGACTGGTTAGGTTTCTCTCATAAATAAGCTTCTATTTCAGTTTTGGATCTGATTTGATCAGCGGGCGGGGGACAATTATTGTACCTTCTCTGCTGTTTGTTTGGTAGTAGGGGATAGTTCTCCAAGCCCACATGGCCAGCTACGACCGTTATAACTAAGTCTATCTGGCACAAAAACTATGTTGTGAAAGGCTAAAAAAAGTTATAAATGAATATCTAAAACTGTGCTATGCGACTTTCGGTTATATAACTGTTGAATAGATGTTATTAGACAACTACAACGTTGTGTAACCGTTATTCCTACAACGATTTAGTCCTATAACTAAATGGTCCACTAAGTTGAGTAGACGTTTTTACGACTACTTTATACAACGTCGTATAGTGGTGTCTGTGTATAGGTTAGGTAGACATTTTACGACTGATTCATACAGCGTCGTATGGTAGTGCCTGTGTATAGGTTAGGTAGACGTTTTTACGACTGATTTATACATCGTCTTAGTCGTCGTATAGTGGTGCCTGTGTATAGGTTAGGTAGACGTTTTTACGACTGATTCATACAACGTCGTACCTATTAGTGGTACCTGTGTATAGGTTAGGTTGACTTTTTTACTACTGATTCATACAACGTCGTAAAGTGGTGTTAGAGTATAGGTTACGTGAACGTTTTTACGACTGCTTTATACATCGTCGTATTATTTATTTATTTATTTATTTATTTGAAACAACAAAACTTAATACTATCATTACAGAAAAAAAATCCAATGCGATAGTACAAGCACTTATAAAACTTTCTAACCTAACCTATTTACAAACGAATATTTTTTATTTATCTATTTACAAACTTACTATTACTATAAAATATTCAGGACACATTCAGTAAAGTAAGTAACTACACTGTGTATTTACTTACTTTTTAGCTACTTCTGTAACAAAGAACAAACAATGTGAGTTTTGTGAATTCATTCAGAGAGCAGTTAAATATGTCAACATCATTAGCTACCCTATTAATAGTGCGCAAGGCTCGGGTAAATGGCGCTTCTTTTAAAATATTAGTCCGCGCCCTTGGCACCTCGAGCAGTGGTGGCCGACGCCTGCGCCACACGTACCGGTCCGGCACACACAGCTTTATACATTGCAATACTCCTTGGTTAAACAAATACCCACGTAACAGTTTTATTACATATATAGCCAGCCCTAACTCTCTTCGGACTTCCAATTTATTGTAGCCCACCATGCCGAGAACAAATAATGTCGGATACATTAATGGGTAAAAGGGATATACTCCATATAATTTGAAATAAAGAAATCTTGTGAATTTGTTTTGTATTCGCTCCAACATTAATTTATATTTCGCCTCATGAGGACTCCAAATAAATGCATTGCATTCCAAGTGGCTTTTTACCAACGCTTCATACAAAGCTCTAATTGCATTTAAATTTGTAAATCCCTCACACTGACGTAACATAAATCCCAAGTTACGGTATGCTTTCTTGCAAACCTTAATTACATGCTCTCTAAAAGACAGATTGGTAGTAAAATGGATTCCAAGGTCTCTCACCTTCATCACCCGCTGCAAAGGAGCACCATCTAAGCAATATTGGAAACGAACTGGGTCCCGTGACAAAGTGAATGACATTACTGAGCATTTTGAAATATTGAAGCTCAGCCGGTTCCTACGACTCCAATCCGCCACCCTGTCAATATCCGCCTGCATTTTTACGCAGTCGGAAGCATGCTTTATTTCCAATACCAGCTTTAGATCATCAGCAAAAAGAAGGCAAGTTGAATCTAAGGTGACACCCGGTAAGTCATTTACCATTAAAACAAATCCAAGAGGTCCTAAATTACTCCCTTGACTGACTCCCGATCTAGTATAATACTGTTCCGAGTTATGGCCGTCCCAGTTGACATACTGACGTCTGTTCTTCATGTAACTGGCAAAAAATGAGAGCGTTTTCGGCGTGCAGCCCACATGAGCCAGTTTCATGAGCAGGATATCATTGTCGACTGTATCGAATGCCTTTCGATAATCGAAATATATGACATCCACCTGACTACCTCTGTCCACCGCTGGTGCCACCTGCATCATCAGCTGGAGTAGATTCCCCGTAGTACTACGCCCGGGACGAAAGCCGTGCTGCTCGTCAGATAACTGAGCTTTAACTTGTGAGTACAAAGAATGATGTATCGCTGACTCGAAAACCTTCGCTGCTGTGCTCAGGACTGCCACCGGCCTATAGTCACTTGATTCCGTACCACTATTCTTGGGCACCGGGACAACTCTAGTCAACTTCCATCGGTCGGGAAAAACTGCACAATCGAGACAAACATTATAGATGTGTACGAGCGGAGCAGCAAGTACCTCACGACAATCTCTAAACACAAAAGGTGGTATACCGTCCGGGCCCGTGGAGTGTTTTGGCTTAAGCTTCAACAGCGCGCGGCACACGTCTGCTTCCCGCAGCTCGTGCACCTGAACGCGCGCGCTGCTGGCACCCGCCGAAGCAACGGCAGCGTCTACGTCCAGCACCGCCGGCACAGGGTTGTACACGGAGCAAAAAAATTTTGACAGTTCATGCGCCCCCTCAAACGCAGATAAAACACGTCCCTTTTGCGTTAGTTTTTGTTTTTGCGAATTATTTCTTTTACTTTTTACAAAGTTCCAAAACGCCTTAGGATCTTGTGCCAGATTATATTGCACCCGATCCATATAACAGTCATGCGCGAGTTTCACCGCCCTCTTAACTCGTGCCCTGCACCGAGAAAACTCGTTATAGTCCTCACTTGATCGACTCGCCTTATACCGCTTATGTAGTCTGTACTTCACCTGTATGTCACGAATTATCTCGGCCGTGTACCACTCAGGGTAGCAATACCTCGAGTTTTCATGCTTTGGCTTTTTTACTGGAACACAATCGTCAATTAATCTATTAAAAGTGTTATAAAAATAGTTTAACAATTCCACAGGATCTTTAATACTGTATAGTTCACTCCAATCTATGCATGAAATATTAAAATACAATAAAAGAAGATCGGCTTTAGCGAAATTCCATTTTCTGTCACGCGAATAGTTTAACCGGTCACCCTGCGAACTGTGCATGCCGATGCCGGAGTCAGCACTTCCAACCCAGATGGCGAGCGGCGGATGGTAACTGTCCACGGGCTGCAAGCCTTCGGCCTCGCTAACTGACACCGCGCCGCTAACCCCGCCCCCGCTCAAAACAAGATCTAACTGCCTACCATTGCAATTTGGTACACTATTTTGCTGAATGAATTCACAAAATGACATTAAATATTCATAATAATTACAGACATCAATACTAGCCGAAAATAAATTAAAATCTCCTAATACTATAACATTACTTTTGTATTTACTACATATTTTTTCAATAATACTAAACATTATCATATAGTTATCAGTATCTGCTTTTGGCGGAATATATACCACGCAGCATGCAAATAACATTTTGTTTTTTATATGTACGGTAGCACAAACCATTTCAAATGCACAAGTATCCAAGTTAACATTGTCCGGAGTAGGTATTTGTCGCAACTCGAACCGCGGTGTGGCCACTAAACAAACACCTCCATGCTTACGGCCATCAACTCGATCACAGCGTAATATTTCATAGCCCGGTAGGACAAACTCGGCATTATGAATTGATGCATTGCAGCTAGTCTCTGTAATTGCAAATAAATCGGAACCAGCAGATTCAAGTAAAGATAAAAATTTCGTGGTTTTTGTTCTTAGACCGCGAACGTTCTGATAAAATATTTCAGTTATTCTAGCTTTCTTCTTTTGCTTCATTTCTAGATCTCCGAAACCAAATCCATTCACTAAATTCGACTCCTTGAGGCCATATACTTGGCTGATTTAATTTTTCAAACATTCCTTCCGGGACGCCGACAATGAATGACGTATAGTCCCTGGTAGTCTTATGTTTTATCTTTTCGACTTTAACATCAACTCTTGGCCCACAGACCTTTACAACGTGTGTCTGTATTTGTTCCTCCGTTGTACTCGGCAACAAACGCCATATATGAAGATGTTTTTTCCGCTGCACAGCTTGCAAATCCAATGTTGAGCTTTCTCCCATAAGCACCTTTTTGGTTTCTAATTTCTTTTTATTATTATTCTTGACCATTGTTCTCCAACCATTTTTGTATGCTCGGTCATCATCATCACTTGTATCTTCTTTTCGTTCTTGATTTGAAGAATTCACTGACTCTAGCGAGCCTTGCAGGGCGTGGCGCTGGCGCTGGCGGCGGCGACGTTTCAATACGTTTTGTGGCCCCACACTCGTCGATATTGCCTTCACTCGTACAGCTACGCACCGTCGTCGTCGTCGTCACAGGCCGCGCATAATTTGCGCGGGCGGCGTCCGAGTATGAGTATGTGCTTGCAGTGGGTGTTAAAGATTCAGTAAGTGACTGTAGTTGCTCCGATAAGACGAGATTATGAGTGGCCAGTTCATGTACTTTAATTTCTAAGCTCTCAAGTGTGTTTACCTTATTTTCGAGGACCTTAATTTTCTTCTGAGCATCGGCTAACTCGTTCCTGGTTTTAGAAAGAACGTTACAAAATTGTGTGAACTGTTGAGCCTGTTCATCAAAGCGCAATGTTATTTCCGATCGGAAGTCTTGGATTTCCGCCAGTACGTCACATTCGCTGTCCCCTCTTGGTATAGGTTGAGTCGGCCGGCGACTCCCGCGCTGGGTGGTCACGAAGGTGCTAGGGCTTGGATTTGAATCACAACCGCTGCATTTTGTTGACATTCTTTCGAATTAAAAACACAATGTAAGCGATTAAAATAATAAACTAAAATAAATTTTAACAAGATGATATTCAAACACGTCAGAACGCGACAGCTGTCAACTTGAAGCCTGTCGTGAAGCAACATTTAAAAATGAAAAGATGGTGAGATTTAACAATAAAATAACAAACAAAAAGTGTAGGAAGAAGTGAATGAGGATGTGGTGAGTAAGTAAAAGGTGATGATGGTTAAGATAAAGGATGAGAATGTAAAGGTGAAGAGGCAGGTGCAGCTAGAGGCAGGTGCAGCTGACGTGGAGGCAGGCGAAGGTGTAGAGGCAAGTGCAGCTTGAGGCAGGTGCAGCTGACGTGGAGGCAGGCAAAGGTGTAGAGGCAAGCGCTGACGTGGATGCGGGCAGAGGAGACCGGCGCTGCTGAAGGCGCTGCCGTAGCGGCAGACGCTGACACTGAAGTTGGAACTGCCGTAGAAAAGGTAGGCGGAGGCAGGCGCAGGCAGGCAGGCGTCAGCAGGCGCAGGCAGGCGAAGGTGTAGAGGCAGGCAGCAGAGACAGGTGCTGCCGTACTGCCGTGAAGGCAGGCGCTGGCGTGGTAGGCGATGTCGTAGGGATACACGATGTCTGGAGGCTGAAGTTGCTGTACAGACTAGTCCTTCCAAATCAGAAGCTGAAGATGTTCTCAGGAGACTAGTCCTTCCAAATCAGAAGCTGAAGATGTTCCCAGGAGACGAGTCCTTCCAAATCAGAAGCTGGAGATGTTATGCTTAGTCATCGGCTGAACTTTGAAATATTATTTTTAAAACGCTGAAATCTAGATGGCCAAATGTAAAAATGAGAAAGTCGAAAAGGTTTGATTATAATTTGTTTATATGTTGCATAGCAACGAAGCAAAAATAAGTTGTCAGTTACGTCAAAACGTGACCAAAACACAATATCCAGTAAATAGAAAACAATTAAGGTAAGATTAATGCAAATATTACAAGGAAAAACGTAAAATAAGATTATCAAAGTGATCTGAAACTTGTGGGATACGTAAAAGTGTCAAAAAATAGTGTTCGAAGTTTCATGATTTAGGATCACGCACGGACCTGAACCGTGGGATCACGTAATGAATGTGTTTAATCCTAAGGTTTAATCTAGGAATTGCGATGTGTGTAGTGTATTGTGTAGTTACTATATCATTATGAATCGTTGCAGAAGCGAGGAAAATAAAGGCAAATATATAAATAAGGCGAATGTTAAATCATGAGATGATTAGATGAAATAAAATGATACCTGGGAAGTCACAAAAGGTACGGAAACGGTGGTTTCACCACAAGCTAGGTTGAAGGTTGGATAAACAAAAAAATATGACACCGTACAAAGGTTTTATTTAAATTCAAGGTTCTCTGTTCATGTTTGTTATCTCACGTAATTCTAAAATAATTTATCATGGTCAACCATCTTGGTCGCAAGAAACCGCATTATGCTACCTTATCATTCTATAATTGATGTATAGAAGTCGCTGTTTTAGTATGTAAATATATTTTTAAGCAATGGTCTATAATAATTGAATTTCAAGAAATTTGAAAGGGGCGTAAAAAAATTTACAACTACACACCTATATTTCACCACAAAACTAAAGGTCCTATAAGAACTAGGTGCACTGCACACATTTATCCTTACACTCTGTTCGTGTATAAACATTGTTAAAGTAAATGTAAAACTAGTTAAGTAAATTATAATATACCTACCATTTAAGTTTTGTTTTTGATAACACGTACTTTTCCAGCAAACATCACAGAAACAAATGAATGGAATGAACTGAATGTGTACAATAAAAGTCGATGTTAAACACTTAACCGACATTACAGTCATCTTCTATGTCTATGCAATTGTTATAGGACTTAAGTCGTTCGATAACAGTCGGTCGAAAGCTTTTATGTAACATTTAAAAGTTCTTGACTGACTTTATTTAACTTGTAAATAACAATAATGTCGTTTAATATGGGCCTATTTCGCGTTGTATAAACGTCTACGACACGTTTATAGGACCCACTTTGTATAACCAGAAGGAAATGTAAAACGCTTACTCAACTAATATGCAACGATAATTTGTTACTTGGGAGGTAGTAGAGTGCGCTCCTACACTCTAACGTTTCATTTTAGCTTTTCGTTTCGAACCCTTTGCAGGGTTTCTGGTTAGATTCCCTATTTTTTGCATAAAATTTTATGTCATGAATTAACATGGCATACTTTTACTTATCCTAATAGTTAATAGTTACGCAACAATAATAATTTGGCATAACGTTTTAGGCACATTTTTTTAAGCATGACTACTATAAGCATAATAATAATTGTTAAGCATGCTATTCTAAAGCCAAAATTTGCTTACGCGTAATGATATTTAAGCATAATTTTTATAGACAATAATTATAGGAAAAAAGGAAAACATTAGCCTAAACCATATCCATGCTTACTGTAATAGTATATGCCTAACTCGTTTTGCCAAATTAAATTAGGACAAAAATATTAGTCGAAAAAAGGGATCCCCTCTAGTTGTTATGGGAGAGACTATTAGTTTTAGTTCTATCGTATTATTGTTCGATGATCGCTATTTTTCGGTTGTTAAAAAGTTGACATTTTTTTTAAACACGTACCATGAATTGCTTCAAATGTTCAGGCATTTCCGAAGGGATGGAGAGCGTGGTAGTGATGTTGTACGGCTCTGGCACCCAGTAGTGAATCTGCAAGCAAAGGCACGGTTAAAGAAGACAAGATAATATATCGTTCTATGAGTCCATTATTATTAATAAAAATTAAGTGTTATACTTTATTTATTTACCTAGATCAAAAATGTAGAATTGGTACTCTCTCTAGCTGGAGCGCGCAAGGGTGAATCAGTTCATACTAGGAAAATGACCTACGTAATTGAGGCGCAGGAACACGCATAAGGAGGTTGACACTATTCAGAACATGTTACGCCAGTGACTCACGTGATTGAGGCGCAGGAACACGCAGTTATTGCCGTAGTACTCGTCGACGGCGACGGTGCAGGGCGCCCACACGCGCATGGCCATCTTGCAGTTGCTGGAGCACGCAAAGAGGTTGGAACACTCAGAACAGGCTGAGCCAGTGAGTCATGAGATTGAGGCGCAGGAACACGCAAGGGTTACTCGTCGCAGGAGGTTGAGACTATTCAGAACATGCTCGGCCAGTGACACGTGATTGAGGCGCAGGAACACACAAGGATTACTCTTCAAAAGTGCAGGGTCATCTGGTAGTTTCTATATCACGTTAGAAGGTTGAGTCTATTCGGAGGAGCTTGAGAGTATCTAGAACGTCATGGGCCAGTGACTATCGTGATTGAGGCGCAGGAACACGCCAGTGACTCACGTGATTAAGGCGCAGAAACACGCAAGGCTTGCCGACGTTGTAGCCGTAGAACTCGTCGACGGTGCAGGGCGCCCACACACGCATGGCCATCTCGCAGTTGCTGGAGCGCAGCTGCTGCTCGTGCCGGTTGTGGGTGGAGCAGGGCGCGCGCGGTGGGTCGTCCGGGATCGTGGTCTCGTATGCTGGAATTGACAACCTATGTCAGGAGTAATAACTCAATTTTCCTTTTTTTATTTGTTTTATTATTTTTTATGTTTGTATATAGGTTTAAGATTTAAATACTTGCCTGCCTTGCCCGATATGGCCAAGGCGCATCGCTGTATGTCCAATCAATCAGAATGATTTTTTACTCGATACGTGCTAATGTTTTTGTGAAGACATGTTTATTGTTCTTAACATTTTCCAACTGTTTATTGTTACGTGATTTGATATTACAGAATTTTATCAAGTGTGTACCAATGTTAGTTAAAAATATAATAATTTATACCTACTCTTGTTTTGCAAAAAACTGACAATGATATTCCAGTCCTTAAGATCATTATAATTGGACAAATAGCTGTTCTGAGATAAACTGGTTGTTGTCTGATGGCTAGTGGCACGAGGCCAATCGGTGCCACTCACCCCTCAGGAAGTCGTTGATGCGCTTGTACCAGGGGTGCCAGCTGCCGGTGTCCGAGGGCCGGAACTGGATGAGGGGCTGCTCCCACGTGTACTCCTCGGAGCGGGGCCACACCTCCAGCTCTGTTCAGGAGATTTGTTGTTACAAATTAAGGTTACCTTCTTAAGTGCTATGAACCCTTACTAGGGCCAAATTCGATAGAGTTTAAATGGTAGCTATTATAAATCTTAATTATAGTTTCGAATGTTTTCTTCAAACTAATTCTGTGCCTTATAGACAATTGCCGCTGCACTTAAAAATTGTCATTTTAATTTACTTTTCAAACACCCAGAAGACACAGAATTATTCAATGATCAGGTTATGGTTAAACGTTAATATTGTGTACTCACCGACATATCGCTGATTTAGAAGCAACCCTAGAAGAAGTCCTAAAATGCCACCTAGAAAAAATGTTACATAATAAGTCATAAAAATTATTACAATAGAAAGATATCAAGTAATATTATGGTATGTTTAGGGCGTTTGGCCACTTTGGTACTTTGCCAACTATTTCCTATTCGTTTAAACGATATACCGGAGCGAAAGATATAACGGAGATTTTGAGCCAGAGAGATGTAGAGCCTGCACTTTTTGAATATGGTAATTTTCCTCTTTTAAAATGCGCAGCACACTTAAATACGTGCTATACCCTTAGCTTAGCTCTATGCGGTGATGACATGTGCATCGGGTCTTTACGTTCCCTAAAACATGGTTGAGCGAAGCGATGGCTGATTCACATGTCATACTTGTGAACGGGTGCCGCCTGTGGAGGCTGGTCTGCTCTTACAATCTTATTTTTTATTTGCAGTAGAAATAGTCTTTCTTTTTCTTGTTTCAAAGATACTGTAAGACGTTGTTCATTTTATTTTAAATTGAGCAATTTGTATTTGTTTTTTATTGGATATTCTTTTGTGTGTTGTGTTCTCATGTAATCGTATTAAATGTTTTTTGTTGTAATGTAAAATGTCCTTCTATGATAGGGAGGGCATTTTCCAACTTGTATTGACGCTGTAAAAGAAAGGGAGAAATGAAATGCCCTTGCTGAGTCCAGGGACCGGAAAACCCCTTTTTTTGGTTAAGCCCATTGTTAGGGAAACCCCATCAAAAGCTTACCGAACGATAGGGTTTCCCTATTGATAGGCTTAGTCTTTCGTAGCGGTAACTTTTTTGAATAAGGTTAACTGCTTCCAATGCACTTACCAAATCAAATAGGGTATTTGTAACGGTAATTTTAAGCGCTTATCAACTAATAAGGTTACCCTATTGTCTCCTATCTCGTTTTCGCGCACGGCGGGCGGCGGGTTGCGGGCAGCTGTTGTTACGTGGAAGCTTCATACAACCGCGCCGAAACGGTATTTGTCTATGATATTACTATACAAGTTTTTTATTTAACTTGCAATGCATGTTTATTGGGTGAAATCTTGCAACTTAATTTTGATCCACTTCCCGGTTACCGATTGAGTTGAAATTTTGCATACATGTGTAAATCGCGTGAAAATGCAATATTATGATGACATGGCGCTAAGGAAGCTGGAAGCTGGAAGGTGGTCATAGGAACTTCGCAATGAAACAACACAATCTCATCGAGTTTGGGCTTGTTTGAATCGTCTTGACGAGTAGTTTGTCTTTCAATGGTAACCAGGGTTTGATGATGGAGCTGGAAGGTGGTCATAGAAACTCTGTAATGAAACAACGCAACCCCATCGAGTTTCGGCTCGTTTGATTCGTCTTGACTACCTTTGGTGCTAGATGGTAACCAGGGTCTGATGATGGAGCTGCAAGATGGCCATGGAACTCAGTAATTAAACGACATAACTCCATCGAGTATGGGCTCGTTTGATTCGTCTTGACGAGTACTTTGGTGCTAAAAGGTAACCAGGGTCTGATGAAGGAGCTGCAAGTTGGCCATGGAACTCAGTAATTAAACGACATAACTCCATCGAGTATGGGCTCGTTTAATTCGTCTTGACGAGTACTTTAATGCTATATGGTAACCAGGGTCTGATGATGGAGCTGGAAGGTGGCTATAGGAACGAACCATTAAGACGAACAAACGAAAAGTTTGATTCGTCTTAATGGGTGGACCGTTTTGATGGGTGGTGAGTGGTGGTGGTTTGATGGATGTGAACAAATATTGGATACACGTTCAGTGAGATCAACTAAAAAGTAAAACATAAATTAAAAGTAAAAACCTTTTATTTTAATGCGCTAAAAAGAAAAAAATAAACTTTTACTAACTAATTTAATCTCATAAAAGTTTGTTTATTTTATTTTATTCTCTTTTGAAACCCTACTAAAATAAGTAAGTATTTTCGTATGCTCCCTAGAAGCTTTGTCTCTGTTCCGTTTCTTTACTCATGTGCTGTTGTTTTATGTTTTTTTTTTATTGAGTCGTCATAGTGACTGCATTATGTCTGACGGTAAGCAGCCGATGCAGTCCAAAATAATGAGAGCGCTCCCCACCGTGAAATAAGCACCACGGTAACAAGCGCACCTATTGTATTTTTTGGTACGAGTACTGATAGTCTACACAGTATGATGGTGGTTCCTAAGACCAGCACGTGTAGTCCGGGAGAGACACTCTCTGTAGTAATCCCGGTAGAAGACACTGAGAGGAGCAATGTCTCTCTACGCAGCTGGAGGTCCTCAAAAGACGCTGTTACCTCAGCATCTCCAATAATGCGTACCGCTCGCCTTTGCAGTTTATCAAGTGCATCGAGGAGGTATTTAGCGGAGCCGTCCCATAATAGGTGGGAATAATACTCCATACTCGATCGCACCTGAGTCTTGTACAGCGATCGATACGTGTACGATCGAGAGCCAGGTTCAGTTTGGAAATGAAATGAAATGAAATAATTTAATCACAGAAAATAGAGTAGGTACAAAAGATGGTAATTTATAACAATGTTCGTCTATTTTGCCAACGCAGGGCATGTGAATGGAGATAATTAGGTAAACAGAATTGACAAAAAAATACTAATAATTAATTATACATTATAGCCAATATAATTATATTGAATATTACGTCACATATAGCAAATAAGATTAATAAAATTAATTGATTAATGTATTATTTTTTATTATTGTATTAATTATATTAAATTACATTATAAACTACAGTATGTCAATATTACAATTTAGAAAATCTTTAATAGAATAAAAACATTTTTTAAGCCATAGTTTTCTTCTAAAAGTACTTATATCCATTTCGGTTAATGAGTGAGGTAGCTTATTACATACTTTTATGCAACTGGGATAACAATTTCTCTTATATAATGATGTCTGCATTTTGGGTAACAACAGCTTTCTACGATATCTTATACTTACGGATAGTGTTTACATCTTTATTAATAAATAAATACTGATGACTCTTTACAAAAATACATCATTCCAGTATATATAATGAAGGGAGAGTTAATAAATTTAATTTTGGGAACAATTGCCTACATGATGTCCTTGGTGTCACGTCACATATGGCCCGAACGCATTGTTTTTGTGATATGAAAGCCTTATTCATGTCGACTGAATTTCCCCACAAAAGTATGCCGTATTTAAGGTTTGATGCCACGTATCCGTAATAAACCATCAATGCGGTTTTTTGGTTGATTTGCGTCGTCAGTCGCCACAGCGCGTAAGCAAATCTATTTATTTTAGAACATAATTTCTTAATATGTTTTGTCCATATGGACTGACTGTCAATTTTTATGCCCAAAAAACAACGACTTCATCTGATTCCGATATTGGTTCATTAAGAAGCACAGATAGATTTAGAATTTGGGTTTTCTATTATAATATTGTAAATATTTAGTTTTGTTTACATTAACTTTTAAATTTTTCTCTGTCAGCCATTTCGTAATATTATTAATAGTATTGTTAATATCTTCATTAAAGTTTCGGTCTGGAGTTTTAGGTATTACCACAGATATATCGTCAGCGAATAAATTGCACTGATAATTAGTAACAGGAGGTAGATCATTAATGTATATTATGAATAATAAGGGTCCTAAGATAGTCCCTTGTGGGACACCCACATTATTTCGGACAAGTAGTGATTTGGCAGAAGTGTCTTCCTTATGTTCATTAACGTAATTAACTTCGATATATTGTGTACGATTTCTAAGGTAAGTTTGTAACCTTTTTAATGCATTTCCTCTTAAACCGCATTTCCCGCATTTAGATAAAAGTATGTCATGTTAGACAAAGTCGAAAGCTAGAAGAATAAGGCTGTTGTATCGATATTTTTGTCAATATTTTCGGTAACATTTTTTATCAAATTAATGTCTGCTAATGTGGTTGAGTTACTTTTCCGAAAACCATTTTGTTCCCTTGGCTAATACTTTAAATTTTTCTAAAAAGTCATAAATTCTATTGTGCATAACCTTTTCCAAGACTTTAGATAGTACTGGTATTAATGCAATAGGTCTGTAATTATCCATTACATCAATAACGCCTTTTTTATGTATTGGTTTTATGATTGATAGTTTGAGGGCTTCCGAAAATGTGCCTTCAGTCATTGAAAAGTTTGTTAAATAACTTAATATGTCAGAAAGAACTAGTGCGCAGTATTTAAGAATCTTTGTGGGTAGTGCGTCATAGCCCACCGATGTTGTGATATTGAGGAATCTTATAATTTTAAATATCTCGTCATGTGTTGTTGGGTATAAAAAGATGCTCGGTTATAAATGTTGGATATCATTAACAGATGTCGCATTAGAATAATAATTATGAAAATTAGATGATTGGATTGTAATGTCAGAATTAAACTTATAATTAGAATTAGATGATTGATTTGTAATGTCGGAATAAAAATTATTAAAATGATTACAAATGTCAATAGGATCCGTAATATTCATATTGTTATGTCTGATTTTGCTTATGTAACTATTATTAAATTCTGGTTGATCATACATATTAATTAGATCCCACGTGGTTTTACAAACATTTTTACTTTTATGGAGGCGTGCCTCGTTCATAAGTTTTCTAGATTTATTAATACACATCTTAATACTTTCGATACTTGCACTTAATGGACAGATTCTTTTTTATATAATATTTAAAACGCAATTTTCTCTTTGACACATATGACTTTTTAATTTCCCTTGTGATCCAATTGCAGGGTTTAGATCTATTTCTTAACTTAATTTTACACGAGGGAAAACATAATTTAAAAAACAGTGTTAAGGTGTCATGAAATATATTAAATGATGACAAACCAGATAAAATTTCCGCAATTTTTTTAATATTTTCAATGCTGAAATCCCTTCTGTAAATGTACCGTGCGCTATTTTGCTTTACTTTATTTTGTATTGGGATGCAGAGTATTTGACAAGTGGCATGATCTGATAATCCCACTGGGCAAGTATTTCCTTTAGCTGTAGGAATATTACTTACTATCTGGTCTAAGCAAGATTTCCCACGAGTTGGTACTTTAATGTGTATTATGGTTCCATTGTTTTGATTTAATCTAATGTACTCTTCTTCAACATTACTTTCTTTTAATATGTTTATATTGAAGTCACCGGCATTGATTACTTTGGTGTTTCTATTATATCTTAGTTTTGAGAGTAAGTTCTCAAACCGCTCTAGGAATATATGAGAGTTAGAGCTGGGTGTTCTATAAATACAGACAACTATACATTTAATTTGAGGAATTTCAATGCCACAACACCCAAATGAACATTGAATTGCTAGTTCCCTAAGAAATGGAAGTTTCTTGAATGCATAGTGATCTCTACATAAGATACTTACGCCGCTACGTCTTGGCAACCAGTTCTTGCCTTTTCACAACGCTATCGGCATGCTTTGCCGCAGGATGTCCCAAGTATCGCTCATGCACCGTACCGCCATCCGCATAACAATTAATATTTCCCAAGGACAACATGTTATTAATATATTCAGAAGAAATAGAGTAGATGAGAGCACAGAACACTGCGGCACTCATGCATTAACCTTGTAAAACGTGGAGGAACTACCCTCACAAAGGACACGAATCCTCCGCTCCACTAGAAAGTCTGCAACCGAGCCGCACAAACGGGGCAGCACACCGAAGGCCGGCAACTTGGTAAGAAGGAAACGATGCCACACTCTATCGAAAGCTTTGGCGATATCAAGGCCAACTGCCAGGGATTTGCCATGCTTGTCCGTCGCTTCACCCCACGCGTGAGTAACGTACGCTAGAAGATCACTCGTTGATCACTTGCATATTCCAAAATCCAGACAAACTAAAGAGCCGGACAGAGTCCGGACTAGAGTCTTTAAAGTCCGGTCATTTCCGGTATAATCCGGACGGATGGTAACCGTAGTCGGGGGAGGCCGGACGTGACATCAGACGGCCCTGCATGACTGATACAGGCAAAGGGATCAAGTTCGCTACTCTTATGTGGTAAGGCTTGGAAGAACGGTCAAGTTGCCTTGGCTTAATGTCCGGACTTTTTGTGGGGACTTAATAAGTTTCCAAATAATAACGTGGTTTTTTATTTGTCTTAGACGCGGTGGGTTGACCAGACCATAAAACTGAACAACTTTCTCCAAGAAATAGGCCAAAACACGAGATATTATCTTTACTTTTCTATACAAACCTTGCTCGGTCAATAGAGACTTTGAAAGAATAAAAAACCACATAGTATATAGGTAGGTACCATAATAATGTACAATTGTATGATCCCACTAACCCACATTGAGCCAGCGTGGCGGGTTATGGCCCAATATCCCCACGTTCTATTGTCCACGTGGGAGGCCTGTGCCCAGCAGTGGGACGTTAGTAAGCTGATGATGCTGTTGTTAGAGCTGCCATACGTCCATGAACATGGGGTTACCATACATTATTCATTTATCATATACCATGGATTTAACCGGACAAAAACAACAAAAATTAAAGGAAAATAATACTTTTTAAAAACAAGCTTTTATTATGTTCTTGTTGTTAAAAGATCTAAAAATTTAAAAATAATAATTTAATCCTAATAAGAAAATATCATTATAATAGGTATACCTACATTGCAACCTTTAACGGTAATTAACCATATTCGTCTAAGTCACAATAATCAAATATCTTAAGTAGGTAGATACCTATTAGACATTTTTATTAAACCATAAAACTTTACACCTTGTATTTAATCTTTGCGTTTATATTACATACCCATTATTTTTAATAAAAGCGTAAGAATTACATTGTGATGGAACATTAAAGAACAGTTAGCATTATTACACCGTCATAATTTTTTTTTCAATCACAATGTAACACTCTTTTATTTATAAAACATTGGGTATGTGATAAAAACGCAAAGTTTTTAATACAAGGTGTAATGTATTATAGTTTAATAAAAATGTCTAATAAGTATGTACCTACTTACGATATTTGGTTATTGTGACGTAGACGAATATGGTTAATTACCGTTAAAGGTTGCAATGTAGGTATTGTTTTTAAAAAGTATTTTTTTCTTTTTTAATTTTAACTTTTTAGTATTATTTTATATTTTAATACGTTAACATATCAATAAAAAATGGTCCACCCATTAAGACGAATCAAACTCGACGCGGTTGTGTCGCTTAATTACTGAGTTCCTATGGCCACCTTCCAGCTCCATCATCAGACCCTGGTTACCATCTAGCACCAAAGTACTCGTCAAGACGAATCAAACAAGCCCATGCTCTATGGGGTTGTGTCGTTTAATTACTGAGTTCCTATTGCCATCTTCCAGCTCCATCATCAGACCCTGGTTACCATCTAGCACCAAAGTACTCGTCAAGACAAATCAAACGAGCCGAGACTCGATGGGGTTTCGTCGTTTCTTAACTGAGTTCCTATGACCACCTTCCAGCTCCATCATCAGACCCTGGTTACCATTGAAAGACAATCTACTCGTCAAGACGATTCAAACGAGCCCAAACTCGATGAGGTTGTGTCGTTTCATTGCGAAGTTTCTATGGCCACCTTCCAGCTCCATCATCAGATCAGCACCAATTGTCACGCGATTTACACATGCATGCAAAATTTAAGCTCAATTCGTAACCGGGAAGTGGATAAAATTTAATTTGCTAGATTTGATGACAAACGGACAGGTGAAACTAATTAAAATCTTTTAAAAATCTAACAAGCTGCATTGCAAGCACCGCGCGACAAGTCTTAACGTGAACTGATTGACAAGTCATACGAAAATTAACTTTAGTGCGAATAACTTATTTACGAGTAAGCGATATTTTGCAGCACGCTCGCCGCGAGGGGGCCTCTGTTGAAAGCTACACACGTAAACAGTTATGCAATAATAAGTCTAATGCATTGCACGTAGAAGCTTGAATCGCTTGTGCGCGTTAAAACCCTTTTTATAGGGTTAGCTTCAACAGGGTTTTTGGATGTGGTTAGTGCTTACCCTAATTAACTGTATCAATTTGGTTATCCTTTCGATGCGGTAAGTCGACGATATGCTAACCGTATTGATAGGGTTATTGAAAACAAGTCTATGAATTACCCAATCAAAAACCCCTTATTTGGTAAGCGGTTCCGGTCCTTGGCTGAGTCTCTTGCCGGTTCTTCTCAGTACAAAGCTCCCGCCTTAATTTATTATAGCCAATTATTATAGCCTAAATTTAATAAATTATATTGAAATTTACTTTAATGGACTGTTGATTTTTAAAACGACCTGACAGGTTTATTATTAGATGTTCTAATAAACATCCGCGGCCATATTATGTGGCTTCAAAACGGTGGTGCGCTTTGCCATTATTACGCACTGGTTCGACAACACCTTACGCAACATTTTAGTCGCAGATGGATTGGTCACAGGGGACCGATGGAATGGCCCGCACGATCCCCGGATTTGAACCCTATCGACTTCTTTGTGGGGGCTATTACAAAAAGGTAGTAGAACTCGAGTCGTGGTGGCCCAAAGAACCATACAAAACAACACGGAAGCCTTAGAATAATAACGCTATAGAAAGATAGTCTTCATACAAGCGCTCTGTCAAAAATGAAGCACTAAACCGATTCACACACGCGTGACGTGCGCGCATGGCCGTGATCTGCTGTCTCTTTCCAATTCTATGAATATGAAAGAGACAGCACTGCGGCAGCCGCTGCTACCGATGCTTTAACTTAGAGAATCACACTGCAGTACGTTTATATTTTGACCTAATTAACTACAAGATACTATGAAATACTGAAAGCTTACCTGTGAAAAGTGATGTTATTACACTTCTTTTGTTTTCAGATGTGTTGTGACACAATTTAACTGCACAAACCGTCATTTTTTTTTGTTTTCGCGAGACACGTTCGGCGCGCTGTGACATTGAACACTACGGAGCGGTCCGGCGTTTGGTGCCATTTCTGGCTCCAATTAATGTGCTTCAAAATAGGCGCGCGAACTTGGTTTCTATAGCGTTATTATTCTAAGACGGAAGCTTTAGAAAATTTTGCGACGGTGCAGGGCATGCGTTAATGCCGGCGCCGGCGGGGCGGTAGACACTTGAGCATTTTTAAACACTCTGTCAAGAAAGTACCGGGAAAAGATCAATAATACACAAAATGTTAGTTATTCATCTAAATTAATTTTATCGCCTTCAAAATATGCTCTTTCGGAAACGATACACTTAAGCCAACGAATAATCCAATCATCAAAACATTTTTTAAACGCTTTTTCCAGAATTGAGTTTAGTTCTCGGCGTGAATTCTCCTTTATGTCTTCTACCGAATGAAAATGGGTGCCACGAAGTGGTAATTCAAGTTTAGGAAAAAAAGGAGTCGGCTGGAGCCATATCTGGTGAATAAGGTCGCTCGATGGTATTTGTTGAGTTTTTGGTCAAAAATTCGTTCACAATGATGGCCTTGTGCGAAGGCGCATTATCGTGGTGCAAAATCCAAGAATTCTTTCCTCTCTTCTCCTTCCGAATTTGCTCTCTTAAACGCCGCATACCGCCTAAATAATATTCTTTATTTTCCGTTTGACCTTCCGGCAAGAATTCCAAGTGCACAACACCGCGATAGTCAAAGAAAATAGTCAACATGACTTTGACTTTTGATCAACTTTGGCGTGGTTTTTTCGGTTTCGGTTCAGTCGGAAGGCGCCACTCCGAAGCTTGTTGACTAGTTTGCATGTCAAACTCGTAAACGTCGCGTCACTAGTAACAATGCGTTGCATGAATGTTGGTTCGGAATTGACTCGTTCCAGCATGTTCTCAGCGACTCTTATGCGATTGAGTTTTTGGAGAAAATTCAGGTCTTTTGGATTCAGGACCAGAGCGAAGCAAATCTTCCATCACATCTCGACCGCTTTTGAACGCTTTGAACCACTCATAAGCCAATGATGTATAAAGTCATATGCACGTGTTTTTGATAAAGTCGATTAACCGTTAGCCTTCTGTAACATTTTCATTGACTCCGAACACGAAATTCCATTGGCGACGCAAAATTTATGACAAACTTTTTTCGATGTTTTTATCCATTATGAAATTTGCAATACACACTAGATATAAACTAACTAAAAACAGCACTGTTGTAACGTTTGATATGGTAGTGCCAATCTTCTAGCTCGCTCTGAAGTTGCGACGCGCAGGTGTACAGTTAGCAACATTATAATTAGAGCTTTATAATATTTATACAATATTACATCAAGATAATTTATAAATTAGGCGTTTTATTTATTTTTTAATACCCAAAATTAACCAGGATAAATTAATAACAACAATTAAATTATAAGCATACATATATTTAAAAAAAATAACATTTTAAGACGCTGTGGATGCTGTTTGTTTCCTTATCGGGAGTACGGAAAACTGTCCAAAGATCCGACTTATTTGCTTCTTCATTAATTTTGCGCACTGTCCATAGTCCATACTGAATCCAGTAGCAGCCGCAATTCTTTTTTGTGCATGATAAAGGTCAATTTGTATACCTTTGTCAGCTTCTTTCTTCATAAACTCCTATACGTTATAAATATTTTTTCTAGCTTGCCAACGTAAAACTATATTACGTCTAGGCATTTTAACTGCTTTTCAAAAACAAAACAGTACCTACTCCTACAATAAAAGTAGCAAAAAAACATAAATCGACAACTTAAAATAGTAACGTAACAACAACCTAAAATCGCGACGTGACCAAAAAAAATATACTCGTGACTGTACTTTCCACTGCTAAACCAAAACAAAAGAATACACATGGCGAGCGCGCATGCGCAGGGGTGCGCGGGGCTGATCTGATACCCATATTGTACTACTGCGACGCGAATCGCCTCGTGTTCACAGCGAGCTAGATGTTTGGCGCGGGTTATACATTAAAACTTCTTTTGCGCGGACGCGACGCAGTTAGAAAACCTAAGCATCTACCATGAAGACGCGCCTCGTGAAATATACGCATTTGTTGTCACTTTTGGCGCCAAAGAAATTACATATATGTGCGAACCTTATTGTAATTTACGCCTTTAAATTATTGATACTTTAGAACGTTAACCTTGATTACTTAAAGTTTTCCTTGTCCTAGTAATTAAGATATACTAGACTAAACTGCGTTACGATTTAATCGGTTCAGCAGTTATTTATAGTGCCTGATTAAAATCCCTTACTGGGTAAGTTGTGCATTTAATATATTGTGTTGTATATAATAGAATAAGTGTGTTGTAGTTGTTTTACTGCTGTTTGTAAATAAAGTATGTGTTGATAAAATTATTAGGTACTTACTTACATACGTTGTTTAATAAGATAAGTAATTAACTTTTAAATGCCAACAGTTATCTTGTAACCGTTACTGCTTTTATTATAACTGCCACATCAAACCAGAACAGTTTAGAGTATCTAGGTCACTCCTTCACTCCTTGTACTTACTAGTGCTTTAAGATTACCTACTGGGAATGAGACTAGTGGCAGTATCTGACGTCGTCGTTCTGAGTTTTAATTAGAACCATTAACTTGTTAAAAGGAACTCCGTACGGGTTGAGATTGACCTCAGTTAATCTTGGACATCCTGGGCCTGCTGGACCTGGAAGTGTTATCCCGTGTCTCGCGCTTTGTGAGCCTTGAGCCGACGGTTGACGCAGAAGTACAGGGGAGTGCCCTACTACGGCGTTCTACCTTAATTAACCTCTAACCTACCTCGACCCTGAGACCTGACCAGACTTAAATAAATTTGTATTTTCATATTGTCGTTTTACTTAACTTAGTAGAACCCTGACAGTGGCGCGTCGTTTAATGGCCAAACAAGTGTCATTAAGGCTCATATTATCCCTGAATTCGATACGACTCTTATATTGGGCATTGATTTCTGGAAAATATATAAGATATTTCCGAAGCACATAAAGGATGTTTGATTCCTTAATATGGGCGACCGGAATGTACAGGAAATTAGTACTAAGCCTGAGGGTGAAGTGTTCCTGCACTCATACGATAATTTAAGTGATTGTGAAAGGATAAAAGCTGATGAAGTAGTAAGTAAATATAAGGCAATATCTTATGAGGAGAAAGGTTTAGGAAGGACACATTTAATTACGCACTCAATTGATACTGGGGATACCGAACCAGTGCGTCAAAGGTATTATCGACTGTCTCCTAAGAAACAGAAGATTATTGCGGAACATGTAGACGAGATGTTATCACTTGACGTTATTGAACCGTGTGAAAGTCCTTGGCTTTCCCCAGTGTTAATAGTAAAAAAGAAGGATGGTAAACCTCGCGTGTGTCTGGATAGTAGGAAACTGAATTCCGTTACAAAAAAGGATGCCTACTATCTTCCTTATGTTTCTGAAATACTAGACAACCTTAGAGACGCTAGGTATTTATCTAGTCTAGACTTATCTAAGTCGTTTTGGCAAGTGCCAATTAAAAGTAATGATCATGAAAAGACGGCTTTTTATGTTCCTGGGTACAGTAAAGGTACCCCTGACCTTTCAGTTCAAAGTCACTGCCTATGGTTTGACTAATGCTCCAGCCACACAGCAGGGTCTTGTAGATACTTTGTTTGGGCCAGAATTCGCATTAAAGGTTTTTGTTTTCGTTGATGACGCGATTATTATAAGTCAAACGTTCGAGGAACATGCGTCGCTAAAGTCTTAGAAAATCTTCAGCATGCAAATTTAACTATAAACTTAAGTAGGTGTAATTTCTTTCGTAGTGAACTGCGTTATTTAGGATATATAGTTGATGCTCGAGGCTTGCGCACAGACCCGGAAAAAGTAGAGGCTATGCTTAACTACCCCACTCCTACTAATAGGAAGGAGGTAAAGCGTTTCCTCGGTACAGCTTCCTGGTATAGGTGATTTATATCAAGTTTTAGTACAATAGCTGGTTCCTTGAACAAGCTAACATCTACTAAAAATAATTCTCTTTCCTTTCACTGGTCAGAACAGGCTAACCACGCATTTCTTGAGCTGAAGTCCTTACTGATCAAAGCTCCTATTCTAAGTTGCCCCAATTTTAATTATCCCTTTGAGGTGCACACGGACGCCAGCAATTATGGTGTCGGTGCAATGCTTTCACAAATAATTGACAGCATAGAGCACCCAGTGGCACTTATGAGTAGGTCGCTTTCAGAAGCAGAAAAAAACTACAGCGTTACCGAAAGGGAGACATTGGCGGTGCTTACTGCACTTGAGCATTGGCGGTGTTACCTCGAAAACGGAAAGACTTTTACAGTGTTTACAGACCATTCGGCTATAAAGTGGTTTTTGTCCATCTCGAACCCGACGGGACGCTTGGCGAGATGGGGAGTTCGACTCTCGACCTTCGACTTTATTGTTAAGCACCGTCGTGGTAAAGACAATATTATACCAGATGCCTTATCGCGGTCTGTACCTGTCGCTCTGATTTCTACTCAGCCGACTACTAACGATGCCTGGTATTTAAATATTTACAATGATTCTAAAAGTGTGCCTAATAGCTATCTTAACTATCGGATAGAAAACGGAAGGCTTTATCGTTACATGAAAAATAAAAACTTCCTTTCCACCGAGTTTCATTGGAAGGAAGTGATACCAAAAGAAGGACGAGAAGAAATCCTAAGAATTAATTATGAAGAACCAACAGCTGGTCATTTTGGGGTTTTCAAAACTTTAAGAAAAATTAGCTTAAACTAGTTTTGGCCTCACATGCACTCAGACGTAGTTAATTTTGTGGCAAACTGTGATATTTGTTAAGCTTATAAAATATCTACTCAGGGGACCCTTGACCTAAGGAGTGTTGTAGACATTTTCAGACAATATCTATTGACTTGGTCGGTCCCTTGCCACCTTCCCGGAAACAACATTGCTACCTTTTCGTCATAACTTGTTGCTTCACAAAGTACTGCTTAATGTTTACACTGCGTAGGGCTACTGCTGAACTAGTCACTATTCATTTGGAAAATAACGTCTTTCTGGTTCATGGTATTCCACAAACCGTTATCTTAGATAACGGGGTTCAGTTTACTAGTCACAAACTGGATGCCTTCTTTAAAAGATGTAAAGTTCCGAATGTTCACTTCACTCCTAAGTATACACCGCAAGTTAACACCGTCGAGAGATACAATAAGACGATTATGACAGCGGTGTCATCATTCGTTAACGACGATCACCGTTCGTGGGATAATAATCTCTTCAAAATTCAATTCGTAATTAATAATTCTATTAACGAAAGTACTGGATATACCTCTTCTTTTTTAGTCTACGGGAGAGAGTTAGTGACTTGTGGGTCTCACTACGTCGATAACGTTATTCCCAATGATTTGGTGTTTCTGCCACGGGATACTTATGCTGAAAACTTAGGATATTTACGGTTATATTTTGATAAAGTTGTGGGAGCCTCACGATAAGAATTCTCGACTCTATAACCTAAGGCGTAAAGAGGCCGAATTTGATGAAGGTGATATAGTATGGAAGCGTAATTATTTTCAAAAAAGTGATAAAGACGCAACTTTTGCAAAGAAATTAACGCCTAAGTACACAAAGTGTAGAGTTAAACAAAAACGTTCACCATTGGTGTATGTGCTGGAAGACATGACAGGCAACGACCTAGGAGCCTGGCATATCAAAGATTTAAAACCTAAAAACGTTAATTATAATTATTAGTATTTTTTCCTCCATTTCATAAGTCGGATTTTTTTTTCTCGAGAATAAAAATCCTTGTTCTAGAGGGGGGATACTGTAACGTTTGTTACATTAAAACTTCTTTTGCGCGGACGCGACGCAGTTAGAAAACCTAAGCATCTACCATGAAGACTTTAAGCGCTCGCGAGATTAAAAACTCCTTGCGCCCTTTTTTTCTGTCTTCCACACGCCTCGTGATAAATACGCATTTGTCACTTTTGGCGCCAAAGAAATGTGCGAACCTTATGTAATTTACGCCTTTAAATTATTGATTCTTTAGAACGTTAACCTTGATTACTTAAAGTTTTCCTTGTCCTAGTAATTAAGATATACTAGACTAAACTGCGTTACGATTTAATCGGTTCAGCAGTTATTTATAGTGCCTGATTAAAATCCCTTACTGGGTAAGTTGTGCATTTAATTTATTGTGTTATATAATAGAATAAGTGCGTTGTAGTTGTTTTACTGCTGTTTGTAAATAAAGTATGTGTTGATAAAATTATTAGGTACTTACTTACATACGTTGTTTAATAAGATAAGTAATTAACTTTTAAATGCCAACAGTTATCTTGTAACCGTTACTGCTTTTATTATAACTGCCACATCAAACCAGAACAGTTTAGAGTATCTAGGTCACTCCTTCACTCCTTGTACTTACTAGTGCTTTAAGATTACCTACTGGAAATGAGACTAGTGGCAGTATCCGACGTCGTCGTTCCGAGTTTTAATTAGAACCATTGACTTGATAAGGAACTCCGTACGGGTTGAGATTGACCTCAGTTCAACTTGGACATCCTGGGCCTGCTGAACCTGGAAGTGTTATCCCGTGTCTCGCGCTTTGTGAGCCTTGAGCCGACGGTTGAAGCAGAAGTACAGGGGAGTGCCCTACTACGGCGTTCTACCTTAATTAACCTCTAACCTACCCCGACCCTAAGACCTGACCAGACTTAAATAAATTTGTATTCTGATATTGTTATTTTACTTAACTTAGTAGAACCCTGACACTGTATTTAATCATAACAGATGCAACTCAAACTCCGCGCCCAAATGGATAACAGTTGTGTTAATCTAACAACAAAAAAAAACAAAAATTGAATTTGTAATCATAAACAAACTTAGAGCATTAAACTTAATGCTTTAACGGCCGGTTTCAATAACCTATTTAATAGAGTTAGATATTTGACACAATTTGTACCGAGCTTAAGTCAAATTTCTAACTCTGGTAGGCACAACAACAGATAGATAGGTTATTGAAACCGGCAGTTAGTAAACAAATCATCCGTTTCCCGAAACTTTTATGACAGAAAGTTATATTTTTTTTGGAATTGGTTTTTTTACTCAAATTGATGACACTATGATCACACTGTAACGTAGACTTACAGATCTGGAACAGCAATTAAAACATGAAAAAGATGAGATGTTGAAATTAAATAAATATATCCATAGCTTGGAAGACAAACTACTTGCAACAGGTTCTCAATCATCTCGCTTGAATTGTATATACAACGCTTCTATGGAATCACGTAAACAAAACGAGATCAACAAAAGAATATTTATTTTCGGAACCCAACGTTTTGCATCGGTCTATCGTCCTGCTCATGAAAAATACATTGTTACATCGCATACGAAACCTTATGCTCTGGCTACAGATGTCATAAAGAATTGTCAAAGCATTCAATTAAAATCAAATGATAAAATAGTTTTATGTATCGGTGAGAACGATTATGACCTAAAAAATTTATCAATACAATTGCGCAAAATATGTAAAAAGTTTATTAATAATAATATAATTGTTTTTAATTCATTAAAAAATATGTATATAAATGTATATGACCTCAACAGTACAATGGAAATTATATGTAATACATTCAAAAATTGTCGTTTTGTACACTGTAAATATCACTATCTGTTTAAAATGTCTAAATCAATTAATTATATAATTGATTGTATTGATTATGAGAATAAGTACCTTAACGTCAAAGAATTAAAAAAGTTAATAATGCGTGGTAAGCCATCGTCTGTTGATACAAACCCAATTACTACAATCTTGTCTAAATATCCAAGTGGTACAATTCCATATTATTTCGATCGGATTTGGTCGGGAAGCGTTGCCCTTAATAGATCTGGTGCTGTGAACTCTTCAACTACAAAACAAGGTACCATACCGCATTACTTTCCCAAAATAAGTGGAAATCGTGAATAGGCAACGTGAACAATTTCCATCATTTAAAATCATGCATCCAAATATTGCAAGTATATTGTCGAAACAGGAATTACTAGAAGTCACATTACTAGAGTTAAAAAAGACAGGAAATAATCCAGATGTGATCTGTCTCTCGGAGACCTTCTTGCGAAATAATAATGAGAGATACATAAATGTCCATGGCTTTGAATTAGCAACCGCATTTTGTAGAGAGCAGCGAAGGGGTGGTAACTAAAGGGTCTTGCAACTTAAAAGTCATTTGAAGCTTGTGGCATTGAAATCCCTTTGCACAGCTTATTGGTTGTTTGTCTCTACAGAACACCCACATCTGATCCTAATATATTTCTTAGCAAATTAGAGCAATTCTTGCAAGATACTTCGAAAAAGTATAAGCTCAGGACGAAGATTGTCTTGGCTGGTGATTTTAATATTAACACGTTTAAGCAGGGGAAAATCACTACTTATTTACAAAATTTAGCTCTTAACTATAACATGCAAATTCACATAAACGTTTCAACCAGAAAATAATCATGTATAGACCATATTTTGAGCAATATTAAAGACGCCAATGCTAAAGTATTACCCCTGTGTCTGTCGGACCACGATACAGCTCAAATATTAAGTTTCCCTGTACATCAAACTATTATTAAACCAAAATCATACATAATTCGGAGAAAAGACTATTATTGCGATCATATTCGGATATACAAAAAATGTTTAAATAGTGTATCGTGGTCTGAAACATACTTGTAGACAGATCTAAACAAAGCATTTTGTAACTTTCAGGAACTACTGTGTTTGTTCTACAATCTGTGCTTTCCAACAATTAAAATTAAAGTTAATAATGATATTAAACAGAATTGGATAAGCAAAGGTATTAAAAATAGCTGCAAAACAAAAAGGCTACTTCGATATGATACTATAAAAATAAAACAATTCTAAATAAAAATAAGTATTTACGATATTACATATACACTAAGAAAGAGCATTTTTTAATCAAAAAGGAACTCTAACAACAAATTCATAATTAAAAGTAAAAACAAATGTAAAGTCACATGGTCAAAATTAAAAAAAATGATTTTTTTAATTCTAAAACTAATGATAATATAAGTAACAGAAATAAAATAAAATAATAATATCCTGACCGACCCTAATGATATCGCATCTGCTTTTAATAATTATTTTATAGAAGTGACCAATACCAATACTTTGACTCCGAATAGCGCAAAACAAAAGATTGTAAAGAATACACCTTCATTTACCTCACTCAATGTTCCTTTGTGCTATGTCAGAGGAAGAAGCAAAAAAGGAAATTATGACCTTAAATAACACTTCCTCCGAAGGTTACGACGGTATTGCCACAAAAATTGTTAAAGCGTGCATAATTGAACTGGTACCTCTTTTGACAGATCTTATAAATTTATCATTTTCATCAGGAACTTTCCCCGAATTGTTAAAACTATCGGTCGGCAAACCGCTTCATAAGAAGGACGAAAAAGAGGATATTAATAATTATCGTCCTATTACTCTTGTACCAATCTTGTCGAAAGTATTTGAAAAGTGTATGTACAACAGATTAATAAATTACTGCAACAAATTTAATATTATCAAATGTGAACAGTTTGGTTTTCAAAAAAGAAAATCGACTACACTATATTCACACTTGTTAAAACAATTCTGACAAATGTAAATAACAATAATTTAACTACAGGTTTATTCTTTGATCTATCAAAAGCTTTCGACCTTGTGGCCCATAACATGTTAGCGCAAAAACTGGAGTCCATAGGAATAAGGGGACCTGCATTGCAATGGATATCATCTTATCTAACAAACCGACGTCAGTATGTTGTCGTTAATAAAATTATCAAAAATGAACTAGTGCCCTACTCATCTGGTTATAAAAACAACAACTGCGGCGTACCTCAGGGAAGCGTGCTAGGACCAATCGTATTTCTATTTTACATAAATGACATAACAACAGTGACACACCATAAATGTGTCTTATTTGCAGATGACATATCAGTTATTGTAACATCAAATAAAAATAAAAACAATTCTATACATCATCATGAAATTGAAATTAATAATACCATTGACAATATAATAAAATGGTTAGAAACAAATAATTTAAAATAAATTTAAGTAAATCAAATTTTATACAATTTAACAAATCAATACATTCAAAATATAATTTTAAGCTTGACATCACAAAAATAAAGGAAGTTACACAAATTAAATTTTTAGGTGTAATTATAGACCAACACTTAAACTGGAAGGCACACATAGACAACTTGTGCAGTAGAATCAATAGATTTGTATACGCTCTAAACAAAGTAAGAAACGGTACCAATAGGAAAACCGTTATCACTACCTACTGCGCATACATAGAGTCTATATTACGCTATGGTTTGATTTTGTGGGGCAAAAGCGCAGACAAAAACAGAGCATTTATTGCACAAAAGAAATGCATTCAAGCTTTATTTAACGGGGATTCCACATAACGAGTCCTGCAGACCAGTGTTTAGGGACCTCGCTTTGTTGCCTCTGCCATCACTGTATTTGCATGAAATCGGTAATTTTGTAAAAAGTCATAAAGCCTTATTTACAAAGTCATGTGAGGTTCACTACAGACTAACAAGACATCCTCAGAGATTTGTCTTAAAGGACATACCGAGGTCAGATAAATATGGGAAAAGCTGTCTTACCATGTGTGTTCGAATTTTTAATAAAATTCCCGTGGAAATTAAAGAATTGAACACGTACTTATTCAAAAAGAATCGTTATAGTTGGTTACATGAGAATAATTTATATGATCTAAAGGATTTTTTCCTTTTTGATAGCAATAACAAAATTTAATAATGGTTTTATTTAATTAATAAGTTTTTACATAAATGTTTAAAAATTTGCATGCAATATTAATTCGCAATTCATGTCTATGCACATTAAATTTTGTAACATCTTTTAATACCATGTTTTATGCAAATAAAGATTTATTATTATTATTATTATTCCATTTCTTATTTTGTTCTGTCTCTGTTGACAACAAAACTGCAGTCTCCAGAATATTTAACTTTTATTTTTGCTTTTTAGTAATTTTACTTAGTAGTTGAGGTTTTATTTTGTTCAAAAAATCATAACTTTTCATCTAGCTTGAGGTGATATTATTTTTGTACCATTAACAAGAACACATTCTGCTACAGTTTAAAAAAAAATAGCTAGTACTGTACACCTACTTTTCATTGTTTGATAACACTTTAAAATGTACGGTAAAGTTATTATTATTCTTAATTAATGGCTTTCGCAATTTTAAGTGGTACCTTTATAATTTTAAAGTACCTACATTTATTATTGTAGGGTAGATTGAATTAAAATTGAGACTCCTCTCATAACACCGTGTTGCTGCAAAAAGAACACAAGAGAAATTGATGGTAAAGTTTTGAAAAATACTTTTTTCTTTAGATTGATTGAAAATGTTGTCAACTTAAAAACACGAAATCAGACTGGTTTTTGTTTTCTGTAAGAGAAGATTTATTAGGTGAACACCTGCAAAAAAAATTGCAGATAGTCGTCAATAACGTCAAAAAAAAATTTTTGTATATACATCAAGGTAGAGATGAGTGTAATACGTAATATCGACGCACGAAATCGCGACAAAACATAGGAATTATGTGTTAATCGTTTTATGCGAATAAATATCTGGTTTTACACTATACATCACTCGTACAAGTGCGACATAAAAGAGTAGAAATTAAATGAGGGCGCTGTTGTCGTTAACATAGCAACCCTGATAGGTCGATCAAATTGGTCTTGATACTTGCTTTTATTTAATATTTTTATATAATTGGAAAACATCACATACACATTGCTCTGATATAAAGGAAGTAGCTAAGGCACTTATGTTATAGAAATCAGAAACAACGACGGTACCACAACACCCAGATCCAAGACAATTTAAAAAGTTGGTTTTCTACATTAACCCAACCGGGAATCGAACCCGGGACCTCAGAGATGGCGACGCCAAGTCCGGGGTGCTCGCCTCTCAGATAAGGAGGTCGTTAAAATAATTAATTTGAGTAGTTTGTATGTAGTACTTAATGAAAACAGCCAGTACAGTACATATAACTTATTTTTATCTAGATATAAAACTAATAAATTAAAGTCCAGATACTCTTCAAGTTTCGCAAATGCTCGCGGCTTCCATCATAGCAAATAAGTTGCCTTAATTGAGCTATTAATTTGCATATTGTTGGTACTTATTTTTTTACAGTTTAAAAAAAAACATTTTCTGACGGATTGCACACATATCAAAGTCATCGAGTTCCTTTTCAAGTCGACCCTTTCTGTGTTTAGCGGGAGTCAAAAATTTTCCTCCATTTTCGGAGCCTTGTTTAGCTATTCTCCGCACAGTACTTTCAGATACACCTAGAACAACAAAAACATATATGCATAAAAAATAACAAAACCAAAATTGTTCAGTCCTACGGACTGAGTTATAAACATAATTGGTAAAACTTTTGAATCGAGTCTCCTTAATTGGTGGGGGAAAGGGAGGGGAGGAGAGAGGAAGGGGAGGAGAGAGGAGTACCCCCCCTTACCCCTCCTGCCGCAGACAAGTAATTTTTAAGTTATGTTTCTTTTTTAAAAATATGGAAATTTACAAAAACCTCATTTCTGGAGCTTCGCCGGCCACTCCCGCGGCACGCTCGCTTCGCTCGCTCGGCTCGCGCGTTTTGGTCAACATACTTACTAACCTAACCTAATTAACTCTTTAGATTTTTTTCATGGCGGGGGGCTTCGCCCCCCGGGCCCCCTCGTAGGGGGGCTACGCCCCCCCCGTCCCCACACTTCGGTTCTGTTAATATGGTATTGTATTACCTAATTTTTTACCCGATTTTGGCAAAACTTTCATCCTGAGCAAGTGGTTCAAGTTCAAGTGGTTTTTTAAATATTTCAACGCAACAGCGGCAGCTAAAATGTTAATAAACCTTTATTTAAGAACCCCTAAGACCCCCCCACAGTGTTAGTTTCTTCAAATTCAGGCGACTCGATTCAAAAGCCAACCCACATAATTTACTATACTTACCACATTCTACCCCTTAACACTTGATAAAATGTCCCAATAAATTCAAAAGTTCAAGATTCTCGAGTCGAACTATAATAACCAACATTTTTGTTTGTACAATCATAACCCCAAAACTTTTAAAAATATTTAAAAATACTGATTTTTTCACTGAATTTAGCCGATTGCACATAGGCATATTTTAGATAATTATACTTTCAACATCTTTTATAACTTACTTACCAGTATAATCTGCTGTACGTTGGTAAATATTGGTAAATATCCTCCAGATTACGTAACAAAGTTCCGTATTGAAATTCTGCCAAACTTCGCAAAAAAAACCTTATATATTATGTTACGAGAACTGCCACGGATGGTCATAATCATGTTATCAGTGTTTTAAATCCAGGAATGTAGAAATATTACTAAAACAACAATTTATATCGTAACCACGGACAGAGTTGAACAACCACTTGACATTAATGACAGATAATGTGTTCCCAAAAAATGAGTGAATTTAGTTCTGGATTATTTAATTTCTACTCTTTTATGTCGCACTATAGGTACATAGAAATCTCGAGTTTTCGATCGTGAAAGTTAAGTAATGTTCGCCGAGGTTGCCAAGAAAATGGGTGACCGTAGGTTCATAAAATCTCAACATTGCTTAACTTTCGCGATCGAAAACCTCGAGATTTTATAAACCTACGGTTACCCATCCCCTTGGCGACCTCGGTAGAGATATCTCAAAATTTCAATAAAAAAACATAACTTGTAATCTGGTGAGCACAATTTTTTTTCTGGCGGTTCCTGACAGGAGAACTATTTAAAAAAATATTATATGCATTAGGCTTGAATCATCCTGTTTAAGATATAAGGTATGTACCTACTTATATAATTATTTATATAAGAATGCATATATGTAACAGAAACATCAACATTTAATGTAAAATATAACTTACAAACCTGAAAACCTGTACCTAGGCTTCATTTTATGAATCATACGATATTTATCTTAAATCCGATTATTTATTAGAGTAAATGAGTGCGTAAAACCAATATTTATATTAGAAGTCTATTGTTTTATGTTTATGATTATTATAATTTTAGCAGGCGACGCAATAGGCAAAAATTATATGCTGTGGATAGAGTGTCACAAGCGGCATTCTAGTACGATCGGTTACGATGCCGTAATTACGGCATTCTAGTACAAAGTGTATAGAGTGCCACAAGCGGCATTGTATCTCAATCGGTTCGGGAACCGTAACATATTTTTTATTTGTCATAATGTTCAGACGACTTATTATTCAAAAGATATTTTTGTACCTATGGAGTTAGATTTCTGTTGTCTAATAAAAAAATTAACCTCGAAATTCAAGACAATCGCTACGCTGCGCTTCGCGATTGTCTTAAATTTCTAACCTATCACGTGACCTACAGGAGTAGGGCAGCTAGTATTTCTGTTGTCTAACGAAAACTTTACGGCAGCTTAGGCGGCGCCACTATTATACCGCAAAACTTACGGTACCCTAACCGATGGAGATACAGTGCCGCTTGTGGCACTATATACACTTCCAAAATTATATGTGGTAAATTTGCTCATAGAGCAAAACACAGACATTCAACATGTGCTTATACGCATTTCCTAATTTTTTTCGGTAAGCCACTTTTTCCTCCACTACTATTTTCCAATAAACTTTATTTTCTTCAAATCTACATCCTGCTTTGTTTTATGTAAATACTTAACTGTTCCTTGGACGAAGTAAAGTGCATTGGCCTTCTTAACAACAAAGAAATAAATCCGCATCGTGAATGGAAGCCCCACGGTTGCAATGCTTAAAGGGCATACGTTCGATTCAGAACTTCAGCCGTTGATAGTATTATTCGTATTATATAAATTTCAATATTCGTAATAGTGAAATTTATTATAATGTTTCCTATCAAAAAGGTTATATATGCCACTTCCGACTTTAAAACAGTGATTTATCCAATTGAAGAAAGGTAGAAAGGAATATTAGAATACTTTATTGAACACTTATCACTAGATAAAACGGATAATACATAACGGGAATAAGAAACAAAACAACAAAAAATAACTTACTCACTTTAAAATTAGCTAAGCAATCTAGCACAAATTAAAATAGATATCGGATAAACTTACTTATTAAAAAAATAAATCATTAAGACCCGAAATTAATGTAGAAAAACAGTTCAACTTTTCTAAATTGACCCGATCGGGAATTGAACCCGGGACCTCAGAGATGGCGACGCTAGAACCTGCGTGCTAACCACCCGACCACGAAGTTCGTACTTTAGGGCAATTAAGAAATTAATTTTCAATCCCATTTAGTTTTAAAACATCTGCCGCTCCTACTACATTTATGATCAAGCACTGTAATACTTATTGTACGAGTAGGTAGGTATAAAACAAGGATTTACACCAGAAATGAACCGGAGAAAAGATTTCAAACAATTCTGTATGTTTTAATAAGCTTAACATTCACGTGAGAGTTTCCCATCATCATTTTCTATTATTATAAGTAAGTAGTATGATGTATACTTATTATAATGTACCTACATAGTTATGAATTTTTAACCTTATGTTAGTACCTAATACTGACCTTTTTGATACAAAATTAGGCCTATTACATCTCGAATGTGATTTTTGCGTAAAATGCCTATTTTAGCATTTTGTAGTAATTTTGCAGTTGTATTTATCGTTTTTATCGAAATAGAATAATAAATTTGTGCATAATATTACAAATCTCCATTCTGTGAGCATAAGTTGAATTCAGACGGCCGGCGTATCGCGTTTTGTAGTCATTATGCAGTTGTATTTATCGTTTTTATCGAAATAAGATAATAGATTCATTATAAAATCTAAATTCCTCATAAAGTAACAATTACTTTGGTATAAATTTTGCTCAATAATATTGTCGTAGTTAAGAGATAATCACAGTTAACTTATAGCGATTTTCAAAGTTTTTTGGTTTAGAATAAGATTTTTTTCCTGTATAAAATCAATGATATCTAAAAATTACTTGTTTAGACAAAATTCCTAGTTTACACTTGTTTAGAACAGTAGTTCAATCGATGAGTCAAAAAAGTGCCTTTGCGCACTTTATGAAAATCTTTCTCTGCAATTTTGGGTTTAATTAAAAAGTTAAGCAAAATTTACAAAAAGCGAGTCCGCTACGCACTATTCCAATAGCTATTGTACATTATTCAATAAGTGATAATTGTAATGTATTTTTGTTTCTGAGATCCATAACGCCAAAATTGGCCATTTTACGCAAAAATCACAGTCGAGATGTAATGGGCTTCTTAAGGTATTTGTTGTGTATTGTTTATGTATAAAATAATCATATTTCTATTATTTTTTAAACTAAATGTTCTTTGTCTCACCGCCAACGTTCAACCTTGCCCTATGTTTGACGTGTAGGGAATGCTATGGATTAAGTTCGCATATAAACCTCACATTATTTTTTATACGATGTACCTCTCTGGCACCTGTAGAACACTTCGGTGGGCGAGTAGCTAAGGTTAGGTATGAGACCTTATTCCAGTTTGGTCGAATCCACCTTTAGTCGTCTTTGTTTAATTTTAATTTTATATTTTTTGTGAGGTTGACACTGTCGGTCAATTGCCTACACTGTTAAGTCATCGCTACAAGTGATTGGTAGGTAGTGGTTTAACTTGGCCATTACAAACACGGACAATGCATAGAAAAATCCGAAACACAGCTTGGATCTCGGGTTATCGAGCCGCGCGCTTTGCCGCTCGGCCACTGAGGCGTTGGAAGAACAGTCATGTAATTATTTATCTAAATATTTCATTATTTTTTCTTTTCTTTTGAATTGCTTTCTTATGCAAGAAATTCTTTTCTTGTGAATTGCTACTATTACTTCTTATGCAGTAAAAATATTGGTGGGATATTGTTAGGCTATTTATGGCCCGGTTACACTAAGAGCTGTGTGTGTCGCAGAGGCAGAGGAATATTTATAGGTTGAAACCGACCATGGTAAATGTTATTACAATAAAAATAATTCGGCACAGCAAATTGTTGGAACATAATAGTAATAATTAAGTTTAGACATTTAGAAAGTTGTCGAACGTAATAATAATACAGGTATCCCTACTTGTCTGGACCTCGTTTTTAGGTATAGATTTTTAGATCAAACACGGCATGATATAAAAAGTCGTTGAGAGAGATTTTATACGAGTGTTCCATAGAAAAATAAAAAAATAAAAATGGCGCTCATTAAAAAAAAAAATTGTGGTTTTTCGATGGGAAAGAGAATCTGTAGTTTCATTTCAAATTGTCTCAAGAATTCTGTGTGAGATCTCAGTAAAGTCCCACATCTTTACTGACTCAAAGGGTTTGGACGTAACAATAACCATTAAACATTCATTCCATATTATCATCTACTTTATTCTAAGTAAATGATTGCTATTCTCTCTTTTACTTGATACTGGTTAAATGTGCTGACCATACCAAACCTCTATTTAAGAAAAAATCTTTAGATTTTTCTAAGAAATAGTAAATAGCAAAAGTAGTATATATGTAATAAAAACTTATTTGATTGAAGTAAATAAATAAAAAAAAGCATAATACCTTAAAATAGCGGTCAATTTGCACTACGCACAATCCGTCACTGAAACTTGTTCAACTATTTTGGGACAGAAATCAATCATTTTATTTATTTTTTGATAAAAAAACAAACTCACCGATGACCAGCAGCGTCACCACCACAATCACTATGATCTTCACGGTGCGCATCTCAAGGCCCATTGTCAAGATGTCCGGGATCGGCGCGTGCGAGCAGCGGGAGCGAAGGCCACGGAATAGCGTACTACGGGCCCGGGGCCGGCCGCGCAGGACCGGGATGGAGGAACGGCCGCACTTGGACGGCGTACAATGCTGCCTTATTTAGTTACTTTAAAATGAGAGTAAATTCCTCAAACGATTGTCAACTTTCCAAAAAACCATTGAAGAAACACTGTTTATCTACTTGATTCGGTCGTTTTATACATACCTATAAACATATTAACGACTAGCGGCTGCTCGCGGTTTCACCCGCGTGGTTCCCGTTCCCATGGGAATATAAGGGATGAAAAGTATCCTATGTGTTAATCCAGGCTATAAACTATCTGTTTGCCGAATTTCATTCAAATCCATTCAGTAGTTTTTACGTGAAAGAGTAACAAACATCCATACATACTTACAAACTTTCGCGTTTATAATATAAGTAGGACTATTATCCCCGAAGGGTTAGATAGAGACCATGCAACGAGGACCGCAAAGCAGTGCACGGCACACCAAATGACAACTGGACACGTGCTCAGCGTGTCAGGTGGCGAGCCCATAGCCTCTCTATGCTGTTGGATATGTAGTGTTTGGTCCGTTAGTCGCCTTTGACGACACCCTAATCAAAACGTCAAAACACTGCTGAGTAACAAAGATAAACCAGTCCTCTGTTTAGTTCTCTGTTTTGTAAAACTAATATTATTATATAAAAAAAATATATTAACAACTGATTGTGTGCTAAAAGTAATAAAAAAATATCAGTGCAGTGTGTCGATGTCATTTTTAAGCGCAAGTTTCCACACACGCACATTGTTTAAGTTTCAAGAAATAATTAGTAAATAGGTAAGTATAATATTATTGAAGATTCAGTTAAAGCGCTTAGTGACGTTGGTGTATATAAACATTTTTAAAATTAACACTCTTAACTACTCACAATAATATTAGCAACATGTGTTGCTAATATTATTATGTGCAAAAGAGTGAAGCGAGAAGGAGAAGAAGAGGCAAAGCCGCTCTTCTCTGGTGGTTACAAGTTCAATTCCAGCTCAGACATAGTTTTGAACTTTTGATGCACAGCCCGGGTTCATGATCGCCAACCCTCAATTTGACTAGTTTTCACTGGAGACTTTTAAGAAAAGCATCTGTGATTCCTCTGGTTTTGCTGGTGTTCGTGGGTGGCGGTGAGTGCTTCATATCAGGTGACCCGCTGGCTTGTTACCTCCACTGCCTAAACAAACAAACAAACATACACACACTCACAAAGGGTTAGTCAAAGCCTATTCAATGAGGACCGCAAAAGCAGCGTGATGAATGGCGAGTCCATCGCTCTTCTATGCTGTTGGATGTATGTGCCTTCTTTAGTCCGTAAGTCGCATTTTACGACACCCGTGGGAAGAGAGGGGTCGGTAGTTTTCTTCCAGTGAGCCGCTACACACACTGCTCAACTTACTAAGTGAAAATAATAGTTATAACAAAGAAATAAAGCAGCAATGTATCGGTGGGCGCCGGAGCTCCGCCCCTCCGGCGCCGCGCCCGCCCGCCTGTCTGGCGCCGGAGTCGCAGCCACAGCCCCCGACCTTACCAGAATTCGCGACACCCACGCTGCCTTTTTGCGGGGCGCAATCCGTTAATGGCCCATGAAAAAGACTGCTAAATAGTTTTGTAACCTGACTGGAGGTATTAAACGTATGATTATTCCAAATTGACATTGATATAGATTTACATGATACAGTGATGGTTTTAATAAAATTGCCCCCTTTTAATGGAGATCAATCAAATGTGCCAATGTTAATTTCCGTTTACAACATAATAATAAAATGTGATTAATGATATCATTCAACTAATTAGTAATATACTTAATTCATACTCCTATTAATAATCCTTCCTAGGTCGATTTCGGCTACGGTGACCATTGCTCATCTATAAGTTTAACTGCGGTGGGCCCCTAAGTGTCTTTTATCCTATTTTAGGGGTAAAAGTCCGTCTGTAATGAGGACATGTTAGTACCGTGTATGTAATTATAGGTTATTGAGGAGGGTGCTTTATTTTTTAACAAGTTCCTTTTGTTGTCTAGTTCTAGCCTCCTCTGTTCCTTAAATAGTTTCACATACTGCTGCAATGTATGCCTCCATTGTGTCCGTTTTTGAGTCTTTGCTGCTATAAACTTTTGTTCATAATCGTACTACTTACTAACAGACTTGTCGACAAGTATTAATTGAATTTCTATAACCAACTCGCATTACATCTTAGTAGGGGATATGACAAACATGTATACGCATGCTAGTATATAAGAGCCAGTGTTTACGTAACTCCAGCACGGGGTTGATGACTTTATTGTATTGCCCGGCGGGAGATTCGCACAGCCAGCGGGAATAATCACAGAGCCTCGGGATTGGGAACATCCATACCAGCCATCAACTACAATTTGATTGTAAATAAGCGGGGCCCATTGTCCATTCCTTTATTAATCTATACTAATATTATAAAGAGGAAAGATTTGATTGTTTGTTTGTATTGAATAGGCTCCGAAACTATTAGACCGGTTTAAAGAATTGTTTCACCGTTGGGAAGCTACAATATGTCCGGGTGCATAGGCTTTATTATATTTTCAAAAAAATTAGGGATCCTTACTAAAACTCTTATCAATTTTTTACATCGCGTGCGCTACGAATGCGATGTAGGCGTCGTAACTGGGGTACGGGAGGGGAGTAATTTTAAAAATTCGTCACGGGGTACGGGGTCCACGCGAACGAAGTCCTCGGCGGTCTGCTAGTGTTTAATAAAAGTACTGGACTCATTATTAAAATTATACTACCAACCCATATCTTCTCTTAGGTGTCCTAAAAGGCGACTAACGGACTAAAGGCTGCACTTACATCTAACAGCATAGAGCAGTGATGGGCTCACCACATATAATGCTGTGCAGTATTATTTTGTGAAAGGTGGACTACGGTATTGCACTCCTTTTGCAGTCCTTATTACCTTACCTTGATTAACCCTTTGGGGATAATAGTCGTATTCATGAATGTAATAATACTTACATTCACGCGGTTACGTTTCTTGTATGTTGGGCGAATTGTGGGCGAAGACCACCGAATGTGTTCCAAAATTGACGACAACTATGTGGGAGGTCCAGAGGGAGAAGACGATATGAGCTGTACTCCCACACAAATCACTGGCCTTAGATATAATGGAGATAAGTTGAAACAGAGATCTTGGCCCTACAGTGAGAAAACAGTGCCTCCTTAAAGTTTGCTTATCGATAAGAATAACAATATTATAATTATATTCAACAATCAAAGTTCCTGATCATATAGAAAGACTAAGGTGTTTCTCAAACACACAATATTTTGCAAAGCAGTCTGCTTTTCTTACTGTATACATTGTTGCTCCTGCTACTATTTTATAATATTATATTTAGAGGCAGGTAACGTCGAACATGCTCTGTGGAAAGAAACTTCCGTGGAGGTGCTTCCTTTTGCAAACAAACATTCGCACCGTTTTAGCACCCTTTGGTACGAGTAACACATAAAATATCATGTTCTTTGATTGAAAACCAGAAACCCTTTAGTTTAATACCAACAAGCAATAAGTACAATTTTGTTAGTAAACAAGACATTTCTTTCATTGCAATATTACTATAAGTAACATTTAATGTAACGTTTAAGGTTGTATGTATATTTTAGTTTATTAAGGCAATATAACCCCACTCCTCGCCGTACAATACAAAATCAGGTCATCACCTATAAACTAGTCACTCAGTTCTGCAACGAGTTACTTTACGATTGTACCTAAGACCTAATAATAAAAGGATAGGAGACAAGGACCCCTATATAGGCCACCGGGTGCCTCTGGCGCCACGCCGGCGGCGAGGGGAGGCGCCCCCTGGGGTCAGGACTTTGCATAACACCGCCGAACTTCATCACAGTTTGGCCAGCGCCGATGAATTTGTCAATGATCTCAATTTCGTCTTCGTACAGTACGCTAAACGAAATACATTTTGCATGGCGCTGGAATGGAGAAGCTAACAGGGTTTGTTGAATCCCAACGGCGATCTTCAAAAGTAAATTACAAAGTTATTCAAAGTCGAAATGTAGATACTTTGAATATTTAGGTAACAAAATATGTTACAATATACATAATGCTAACGCTTAGAAATAAATAGTTAATAATATATTTGTACTTTGACACATTTGTGTAATCATAATTATTTCTGCATTATTCACTCACTAAAAAACATTCATTATCCTATAAACGTCTCACTGCAGGTCACAGACCTCCCACGTGGACAATAACACGTGGGCATATTGGGCCATAACGCACCACGCTGGCCCAATGCGGGTTGGTGGGTTTTAACGACTGCCATCTTACGACAACAACCGGGACCAACGGCTTAACGTGCCTTCCGAAGCACGGAGACGCTCGAGATGTTAAGGAGAATGGCGAGATTCCATACAAGCCTGGCCTTGAATTTTAATAATTAGGTCTAATGTTATGATTATTGAATTCTTTTAGATTATGAAATTATAATGCTATTTCAAAAACAAATAGGGACATAAAACTTGTCAGTTCTTTTAATTTCTAATTTAAAACCTTTTTAGGTTAAATGTAAATTTTGAATCTAAAATATTAGTGTGCGTATTTTAAGGTAATGGCATACCATAAAGAATAATATTTTCGCTCAAAAAAGACACTAGGTAGGTACTAATCTATTATATGTCTGTGGTACTAATTTATGTCAGAAACCTTAAATACTACAATGAGTTGTAAGTGCCTCTGTACAATAATATCGACAATCAGTCAATCAATGGAAAATATACACGCAAGACTTATTATCACAACGAAACGAAGGAAAGTAGTGAAGTGACAGCGACTGCGTGAGTGATAGACATGACGTTTATTTGACATTGACATTCGTAGTGTTCGTAAAGAAAAACACTAATTATCTTAGATTAAAACAAAAAGGGAAGATACGGCATTGGCGTCTCGTGAGTGAGCCGCCAAAATAAGGCCTATTTCACTTCAGTCACAATTTGCCGAGCGAACAGGCTACATCGCACTATTGCGGATATTCTACTGTGTGAAAAAGAGAAAGACGCTACTCCGCAGTGGCGTCGGAATCGGTCGTCGTACTCGTCTGTTGCGAAGCGACCGAGAGTCCGAGACGTCAACGCGCTACTCGCTGACTCCCTCGCGCTGACGTTGAACGCCGCCGCTTTGTCTCGCCCGCTCGATTTACACTTTATAGGTGTGCGTGTGTGAGTGTTTGCTTGAGTAGTTGAATAGGACTATATTTTGAATGACTACAAGTAGGAGCATGCCGTATCTTCCCTTTTTGTTTTAATCTAAGCAAATTATATTTTAGCTTACCCTACAGAATTGTAAACTAAGAAACGTTCTGGAAAGTATGTTAAACTGTTATCTAACTAAACTAATGTAAGATACCTACTTACATGCATTACTTTTGAGTTAAGTGTCGCTCTTAGTATCTTTGGATAAATAAAATAAGGACTGGTTATCGGAACGTAATGAACACACTCTAGAGTAACGTTCAGAAATACGATATTTAACACTTTAAAATTACTTAAAAGTATTTTGGTATTTTAGCAATATGACAAGTTTTAAAAAATAATGAACTATATTTTTAATATCTTTTAATAATTAAATTATGATAAACGGAACGTAATGAACAGACTTTAGAGTAACATTCAGAAAAACGATAATTATCACTTTAAAATTACTAAAAGGTATTTTTGATATTATAGCAATATGACAAGTTTAATAAAATAATAGGGTATATTTTTTGAAACGTCTAAAATAAGACTTTATTTTAATATATATTTCTACTTTAGAGCTAGTCAAGGCCAAACTCGCCATTCTCCTTTGGTCACCCATCCAGCTACCCGGCATTGTGAAAGTTGCTTAGCGGGCAAGATCGCAAGCCGAACGCGCTAGCCGCTGCGCCATCAAGCTCCTCACTTACTAGAACGTTGGATCATTAAGTAAGTATATACAGTCGTGGTCAACTAATTAGGGACAATCTCTAGTTAAGCCAAATTGTGAATTTATTTTTTATTTTCCAACGAGTCTTAACAATATTCCATATCTTTTACACGTAAGTATAATTAAATTAGTCATTGATGTGCCCGATTATACAAACAATAACAACTTCTTAAACATTAAACCTCTTTACAGTATAGCTGATAGATTATCAGTGTGCTATTTGTTCAAAGAATGCTGGCTGGCCATTTAATTAGGGACACTGAGATATTGCGTTCTATTTTCAAAATTTGAATCTCAATACTTTTTTATTTCTTCTTTTATTGTTTTGTGGTAGTTTTGGCGGCAATCCAGATTTTTAATTTTAAGTTTTGAGAATTATTTTGAAGAAATATGGGCAAAAATAAAAGTTGCGATCCAACACTACGAACAATTATCATGAAGTTTGTCGAGCGTGGTTGGTCATACCGAGGGATAGCAGAACATTTAAATTGTTCAAAAACTATGGTATGCAATGCAGTGCAACATTTCAGGAGCAATAACACAGCTTTAAATGTGCCCAGGACAAAAAGATCGAGAAAAACAACTCCGCAAGAAGATAGAATGATAACCAGGTTAGCTAAGAAAGATCCGTTTCTAGGCTCTATTTTAATTAAACACGAAGTGTTTGGGGCAGACGAAAGAGCCGGTGTATCAGCGAGGACCGTTCGACGACGTCTGGTAGAAGCAGGGTTGTTCGGAAGAGTGGCTCGCAAAGTACCGTTGTTGAAGAAAGAACATAGAAATGCTCGTTTGGCGTTTGCACGTAAATATGGACATTGGACCTACGCCCAATGGCAACATGTATTATTCTCTGACGAGACCAAGATTAATTTAATTTCTTCAGATGGAAGGCAATACGTACGGCGTCCTGTAAAAGCGGAAATGAATCCAAGATTCAGAAAAAAGCAGGTGAAACATGGCGGTGGAAACATTAAAATTTGGGGTTCATTTTCTGGACGTGGAGTGGGACCTGTGAGAAAAGTTCAGGGTAACTTAGACCAACATCAATACAAAACAATATTGGAGGAAACTATGCTTCCCTATGCTGAGGAGCATCTCCCTATTATATGGACGTTTCAGCATGATAACGACCCGAAACATACCGCCCGTTCAGTCAAGTCGTTTCTTACCAGTCAGTCAGTATCGGTGCTAGATTGGCCAGCAAATAGCCCGGACCTCAACCCAATTGAGCACCTTTGGCACGAAATCAAGAAAAAAGTTTCAACTTATCGTACCACAACTTTAGATCAACTTAATCAAGCTTTTTGTGAGGCATGGGCAAACATTCCTATCGAAACATGTCAGAAACTGATAATGTCTATGCCACATCGGTGTCAAGCGGTAATTACTAACAAAGGTTTTGCTACTGGGTACTGATTTTACACGTAATAAAATGGAGCTTTTAAAAATATTATAATACTGGAGATTATTCGTTTTGTTTAACTCTATTCATCATTATACTTTACTGTCCTTAATTAAATGTCCAGCTACATAATTATACCTTAAAATTTAATACATGTTCAACCTTTGATATTAAATACTTTTTTCTATTTAATTATTCTCTTATTTACAGCCATTTATAGTATAGTAATCGGACCAAATTATGCAAATAATAGGTGCTGAAAAATCAATAGGGTTTTATATATTTATATGTACATAACCGGTTATTGCTCTTCACTATCTTGAATGTCCCTAATTAGTTGACCACGACTGTATATTTTTTTCAATGTTTCGTTATATTTGAGTTTATTTTAGCGTTTCTTAACGCAAATAATCAAATATTACGAAACATTAGGTATGTTATATGACAAAATAGTTCGAGAACAGGAAGCGTCCGTAAATGATATCATAGTATGATATCATAGAATTAGTCAAAGGTTCAAATATCGCACCCCACAACGCTACGCGCTACGTCGTAGTAAGTGTCGTGAAAATGTAAATAACTAGCTGTTACAAAACTGTTTACGTAAACCGTTTTACTGTAGTTAACTGAACGGAGGGGCGAGCATTTTGCATAATACTACGAAACTCCATTACAGATTGGACAGTGTGAATGAATTTGTCAAATCTGCATATATTTCACTAATCGAAATAGATTTCGTCACGTGTGTCGTAGAAATAGATGAGCTACGAATACGCTACGAGCTACGGCGGAGAGGGTGCCGTAGAATTGCATTGAAATTTTGTTATTGTGAAAGCTTTTTGTTATTAGGTAAAGTAGTACGCACCTAGAAAGTACTTACTATTCAATATAATATGTTGCGTGAATGTGAAGTATGAATGCGTAAATAGTCGTAAGAAAATTGTAACATTCGTGTATTTTTATTTTAATAAATATACTTGGAGAGAGAGAACTGGTATTTTTTTTGCAGTCCCTATCCATTATTTTAGAACATAAGTTGATTCAATGTATAACTCCCCTCCTTCCCCCTCCCTCCCTCCCAATGACTGCCACTGCGGCGCAACTCGGAAGTCTCACAGATTTTCCATCAGGCAACTTATGAAGAAATATCGGGTTTCATTGAAAATATCGCTAATGACGAGGATAATCAAAGCTAGGTATAATAATAAAATCTCAAGAAGAATTTTATTGAATGAAGTTAGTAAGAGTGTAAATTTCACCAAATGCTTACTTATTTGGAAGCCTCTTGGTCTTGGGGTAATTTCATAGATTGATCGTTGTCGTCCTTTAAGGAAGGAATAGGAATTGTGAGGAGGGGGCCTCCGGAACCCTCACTGGCCGGACGAAACACAACAGCACGAAGTGCCGTTATTTCACTCCGGATATTCGTGAGAGGGTGGTATTACGCCGGGCAAGCCGACCCAATGCGTACTGCAACGCAGCGTGGCTCTACGACAGTTTTGAACCAGGCACATTCATAATTTTATTCAATAGTCTTTTTTAAAATTTCGAACACAGAATTTAAAGAAACAGAAGACAATTTGGAGCCTGTTCGTTGATATCTAAACAATCGAATACTAAGAAAACTTGATTTTATTGGACACAGCCAAAGAAATGTGAGTGCTCAACTTAATTTAAGTCGATCTGCGGTCCGAAATGTTTATCAGAGGTACATAGAGACTGGCGGCTTTGTTTGTCGCCAAGGAAGGCCACGATCTCGGGTCACAACTGAAAGGCAGGATCGATTCATCGTGACGACCAGCTTGAGAAATCGTCACCTTACCTTCATTGAGATACAAAACCAACTTCGCGACTTCCACGGAGTATCTGTGAGCGCTTGAACTGTTTGGAGAAGGTTAAAGGAACGCGATATAGTACCACACAAGCCAGCTAATGGCCCCAAACTAACGCGAGCCCACCGAACAGCGCGTCTTTATTTCGCGCGCACTCATTTAAATTGGACTCAGCAGCATTGGAGCCGTGTACTCTTTTCTGATGAGTCTAAAATTGCGTTACATGGCAATGATTGAAGGAAGAAGGTCTACCGACGTAAGGGAGAGCGTTTTGCACAATGCTGCTTTGAAGAGAGGGTTGCTTATGGCGGTGGCTCATGGACTGTCTGGGGCGGTATATCCGCGAGCGGCAAAACTCAACTTGAGGTTATTACGGGACCACGGCTGCCAACATTAAATGCTGAAAGATACATTCGTGAGTGCTTAGAACCTCACGTGATGCCATACGTGGACCATGTGGGCCCAAGTTTCCTTTTTATGCATGATAATGCAAGAGCCCATACGGCCGGCATCGTCAGGGAATATCTTCGGGATGTAAACATCACAGTTATGGACTAGCCAGCCAGAAGCCCAGACATGAACCCGATTGAGCACATGTGGGACGAGCTAAAAAGACGTGTTAGGGCTCGTAAGCCAGTTGCCCAGACGATGCAGGAGTTAAAAACTGCCATAGAAGAGGAATGGGAGATGATCCCTCAAAATTTCATAGAGCGGTTGATAAACTCTATGCCTAATCGTATGAGAGCTGACGTAGATGCCCATGGAGGCAACACGCGTTATTAAATTAAACCTTTATTTGATAAAACATGTTTTTTATTCAAAAATCAACTGACTTCATTAAGGCGCCTTTGATTATATACATGTCTAGATAGAGCCTGGCCGTAAAAAAGCGTAGAAAAATTTATAGGCCATTATTGGCCTATCGCGCAATCCTGACGGTCAGTGTCATTGTGCCGTCAAGCAGTGTTCACCTCTCGCGTTTCGGTGAAATTGTTCGCAAAATGACCGTTTGCTCAGTGAAATTCTGTATGCGTAGTGTTGCTGGTATCAAAATGTAGAATTCCCATTATTGGTGGCAGAATATAAAAGGAGGTTTAAATATAATAAGTATGATAAAAAATACTCAGTCTTGTAAGTTAGTATTTATACATGGCCTTGTTGTAATTAAAGTAAATACATTAAATATAATTATTATTGGAACACTTTCAAAGTTTTCCTTTTTTTAAACTGATGTCTGATTTTTAAGAGCGTGAATAAATGTCACGGTTTCTTTCGATGCCGAATGTTTGTAAACATATTACTGTCATTAAAAAAAAGTTTTATTCAGTTATAGCAGGTATATAGTACATGTAGGGGCTGGTGCCTCCCGTAAAGCTTGAAAGGCCTGTGTTAGGAGAAATTCATTATATAAGGTTAAATTTTATCAACCGCAAATATTTTGACAAAACATCTAATTATATCAGAGAAATAAGGCCCTAACATTAAAAAAAAAATTCAGGCTAGTTTTTATTTTTACTTTTCCTAACACAAAATTTGTAATATTTTTTAGAACACCCTCTGACTTTAATTTTCATTCATAAATAGTTTTATAACATGGCTTCTTCTTACCGCCCCTCTCTCTCATTTCGCTCTTTCTGCACTCTTTCCTCACTTTAATTTTCATTCATAAATAGTTTTAAAACATGGCTGCTTCTAACCGCCCCTCTCTCTTATTTTACTCGTTCTGCACTCTTTCCTCATTTGATTCATAAGTTGGCCGCGGCAGTGCACCGCTAAGCGCTGTACATCGGGTACATTATTCTGTGACATCGGGATAGACTCCACCACAAACAACGGTACCCAAAACTATCACACCACACCTAAGTAACACATGTTACTACTCCGCTGCGAGAAACAAATCACCTATGCGCTAATTTAGCGTATTTGAAATTTATAAATATTATTTACAACTTTCACACCAATCATTCAGCCCCAAACTAAGCGTAGCCTGTGCTATGATGACTGATAACGGATAAACATACATAAATACTAATAAACATCCATGACTCAGTCACAAATTGCTCGTGCTCATCACACAAATTTGTTGCTAGCGGGATTCGAACCCGCAACCGTGGGTTTCGCAGTCAGGGTCGCTGACCCACTCGACCACCCGGCCGTCATTATTTGTTATAATTTGTTATAGTAATTACAAATTACCTACCTAGTCACGGTTAGTTTAATAGCGAGCGGGAGACATTTATTTATTTTATTTTTTATTTTTATTTCCAAAGAATCGGAGTAAAGTAATGAACGCAATAAAAATTAACGTAAACAGGGAATGCACCCTAGATAGTGATGCGAGTAGGTAGGTACTGTAGAGTTTATACCATGTTAGGGCGCTGGCTGGTTTTACTTTATAGTAATTTATTAAAAACATAATTTGAAATGACAAGATGTCAAACCGGGGATTAGAGGATGTGATATAGTGAATTACAATAAAGGTTGTTGTTATTAAAACAAACGCCCCCCAACCTTTTTTTAGTATACGAGTTCATTTATTGTATACTTTTATATACATTTACCATTACATATTTACAATATAAAAATAACATGGTCAAGTCTACCCATGTTGGCACTTCAGATCGTTCTCCTCTAATCCCCGGTTTGACATCTTGTCATTTCAAATTATGTTTTTAATAAATTACTATAAAGTAAAACCAGCCAGCGCCCTAACATGGTATAAACTCTACAGTACCTATAGGTATTGTAAATAAATGAAACTCATAGATAATTTGTCTGTTTTTATTTAAATGCTTTGACTATTCACAACGAATTGACTTCCCATCACACTTTTTTCAGGCTTTGGACTGACTAGTTAATACAATTCGTTAGTTTTATCTTTTACCAAGATTGAAATAAGTAATTGGCGTGTTTAAAAGTCTAAATTCATAAATATTTACAGATTTACATATTTACAAGTTATTAATTACAGGTTCTTATTTACACATTTACAATTAAACCTAATCACATTTAATGTTGGACATGACGGCCTTGTGTGAGCAAACACTGTCTTGCACGATCGAGGCCATGCCTCCGGACTGCAGTGAGCACTTGCTGCTCACTGGACATCACGTGAAACGCATTAACAATTCGCGCATGTAACTGTTCCACGGTACGAATTGTATGGCCGTCGTTCCCATACACTAGGTCTTTAGCCCTACCCCACACATGAAAATCCATCGGCGTCAGGTCAGGTGAACGCGGCGGCCAGCGGATAACGCTACCGCGCCCGATCCAACGCCCTTGGAACGCCTCGTTCAAGTAGGCGCGTACCCGCAGACTGAAGTGTGCAGGCGCGCCATCGTGCTGGTAGTACAGGTACCTGCGGCTCCATACAGGCACATCCAACAGCAGCTCGGGTAGGTCGCGCTGTAGTAACTGGAGATACGTGTCCGTATTCAGACGGTCTATAAAGACGGGCCCCAGTAAATGGCCGTTCAACACTCCTGCCCACACATTAACACTAAAACGGTGTTGGAAGTGGTCCGGCCGAAACACTCGCGGATTGTTCTCGCACCAGTAATGCGCATTATGCATATTAAAGAGTCCCTCGCGCGTAAACGTGCACTCATCCGTACACTCCACAGCACGTTGTAGGTAGGGTTCCGCAGCAACCAACGGCAGAACTCGACCCTGGGCGCGTAGTCCTCTGGCAGCAACTCCTGGACTCGAGTGAAGTGGAAGGGATGGTAACCTTCGCTGCGCAGAAGCCGCCACACGTAGTACTGGCTTACGCCAAACATACGGGAAGCGTCTTCGGTGCTCGCCACTGGGTGCCGGTGGAAGAAATCCAGCACGTGCTCCTCAAGACGCACTGGGTATCGTGGCCTCCCAGAGTCGAGGTGTGGCTGGAAGCTGCCGCTCTCTCGGAAGCGCTGCACGGCTCTAAGTATGGTGCGAACGTTAATTATTCGTCCGTATCTCTCGCCGTACAGTACTTGTGCCCGCAACATAATTTCACCTGCATCATGGTAGCAGATAGCCATATTCATGTACTCCTGTGATGAATATCGGTACGGCATTTTAAAAACTTTCGCGAATACACCTGCGACTGCAATTAGCTTAGTGCGATAGGTATGTTTTTGGCGAACTGACGATCGCGCGATCGCCCCACCCGCCACGAGCACGCGCCGGCGGGCGGGCGGGCGACACGGCCGGGGCGCGTAGCGGGCAGGGGCAAGGGAGGGAGGATGGCTTTCGCTCTCGCTCGCTCCGCACGTAGTAAGCGGTGCGGTGGTGGTGTAGGCATTGCAGTCGGCCTCTGTCGGCTCCTTTGAATGAAACTGCGGCACGTGTAAGGTGTAAGCGGTGTAGGCATCTTCTGTTTCGGCTCGTGCCGTGCGTAAAGGGCACGTTAGGGGTGTTTTATTTTACTTTTTAATCGAAATGTCTTTTGGCGTTTTCCTTGAAAACTAGCGTATAATTTTTTTCATAAAAATAGTTTATTTATGATGTTTAATTTATCCTTAAAAGATTTGCAGTTGATAAAATTTAACCTTATATAGAGTCATTTTTGCAAATGTCTAGTTTCACTAGGATTTTTACTGTTTTTTGAAAGAAAGACACAATAGTTAACTGTTTTCTTGTGAATGTCTCTTAAGAAAAAGTAAAATCCTACTGCAACTAGGTATAACAGTAATCTGTTTACAACTTAGATTAAAACAAAAAGGGAAGATACGGCATTAGCGTCTCGTGAATAAGCCGCTAAAATTAGGCCTAAAGGCACAATTTCACTTCAGTCGCAATTTGCCGAGCGCACAGGCTACATCGTACTATTGCGGACATTCTGCTGTGATAAAAAGAGAAAGACGCTACTCCGCAGTGGCGTCGGAATCGGTCGTACGTACTCGTCTGTTGCGAAGCGACCGACACGTCAACGCGCTACTCGCTGACTCCCTCGCGCTGACGTTGAAACTTACTGCTCTGTCTCGCTCGCTCGATTTACACTTTTATAGGTGTGCGTGTGTGAGTGTTTGCATATGTAGTTGAGTATGACTATATTTTGATTGACTACAAGTAGGAGCATGCCGTATCTTCCCTTTTTGTTTTAATCTAAGGATTACAAACATTCGTCATCAAATTTGGCTGGTTCCGTTCTAAAACAAGAAAAAATATAATACCTACTGTAATATTTTATAATACTATTATTATAAATTGTTATTGTGGTATGGTATTGATATTCGAAATGAATAAAAAAATTATTATGTTTGAAATGGAATGTACGTAAGTATTTATGTAAGAAGTATGTGTTTAAGTATACCTATGTATGTAGGAGATGGTAGTATGTATGCTTCAGAGCTCGATAGCGCATCGGCTAGCACGTTCGGCTTGCGATCTTGCCCGCTAAGCAACTTCCGCAATGCCGGGTCACTGGATGGGTGACCAAATTTAAAACATCTCGAGCTCCTCCGTGCTTGGAAAGGCATGTTAAGTCGTTGGTCCCGTTTGTCGTCGTAAGATGACAGTTGTTAAAAACCACCAACAAGCATTGGGCCAGCGTGGATTATGGCCCAATATCCCCACGTGCTATCTCCACGTGGGAAGCCTGCGCCTAGCAGTGGGACGTTTATAGGCTGATGATGATAATGACGATGTTTAAGAAAATGCGGGTGTATGTTCGTGCCTCTAAAAGGTCAATATTTCTCGTCTCATGTAAACTATTGGACACGGATATTGATGAGCAGTCATCACATTATGTAACCTTTACAACTGTTCGACCACATAGCAAACATTTTAATTTTCAGATTTCCAACTGATCCGGTAGAAAGAAGTCGTTGTCGAAACATTTAACTTTATTTAAGAAGGTTTCAACATAATAAGAATAAGTTATTTAGAAACAAATACAAAGAGAACGCCATTAAATGATTTGATTTTAATTTAAAATACTTAAATTTAAATTACTAATTAAAAAATCAATTTTGATTAAGTAATAAATGTAAATCATCCTGCCTGTTGCTTCTATTTCGTCTCTATTACAAATATATCACACGCACGCAGGCTTCCATTAGCGCATTATTTTATTGTACTCGCCCTCGCCTTCAATCATCCATTTCTTCTAAACACACCAGCTTCTTTTATGCGTTATACTTACATATTCAATAGACATACCTAATTTAAAAAGTTATGATATACTATAAATCATTTTAAAATTGTATTGTGCATAAATATTTTTTCCCTACTTTATTGGAAATTAGGCATTCGCTGACAACCATGCGCGCTAGTGTCAGTCATACGCGGCTGTCACGCACACTTCAAATTCAATACAAAAACCGGACGGATTTTGAGAAGCGTTTGTACCGCGATGCTCCGTCTAGACATGTATATAGTCAAAGCAAGGCGCATACCCGACTTGTTAGGCGTAGCTCCATGTCGTGTGGTATTCTGAATTCAAATTTAAAACAATACGATCGAAAAGATGGTAAAATATATCAGGTTTAAAACTGCATCAATAGTTTTTGTTCAATCTAGCAATCATATTTAAGTAGGGGCCATAGAAACCTAAACTCTAAGGTGGGCCAATAGATGTGTCCAGCAGTGTATAAACGTCTTACTGCTGGGCCGGTGCCCCCACGTGATCATGATTATGATGAACAAAACATGTCTACGAAAGACCATTCTTATTAATAGATAATTTGGTTAGCATAAAGTGGTCGTTCAGTATCAATACCTTGCCTTTCCTATTTTCAGAGCCAATTAAGCAATTCACCGTCTAATTATAAACTGTCGCTAATTAACTTTAACGGATGAGTGACGCGTTCGAAATAGGTACACAGAAATGACGCACTTAGTGCAGTTGTTATGAAAGCTTTGTTTAGTGTGAAGCAAAGTACTATGCCGTTATTTATCTTTTCTTAGTTTTTAAAGAACTTTGATAGTCTTAAGAGCTATTTGAGGTAGTCCCAACATCACGTTTATCCCACGTGAATCCTATCTTACTCATTATTAAAGAAAAAAAAAATTAAAGCGTAATTTTTTTTATTTTTTATTTTTATTTTATTGTTTAAGGAAACATACAGCTTCATTATTACACATATAAACAATAATTTATAGATAATACAGTAGCATTTAAAGTTTCCACTAATGAATTTAACAAAATAAATATATTGTTGAAAAAACGACAACAGTGCGGAAAACAAATGAAAAAACAAGAGAGAACAATTCTTAAATTAAGCTTTTGGTTGAAATAAAGAAAATATTTTTTACACCTAAACTTTGAACAACAGAGTTCAAAGTTCAAACAATTATAAAATGATAATATAATATAAGTAGGTAACAGAGTGTATTAAAATTCGGTTGCTTTTAAAAGGCTACGAAAACGTCCAATACTTTCGTGAAATATGTCGATGTGGTTGAAAGAACTATTGAATTCATTAACGACTCTTATAATATAACTATTGCGTCTATAATTTGTCTTGCACAATGGCGCAAAGAATGTATTTTTGTTACGAGCACTCGGTCTGGAACACCTAAAAAATATTTTACTCAATAAGTAAGATGAGTCTACACAGGAATGAATTAGTTTATACAATAGAATTTGATCTCGATGTGATCGTCGACTTGCCAGGGATTCAAGAGTATCGAAAAGGTTAAAGCGATATTTTAGACGTTTTTTAAACTTGTTCTGAATACCTTCCAGTAAGTCTTTATATTTTAAATATAGAGGGTTCCACACGCTGGATGCGTACTCCAATTGCGATCTGACGTACGCATTGTATTATAAGATCAACGTGTTCACATTTTTAAAATCAACACTTTGACGGAAAATGAAACCTAGCAACCTATATGCCTTCCCTACGACTCTATCGATATGTGATTCGAAATATAATCCACTATCAAGCTGAACGCCAAGATCCCTAACCTCATTAACTCTTTTTAAATCTTTGCCATTTAGTTGATATCTATAAGTTATAATATTTTTCTTTCTTGTAAATGTAATAATATTGCATTTATCTACATTTAAATGAAGTCTGTTGAGAGCACAATATTCACATAAACGATTAAGATCGCTTTGTAAATTGTCACAATCATTCTGTGATTAATTAACCGAAAATATTTTTGTGTCATCTGCATATAATAATAATTTTGAATTTTGAAAACAGTGTACGACATCGTTAATAAATATATTAAAGAGTAATGGACCAAGGTGGGAGCCCTGTGGGACACCGGAAGAAATCGGAATGAAGCTAGATGTAAAACCTTTTATTGTGACAGCCTGTGTTCTATTTTTGAGATAGGATGTTAGCCAACGAAGCAGATCGCCGTGTACACCGACAGCCTCAAGCTTTAAAATTAATAACGAATGACAAATTTTATCAAACGCTTTCGAATAATCAGTGTACACAGCGTCTACTTGGTATCCCCTCTCCATAGCTTCCAAGACCACATCAACAAATTCGCAGAGATTGCTTTCCGTGGAGCGCTGTGCAATAAAGCCATGTTGGTGGATAGTCAGTAAAGGCACAACAGCTGGAAAAATATTATCATAAATAATCCTTTCGAAAACTTTAGGTAAAACTGATAATTTAGAAATACCACGATAATTGCGCACATTATGTCTATCACCAATTTTATGAATTGGGACTACAAAAGATTGCTTCCAGGCAACTGGCATCACACCAGACGACAAAGATAAAATAAATAAACGTGCAACAGGGAATGCCAGTTGCTCACTACACTTATTCAAAAACAAAGGTGGTTTTATTCTTGAAAGAAGGCAGGTAGTGAGGGATTTAGGAGTTACGTTTGACAGTAAGCTCAGCTTCACACACCATTACGACACAACCGCCGCCAAATGCAGACAACTGTTGGGTTTTGTTTCCCGCATGTCTCGTGAGTTTAAATCCACTGAGAGTGTCCTTCAGCTATACCGGTCGCTGATTCTTAGCCGGCTTGAGTATGCTTCCGTCGTTTGGTCACCTTACTATCAAAATCACATCGATAGGCTGGAATCAATCCAGAGGCGTCCAAGCGTGGTCTTAAGCGCGAGCTTCGATCTTACAGCGAGCGTCTAAGTTTCTTTGGTTTGCAGAGTTTGTATGGTCGCCGTCGGATGCATGGTATTTTGCATTTATATAAAATACTGAACGGTCTGTTATCGACATCTCTTTTATCTTAAATTTATTTAAGAATTCCCAACAAGTCACCTAGATTGGAGCGTCCATTCAGTGTACCGCTTCTTGCCAACAATGTATCATTCAACAACCCTATACATAGAATATGCCGTGATTTTAATGAATTGCTGAACGAAAAGGGTCCCTTTATTGTGCCTGACATCTATAGTTCGTCGCTTAACAGTTTTAAATTTAATCTAAGTAAATTAATAGAGTAATGAAATACTTGATATGTATAGACTTTTTAAATTTAATTTTTATTATGTTGATTTTAATAAGATATAATAATTATAATATCCATTTATGTCAGGTTATTGCCTATAATTTGTTAGTTTACACATGACTTAAAAACTATGTTAGTAATATTACTTTTAGTAGTTAATGTACTTAAATATTTTTTTAATTTTAATTCGTTTTATAGTTGCTTTTGTGTTGTATTCGAATGTCTATTTATAATATTTTAAAATCTCAATAATTAATGCATGTACCCATATTTTATTTATTTTATTAGTATTGGATCAAATTTGGATGAGATTATTTGCCTTGTCAAAGATTACTCATGTGGTGTACACACGTCATAGGAACTACAACCTGTCCTTTATACATATCTTGTTACATTTTTTTATACATGCTATGTTGTATTCTGTTTGTGTACCGAATAAATTAAAAAAAAAAAAAAAATGGTAGAGGCCATCCGGACCGCTGCCTTTGGTCACATTAATTCTGGATAAGTACTTCTCTACAATATCACGAGTGATATGGATGTTACTAATTACAGTTGAGCCAGAGCCATGGATTGTAATTTTAGGGGACAAACTAGTATCGACCGGACCCGACCGGATCGGACCGATGATGCTTGTCCTCCGGCTCTGATAATGGCACAGCGCGAGTCACGTGACAAGAGAAACTAGAAAATATCAGATCCAGTGACCTATTGTTGTGATTAAGTACTCCATTATGTTGACACCATCCTGTAAAGGACATGAAAGTAAAAATCTGTGAGGTCAACGCGTCGCCCGATGGATTTAATAAGGTAAAATTATTATTAGTGTCGGTGTTATTTAACGACCACGCTGCACTTCTGACATTGAAATCACCAACAACAAGAAACTCGTCATCAGATCTATCAATGCTTAGCTCTGATATCGATTCTAAAAACGAGTGTTGTGTTGAAACCTGGTCACGAGTCCCTGGGAAGTAACAGCAATATAAATGCAACCTTATAGGATTGGGACCCTGAGATAGTAAGATATCTATGTGAGTGACCTCAGCGTCAGGAAAATTAGGGAGCAAACCAGCACAGTGCGAGTCAACCATAAGTTTGCGTTTAACAGCGATCAATGTACCCCCACCCATTGTCAAACCCCGTCGATCATAATCCCGGTCAGTACGGTACACATTATAACGACCGTCAAATAGTTCCGCGTCAAATATACCCGGCAACAGCCATGTCTCACTAAGACAGATAACGTCGTAATTGCAATGAACAACATTATTATAAAATATTTTAGTTTTTGTTCGTAGACCACGGACATTTTGATAAAAACAATTTAAAGTGTTATTATTCACTGTGTTGAATGATGTTATGACTATAAATATGTATAATAATTGAACCATAATTATTTTTATTAAAATTTAGAAATAACGTTGATTTTATGTTAAATGTTAGCCAGACATGGTAGCAAATTTCACTTGAATGAAAAATGATTCAACTCTTTCTTACTTTTTGGCATAAATAAAATGCTTTTTTGAAGTTTACCGCAAAAAGCTAACTAGTAAAGTAGCCTAGGCATTATCCTTTTAAACAGTTCGTTACAGCACTGTAGTGCATGGTGGGCCTTGGTCACAGGTTAACATCGACCTGGTGGTTACCGGTACGTCTCGATCAAAAAGCCTACGACGCCTATACTAAGTAATTAATTTTGCGTTAATCAACTTTAAAAAAGTAATATGTTTTCTTTTAAATAAGAATGCTGTTCATAGTATTGTTTCTCTATATTTTCACTGGCGGGGAGTCAAACTACTCAGGGTTACGAAATAAAACTCAGTGCGGACCTAAATTGGAACCAACTATTGCGTGTTTATTGACACATCGTCCAGAAAAACATTACATAATAATAAATATCAATAATTTAATTTCATTTGAAGCGTGAAAACGAAACTTAACTTAGTGGCCTCTCGGCTTATTCTAAAACGAATATAAATTAACCGCCGACTATGTGGCTATTGCTATTATGGCCGGCGCCGCGCCGCGGGCCGGGGCGGCTGCGTGCTCGCCATCTCTTTCACACTCACATACTTTTCTCACCACTCCACCTCCGTCCAACCAGCTATACTGAACATTGCCCACAAACCTCTGCAGCTAACCGAATAGCTCTCGCAAAGGAATGTGTGCCAAGCTGAATTGCATCACACTCTATTGTTTTATTACTAAGCTGTTTAACATTCCCAATCTTCCATACAATTGCGATATGGAAGAGTGGCAGCAACCAGCCAACGGACCTTTTAACAATCACTCAAGCAACAGGAAAGAGATGGCAGATTCACAGCCGTCTCCGCCCGCAGTCGCGGTGGCGCGAGCGGCCAGCTGGAGGCCGATGCGGCAGTGGTCGGTGACAAAGGCCTGGAGGCCTGCTTCTTATATAGAACATTTGATTGACAGCTCTTAGCGACAGTCACGACGTGCGCATTAGCCACTACAAAAGTGTTTATAGCAAGCTCTGCTGTGTACAGTACAGCAAGATAATTCGTTGACCACTTGTACCATGTTATACTAGATTATTGAGTTCCTTTGACTAGGTACAAAAGTGCAACGAAGCTGTCGAATCGCATGGCCTATATAGCGAGCAGGCCCCGGCGACCGCGGCCTCGCGCTGCCGCCGCTTAGCCCCGGTCCACCATCAGCTCGAAGTGTACGGAGCCGCGCCGCTCGTAGCGGTCGTAGTTGATGTTCTTCGCCCACGCTTTGCACTCGATGTTGATGAGCACGCCCGCTGTAAGGAGGAATGATTCGCTTTAGACTATTATTCGGATTTCATTCAGTTGGTTGGTATTTCATCAATCATCGTACACAAAAACGCGAAACAGTAAAAAGTAGGTACTATAATTTTACGCCTTTAAACCTTGACTGGGTTGTCTATGCGTTGCACTTTCAGTTCGGACGCAAACATTATTTTATTACAATGTATTTATTAATTCTGTACATTAAAATACATACATGCAATCATACATATTACCACGACTTTATCCATGAAAGGTTAGTCAGAGACTAGCAATGAGGACTGCAAAAGCAGTCCTCTGCCATAGTCCACATTTGACCAAATGGCGACTGCACATGCGCTCAGCGTGGCAGGTGGTGGGACAACAGCATCCACATTAAAATAAATGGTTATAAATTAGTACTAGATGAAATTAATTTAGTTTTTTTTTAAATAGAACTCTTCCTTATCAAACTAGACCAGCGCAGTTATTCAACCTCTTCATGCACTCAAATACTTATAATAGATTTCAAATGAAAGCACTCACTCCTCGGCTTCTCGAAGAGCACCGCCACGAGGGGGCTGAGGTAACCCTCCTTGTTGGTGAAGGGGTAGTAGAAGTTGGGGAAGCCGCGACGCGGGATGTACTGCACGGGGCCGATGTTCTCCACGTCCGCTGGGTTCTCGCCCTCGCACGACACCCACACCGTGTTGGCCTCGGGCTTGCCCGACTGAGGAAAAACATGCAACTTCAGAAACGTATCAGTTCTGGGCACTGGGCCTTCCCATAAGTGTAGATTGAGACATAACCCACCCAAAAAAACATGATTTGTTAATATTCTCCTTCCTATGTAAGTATTTCAAAGTAGCAATAGTAAAAAATAACATTATCACGAGTGAATTTCACGTTTTCTTAAGCACGAAATCTTAAAAAAAATGTTAGATTAAAAATAGAAAGTAGCTGTTCTGATTATACCATTAGTTTTCCTACACCCACCAAACTTAAGGTATCATGATGACGTAGCTTGATGTTATATGGTAGTTGCGTGTCGAAAAACATGTTTGTTGGGATAAAATGTTTACTAGCAAAAAATCAACCAGTCTCTGGAAAGCTCGAATGGGATTCGAACCCATGACCTTTGGATTGCCGGTCCACTGCCCTAACCGCTATGCATCGAGACCCCAGAAGACTCCTTGAAGTCATTCTAGTAGTTGATGATTTACGCTGCAAGCCAGCACTCGAGCTTTCCTGAGACTGGTTGATTTTTTCTAGTAAACATTTTATCCTATATATATATACGAGTAGCATTGTGAATGCAAAAAAAAACAATAATAAAGATGTGTGTTGGGATTGCATAAACATATTATACATACATACGTTGATTTTTATACTTTAAAAATATTTTTTTATTTAGTAGGTATGTTAGTTATACGTTGTTTTTAATATATTATAATAATGTTTAGCGGTGGATAGACACTTACAACCATCTTGATGTGCTGCTTCAGGTCCTCGGGCATGTGGGCGGGCAGGTCCTCGGTGTTGTTGTAGGGGCGGGGCACCCAGTTGAAGATCTGAAATTATTATTTACACAAGTAAACCTCGCGATAATCTCATATCATATAAATTGTTGACAGTAAAAGTTTATTTTTTTCTTTTTAGCGCATTTAAATAAAAGCTTGTTTTTTTTAAAAGGTTTTTTTATTTGTATTATTTTTTACTGTTTAGTATTGGATTTAGAGTCATCTAGCACTAAAGTGCTCGAAAAGACAAATCTAACAAACCCAAACTCGATGAGTTTCCGTAGTTTTGTTTAGGACTTCCTATGGCCACCTCCAGACTCCATCATCAGGACCATGGTCATCATTTAACACCAAAGTGCTCAGGAAGACAAATCCAACGAACCCAAACTAGATAAGTTTCCGTCGTTTCGTTTAGGAGTTCCTATGGCCACCTCTAGACTTCATCATCAAACCAGCTCAATGGTACCATAACATTGCATTCTCATCGTATTTACATAAGTATACCAAATTTCAGCTCAATCGGTTGAGAAGAACTGATCTTAAATTCAGTTGCAAGATTTGTTCTCTTATAGAGCGCGCTTACGAGTAACTTTGACTTTACTTATGGCGAACTTGGCGCAGTGCATCCTAAGTACGAGCTTTGATTTCGAATTGATAGTCTTATCTGTTTTGACAGATAAGATCTTGTTTTGACAGAAAGATAACTCGTAAAATTTAAAAAGGTACGGAAATGCCGCCGTATTGCTGTTGAGGTAGTGTGCTTTTATTCACGTTCGGTTAATATCTTGAGTTTTTCGTAAGTCACCGATTTCGGTGACTTAGCTCGTGCTAAGCCTGTGCTGAGACAGCATCAAGGCATTGATTATAAATTCCAATTTTGTCTTAGCTCGCTAGATAAGTCTAGCAAAGTATAAGTACGCTCTATAGATCTCATCAGAGAAAGTCAAATAAAAGCTTGAAAAAGAGTCGAGGCCTAATGTCCAGCATTTGGTTAAGAAAAAATATAAAAAAGATGACGATGAACATCTCTCACCTTATTGAGCTTCAAGAAGACGCAAGGCCCCGCCTCCTCATAGTTGTACTGGTTGGCAGAGGTGCAGGGATGGAACTCGTCGACTGGCACGTCGCACACCTGCCGCTCGCCCAAGTCCCGCGAGCCGGTGGTGGGGTTACACGCCACGCGGTTCTCCGCGCCGGTGGCCTCGCCGCTGCCGCTGCCCTTCTTGCGGTATTCTTGAGTAAACGATGAAACACTTGTAAAGACCGGAATAGAACAAAGGTGCCGTTACCGCTTGGCTTCGACCTAGACTCTGTGTCAATGAAAATAGAAATCGCTTGCCGCTAAGCGATTTCTATTTTCATTGCGTCCTTTCTATGACGTGTGTCGCGAGCAAGTCCGAGAGAATAGTGACTTTGGGAACTGTATTGAGAGTGTCGAATCCAAAAACGACGCCGACGATTTGTCTTCTCTTAAATATCCATTCGCAGTAGATCTGTGATCATTACTTTTGATTAGCCAGGATTGACTGGTGACGGTAGCTAGGTGAACCACCGGCAACAATTTCAGGAGAACGTTTAGCAGATGAGGAGGATCGGCAAGATATGAATTAATCGAATCGATACTTTAAGTTCTTTTACCATCAGTTATTACCAACGTCCTACTGCTGGGTACAGGCCTTTCCACATTGACTACAGCAAATGGGAATACTGGGCAATAACCCAAAACAGTTAACCAGAAACCTTGCAGGTTTTAGGCAGCCATAATTAATGCATTGACAATATTTGATATCAAGTTGTCACTGACGATAGCTGGACTCAAGAAATGAAGTGAAACGGCAATTTAGACAGAGGAGGCAATCTACACCCAGCTTTGAGACAGAGGATCAACTGTCTGTAATCTGACGGTTGATTTATGTCTCTGGCCAGTCCCAGGAATGAAGAACTTTCTGTCTACATGCTGGTGAGCTGGTGTAGTGGTAGTGTATTACTTACGCTCAAGGTACTCGTCGACGATGCTGGCCCACTTGAGCACGGAGCCCTTGTCGTTGGCCCGGTAGTAGATCAGGGTTGACTCCACGTTGGCGGAGTCGGGCATTGGCCGGAACCCGAGACCTGCCACCGGGGAATCGTTGTTTATATTTATTTATACTAACATGTTTCATATAAAATGAACTCCACTCAATATATTTCTGAATGTTATTATCAATTCTTGACTTCGTAACCCTAAGGACGGAGACCTTGTACCGAGAAAAAGACGTAAAAAACAATTGGCAAGAGCGGCTTTTGTCAAAAGATGTGCACTGTTGAAAATTGAGTTGTCTATGTCACTAGTGAGATCTTAGAGCATTTGAATGCTCTAAGAGTGAGATTTATTTATTAAATAAAACACTTTTGATTGCCTATTTTATTCGTTAATTAGTCTTTATTTATTAAATTCAGTTATTTATTACCTGGGTTGTTGCCGATGAGTGACCCTTCCAGCTGCCATTTGGGCATCTTGGAGTCCAGGGTCTGGTAGAAGATGGCCAGCATGGCCGCGAAGAAACCCACGAGGATGGCATAGAAGATCAGGTAGAACAGCAGGATTTTGGCTGTACAGACAAAACAATATTGTGTGTTAATAAAATAATTACATAACCGAAGGTATAGAAAATGTGATACTTATTTATTCGATAGAACGTATACTTATTTATAGTAAAGTAGGTAGTACACTGTCTTTTACTTCACTCTTACATAAAAAACTACTTCAGGATACGTAAACTTCAATAATTTTAACAAAATACCATAAAGTAAAAATACCTGTGTAATGATTTATTTATTATTAATTTATTTTAAAATATTGCTTTAATGTTGTACAAAGTGTCTTCTTCTTCTTATTTCTTGGTCATGCTGTTAAGCAGACAAATTGATAGAAAGGCTACTTTTTATTCCGGGCCAACATCTCATTCTGTCCCTTTCTTCTCCTTCTTTTCATTTAATTTATTCACGGTCGCATCACGCTCGGAAAGCCACGGGCAAAAGCTAGTGCGCGACCTCCTTTTATTTGCATTGCAGAGTGCTGTAAGTGCTCAAAAGTGCGAGTAGCCGTTCGATCACATGGTAAGCTACATAAAGGTGCATACGACTAAATATCAAGTATAGCAGACACACATTTATGGAATTCATAAGCACAACCTTATGAATTTCATGCTACCATGTATGTACATTAAGTCACAGGCAACTGATAATTCCATGACATTAAGTTTGCTAGCTAATCCAATTTGTAGAATCGTACTCTTTGGCAATGCGCGCTCTTTGATGGCTTTACCCTGTGTAACGTCATGTAACTAAATGAACTGAATGGATGTTTGCCTACACACTACTACCCCTACAGAAAAAAATATTTTTGTAGACGATTTAAAATGCTTATCTAATAGGTTTACTTGAATAAAGAGATTGTGATGTGATTTGACTATTTAGTCAAGATTACTATAATAGTACCATAATGGTTCGTGCTTGGGGTACTAACATAGTCGAATGGTAAATAAACCTAGGCGTGCACTAGGCCCTCTGGTGACCAACTAGGCGAATTACAATTTTTTTATTAAATTCTTACTTTAACTACACTTTACACATTGAAGGTTTTTCTTTGTCTGTCTTTTAGAGAAATTCTCTGCAACAGGAATTATTACGCTCGAAATTATTAGTACATGTAATGTTTTCCAAAACTCATTTCAGCCGTTACTTTATTTTACTTCAAAAACTCAGTTATTTCCAATTTCTATTAATTACCACAATATCATTGCGATAATTGGAAATCACATTTATTCCTTAAAGTGATAACTTAAGTTAACAATTCATTATGATTTATCATTCTTCACCTTTCATCCCAAAAACGATAAATTACCTATAAGTTTTAGCCGTTTGTGTAGCTAGGGGAGAGACACTTGCCCGCCATTTTTGTCTCGTACCAGGATACGTTTGTTTACACAGAATTCTATCACCACGGCTTATATTTCGGTTCGACGCGATTCTGTTTCGGCGTGCAGTGGTACTGGGGGTAGCGATGCGCGTTTGTCTGGCACAGACTAGACTATATATAGCTCGTTTGATTAGTTGATAAGTCTTAACTACAAGTTAGTTAATTGTTTTTTTATTATTATTAGTATTGGCGTCAATAAGTGCCTGTAAAGGTTTACAATGAATAAATAATTTGACTTTGACTTTGAATCTGTCTGTTTTTCCTACTATCGAGTTAGAATTTAACTAAGCTCCATACATATTATCTCAAATTTCTGTGCATAAATATTACTTTTATTTTTTAAAGAGTTACTTAAAACCCTGGGGTTGAACATGGACAAAGAAAAATCGGGATTGTATTGAAATGCATATTGACCACTTATATTATGTTATTAAATGGACAACATTTAAGGGTTAACCTTTTGAGCGCCAATACCTACAAAACGCAATGTGTCCTCCAGCGCCAAGCTTAGCATAATATGTATAACGAATGTACAGTAAAATGTAGTGATGAGGGTTATTATTACAAGCTTTTATTTAGCTTGCAATGTATGTATGTATGTATTATGTATGTCTTGTTCGGGTGGAATTTTGCAACTCAATTTTGATCCACTTCCCGGTTACCGATTAAGCTGAAATTTTGCATACATGTGTAAATCGCGTGACAATATTATGATGACATGGTGCTGATCTGATGATGGAGCTGGATGGTGGCCATAGGAACTTTGCAATGAAACAACACAACCTCGTTGAGTTTGGGCTCGTTTGAATCCTCTTGACGAGTAGTTTGTCTTTCAATGGTAACCAGGGTCTGATGATGGAGCTGGAATGTGGTCATAGGAACTCTGTAATGAAACGACGAAACCCCATCGAGTTTCGGCTCGTTTCATTCGTCTTGACGAGTGCGTTGTTTTTAGGGTATGATCTGATGTTGGAGCTGGAAGGTGGTCCTAGGAACTCTGTAAAGAAACAACGCAACCCCATTGAGTCTCGGCTCGTTTGATTCGTCTTGACGAGTACTTTGGTGCTAGATGGTAACCAGGGTCTGATGATGGAGCTGGAGGATGGCCATAGGAACTAAGTAATTAAACGAGATAACCCAATCGAGTATGGGCTCGTTTGATTCGTCTTGACGAGTACTTTGGTGCTAGATGGTAACCAGGGTCTGATGATGGAGCTGGAAGGTGGCCATAAGAACTCAGTAATTAAGCGACACTATTATATGATATATGATATAAAAGGTCGTCGCGAAATTTACTATATGTGTAAAAACAAGTAAATTAAATATGTAACTTGATGTGATTGATTTTAACTATTAAAATTTCGCGATTCGCGACAACCTTTTATATCATATAAATTGTGTTTTAAAGTTTTAAAGTATAAGTTATTTTATTCTTTTTAGCGCATTTAAAAGCTTGTTTTTTAAAAAGGCTTTTTACTTTTAATTTATTTTATCGATAAATGTTATTTACATGTTTTTCTTTCCATGAATATACTGTTAAAAGTGGACTCATGAGTAGGTACTTTGATGGGGGAACTGAATATGGATTAAACGCTGTCGTTTAAATAAAGATCGGAGGGTTAGAAGTTTGAACTGGCATCCATCGACCGCCCCGGCGCGATTCTAATTGCCGCGGTGTTTCCACGAACTGGCTCCAGATCAGCACGCGGTTGCTTGGAACCGCAATTGCCTGTACACGCGGCAGCAGGCCAACTTACCCAAAACTGACAAATTTCTCTAATCAATATTGACCCTTATGCAATATGTCATGCTCTCTCAAAGTGTCTCTGCGGTAGTGGCATGTGCGTCGGGTCGTTACGTTCCCTAAAAGATGGCGATGGCTGATTCACATGTCATACTCGTGAACGGGTGCCGCCTGCGGAGGCTGGTCTGCTCTTGCTAACTTATTTTTATTAACCATTGCCCATGTTGATAACATTGTCACCAAGGGATTCAAGTGCCTTGGTTTTATTTTGGGCAACTGTAAGGACTTTCAGTCTCCAAAGACTAAAATTCTACTTTACAATTCACTTGTCCGTAGTGGCTTGGAGTACGGTTGTGTAGCATGGAGCCCTTTCTATGATGTTTACAGAAAAAGGATAGAAAGTGTCCAAAAGCGCTTCCTGTGGCACCTCACGTATTCTTGCCATTTGGGTAAGGTCTTGCTGAGCTACGATGACAGGCTGCTTCACTTTAAAATGTTATCCCTGTCGGATCGTAGACGAATGCTTGACACCACATTCTTTCACAAACTAGTGAACGGTATCCTTGATGCTCCTGATTTGTTGGCTTTGGTTTCCTTATGCGCTCCGTCTAGGTTACCAAGAGTATCTAGGTTCAACTTATTCAAATTGGAGGGTTCTAAGTCATGTCTGGGATACCACGCACCTATGTCTAGACTTGTTAGGCAGTACAACGCTCTCTCTAAAGGAGAAACTATTGATGTTTTCGCTGATAATGCCATGAAGATTAAGAGCTATTTTAGTCGCGATAAATTATATGGAAAATCTAATTGAAAAGTGTGATATTAATTTTATTCGTAAATTCAGTAATTTAATTTAATTCATTCTTATTTTTTATTAGTAAATTGATTTTGTTTTGTAAACAGTCATTTAATTATCAATTTGATTTATTTTAGTACTAATTTTGTCTGATATTTGTTTTTTACCTACTTAGTTTATTACTTGCTCATTTTTGTTGCATGTAGTCCGCACCTATAATTGCAGTGACATTTGGCTTGTGTTATCCTAAGTGTATTTTTGTTGTGTAAATTTTATTGGTGCTCATTGTGTTGGTGTTCGATTAAACAAATAAATAAATAAACTCTTAGTATATTAGTAGTTGTAGTCTTACTTTTTATTTTTCTGTACAGTAAGACATTGATTATTTTATATTGATGAATAGGTACTTACCTGAACTTTATTTTTATTTTTATTAATTACTTTTTTATGTATGTGTGGTTGTTTTAGGTTTTTTTGTTTTATGTTTTTTTTTCTTGCCGGTTCTTCTCAGTACAAGGCTCCCGCCCCATAGATAGACTTATGAACCGATGGCATAATGACATTCATAGTGCTGTAACCTAAACATGGCTTAACCTGAATAAATGATATTGATTCTTGATTCTTGAATAAAGTTCAAAATGTATTGAAGAAGTTTGTTGACAGTTTTGGGTTGGTTGACCTGATGCCGTGTGTCCGTATCGACGCTGTAATTGCAGCAAGTGGCGTCAATAGGAGTTTCCTAGGCGGCTGGCGGCTGACCGCATTTCTCACAATCTAGCGCGATTGCCGATTGACAGGTTTATTGCGACTTCGATTTGGGACAACTGCGAAAATTTTACCAGTTTCATTGTTATTGTCTAAGTTTATTTTTATTTTACTGCACGAGCTCAACTGCCGTAAAAGCCAGACAAAGTCAAAGGCTTTATTCAACACTAGCGACCGCTCGCGGTTTCACCTGCATGGTTCCAGTTCCCGTAGGAATATCTAGATAAAAAGTATTCTATGTGTTAATCCAGGTTATAAACTATATGTATGCCGAATTTCATCCAAATCCATTCAGTAGTTTTTACGTGAAAGTGTAACAAACATCCATCCATACTTACAAACTTTCGCGTTTATAATATTAGTAGGAAGTAGGATAGACCAAGCATTGACGTCAAAAAATATGTAAGTATTTATAAAAAAGTTAACTAACAGTAGTTAAATCTTATCAAATAACTTAACTACGTACCTACCTACCTACCTATTCTAACTACCTAACTAATCTACCGCCAGTTCGGATTTTGGGAGAACCTGCGACTAAGAAGAGCTGGTAAGAAACTCAGGAGGCCTTACTTTTTTCTCCCTCTAAGTAGCAAGCAAAAGTTATAATGTCGTCGCCAAGTCATACAAAATACATTAAAAAGAAAGATATTAATACAAATTACTAATAAATAGGTTATGCTCGTACATGCACCATGCCCATACATATTTGTCATTTACATAACCTTCCACTTTATAATAACCTTTACTCATGAGGGTTTTTTAACATGGGCTTTAAATGTATGTAAAGGCATTTCAGTAATATTTAGTGGAAGTTTGTTATAAACCGTTAGGTACACATTTATCCAAGAAAAAGCCACCTGTTTTATAAGGTAAAAATTAACACTAAAATTAACACACAATAGAAAATCTATTTTTAGTAACATCTAGTTGTCTTCATTTCGTGACGGACAAGGGGTTATAATTTTTTATTTGGTTTTTTCTGCAAACTCAAGAAGGCGCAAAGCAATGCGGCACACCGCGGCAAAGTGTACCTGAAGAGCTGAACGCGTATCAGCCAGATTAGACCACTGTAGCGGCGGACAGAGACATGTGGAAATAAGGGAGGCCTTTGCCCTGCAGTGGGGTAAAATAGGCTGATAATTATTATTAATTAATAACTTACATGTTTTTGTTACATATTGTAAAAAAATCTTATGATAGGCAATCAATAAAGAAAATAACAAATGTTATGCCATAGCTCTAACTTTCGCAACATGAAGACACTGAAGGTTCTTTACTATGCCTGCCTACGTTCGCAGTCACCTTAAATATGCATCTCAAATATGGAATCCTCAATATGACTTAATGTAAACGTGTCGAACGTGTTCAGAAAAAAAACCCTAAGTACCTTGATTTTCAATTTCGTCAGTACAATACCGACTATTACCATAAATGCAACAAATTCCACTTTCTACCACTTGAAACCGAAGAATGATTAATGACATTTAATTTTATTATCTCATTAACATAGCTAACGGTAACATCGATTGCCTAGAACTCTTGTCTCAAATCAGTTTAAGAACCAACGCACTCAAACTAAGACAAAGATCAGCACTGATCGTCCCTACAGCAAATACTAAATATAGAGCCAATACATTTGTAATACGAGCTTGCAAATCGTTTAACCTCCTACCATTCGATATTGACTTATTCTGCTCCAGCGCCTCAGCGGTAAAGAATTTTGTATGTTCAAGTTTTTTCAATGATAGCAAACAGTAAAGTAGATATAATAGATAAGTATATAATCAATGATTTTTTTTTATAAATTACAGTAAAAATCTTAAGGTATAGTCTAGTATCGCTGTACAACAACATGACAACAACCTACTACAGTAAACGGTAATTTCATTAATTTATAAGCAATCTCTTTATTTATCTGTATTTTAAACTAAATTAACATTATCCACTCAGAGAGTAAACTGAAAATTTTGTTTATATAATTGTGAAGATTTGTTAATAGCATGTTGACTTACTAACATTAGCTATAGATGTTTTTCGTCTGTAAATCTTTCTAGAAATAAATAAATAAAATATCATAATATGAAAGACACTTTGCTTGGAATTGAACCCTGGATCTCCGGTCATCGAGCCAAGCGTTTTACCAATCGGCCAACGAGGCATTACAAGAACTACCTTTAGGTAAAATACAGGACCTTGACCCCTAGACGAAAACCTGACCTAGGCGCAGTAGCATATCGTCGCTGTAATGCGAAAACCAACTAAATCGAAATGCTGAATTAGCACTACTAGTTTGTGCTCTTTCGTCTGTTAAATCTTATTAAATCATAGCATATACAAATGAAAAACAAAATGTATCAAACAATTTAAAGCTTTTTTATGAACATTCAAATGGTTGTAACTTAAAATGTCAAATGTTCGAGTTACTTGTTTTTCGCAGTACAACGCTGATATAGTGCTATTGATTTAGCAATCTTGGGTGTTCCCATCGCGCACGCTCCATGGCCTTTGGCTGTCATTAATGCACCACGATGCATGGCGGCGGGGTTACGCAACGCGACTGACTGACTAAACTTAAGTATGTCTATGTTATCAAAAAAAACTAAAACTATAACTTTCTACGCTCACTCCATATCTAGCACAAGATAAGCTTCTTTTGAAACTCGTTAAAATTGTTAAACTAGAAAACGGATAAATATACATAGACATAGAAAACACCCAGACCCGATATCAATTTAGAAAAACAGTTTTTCTTATTAACCCGACCAGGAATTGAACCTGGGAGATGGCGCGACGCCATGCAAAACTGGCGTGCGTGCTAACCACTCGGAGGTCGTCAGACGTCGGAAAAAAGGCAATGTTGATACAAAAAATGCATTGCATCATTTTTATACATCTAAAAGTTTAATCTAAATTTATTAATTCCTCTTTGTCATTTACGAGTATGCATTAACAGAAGTGGAATTAGCAAGCTTATTTTTTTAATTTAGCCACTATTTACAGTATCATATACCACTCGCAAGGAATCAAACCCGGCACCACTGGGTCTAATGTCGATGTCTAACCGCTAGACCGCAGAGACGGTTAAAACATTATTAATTAGCTTTCACAAATACCTACATTGAGCTTCACGTACCCTTTTCATTTTACGCTATAGTATACGATCTACTACTAGCTTACAATTGAAGCACCATTTGCTGCGAACTTTTCGTACATGAAAAAGGTACCACGTGTTACGCCTGTTAATAAGAGCTACTTAGAATGAAGTAAAAACGTACATGTAACAGTGGTTATCTCATGAGCTAATTATTATGTTTTGATTGCTTGTTTGGTGAAAATTTACCAATCCCACGGTTACCCATCATGAGCTAAGCCCTAAGCCGCGACCTTAGTTTTTGAATATTGTCAGTATTCTATCTTCAAATCCTAAACCTCTGGGTACTAATGAAATAGTGAGTAGAGCTCTTCAAGCTCAAGATAATTTAACCATTGCAAAATAAAGAAAGTAAACATAATACAAAAAACCTGCTAAAAAGCAGGAGCAGCCAGCTATAAAAGTGTTTTGACAAATATTATTGTGAAATAATGGTGGATTATTTACTGTTAAGTGTTCGTGAACGTGCATGAGTGTTAGCAAATAAAACAAAACAGTGCAACATCACTTTTCAAATTCTCTCAAGAAGTCCGTGTGAGACCTCAATAAAGTCCCACAGCTTTATTGAGTCTCGAGGGTTTGGGGGAAAATCACTTACCATTAAGCGTTCATTATCATCCACTTAATGTAAAGAAAATAATAATTACTATTAAAAACTTGACACTGGCTAAATGTGCTGATCGCACGAAGCCATTATTTAAAAGAGAAAAAAACATCACGCCTATTTCCCGGAGGAGAAGGCAGAGATCACACCTTTCCATTTGCTACGATTCTAACATACTCTCTGGTACCTCTGGGTCTTAGCAGCATTATCTCCTCTCGCTAATCTAACTCGGTAGGGTCTGAAATCGGCAGTGCTGTAACCTGCAGCTAGAACTTAACTCTTTATCAAGTAGTGGCATGTATATTGCCTATTGTTTTCTGAGGTTTAAGCGAGCATAGTGCTCGCTTAAACCATTGAAATGAAACACTTTTATACGGATTAACTCTCTCGGTCTCCCTGTGACCACGGACCCTGTAAAGGGTTCGAAACGTCAGAATAATATAAAAATAACTATATAAATAGTAAATTAAACGCGAGTTAATCATAAATAATAAATAATGTATATTGCCATCATATTTTGAACTTGGAATTTAAAACTTTCTGCCTTATGAGGGGTTGAAGGCGTTGGCCCCGTGCCCCGGTTACCCATCCCAAGCTAAGCCTCGAGGCTGTGGCCTCAGCCCCCGCCCGTCTTTTCGCGCGCGCGCATTAATCGCCTCCTAATTATTATGAAACGGCGCTTCGTTAGCACGGCCACGCGGAGACGGATAGCTGCAAGGTTGACATGGTATCTGGGTTAGAAATTGTACCTAAATGTAGATGAGCTATAGGTGACACAGATATTTCATCGGCAACATTGTGTAGGATATAACCAAAAACCTAATGTGACATATCGTTTTTTTTTGGTTGTTACAGTTGCTACTTTGAAACTTTTTATACTAAAAATGTCTCCGTGTATGCAATATATCTCCGTGTAAAACGGCCTAAAATATTAACTATTAATGTATAAACGCATTTCCATAAAAAAAATTAAGTCAAACTATGTGACTTAAGTATATACTTACCACAATATTGTGGAAAATACAACCAACGCTCTCATAATCTATATACGCTACGTCGTAGCTGTACTATGACATTTATTTTGCTACGATAGGGTCATAGATACAAGGTCTACAACAAGCGACCGTACCCCGTTTTACAATTATTAATTATTATGAATATAATTTGCTGCACTATTATTTTTGTAGTGGTTTTTGTTTCTTAAAACTTTAAATTTAATCCGTTTTTTTTTAATTTTATCCGATGTTTTTTTAAATAAGACAAAAAGATAAAAAAAAGTCAACCCAGTGTGAATCGGACTAATTTATTGTATAGTTATGAACGTTCAGGGTACAACTATAATGAGGAACGTTTCCTAATAATTGTCTCTGATGAACTCGTATCATTATTTTGAAATGACAACTTAAACATAATTATCTCGAAAAGGGTTATGTAAGTCTTATTCCTTTGTAGGGACAACTATTTATATTTCTTTATAATTTTCATATTCCCCTAGTCGAAAGCTTAAGTCCGCCTTTTTGTTAAATCATAACGTCGAACGGGGTCGGATGTTTCCGTGTCCGCTCGGGCGTCCTTGGATCGATCCCCCCAAGGACGGGGCGCGCGCATTCAGCGCGGAAAATCGCGCGCAACTTTTGTAATCTATGACCGGACGTGTTTATTTTTAAACGGTTGTCTTTTATTCACTTTTCAAAGATAACGAGGTCGATGACAGGCCATTATTCGCAAGAATGTCGTTAAAAAATCTTTTCTAAATTAGAATTAGCTAGATTTTTTAAAATAAAGTTAAATAAAAACTTGACATGATGTCTTGCTGACTCTACCGCAATTAATTTTATTATCGACTGACTACTTTAAAACGTATAATGTTTACAGAAAAAAAACCTATCAAAGATGTATTTGAATAATTGCCGTATATTCACTTTTTCTATTGACCGAATGTAATGTACCTACTCTTAGTGGTTTCCCACTAATAATAATAGTTTCCCAGAAATGTTACTTAGGGCAGAATCAGTTACGTAATGGATCGATCGTTAAAACCGTGACAAAGAGCAACTTCATAACTTAAACTTTATTGAACATTTGTCTGTAGCTGATTAACGCAAACCCCCGATTATTTGTCTTCTTATTTCCCTCCAAAAATATGTATCTTTAATTTTATTTTCAAAAAATTTCCAATTATGACTTACCCCAACTGGATCCCGTGCGGCCGAGAACCTGTCCAGTCTCGGAGTTCCACAGGAAGATCCTCAAGGACTCCCACTTGCCCAGGTCCGGTGGCGGCGCATAGTACTGCTCAGCGACTTTGTTCTTGTCTGCCATGTTGAAACGCCAAGTCGCCAAGCCGGACTGCGGATGAGAATCGATTGCGGCCGCTTTCGCCCTAGCGCTGCTTGCCCCGCGCCCCTGTGCCCCCCTCCCCTTCCCACCCCGCGCCCCTCGCCGAACAACCCCCAGAGTCACCCCTTATGTAACGATTACGTAAAACCGGCGCGCGCACCCTTCAGACCTACTTTTTTGACCAGCGCTGTTGAACTCCACATTCGTACTATTACTAGAATAGAAAAGCTCAACGTTCGTTGGTTTACTATTTCTTACCAGTAGCTCTGATCCTTATATTTCAACATATCGGATGTTCAGCTAGGTCTCTTTCTACTGGGTACGAACTAAGACTACATAGTTAATCGTTTCCTATAAAGGAATCGTATTGTCTGTAGAATGAGTGCAGGTATTTCAGATTTCAGCGCCAATCCTTGTATTGTGGTGTGGTGCTGGTGGAAAACGTTTTTTATTATTTGCGCACTGTGTAGCTTAATAGCTTATTGCGTTTTCATGTGCCGAAACTCATATAGGAATATTAATTGTGTTATACATTTTATTGTAATTTTCTGCTAGACAATTTGTTTGTTGTAAGTACATTGAATAGATGTCATTTGGAGCCCATGACGCGGTCATTTAACTACTTTCATTACAAATTTCCAGTAAGGATATAAAACTTAGCAATTAATATTCATATATTATTTACCTATATGTATAGGTCCAAATATAGTTCATTGCTACTAAAACTATGTACTGTATTGTCTGAGAAATTAATGATTATTATTATCAAGCGCCGTCGCGTAGCGGCTCGTTAAACGAATACTTTTTTTTTAATTCTGCTGCTTCCCGCTTTTTACAGGACTATATGTTATTTGTGTCTTTTCTTTTTCTTTTCTAGGGATTAAATGGTCTGGAGCTTTGTGCGCTCAATGCTGTTCGTTTTTTTCTTTTATCTTTTCTTTCTATTTTGTCTTTTTTATCTTTAATTTATTTTTCTTTTTATTAAACGAATACTACCACGCCCTCTCCTCCCTTGGGTGTCGTAAAAGGCGACTAACGGACTAATGACTGCTAATACATCCAACAGCATAGAGCGGCGATGGGCCACCTGTCACGTTGAGCACATGTGCAATGCAGTTGCTATTTGTTGAAAAGTAGACTATGGCAGAGGACTGCTTATGCGGTGTTCATTGCCTTGTCTCTGACTAACCCAGTGGTTACTAACCTTTTAATCTTAGTAAGTACCTTTATGATCTATTAGGAAAACTGATTTTACCCCTCCGTAACAAATCTTGCAGAAAATGATCTTAATATCTAATAGTTGGACTGACGATTATCCATGTTTAGAAAATATTACTGCAGATAATATCTATATTTTCCTACGCCTTAGTACTCCGCAAAATAACTATTTTACCCCCGGTGGGGGTAATTACCCCCAAGTGCGGAACCCACGGACTAACCTTTCGGGACTTAGTCGCGATTATATGTATGTATTCACAGAGATGTTATTGAATATCTTGAAATGGAGGAGATCCGTGGCGCCTCAGCGGCTAGCGCGTACTCGTGAAGCCCGGCTCGCCAGACAGATGACCACAATTATCTCTAGCTACAGATGCACTTATGGTCGTTGGTCCCGGTTGTGGCACCCGTTAACCCACCTACCCTAATGAGCTAACAAACTATGTGGTGAGAATAATGGCCTAATCTCCTTGTTCTAGTGATATTGTTGACGTGGGACTGAGCCCAGCAGAGGGACGCTTTTTTTTAATAAAAGAAGGAAGCAAACGAGCAGGCGGGTCACCTGATGAAGAGTAATCACCGCCGCCCATGGACACCCGCAACACCAGAGGAATCGCAGGCACCTTGCCGGCCTTTAAGGAAGGAATAGGAATTGTGAGAGGAGGGGGGGGGGGCTTACGGAACCGTCACTGGCCGGAGGAAACAACAGCACCAAGTGCCATTATTTCACGTCGGATGAGTGAGAGGGTGGTATTACGCCGGGCGAGCCGGCCCAATGCGTGCTGCAACGCAGCGTGGCTCTACTACCACTCAGTCAGTGTCACTCGTTTAGCACCACCCAGGGGTCACGTGTAGGGTCTCAAGGGTAAACCTACGGACGCGAGTATTTTTAACCCCCAAATTATGCTTAATGCCTATAATGATTATTCACTATTGTGGCGCTGTGCTGGTAGCGGTAATATAATAGAACACCACCGATCCATCTCTTCCCTTAGGTGTTGTAAAAGGCGAGTACCGGCCAAAGACACATTCATCCAACAGAATTGAGCGGCAAGGTTCTCATCACGCTGAGCACATGTGCAGTTATCATTTGGTGAGACGTGGACTGTGGCAGTGGACTGAAGTCAAAATATTCAATTAACTCAATTAATAAGTACTTAGAATCGTCCAAATCTATTTTAACCTACCACCCATTCAGGACGTGATTCTTTACCTGTGGCAAAGAACGGGCGCAAGAAACTGCTTTTGCGGTCCTCATTACCTGGTCTCTGACTAACCCTTTGAGTCGTGAATATCATATGATGAACAATTTATGACTAAAAGGACAGGCTATACAGATCTATTTCATGTTTTTATAGCATGAGCCCTATTACATCTCGACAGTGATTTTTGCGTATAATGCCCATTTTCGCATTTTGTAGTGACTTTGCAGTTGAATTTATCGTTTTTATCGAAATAGGATAATAAAATAAAATAAATAAAATATAATTCATTTATTTCAGACAATAATTTGATGTCCATAAATTTGATAGTAACAATTAAAACTTAAAACTATGTTAGTAATTATGCTATTGTGAATACCATCTTAAAGCTATATTAGTAATTATGCTATTGTTAGTACCTTCTTAAAGCTATGTTAGTATTCAGCACATGAAGTCTGTAAAACTTCCCCAGCACTACCAGCTCCAGACTGTCAGCAATAAGCCTCAGAATAACGTTAGAGCTACCTCTTAGACGGGTTACAAGTGAAGCTGTCTTCTTACGCATTATTCAAAGTCATCTACCCCTGCATCGGCAAACATGCCTGACGCATTACAAAATTTAGGCAATCTCAACAATATCCTTAAGGCGTTATTGTACTGTACCCTTAGAGCACTGTAGGCCCTCCGCGAATAATTGGTCCAGAGAGAGCAGATATAAAAAGCTTTGACAGAAGGCTTAAATAAAGTAAGCTTAACCGCAACAGTGCACCCAGCAAATCTATGGGCCAACATATCAGCAGGCACCGCCAATGCCCTTCGCTCTCTTTCAATACCTTTATCATCAGACAAGGTTTCAGTGATAATGTGACCAAGGTATTTAAACTGCGAGACTCTGACCAAAGGTACTTTGTTTATACAGACAGGTGGTACAAAGTCTGATTGCTTGTTATTACCTCTTATAACCATAAACTCACTTTTTCTTTTCTTATATATTAGACCATAATCCACAGCATAAGTCTCACAGATATTAAGCAGTTTCCTCAAACCACCCACCGATGGACTCAACAGAACCATATCGTCGGCATAGCTCAAGTTATTGACGCACAAGTTATTAATGTGTCAACCGACCATGGAGCTGTTAAGTTCCTCGATGAGCTGATATAAAAATTAAAAAGTCTCGGGGAGGTCAGTCCCCCCTGTCTTACTCCACAGTCCAAGTTATACTCATCTGAATAAGTATTGCCCTATTTAATAACGTTCTTCTGGTGCCTATACCAAAAGGACAAGATTTTAATTAATTGTACAGGAGTACCTGACTCCCTAAGCCTAGTCCAAAGCTTCTCATAGTGTACTCTGTCGAAGTAATAAATTCATGCTTAATATTAAAAATCTCCACTCTGCGAGAATAAGCTGAGTTCGGACGGCCGGCGCATCGCAATTTGTAGTAAATTTGCAGTTGCATTTATCGTTTTTATCGAAATAAGATAATAAATTCATTATAAAATCTTTATTCCTCATGAGGTAACTCTAACTAACTGAAATATTCTAGTAAAATTTTTTCTCATTAATATTATCGTAGATAGGAGAAATCCACAGTTAACTTAAAGCGATTTTCGAATTTTTTTGGTATCGAATAAGATTTTTCTATATAATCAATGTTATCTAAAAATTCTGAGGCAGCTACAAACTATACGACTATATAAGAGATAACATTCTATTTTTTTATTTTATTTGTTTAGAACAGTAGTCAAATGTAGGAGCTCAAAAAAGTGCCTTCTCGCATTTTAAGAAAATCTTACTCTGCAATTTTGGGTTTAATTAAAAAGTTAAGCAAAATTTACTAAAAGCGACGCCGCTAGGAACTATGCCAATAGCTATTCTACACTGTTCAATAAGTCAAAATTGTTAATATATTTTTGTTTCTAAGATAAAGAACGCCAAAATTGCCATTTTAGGCAGTATCAGTTGCTCTAAAACGCAACTGGTCTAAGTAGCAACTCGTTTAAAAAGCAAATGGTCTAAAACATTACTGGTCTAAAACGCAACAAGTCTAAAACGCAACTGGTCTAAAACGCAACTGGTCTAAAACGAGAGTGGTAAAATAAAATATTATTTTATATTATGCAATTAAATTTAAAAAAAAATGTGTGCTGAACTTAAAAATATATACCTATATTCTAAAACCAAACAGATTCCGCAGTCCCCGCAAAAATCTGATACCAGCTAATTTTCAAAAATCAACAAACTCGAAAAAGTCCTCAACTCTTGCTACTATTCCCATCTCGATCTTCCCAAAATCCTCGGAGCTATGGCCAAAAATACGTCTCAGGCGATTTGCATCTGATAACCATTTTCAATGGTAAAACTTCTTTAAACCGAAAATATCCTTAACACGAAATTATATTTTCTTTTTTACATTATAAAACATGTGTTGTGCCTGCCATTTATGGATATTTCTTTAACTTTCTTTTAGTATTAGTAATTTTAATTAAACGGTCAAATGTTGAAATGTTTCCTTCTTCCAACATTTGTTACAGGTCTTTGTGCTTTTTATTAAATTTTAAATCCCCCTTTTCCTGTTGTTGACATTAAATATATTTTTAGTAAATTTTACATCTTGGATTGGACTCTTGATTATTTTAACAACTCATCAAGAAAAAATATAAATGTCGGGTAAGATTAAGATTATTTATTAATAAAAGATCGTACCTAGTGTATAATTATATTTAATATAGTCTTTTCAGATTATTTTACGTATAAACCAGTTGCTACATTAAGCAATTACGTTTTAGATCAGTTGCTACTTAGACTAGTTGCTACTTAGACCAGTTGCGTTTTAGACCAACTGATACTAACCCTCTAGAAAGTCCCACTGTTGGGCAAAGGCCTCGCCACGGATTAGTATAAAATGCAACTGGTCTACTTAGCAACTAATCTAAGTAGCAACTGGTCTAAAACGCAACTCGTGTAAGTAGCAACTGGTCTAAAACGCAACTGGTCTAAGTAGCAACAGGTCTAAAAAGTAACTGGTCTAAGTAGCAACTGGTCTAAGTAGCATCTGGTCTTAAACGCAACTGGTCTAACTAGCAACTGATCTAAAACGTAACTGGTTAATGTAGCAACTGGTTTATACGTAAAATAATCTGACAAGACTATATTAAATATAATTATATACTAGGTACGATCTTTAATTAATAAATAATGTTAATGTTACCCGACATTTATATTTTTTCTTGATAAGTTGTTAAAATAATCAAGAGTCCAATCCAAGATGTAAAATTTACTAAAAATATCTTTAATGTCAACAACAGAAAAAGGGGAACATAAAATTTAATAAAAAGCACAAAGAGCTGTAACAAATGTTGGAAGAAGGAAACATTTCAGCGTTTGACTGTTTAATTAAAATTACTGACACTAAATAAATAAAATAAATAAATCAATCAATTTATTTTCCCTCCACAAAAGGTACTTAAGTACTCTTAACTAGATGGTTACAATAACAGTATTACATCAGACCTGCATTGTGAGAAATTGGTGCCTGATATTGGTATCAAGAAGAACCTGTGACACAGGTCATCAGGGCCCTCTTGCTTAAAAATTTAGGTAAAATCTCGTTTATGAGGAACCATGAACGTGAAATAAGAAAATTAATACTATAGCAAAAATTTATACTAGAGCGAATTGCTGTATTGTGTAAGTGCGTGTGTGTGTGTGTGTTGTGTGTGCGTGTGTTGTGTGTGTGTGTGTGGGGGGGGGGGGTGTGTATTGTGTGTGTTGTGTGTGTGTGTGTGTGGGTGTGGGGGGGTGTGTGTGTGTGTGTGTGTGTGTGCGTGTGTGTGGGGGTGTGTGTGTGTTTGTGTGTGTGTGTGTTGTGTGCATGCGTGTGAGTAAGTGAGTGTGAGTGCGTCACTTGTTTAGTTAATCAAACGAAAAAAAACACAGTTAGACTTTTAGAAACTGTAGATTTACAAGAAGACTTAGTAAGCGGATAAATATTCAAAATTTTATTAAGTTTATTATAAAGGTGAGGACCCAGAAGACAAAAGAAATTGTGAGGTGGTTGAATTAAATTTGCGTGTCACACATATTTTGTGTTTCCTTCTTTTGTGTTTATGTAACTCAGGATCATAATACAAAAGTGACTGCTGCCTGAGAATCGTTTGAAGCACGAAAATTTTTCTCATAGACAGAAGGTCTCAACTGTTGTATAAGTCTTCAGTAGGGTGTCGGAAGGGACACCCGCTGCAACTTTAAAAATAGCTCTCTGTGCCCTCTCTGCCTCAATAAGATGAGATTTGGCAGCGCCTTCCCATATATTAACACAATACTCCACAAGAGACTGGCGCAGAGCGTAGTATACCATCTTAATGACTTGACGGTCTGCCATGTGTCTAAGAGACCTATAGAGATAAATTAATACTTGTGTTACAATACTTAAATGTTCCCTCTTTCGTTTCTTTCACCAATATCCGCAAAAATCAATAAATCAATTTTATTTTTTTAACTTTATTTTTGTTTTAATGTAGTTTGTTGTTTATAGGAACAGGCTCAGGGCAGAGACCACGCCATTAGTTTATTTCTTTGTCGTAAAATTAAGTGTTACGTCGGTTAAGCCTAAAGTACCTGGATAACGTTTAGTGCTAAATGGTATTCCCCCTTTACCCCTTTGAGTTTCAATAAAGATGTGTGACTTTACTGAGATTTCACACGTTTTTTGCTGGTAGTGTCGTTCGGCTGACGATTTACATTTAAAAAAAATACATTTTAAAGTGTATACGGCATTCGGGAACCCCTTCTATCCAATTTTATGAATCTGCTCTTTTTTTTTTTTCTTAGTTATCGTTATATTATTTCTTCTGTGTGTATGTTAGTTACAAACATTGTTTGTCATTTTGTTTGTTATTATTATAACTTATACCTATTTTTTCTTTCTTTGTTATTGTCTTGTCTCGCTTAGGTCCCACCAGAATACCAGCGCTGCAGCGGCTTACACGTCATTGCAGCGCAAGTTGAGGTTGGGACCTAATTGACCACATGGCACTTATGAACTTTTATATTTGTTGTCGCCTTTTATTTAATTTTTTTTTCTTATTATTCTGTTTTCTACATTTTTTGTTGTCAATGTGCTTCTGGTCAATTAAATGTTTCTTTATCTTTATCTTTAAATTAGTTTTCGTAATCTGGGTACTAACAATTCAATGTGAGGCTTAAAGGCAAGTGTTTGATTAATGACGATACCGAGGTACCTACCTAATTTTATCAGTTCTTTGTACACTTAGACAGGAACACAAGTGCCCATCGGGCAAACATTCGTGGTCGGTTATGAGAAAGTCAGATGGGGGTAACTGGTTTTGTCTTAAAGCAAACGCTATATACTTTGTCTTACTGACATTTAAGGTTAACGCGTTTCCTTTTAAGCATTCACTCACTGCGGTAAACCCACTCTGAGCACTAGCAAAAACGTCAGCCCAGTTTATTTCACTGAAAAAAAGGGCAGTATCAACGGCATATGAGATGAGCTTTCCGCCGCCAAGTTGGAGCCTACACAGGTCATTAATATAGACAAGAAATAATGTAGGCCCAAATATGCTGCCTTGCGGAACACCGTATGTAACATTAGATTCATCGCTTGTCCAATGGTTGATCTTAACCATTTGTTTCCTATTTTTTAGATAGCTCTCAGATAATTTTAATGGTAGGCCTCTCACACCTTTTTTTCTAGTTTCGTCAAGAGTAGCGGGATCGAGACCGTGTCGAACGCCTTTGCAAGGTCAAGAAATACCGTCATGCATTTCTTTCTCTCATCTAACTTTTCCACTATGGAGTCAACGAGCTCATGAACAGCGTCATTAGTTGACTTTCCTCGTCGAAAACCGTACTGGGATTATGAAATCAACTTTATTGACTCCAAGAATGAATTTAATTGCTAATACATGACGCATTCTAAAATGTTAGAAAAGGTAGGCAGAATAGAGATAGGCCTAAAGTTTTCGACACGATCTGTTTCACCTGATTTATGTATAGGTTTAATAAGCGCTACCTTAAGAGCAGAAGGGAAGACTCTAGTATCTATAGCGAGGTTGCAGATACGCGTAATGACGGGGGTAAGTATGAGTGCGTAACGTTTAACCTTGCCTGATATTAAGTCGATCCCCACTGCACATTCACATTTTAGACCCGAAATAATACAGGAGACGTCATCGTTATTTACGGGAGTCATTATAAAAGAGTCGAGTGGTGAATTAGGCGTGGTAAGATTAGAGTTAGGTGAGTTACTATTATTTTTAGGTATTTTTTCAGCTAATCGTTCTCCAATATTAGCAAAATAGCTGTTTATGTCGTTAACACACTCCTGGGGGTTGCTTTTAGACATGAGAGATGCAGAGTGATCAGCTACCTGCCGAGAGCCGCCTATGGTTCTAATTACCTTCCACAGCTTCTTGTTATTATTACGTGCATGTTCAATCTGTTGTTTATCATACAATCTTTTTGCTTTTTTTAAAATAGTACCGCAATAATTTCTGTAACGCTTATATCCTCGTGTGTGCTACGGCCATTTTTTTAAAATATGGCCGCATTTGTCAAACTACTTCCGTATTACTTCCTGTTTATATCCGGTTTAGGTCTAATGACGATTTCAATGAAATTTTTATCAAGATACTATATAAAAAACTTGTATCACTGGAATCCTTATTAAATAAACTATCTGGCTATGTATAATAAAGTATAGTTTGATACTATATTAAATTGATATTAGCATATTAGTAGCCATATTGACATCCTGACAGTCGAGTATATGCGTAAAATTTTGGGATCCCATCCATGTGTATCAAGGCGTTCGAAGTCAATGCGATGACCCGTATGTTAAAAAGTTGTCTTCCGCGAACCTAGATCAAGACTAACTGCAGTCGAGTCATGATCAGTGACTGAGGCTTCAACTAAGACACACGTAATTTCAGTCTTGGTTTTGATCATTAAGTGATCGAGGCAAGTAAGACCATGGGTATGCACAGTGTGGCCTGGAAGTATGCAATGGCTTGCCAACATGTTCAGATACTCAAAAGATCTCCGGTCCGGAGAGTTGGCTACAATGTCAATGTTAATATCTCCGCACAAGACACTATTATTAAAATGGCTAAATTTAGAAAGCAATGAGTCAAGGGAAGATATAAAGTTGTTGGTGTTCTGCTGGCCTGGGGGACGGAAGATGCCTATTACACATATTTGCGTATATAATTTAAGCACAAGGCAGTTATCATCATCTATTTCGGGCTATTCTATGATTGCATTTAGTTCCTTGTGATAATAAAACACGACTCTTTTATTTTGAGATCCATTAACAGCCGTAGACGCACACAAGTTAAAGGATATTCGCATTATTGTTACACGACAACCAGCATTCTGTCAACACTATTACATCCCAAGGTACTTGGGTTCTCTGCTATAACGTAATAAAGCTAGGCATATTGCAGTTAAGGCTTCGAATATTTTGCAATAATATGTTCAAAGAGTGTTTTCCCACTGATATACAACTATTGACATTCTCCACGCTACATTCCACAACCCTTGCAATCGACAGCTTATCTAGATCAGATGCAAAATTTTCGATATTATGCATATTATATATTATTTATCAAATACTAAAGACATCACGGAAATACGTGATGCTAATAGTTTAAATACTATTGATCCAGTTAATCTGTTTTCCTAGCACCGGGAATACAACATAACGTAGCGAAAGGTCAGGATATGGAGTTGTGATTTTTGTTTGTAAGTGACTTAAGTGTTTAGATCTTGTGTGAGTGTATGTGTTACCAGTAGAAAGGGGCTATTTGGTAACCGTGGGGCTTTTTGGAAAAAAAATATATTTTTGAACGAACGCAAACAAATTAAAAATAATAAACGTGAACGCAAACTTTTTGTTTCTAACAGTTGGTAATATGGTAGGGGTATATTTCTCCCCGAAAGGGATATCAGACCTGGAGGATTTTTTCCGGAACCTGTGCGTGGACGTAAGACGCTTGGCGCCGACCCAGGTCTGGACATGCATAGGGGACCTGAACTCCAAATCCACGACATGGGGTTGCCCTTTTTTTTTGTATTAATTTTTAAGTAAAAATGTTAATTATATAGTGTTGACTTTTGCATTATTTGTAAATTTTTAAATGTATGTTACGAAATATCGCCGTCCATGTTTATATTGAAATAAATAAGGTTTATAAAGATATTTTCTATGTCACTTTTTATTTACACCCTGGGGGTTATTTGGAAAGTCACTTTCTTTTTTAAAACAAACCTTACTGTTTGTTCATTCTGTGTTTTGATTTTTGTATTTTTATAGAGTTATATCTATATTAAGCAACACAGTAGTCTGTTAAGAATTAAAGGAAAAATAAATATTCAAATTTTATTCCTACTTCTTTACCAAATAGTCCCGTTCTACGGTAGGTACTGCAATTCGGTATACAAAAAAAAAACATAATATTTTAAATAGTAATACCCTAGCGGCATCAAACAGAAAAATTATCATTATGCAATTCAACCTTTTAAATAATAGCAAATAAAAAACGCTTAGATGATTGGCCTCGCTGTGCTCGAGCGCAGCGAGGCCAATCATTCATCTATGGAAAAACGATTAAATAATTAATTATTATCTCTAAAATTAAGAAAAATAAAAGTAAGAATAAAAGTTATAATTAAAGTAAATAATGGAGGTCACAACACCTAGTCACATGACTAGCTTACTGAGATCAGATTCTTGATTAACACGAGTCGGGATAGAGCCTTCTTCCTTCTTCACGTACACCCTGCCAAATGACGTCCAAGCCGCAAATATTTTTTTATTTATCACGGCTACTCGCGCCAGGTAAATTGTATGAGAATGCAGAAGAGGGCTATTCCAGCAATATATAACCTATAGGCTGGTGACGCTCTCAGAGAGAGATTTAAGGATATAAGTATAATGGCAGTTTTATTACAATACATTTATAAAATCTGATGTACGAGTATGTTCATAAAAATATTGAAATGTTTTCAAAAAACAGTGATATTCACAAATTAAACACTAGAAGTAAGAACAAATTAGCAGTACCTTATACTAGGCTCCATAAAATAAATAATTATTTTAAGGGTATGTGTGTACGATTATACAACAACTGAAATTAAATCTTGATAAATTTAAAATCAAAATCAAAGAAAAGCTTTATAAAAAAGCTTATTATAAGGTGTCAGATTATACAGAAGACAAAACAGCTTGGGTCTAAAATGCTCCAAGTACTCCAACAGCTATTTCTAATTGTCTATAATTAATTTATATAGAGCACCATATTTAATTAAACTATTTACATTCAAATTCATATTTTGTATTTTATGACCTGGTAACGACATATAATATACAGGGTTACAGGTTAAGTCGACCTATTTCCGTTAAGGGCGTTTAGTTTACATCGTTTCTGACTAATTTGACTATGAAACACCCTATTCTTAATTTAACTGTTTTCGAGATATTTGAATTTAATTGTTTTTTATAAAATAATCCTGATTTTCGGCTATCAGCTTAGATGTTTTGAAATATGTAAGTCTTATTATTACTATTATTTGATTTTTACATGTAAAATAAGATGCTTTATTACCTCAATAACCAATATTGTACGTAAAATGAATAAATAAGTCGATGTAGACGATTAAAACTTTAAAAAGATAATAAAAATTTAGAAATTTTATTTTTCTTTAAAGGATATCTAAAAAAATATTATGGCGCCTGTTTGGCAGATATGCCTAAAAATATCTACGTTTCATCAGCTATCCAACGAGGTAGGTATAACAATCTAAGGTTTATCAAAAATGTGTAGGAAAAACTTAGTTTCTTAAGCTAGAGGGGAGGCAAAAAAAGCAAAATAAAACAATAGGTGAGTACAAGATACTAAAATTACTAAACTTTCAAGTTCTAACAAAACACCTTAAAGTCTAAATTTCATGTTTAATAGGCCCGCTTCTGTTTTGCACACATCTTCGCATTCTTATACGAAGTCCACTTTTTACTACACTAGTAGATAAAGTCCTTCTCATTTCATTCGCCGCATTAATTATCTGTGTCGTCACATGAAGAGTCTCGTGTACACTACCAGCCCAACCCAACAAAAATTTCGTCAGTTGAGAGACAGGATAATTAATACGGCGATTGAAATGAGAAGGACTTTAACTACTGGTGTAGAAAAAAGTTGACTTCGTAAAAGAATGCGAAGATGTGTGCGAAACAGAGGCGGACATGTTGAACATGAAATTTAGAGTTTAAGATGTTTTGTTGGAACTTAAAAGTTTAGTCATTTTTTTTAAATAAATTTACTAATTACAGCAATAATAAAACAACAAATAACTTAATAATAATAATAAAAAACTTAATCATTTACAAAAATAAGTAAAATTAATTAACCTAAACTAAACTACGGTAAAAAAAGAAAAAAAAACCTACCTATAAATAAAAGATGTCCTCCAACTGTGGGCTCATGGTGCGGTACCAAGAATCCTGGCAACGTTACCTCTTTGGATTGCGAGGCTGATACGCTGGCAGAGGTAGCTGCCAGCCTTCTTGTCACCAGAGGCCTCAATAAGGCGACGACTTAACTCTTTAACGAGCTGCTTGGCCTCCTGCACCCATGGACCCATTGTCTCCACTGAAAACGCGACAAATGTGTAGTTGTGGCCTAGGTTCGCGTACTTGCTCCGTTTGCGACTTTCAGCACTTACCGCAGCAGCCCCAACATGAAGCGAGGTGGCGGAGCTCCCTCGTGGCTCCCTCCATGTGAGGGAGCCACGGTGTCTGCACAGGTCGCATCCCACACCAACGACCTGCCAAGCTTCCAAGGTTCAATGGTCATACCGTCAGGCCTTTTGCCATCGCTGCGAGAGATACCAGTTGGTTCTAAGATAGGCGGTACACCAACGGTGGCAAAAGCACTGCGAATGATGCTGTTTATGTTGTACTCACCTATTGTTTTATTTAGCTTTTTTTGCCTCCCCTGTAACCTATGAAACTAAGTTTTTCCTACAATTTTTTGATAAAACCCAAGATTGTTATACCTCGTTAGATAGCTGATGAAACGAAGATATTTTTAGGCACATATGCCAAACAGGCGCCGTAATATTTTTTTTAGATATACTACAAAAATAAACTTTCTAAATTTTTATTACCTTTTTTAAGTTTTAATCATCTACATCGACTTATTTATTCATTTTATGTACAATATTGGTCATTGAGGTAATAAAGCATCTTATTTTACATGTAAAAATCAAAGAATAGTAATAATAAGACTTACATATTTCAAAATATCTGACTGATAGCCAAAAATCGGAATAATTTTATAAAAAAAAACAACTGAATTTAAATATCTCAAAAACGGTTACATTTATAATAGGGTGTTTTAAAGTCAAATTAGTCAGAACAATGTAAACTAAACGCCCTTAACGGGAATTGGTCGACTTAACCTGTAACCTTGTATATATATTTTGTAAATGTCGTTGATTCTGTGCGCTGTGGTTTCTTGTGCCCGTTCTTTGCCACAGTTAAAAAATGATGTACCTGAATGGGTGGTAGGTTAAAAAAGGTTTGGACGATTCAAAGTACTTATTGATTGAGTTTATTGAATAAATATATTTTGACTTTTGACTTTTTTGACTATGTCTTGTTTTAGTTGTCAAATATTCTGATAAAAAGACAGGGATCTATTCCGTGTTGTAACGGTACAGAATGAATGGTATCCGTCCGTTAGTAAGGAATGTGTGGGAGTAGCACTAACATAAATATTAATGCGTAGCACCATTAATATAATAAGCATGAAAAAGGGAATAATAAACTAGTTCAGAATAATGGTCCGTGGTCTAACGCTTTATCTCTAGTTTGAACTTCGCGGGGACTGCTCTGTGTGCTCCTTGCGACATAGGCGCCATCTAGCGTGAGTTATTTACTTGAGCTTCGCATAAGGTTGCTAGTTTGACTTCTTTATTTTGAATTTCGCGGGGACTGCTCTGCGCGTCCCTTGCGACGTAGGCGGCGTCTAGCGGGAGTCATAAGGTTGTGAGCTTGACTAGGACCGTATTTTTATTTTGAATTTCGCGGGGACTGCTCTGGGGTCGGGAAAGTGGTTCACCTACGGGCGGACGCCATCTATGGTCGGAGTACGGAACTTTTGATAATTTCCCAAAATATAGGATTATTGGCTTAAGTGGAGGATTATTGAGAGGGAATTGTTAATAGAAGGCTACATTTAGATATTCAAAGATGAAATATTGGCTGTCGGACGAGATTTGGTTAGATTATGGAAAAATTTTAGAATTGCGCGGCGAAGGCGGCAATGAGCGAGCGAGAGGTTGAGAAAAAGACAGAAAGAGAGGTCGGATGATAGCTCCACGTGGCGCGACGCGAAGGCGAGGGGCATCGGGGAAACAGCTAGCGATTGGTTGAAGGGAAGAAAAGCGGACTCGCGCGGACGTATGTTAGGCGCGCATGGCGCGAAAGTTAAGATGTTTGGGAAAAGGGCGGAAAATTAGCGGGCATTCAATTTTGGGACGTCGGCGGTGCGGTCCAATTTAAGAGTGCGGTACTACTCATACGGGAAAAATAGTGTCCGAGCTTTGATAGTGCGCTAAGTGATATTCGAGCTGCGATATTAATTAAGATTTGTGAAATTGAAAGTGATTAATAAAGTAAAACTATTGCGGTCGCAACTCGAATCCGTTAACGGAATGAAGTATTCCGGGGTACATCGGCGGAAACGCGTAACGGTGGCAACGAAAACCTATGTACCTTTCAACAGACTTCGGTCTGGATGATCTTTGATTGTATTTAATAAGATCGGCGTTTTATATCATTACGCTAAACAATACACTATCTTCGACGGAGTAATGGAGGAGAGACAGTTGTCTCCCTAGTGAAAGTTGAAGATAGGTCAGACACCATTTAGCTGGAGGTAGACCCGTATGACCCAGTCCAATTTCGAGTCTACCTCCGTACATACAGTGTAGTGATAGGAAAATAACACACTGAGTATACTGGCTCGACTGATAGAACATTTAGGAGTTAGTTGCTTTCAGGGGCAATGCGACTCTCACCACACATCACGAATTTAAGTTAAATGTGGCTTGGGCCTAGATTGCAAGGTACACAAAAAGGGACTGTTAGTTCGACAAAATATAGGCATTTTTAAGTGAGGAAAGTTGTAGGAATCTATAGGTAGGCGGATATATATATGGTTAGTTACGGGAGGGCAAGGTATTTGCACGCAGTGCGTACATAGGATGGGTGCTTGAGCCGCGAGGCCAGGCCGGATTAATTCAGACTAATAAGGTAGGGATAATTAAGTTACGGCGCTAAATAAAATTATGATGAAGTGATGTGGGTCCTAGCTAGGCAAGTAATCTGTTACCGCAGGGCGATAAAATTCTAATTGTTTTCCTAAAGTTGTTACCAATTAATTATTCATTTTAAATAATTAACAGAAGTATGATAATATTGTACCATCATTACTTGGAATACCTAAAAGTCTAGACTGGTTTCCTATTACAAGAAAAATACTAAAAAGTTATAGCAAATAAGCATAACTGTACTGTGATGTTTGATTTCTAATACTGAAATGACCAAACAGGCATTTTTAGCTTTCCCTGGGATGCGATACAATCTCACATTGCTACACTCTTCAAGGTGTGGAAAGTTTACATCCAATACATATTAGCAAAAATAAGCTGATACAAACTGAACAACTAAAACCAGTTTAGAACCTAGGATAAGTCGTTGAAAGAAGACATTGCAAGCTATGAGCTTCTAATAATCTGAAACATAGAAATAATTGATTGATAACAACCAGCTAATTAGCCTGACAATGGTCTACTAATACCATTTGAATAGACCTCTTAAGATATGTAAGTACTTGCTTCTAATAATATGAAGCATAGAAATATTTGATGGGAACAATCTAATCAATCAGACTAATACCTAGTACAGTCTAATTTATACTTATTAAAGTGAGTAAAAGATAACTTCTAAATGTAATTGATTCAATGATTAACAGGGATAATTAACTACCTAATTTACTACCTACTAAAAGTATACTAACTATGATTTAGTAGTCTATCAAATTAACCACTCAGTCTGAGAGACAGGGGGTGGAAGTTGATGGAAAATAATTAACTTAAGTCCACTTCCTAAAAGTCAGGGATGTTGAATAAATTAAACATCTTTCAATAAACTTGAGATGTACTTATACTTTATAAGATCTGTATAATGAACACTAAGAGTAACCCAAAGTAATTTACTTCAAATGATAGTATTCTATTTAAGTTCACTTCCTAAAAGTCAAGGATATTGAATAAATTAAACATCTTTCAATAAACTTGAAATGTACTTATACTTTATAAGATCTGTATAATGAACACTAAGAATAACCCAAAGTAATTTACTTCAAATGATAGTATTCTATTTAAGTTCACTTCCTAAAAGTCAAGGATATTGAATAAATTAAACATCTTTCAATAAACTTGAGATGTACTTATACTTTATAAGATCTGTATAATGAACACTAAGAGTAACCCAAAGTAATTTACTTCAAAAGATAGTATTCTATTTAAGTTCACTTCCTAAAAGTCAAGGATATTGAATGAATTAAACATCCTTTAATAAACTTAAGATGTGATAATCTGCCAATGCAGCCAATCCAATGTAGTTATATTGGAACTTTATAAGACCGGTATAATAAATACTAAGAGTAAATAAAGGTAATTTTACCTGTATTAATAGCATTCTATTTTAGCCACCGCCTGAAGTGGCGTTTGATTAAATTATCCACCCTATATAGAACTGAATATTAACTTTCTAATAACACAAGAGGACAGTAAGCTAATATTGTTATATTGTGATCTCCTATAATAGACACAATAATCAGAGGAATAAGTGTCCGGTAGGATGTTGGCGTCCCACATCTGTTCAATAAGTGATTTCATAAGACATAGTTATTGCATTAAACAATTAAGTTCTTAATGTGAAAAGGATATTTGGATGATAGCAAGCCTTGAGATAAACTCTATTGATTTATGTGGAATAATAAGAATTTAAATTGCTAACACATAGTTCATAATGTAAAATGAAATTAAATTTTGAGGAGAGATGTAAATTCTCAGTTTTAAAGAATTAAAGGCACAAGCTAATAATTAAAGTTAAATTCAATCTGGTCAGGGCTGATATAATACAATGAGCTGGTCGGCATGCTAATAGCGGGGAGGGGCTATTAAATTACCAGAATCCTCTAATATGTCATGTAAATTGCACAAGACTTCTTATGTATCATGCTACTTTTAATAAATAATAATACCTGCAAGCTAAGCTATCATCTGATTACCTTTGAGTGGTTACAAATCTTCCCCGCAGCTGCAGTGAAGGATTTAGGTCACAGTTCAGACGGAGTCATTGCTAGGCTACACATATCTATGTTATGATCTATAGACTGGTAGGTAATTAGGTCAGGAGTAAATAATTTAACACAGGGATAAGCCAATTACTAAACTTTCACGAAAGAACTTGAGTTACTTAAATGCGGTTAACAACGGAGGGTTCACTAGACGATCTGGCCAAAATAGTAGTTATTATAATATTACATTGCTTGACTGAAATTCACTGCAAATAGAATTAAGCTATGCTAAGGTTTCATCATCATACAAACAATACGCACTAAACAAAAACTCCAAACACAACCATTAGATTGTAGATAAATTAGGTTAATTAGTTTTAAGAATTAGATAATAAGTTAAGTTAAGGTGAAAGCGGCGAGGATGTGTGTATGTATTATAAGGTAGACTAGGCATATAGGTGTGAAAGGCATTAGATTTAGGTATAGAATTTATAACGGGGTGGGGAGGTTACAATTTGGTAAGCCGTTACCAGGATCAGAAAGTTAAGTTATAAATTATCATTAATATAGTTGTATTGGATTTCAGTCAAGCGGTAATACTTTAATTTAGAAGTGGGATTTTTTTTCCCACAAATTGTTGTCGTGTTGCGATGCGTGAGTTTAGAATTGGCTTAATAGGGAATAATTCAATGAAGATTAATTAATTCAGAGATATTGAAGAATTATAATTTGACACTTTTCACAATAAACTTTGTTGGATCTTCTGGAGTTGATTCATACACTTTGTATTACGGGCTCTTGATAATGGGTGAATTATAATTTGACACATTTCACAATAAACGTTGTTATCTTCTAAAGTTGATTCATACACTTTGTATTACGGGTTCTTGATAATAGATTAAGACCAATATTGTAGACAGTCGCAATGAGAGCTGGAGCTAAAATTTTGTTGTACGAAATCTGTAACAAAAAGATTCTCAGGTTAGGTTAAAGGTCAAAGGAGATAAAACTACAAAACAATAATGTAATGAGTATTATTTGAAATACAATACCTTTCAGTTATTATCTTTTTCTTCTATATTTAATGGCGGATTTCGCCAGCATCAGGTACCGTGCGGCTGTTGGCGTTGTTGTTTTCCCAAAGTATCGTAAGTGCGCGAAGTACATAGATATAGATAATAACCGGGGGTCTGGAGTATTAAATTTTAAAATTGTTGAGTTATCTGTGAATACTGAAACCTTTAGTAATTGTTTTCTATGAATACTGAAACCAGGTATCCAATTTTTGATAGGACGCTAAGATAATAATTGTTGACGTTAGGAGCTATGGTAACTGTAGTTTTGTTTCTATTCCTGGTGATAGATTTCATATAGGCATAGGCAACTGGTTCATACAGCCTTGTGTTGAGTTATTTTTAGGATCGTAAAAGGTCGATAGGGAGACATAGTTCAACATTTATCGATTTAGAAAGATTTGTAGAATAGGGGGCGGTTTAATTATTATTGCTATCGGATGGAAAGGCAAGGGGGCGAGATTGGACAGAATTAACCAACTAAATTATTGCAGGATTCAATTTATATTATAGGACGGCGATATGCTGTACAATATTATAAAGTTATGACGCTAACAGCATAATATAAAACTAATAATAATTATATTTTGACTAATAATCGTTGAGCGATTGCGGTTTTTAGTTGATGTGCTATTCCACGTATTATAATTTATTTTGTTGGTTATGTTAGAGAAAAAAATATAATAATGTACTTGAGTCTCACATCTGAAATCCATAGAGTAGTTTAGGCTAGTCAAGGACTATTACGTTCTTTGTCTATGGTTGGACCATAGAGACAAATGATTTAGCGAGACCATAAACAATCTAGAATTAGGAATGATTATAAAACATGAAGTCATAAAACCAATCGGAGAGGAAACTTCCTTATCGCGTAATCATGTGATTTTGTTATAGCAAGCGGAATCACCTGTTATTTTCCATACCTGTTATTTTTAATACCTGCGATTTTTACATTGAAAGAGATTTTCCTAATATTTATCACGTAGTAGATTAGAATGCAATGACATTGTGGTGGAATTATTATTATGTGACATGTAGGCGGGGACGATTGCTCTGCACAAGGGAAATGCCGCTTCATTTTGTTAGTTCGATAAAATCCTAGGAAAAGTAACATAAAATAATATTTCGGTTCAAAATACACGCGTTGATGAGAAATCGCGATTATAGGGAATAGCAAGTAGCAGGGATGTCATGTAGGGGATAGAATCATGTGACTATTCATTGCTAGTAGGAATTTTGGTTTAAAAGCAACGTAGTTTGGGATGCATAATGTAAACGGATAAATACGTCTAGTAGGCGATAAAAGTCGTTACCGTCTGGAAACAACTATCTAATATCTACTCTATTGTGGGGAGGTTACCTATTAGCGAGGCTAGATGGCGTTGGGTTACCAATAAAAGATTTTATTTTGGATGATGGTAAAAGGGTGCTGTCTAATAATAATATGTATAATTGTAATACTCTTACAGCGTTGTAAGTAGTCGTTACCGGTAATCATTGCTTCTTACCGTATAGTTGAAATCGTGATAAATACTAGTTAATTATGAAGATTTATAAAGGATAATTATTAGCTTAAGATGAGGTTAACGTACGCAGAAGTAAAGCTCGCTGGGCACAGCTTACTATACCTACTTACCTAATATTATCAGTTGTGAGTTACCTAGAGATATCTAAGTCGGGAGAGCGGTGAAAAGAAAAGACCTTACTACATGACTAATTAGTTAGGATAGGTAGAGATAGATAAATCATTAAATTCCTGGGTTGGATTAGCCTATTAAGAAGGCTACCTTGCACAATTGTCTATCTCCGTTGAACGATTAAGATGTTGAAAAAAAAAAAATAATAATAGTAGAAAAAAAATATATAGTTGACTGGCTTGAAGTCGAGATTTAACTGAAAAAATTAACGAGTTATAGCACTGTTATGCTATAGGGATAACAATAGCGTATGTTATCACATCAATTATAAAGGCGAGTTGCGGGCGGATGTCACGTCATAATCAATAGTTAACTCGTTTTATTATATTAAAAGTTAACGCAAGCTACTTATAAAACAGTGATCGATTTTATATACCACAATTTTAAGTTGTAGGATAATTTTAAACTCATAGTCCGCAGAAACATTCAAGCCGGAAATAAAGCGATGATATTGCGAGCTGAGAATAAATTTCTTAGTGTAAAATTTATTAATAAGTAAATCCCTGATATTGCGTTATCGAGATTACAATACAAAATCAACTATCACAATTCGAATCATACAAAGTAATTATTTAGATGTTATCTCGCGTCGACAGGTACAAAATTTAATTTAGATGGGTAAAGAAATTAGAACTGAAATGGGTTTCGGATGTGTGACGTTCTTAGGATACGTACTGTTTAGTAGCATAATTTAAATTTAATAAAATCGGCCGAATTAGACATAATTCGTTTTGCGGATATATATATTTAATCGAGATTATCGTGGAGGTAGGCATAGTTCAAAGTTTATTAAACCCGACCTAGAGTCATAACCTATCTTTGTATGTCAGAAGAAAATAATAAATTTATTAGTAGTAGATTTTAGAGTCAATTAAATTTATTTTCCCGAGGTGAGACCTGAAACCTAGTTCGCACTAGGCCATTCAAATACTTTAACCGGTAATGTTGATTATAATAAATAAAGATGTTCGGGATTTATAATAATATTCTAATACTGCTATATTAAAACTGTTTTCTAAATTATAGGAAATTAAATATTAATTGTTAATTGTCTGTTGTTGTCTTCTACGTTAGAAGAGGAACGGAGAGAGAGAGGGAAGACTCACTTTGTTATAGTCAGCTGTATGATGGATAATCCTCCTAGCAAATATTTCTTGTGATTGCGGTAGTAACATAGAATGTTTATAGGATGTTTTGTTCATTAACTAATTATCCTCACTGCAGTTGTGGATAGGGATGGCTAAAGTATGTGAACAAAGGTGGAGAAGATTGGTCATTATAAATTAAAATAAATACTTGAATTGCAATATGCCTGACTAAATAGTGCGAAGAGGTTGGTGGACTATGTTAGAGGAATTCTCTATTGCATAATGTTCGAACTTTTGACATTTTCATTTGTAACTTTAGAATTTTGAATAGTGTATTTAACCAAGCGGGTCCAACGAAGAAGGCATGCTGAAAGCGAGGTCTTTGGTCGTCTATGCACACAATAAAATTATAGATGACACAAGGGAGCATTCTTAATTGGCACTGTTAAATTAGTAAAAGTAGCTTGTTTAGGGTGTTCGAACATTGTTTAGTCGCACTGAACACAAATAGAACTTAGTTAAGCGTGTAGGGTTTATTTGATTTACCTGGTGAACTAATTGAATCGAAGTTTCGGAAGTGTGCTGTAGAATTGGGATTTACGTGGCACACAATAAAATTTAAGTAGTTTCCACTTAAGCTTCACCGCCGAAACTAGCCTTTCTAAAAGTTGTGAGAATTCTGCTGTAGGGTAATTCCATTCGAGGACGCCTTATGGAGTGTGGACCAGGGTAAATATGCTTGACTAAACAACAGAGGGGTATTACTGGTAGCTGCGGAAATGAGGTTATTGATAGCATTTCATTTTAGCGTTATCAGTGGAACTCGCGCTACTGGGGAATTTTACAATCTGGACGGAAGGCTGAAAGTAGAGTAGAGTAATTAAGGAGTAACCAATTAGAGTTACAAACATTCGGGAGATTACCATCTTAATAATGTGTCTTGTGCGAGTGTAAAATTAAAATCATCTAATAAAAAAATAAAAAAATAAAAAATAAAAAGAAACTAGCACTATTGAATCACGCCGTTTGGAATTCAGTAAATACGAGAAAGAACTCACGATATTAATTACCATGAATACTAAAACTAAGTGTCACCTTTAATGACTTATTATTTACCGATTTGACCGTTATTAGTAATATAAAAGGTAGGAAGTTAAGTAGAGTTGTGGGGGCGGATAAGATAGTTACCGGTATGTTTAATTTAATAAGAAAATGATATTTTTCAAAGGTATAGGAAAGTTAAGGGGTTATTGACATATTTTATATTAGCAAATGAGACTAAATGTTGTCTTTCGTACATAGTAATAACTAGGGATGAGACATAGTTACTAGATAGGTTTTGGGATAAGTATTTGCTTATACGCATAAGCTCAGTACTTGTCAATTAGTATACAATGTCCAGCGCGTACCGGAGTATTTACAAGTACTTATCGATGACGCATATATTGACAGTTAGACAGAGATTAATAGCGCACAAACTTCTAATTGTTCTGAACTACGGGGTATCTAGTTCAAAACTCAAGGACGTGTTTCGAGATACGTACCACCTTAGAGTGAGGGAGTTTATCCATAAGTATTTACGATCGACAACCTTATTGTAAGGCGTTAAGACCTTTATTTGTATGCACGGTGTCACTGCGTACCGGACGGAAGCGAGTCTAGTATTTTATCTCGGTTATTTGCAGGACTAGACATTAGATGTATCTCATCTAAAATAAAGTTATAACTCTTGGGCGATGATGGTATGCCTACTGGTTTTGGTTGTTATGGGGGGTTTGGTTAAGATTTCTTATCCGCGGAGAGGAAAATAGGTTTCGGTTTAAAGAAATAGCTAATTAGGGATTGTGGAGGACGCGGGTTCGATTCCTGCCTGAGGTAGACAATTGTTCCGACGTTTCGTTATCTTAGGTAATTATATAAGTTAAGATGAGATTGGTATCGTTGAAGTATGAAGGAAAGTTTTAATTCCAATTATAAATTTTATTCATTAACCTAGTTGGAACTAAATACCGTGACGGCGAAGTGGTTGATGCTTCACCCACGAAAGATCCCAGGTTCGATCCCTAGGTTGCAACATTTAGATGCGAAACAAGTTGTAAGAAAAGACGTAAGTTAAAAGAAGGCCATGATGACAGATGTACTTGAAATTATTCTAGGAAAATAATTTAAAGAATAGAACAATTGAATGGTTCGGAAGATGTTATAAACTTTACGTCGGAATCGTCATAGAGTTGAAGAGTTTCCGCTAGGGGGCGTTAGTAGACAGCGCAAGAGACTGTTATATTGATTTAAATTATAGTATGATTTGTTGTTATGATGGTAAACAAAAGGCAAATCATTATTCGGAGGTTGTGTATGATTAGAGACATGGTAGATACCTAAGTTATTGGGAAATATTTGCCGAAACTAAGTTTACTAGGATTTCGTTTCGAACACGAGAACTGGGTATGCAATTATGATTTTGCGTCAGTTGAATAGAATGAGGGGTGTGGGTTTTTTTTGCAATGAGAATGCTTATTGAGGAAGGAGTCATTAGGGATTTGGGGAGGAACTATAAATAGTAGGAATATCTTTGAGGAAAAGGGGTAGGATGACAATGGGGTTGGCAAGGAAGGACGTGCTATTTTGTACTTAATTAAGTACAGGGTTTAGATATAATTCGCCGCAGATAAGAGTGGTACTTTATCTGCTTAAATTCTATCGGGGGCGGCTGTAACGGTACAGAATGAATGGTATCCGTCCGTTAGTAAGGAATGTGTGGGAGTAGCACTAACATAAATATTAATGCGTAGCACCATTAATATAATAAGCATGAAAAAGGGAATAATAAACTAGTTCAGAATAATGGTCCGTGGTCTAACGCTTTATCTCTAGTTTGAACTTCGCGGGGACTGCTCTGTGTGCTCCTTGCGACATAGGCGCCATCTAGCGTGAGTTATTTACTTGAGCTTCGCATAAGGTTGCTAGTTTGACTTCTTTATTTTGAATTTCGCGGGGACTGCTCTGCGCGTCCCTTGCGACGTAGGCGGCGTCTAGCGGGAGTCATAAGGTTGTGAGCTTGACTAGGACCGTATTTTTATTTTGAATTTCGCGGGGACTGCTCTGGGGTCGGGAAAGTGGTTCACCTACGGGCGGACGCCATCTATGGTCGGAGTACGGAACTTTTGATAATTTCCCAAAATATAGGATTATTGGCTTAAGTGGAGGATTATTGAGAGGGAATTGTTAATAGAAGGCTACATTTAGATATTCAAAGATGAAATATTGGCTGTCGGACGAGATTTGGTTAGATTATGGAAAAATTTTAGAATTGCGCGGCGAAGGCGGCAATGAGCGAGCGAGAGGTTGAGAAAAAGACAGAAAGAGAGGTCGGATGATAGCTCCACGTGGCGCGACGCGAAGGCGAGGGGCATCGGGGAAACAGCTAGCGATTGGTTGAAGGGAAGAAAAGCGGACTCGCGCGGGCGTATGTTAGGCGCGCATGGCGCGAAAGTTAAGATGCTTGGGAAAAGGGCGGAAAATTAGCGGGCATTCAATTTTGGGACGTCGGCGGTGCGGTCCAATTTAAGAGTGCGGTACTACTCATACGGGAAAAATAGTGTCCGAGCTTTGATAGTGCGCTAAGTGATATTCGAGCTGCGATATTAATTAAGATTTGTGAAATTGAAAGTGATTAATAAAGTAAAACTATTGCGGTCGCAACTCGAATCCGTTAACGGAATGAAGTATTCCGGGGTACATCGGCGGAAACGCGTAACGGTGGCAACGAAAACCTATGTACCTTTCAACAGACTTCGGTCTGGATGATCTTTGATTGTATTTAATAAGATCGGCGTTTTATATCATTACGCTAAACAATACACTATCTTCGACGGAGTAATGGGGGAGAGACAGTTGTCTCCCTAGTGAAAGTTGAAGATAGGTCAGACACCATTTAGCTGGAGGTAGACCCGTATGACCCAGTCCAATTTCGAGTCTACCTCCGTACATACAGTGTAGTGATAGGAAAATAACACACTGAGTATACTGGCTCGACTGATAGAACATTTAGGAGTTAGTTGCTTTCAGGGGCAATGCGACTCTCACCACACATCACGAATTTAAGTTAAATGTGGCTTGGGCCTAGATTGCAAGGTACACAAAAAGGGACTGTTAGTTCGACAAAATATAGGCATTTTTAAGTGAGGAAAGTTGTAGGAATCTATAGGTAGGCGGATATATATATGGTTAGTTACGGGAGGGCAAGGTATTTGCACGCAGTGCGTACATAGGATGGGTGCTTGAGCCGCGAGGCCAGGCCGGATTAATTCAGACTAATAAGGTAGGGATAATTAAGTTACGGCGCTAAATAAAATTATGATGAAGTGATGTGGGTCCTAGCTAGGCAAGTAATCTGTTACCGCAGGGCGATAAAATTCTAATTGTTTTCCTAAAGTTGTTACCAATTAATTATTCATTTTAAATAATTAACAGAAGTATGATAATATTGTACCATCATTACTTGGAATACCTAAAAGTCTAGACTGGTTTCCTATTACAAGAAAAATACTAAAAAGTTATAGCAAATAAGCATAACTGTACTGTGATGTTTGATTTCTAATACTGAAATGACCAAACAGGCATTTTTAGCTTTCCCTGGGATGCGATACAATCTCACATTGCTACACTCTTCAAGGTGTGGAAAGTTTACATCCAATACATATTAGCAAAAATAAGCTGATACAAACTGAACAACTAAAACCAGTTTAGAACCTAGGATAAGTCGTTGAAAGAAGACATTGCAAGCTATGAGCTTCTAATAATCTGAAACATATAAATAATTGATTGATAACAACCAGCTAATTAGCCTGACAATGGTCTACTAATGCCATTTGAATAGACCTCTTAAGATATGTAAGTACTTACTTCTAATAATATGAAGCATAGAAATATTTGATGGGAACAATCTAATCAATCAGACTAATACCTAGTACAGTCTAATTTATACTTATTAAAGTGAGTAAAAGATAACTTCTAAATGTAATTGATTCAATGATTAACAGGGATAATTAACTACCTAATTTACTACCTACTAAAAGTATACTAACTATGATTTAGTAGTCTATCAAATTAACCACTCAGTCTGAGAGACAGGGGGTGGAAGTTGATGGAAAATAATTAACTTAAGTCCACTTCCTAAAAGTCAGGGATGTTGAATAAATTAAACATCTTTCAATAAACTTGAGATGTACTTATACTTTATAAGATCTGTATAATGAACACTAAGAATAACCCAAAGTAATTTACTTCAAATGATAGTATTCTATTTAAGTTCACTTCCTAAAAGTCAAGGATATTGAATAAATTGAACATCTTTCAATAAACTTGAAATGTACTTATACTTTATAAGATCTGTATAATGAACACTAAGAATAACCCAAAGTAATTTACTTCAAATGATAGTATTCTATTTAAGTTCACTTCCTAAAAGTCAAGGATATTGAATAAATTAAACATCTTTCAATAAACTTGAGATGTACTTATACTTTATAAGATCTGTATAATGAACACTAAGAGTAACCCAAAGTAATTTACTTCAAAAGATAGTATTCTATTTAAGTTCACTTCCTAAAAGTCAAGGATATTGAATGAATTAAACATCCTTTAATAAACTTAAGATGTGATAATCTGCCAATGCAGCCAATCCAATGTAGTTATATTGGAACTTTATAAGACCGGTATAATAAATACTAAGAGTAAATAAAGGTAATTTTACCTGTATTAATAGCATTCTATTTTAGCCACCGCCTGAAGTGGCGTTTGATTAAATTATCCACCCTATATAGAACTGAATATTAACTTTCTAATAACACAAGAGGACAGTAAGCTAATATTGTTATATTGTGATCTCCTATAATAGACACAATAATCAGAGGAATAAGTGTCCGGTAGGATGTTGGCGTCCCACATCTGTTCAATAAGTGATTTCATAAGACATAGTTATTGCATTAAACAATTAAGTTCTTAATGTGAAAAGGATATTTGGATGATAGCAAGCCTTGAGATAAACTCTATTGATTTATGTGGAATAATAAGAATTTAAATTGCTAACACATAGTTCATAATGTAAAATGAAATTAAATTTTGAGGAGAGATGTAAATTCTCAGTTTTAAAGAATTAAAGGCACAAGCTAATAATTAAAGTTAAATTCAATCTGGTCAGGGCTGATATAATACAATGAGCTGGTCGGCATGCTAATAGCGGGGAGGGGCTATTAAATTACCAGAATCCTCTAATATGTCATGTAAATTGCACAAGACTTCTTATGTATCATGCTACTTTTAATAAATAATAATACCTGCAAGCTAAGCTATCATCTGATTACCTTTGAGTGGTTACAAATCTTCCCCGCAGCTGCAGTGAAGGATTTAGGTCACAGTTCAGACGGAGTCATTGCTAGGCTACACATATCTATGTTATGATCTATAGACTGGTAGGTAATTAGGTCAGGAGTAAATAATTTAACACAGGGATAAGCCAATTACTAAACTTTCACGAAAGAACTTGAGTTACTTAAATGCGGTTAACAACGGAGGGTTCACTAGACGATCTGGCCAAAATAGTAGTTATTATAATATTACATTGCTTGACTGAAATTCACTGCAAATAGAATTAAGCTATGCTAAGGTTTCATCATCATACAAACAATACGCACTAAACAAAAACTCCAAACACAACCATTAGATTGTAGATAAATTAGGTTAATTAGTTTTAAGAATTAGATAATAAGTTAAGTTAAGGTGAAAGCGGCGAGGATGTGTGTATGTATTATAAGGTAGACTAGGCATATAGGTGTGAAAGGCATTAGATTTAGGTATAGAATTTATAACGGGGTGGGGAGGTTACAATTTGGTAAGCCGTTACCAGGATCAGAAAGTTAAGTTATAAATTATCATTAATATAGTTGTATTGGATTTCAGTCAAGCGGTAATACTTTAATTTAGAAGTGGGATTTTTTTTCCCACAAATTGTTGTCGTGTTGCGATGCGTGAGTTTAGAATTGGCTTAATAGGGAATAATTCAATGAAGATTAATTAATTCAGAGATATTGAAGAATTATAATTTGACACTTTTCACAATAAACTTTGTTGGATCTTCTGGAGTTGATTCATACACTTTGTATTACGGGCTCTTGATAATGGGTGAATTATAATTTGACACATTTCACAATAAACGTTGTTATCTTCTAAAGTTGATTCATACACTTTGTATTACGGGTTCTTGATAATAGATTAAGACCAATATTGTAGACAGTCGCAATGAGAGCTGGAGCTAAAATTTTGTTGTACGAAATCTGTAACAAAAAGATTCTCAGGTTAGGTTAAAGGTCAAAGGAGATAAAACTACAAAACAATAATGTAATGAGTATTATTTGAAATACAATACCTTTCAGTTATTATCTTTTTCTTCTATATTTAATGGCGGATTTCGCCAGCATCAGGTACCGTGCGGCTGTTGGCGTTGTTGTTTTCCCAAAGTATCGTAAGTGCGCGAAGTACATAGATATAGATAATAACCGGGGGTCTGGAGTATTAAATTTTAAAATTGTTGAGTTATCTGTGAATACTGAAACCTTTAGTAATTGTTTTCTATGAATACTGAAACCAGGTATCCAATTTTTGATAGGACGCTAAGATAATAATTGTTGACGTTAGGAGCTATGGTAACTGTAGTTTTGTTTCTATTCCTGGTGATAGATTTCATATAGGCATAGGCAACTGGTTCATACAGCCTTGTGTTGAGTTATTTTTAGGATCGTAAAAGGTCGATAGGGAGACATAGTTCAACATTTATCGATTTAGAAAGATTTGTAGAATAGGGGGCGGTTTAATTATTATTGCTATCGGATGGAAAGGCAAGGGGGCGAGATTGGACAGAATTAACCAACTAAATTATTGCAGGATTCAATTTATATTATAGGACGGCGATATGCTGTACAATATTATAAAGTTATGACGCTAACAGCATAATATAAAACTAATAATAATTATATTTTGACTAATAATCGTTGAGCGATTGCGGTTTTTAGTTGATGTGCTATTCCACGTATTATAATTTATTTTGTTGGTTATGTTAGAGAAAAAAATATAATAATGTACTTGAGTCTCACATCTGAAATCCATAGAGTAGTTTAGGCTAGTCAAGGACTATTACGTTCTTTGTCTATGGTTGGACCATAGAGACAAATGATTTAGCGAGACCATAAACAATCTAGAATTAGGAATGATTATAAAACATGAAGTCATAAAACCAATCGGAGAGGAAACTTCCTTATCGCGTAATCATGTGATTTTGTTATAGCAAGCGGAATCACCTGTTATTTTCCATACCTGTTATTTTTAATACCTGCGATTTTTACATTGAAAGAGATTTTCCTAATATTTATCACGTAGTAGATTAGAATGCAATGACATTGTGGTGGAATTATTATTATGTGACATGTAGGCGGGGACGATTGCTCTGCACAAGGGAAATGCCGCTTCATTTTGTTAGTTCGATAAAATCCTAGGAAAAGTAACATAAAATAATATTTCGGTTCAAAATACACGCGTTGATGAGAAATCGCGATTATAGGGAATAGCAAGTAGCAGGGATGTCATGTAGGGGATAGAATCATGTGACTATTCATTGCTAGTAGGAATTTTGGTTTAAAAGCAACGTAGTTTGGGATGCATAATGTAAACGGATAAATACGTCTAGTAGGCGATAAAAGTCGTTACCGTCTGGAAACAACTATCTAATATCTACTCTATTGTGGGGAGGTTACCTATTAGCGAGGCTAGATGGCGTTGGGTTACCAATAAAAGATTTTATTTTGGATGATGGTAAAAGGGTGCTGTCTAATAATAATATGTATAATTGTAATACTCTTACAGCGTTGTAAGTAGTCGTTACCGGTAATCATTGCTTCTTACCGTATAGTTGAAATCGTGATAAATACTAGTTAATTATGAAGATTTATAAAGGATAATTATTAGCTTAAGATGAGGTTAACGTACGCAGAAGTAAAGCTCGCTGGGCACAGCTTACTATACCTACTTACCTAATATTATCAGTTGTGAGTTACCTAGAGATATCTAAGTCGGGAGAGCGGTGAAAAGAAAAGACCTTACTACATGACTAATTAGTTAGGATAGGTAGAGATAGATAAATCATTAAATTCCTGGGTTGGATTAGCCTATTAAGAAGGCTACCTTGCACAATTGTCTATCTCCGTTGAACGATTAAGATGTTGAAAAAAAAAAAATAATAATAGTAGAAAAAAAATATATAGTTGACTGGCTTGAAGTCGAGATTTAACTGAAAAAATTAACGAGTTATAGCACTGTTATGCTATAGGGATAACAATAGCGTATGTTATCACATCAATTATAAAGGCGAGTTGCGGGCGGATGTCACGTCATAATCAATAGTTAACTCGTTTTATTATATTAAAAGTTAACGCAAGCTACTTATAAAACAGTGATCGATTTTATATACCACAATTTTAAGTTGTAGGATAATTTTAAACTCATAGTCCGCAGAAACATTCAAGCCGGAAATAAAGCGATGATATTGCGAGCTGAGAATAAATTTCTTAGTGTAAAATTTATTAATAAGTAAATCCCTGATATTGCGTTATCGAGATTACAATACAAAATCAACTATCACAATTCGAATCATACAAAGTAATTATTTAGATGTTATCTCGCGTCGACAGGTACAAAATTTAATTTAGATGGGTAAAGAAATTAGAACTGAAATGGGTTTCGGATGTGTGACGTTCTTAGGATACGTACTGTTTAGTAGCATAATTTAAATTTAATAAAATCGGCCGAATTAGACATAATTCGTTTTGCGGATATATATATTTAATCGAGATTATCGTGGAGGTAGGCATAGTTCAAAGTTTATTAAACCCGACCTAGAGTCATAACCTATCTTTGTATGTCAGAAGAAAATAATAAATTTATTAGTAGTAGATTTTAGAGTCAATTAAATTTATTTTCCCGAGGTGAGACCTGAAACCTAGTTCGCACTAGGCCATTCAAATACTTTAACCGGTAATGTTGATTATAATAAATAAAGATGTTCGGGATTTATAATAATATTCTAATACTGCTATATTAAAACTGTTTTCTAAATTATAGGAAATTAAATATTAATTGTTAATTGTCTGTTGTTGTCTTCTACGTTAGAAGAGGAACGGAGAGAGAGAGGGAAGACTCACTTTGTTATAGTCAGCTGTATGATGGATAATCCTCCTAGCAAATATTTCTTGTGATTGCGGTAGTAACATAGAATGTTTATAGGATGTTTTGTTCATTAACTAATTATCCTCACTGCAGTTGTGGATAGGGATGGCTAAAGTATGTGAACAAAGGTGGAGAAGATTGGTCATTATAAATTAAAATAAATACTTGAATTGCAATATGCCTGACTAAATAGTGCGAAGAGGTTGGTGGACTATGTTAGAGGAATTCTCTATTGCATAATGTTCGAACTTTTGACATTTTCATTTGTAACTTTAGAATTTTGAATAGTGTATTTAACCAAGCGGGTCCAACGAAGAAGGCATGCTGAAAGCGAGGTCTTTGGTCGTCTATGCACACAATAAAATTATAGATGACACAAGGGAGCATTCTTAATTGGCACTGTTAAATTAGTAAAAGTAGCTTGTTTAGGGTGTTCGAACATTGTTTAGTCGCACTGAACACAAATAGAACTTAGTTAAGCGTGTAGGGTTTATTTGATTTACCTGGTGAACTAATTGAATCGAAGTTTCGGAAGTGTGCTGTAGAATTGGGATTTACGTGGCACACAATAAAATTTAAGTAGTTTCCACTTAAGCTTCACCGCCGAAACTAGCCTTTCTAAAAGTTGTGAGAATTCTGCTGTAGGGTAATTCCATTCGAGGACGCCTTATGGAGTGTGGACCAGGGTAAATATGCTTGACTAAACAACAGAGGGGTATTACTGGTAGCTGCGGAAATGAGGTTATTGATAGCATTTCATTTTAGCGTTATCAGTGGAACTCGCGCTACTGGGGAATTTTACAATCTGGACGGAAGGCTGAAAGTAGAGTAGAGTAATTAAGGAGTAACCAATTAGAGTTACAAACATTCGGGAGATTACCATCTTAATAATGTGTCTTGTGCGAGTGTAAAATTAAAATCATCTAATAAAAAAATAAAAAAATAAAAAATAAAAAGAAACTAGCACTATTGAATCACGCCGTTTGGAATTCAGTAAATACGAGAAAGAACTCACGATATTAATTACCATGAATACTAAAACTAAGTGTCACCTTTAATGACTTATTATTTACCGATTTGACCGTTATTAGTAATATAAAAGGTAGGAAGTTAAGTAGAGTTGTGGGGGCGGATAAGATAGTTACCGGTATGTTTAATTTAATAAGAAAATGATATTTTTCAAAGGTATAGGAAAGTTAAGGGGTTATTGACATATTTTATATTAGCAAATGAGACTAAATGTTGTCTTTCGTACATAGTAATAACTAGGGATGAGACATAGTTACTAGATAGGTTTTGGGATAAGTATTTGCTTATACGCATAAGCTCAGTACTTGTCAATTAGTATACAATGTCCAGCGCGTACCGGAGTATTTACAAGTACTTATCGATGACGCATATATTGACAGTTAGACAGAGATTAATAGCGCACAAACTTCTAATTGTTCTGAACTACGGGGTATCTAGTTCAAAACTCAAGGACGTGTTTCGAGATACGTACCACCTTAGAGTGAGGGAGTTTATCCATAAGTATTTACGATCGACAACCTTATTGTAAGGCGTTAAGACCTTTATTTGTATGCACGGTGTCACTGCGTACCGGACGGAAGCGAGTCTAGTATTTTATCTCGGTTATTTGCAGGACTAGACATTAGATGTATCTCATCTAAAATAAAGTTATAACTCTTGGGCGATGATGGTATGCCTACTGGTTTTGGTTGTTATGGGGGGTTTGGTTAAGATTTCTTATCCGCGGAGAGGAAAATAGGTTTCGGTTTAAAGAAATAGCTAATTAGGGATTGTGGAGGACGCGGGTTCGATTCCTGCCTGAGGTAGACAATTGTTCCGACGTTTCGTTATCTTAGGTAATTATATAAGTTAAGATGAGATTGGTATCGTTGAAGTATGAAGGAAAGTTTTAATTCCAATTATAAATTTTATTCATTAACCTAGTTGGAACTAAATACCGTGACGGCGAAGTGGTTGATGCTTCACCCACGAAAGATCCCAGGTTCGATCCCTAGGTTGCAACATTTAGATGCGAAACAAGTTGTAAGAAAAGACGTAAGTTAAAAGAAGGCCATGATGACAGATGTACTTGAAATTATTCTAGGAAAATAATTTAAAGAATAGAACAATTGAATGGTTCGGAAGATGTTATAAACTTTACGTCGGAATCGTCATAGAGTTGAAGAGTTTCCGCTAGGGGGCGTTAGTAGACAGCGCAAGAGACTGTTATATTGATTTAAATTATAGTATGATTTGTTGTTATGATGGTAAACAAAAGGCAAATCATTATTCGGAGGTTGTGTATGATTAGAGACATGGTAGATACCTAAGTTATTGGGAAATATTTGCCGAAACTAAGTTTACTAGGATTTCGTTTCGAACACGAGAACTGGGTATGCAATTATGATTTTGCGTCAGTTGAATAGAATGAGGGGTGTGGGTTTTTTTTGCAATGAGAATGCTTATTGAGGAAGGAGTCATTAGGGATTTGGGGAGGAACTATAAATAGTAGGAATATCTTTGAGGAAAAGGGGTAGGATGACAATGGGGTTGGCAAGGAAGGACGTGCTATTTTGTACTTAATTAAGTACAGGGTTTAGATATAATTCGCCGCAGATAAGAGTGGTACTTTATCTGCTTAAATTCTATCGGGGGCGGCTGTAACGGTACAGAATGAATGGTATCCGTCCGTTAGTAAGGAATGTGTGGGAGTAGCACTAACATAAATATTAATGCGTAGCACCATTAATATAATAAGCATGAAAAAGGGAATAATAAACTAGTTCAGAATAATGGTCCGTGGTCTAACGCTTTATCTCTAGTTTGAACTTCGCGGGGACTGCTCTGTGTGCTCCTTGCGACATAGGCGCCATCTAGCGTGAGTTATTTACTTGAGCTTCGCATAAGGTTGCTAGTTTGACTTCTTTATTTTGAATTTCGCGGGGACTGCTCTGCGCGTCCCTTGCGACGTAGGCGGCGTCTAGCGGGAGTCATAAGGTTGTGAGCTTGACTAGGACCGTATTTTTATTTTGAATTTCGCGGGGACTGCTCTGGGGTCGGGAAAGTGGTTCACCTACGGGCGGACGCCATCTATGGTCGGAGTACGGAACTTTTGATAATTTCCCAAAATATAGGATTATTGGCTTAAGTGGAGGATTATTGAGAGGGAATTGTTAATAGAAGGCTACATTTAGATATTCAAAGATGAAATATTGGCTGTCGGACGAGATTTGGTTAGATTATGGAAAAATTTTAGAATTGCGCGGCGAAGGCGGCAATGAGCGAGCGAGAGGTTGAGAAAAAGACAGAAAGAGAGGTCGGATGATAGCTCCACGTGGCGCGACGCGAAGGCGAGGGGCATCGGGGAAACAGCTAGCGATTGGTTGAAGGGAAGAAAAGCGGACTCGCGCGGGCGTATGTTAGGCGCGCATGGCGCGAAAGTTAAGATGCTTGGGAAAAGGGCGGAAAATTAGCGGGCATTCAATTTTGGGACGTCGGCGGTGCGGTCCAATTTAAGAGTGCGGTACTACTCATACGGGAAAAATAGTGTCCGAGCTTTGATAGTGCGCTAAGTGATATTCGAGCTGCGATATTAATTAAGATTTGTGAAATTGAAAGTGATTAATAAAGTAAAACTATTGCGGTCGCAACTCGAATCCGTTAACGGAATGAAGTATTCCGGGGTACATCGGCGGAAACGCGTAACGGTGGCAACGAAAACCTATGTACCTTTCAACAGACTTCGGTCTGGATGATCTTTGATTGTATTTAATAAGATCGGCGTTTTATATCATTACGCTAAACAATACACTATCTTCGACGGAGTAATGGGGGAGAGACAGTTGTCTCCCTAGTGAAAGTTGAAGATAGGTCAGACACCATTTAGCTGGAGGTAGACCCGTATGACCCAGTCCAATTTCGAGTCTACCTCCGTACATACAGTGTAGTGATAGGAAAATAACACACTGAGTATACTGGCTCGACTGATAGAACATTTAGGAGTTAGTTGCTTTCAGGGGCAATGCGACTCTCACCACACATCACGAATTTAAGTTAAATGTGGCTTGGGCCTAGATTGCAAGGTACACAAAAAGGGACTGTTAGTTCGACAAAATATAGGCATTTTTAAGTGAGGAAAGTTGTAGGAATCTATAGGTAGGCGGATATATATATGGTTAGTTACGGGAGGGCAAGGTATTTGCACGCAGTGCGTACATAGGATGGGTGCTTGAGCCGCGAGGCCAGGCCGGATTAATTCAGACTAATAAGGTAGGGATAATTAAGTTACGGCGCTAAATAAAATTATGATGAAGTGATGTGGGTCCTAGCTAGGCAAGTAATCTGTTACCGCAGGGCGATAAAATTCTAATTGTTTTCCTAAAGTTGTTACCAATTAATTATTCATTTTAAATAATTAACAGAAGTATGATAATATTGTACCATCATTACTTGGAATACCTAAAAGTCTAGACTGGTTTCCTATTACAAGAAAAATACTAAAAAGTTATAGCAAATAAGCATAACTGTACTGTGATGTTTGATTTCTAATACTGAAATGACCAAACAGGCATTTTTAGCTTTCCCTGGGATGCGATACAATCTCACATTGCTACACTCTTCAAGGTGTGGAAAGTTTACATCCAATACATATTAGCAAAAATAAGCTGATACAAACTGAACAACTAAAACCAGTTTAGAACCTAGGATAAGTCGTTGAAAGAAGACATTGCAAGCTATGAGCTTCTAATAATCTGAAACATATAAATAATTGATTGATAACAACCAGCTAATTAGCCTGACAATGGTCTACTAATGCCATTTGAATAGACCTCTTAAGATATGTAAGTACTTACTTCTAATAATATGAAGCATAGAAATATTTGATGGGAACAATCTAATCAATCAGACTAATACCTAGTACAGTCTAATTTATACTTATTAAAGTGAGTAAAAGATAACTTCTAAATGTAATTGATTCAATGATTAACAGGGATAATTAACTACCTAATTTACTACCTACTAAAAGTATACTAACTATGATTTAGTAGTCTATCAAATTAACCACTCAGTCTGAGAGACAGGGGGTGGAAGTTGATGGAAAATAATTAACTTAAGTCCACTTCCTAAAAGTCAGGGATGTTGAATAAATTAAACATCTTTCAATAAACTTGAGATGTACTTATACTTTATAAGATCTGTATAATGAACACTAAGAATAACCCAAAGTAATTTACTTCAAATGATAGTATTCTATTTAAGTTCACTTCCTAAAAGTCAAGGATATTGAATAAATTGAACATCTTTCAATAAACTTGAAATGTACTTATACTTTATAAGATCTGTATAATGAACACTAAGAATAACCCAAAGTAATTTACTTCAAATGATAGTATTCTATTTAAGTTCACTTCCTAAAAGTCAAGGATATTGAATAAATTAAACATCTTTCAATAAACTTGAGATGTACTTATACTTTATAAGATCTGTATAATGAACACTAAGAGTAACCCAAAGTAATTTACTTCAAAAGATAGTATTCTATTTAAGTTCACTTCCTAAAAGTCAAGGATATTGAATGAATTAAACATCCTTTAATAAACTTAAGATGTGATAATCTGCCAATGCAGCCAATCCAATGTAGTTATATTGGAACTTTATAAGACCGGTATAATAAATACTAAGAGTAAATAAAGGTAATTTTACCTGTATTAATAGCATTCTATTTTAGCCACCGCCTGAAGTGGCGTTTGATTAAATTATCCACCCTATATAGAACTGAATATTAACTTTCTAATAAGACAAGAGGACAGTAAGCTAATATTGTTATATTGTGATCTCCTATAATAGACACAATAATCAGAGGAATAAGTGTCCGGTAGGATGTTGGCGTCCCACATCTGTTCAATAAGTGATTTCATAAGACATAGTTATTGCATTAAACAATTAAGTTCTTAATGTGAAAAGGATATTTGGATGATAGCAAGCCTTGAGATAAACTCTATTGATTTATGTGGAATAATAAGAATTTAAATTGCTAACACATAGTTCATAATGTAAAATGAAATTAAATTTTGAGGAGAGATGTAAATTCTTAGTTTTAAAGAATTAAAGGCACAAGCTAATAATTAAAGTTAAATTCAATCTGGTCAGGGCTGATATAATACAATGAGCTGGTCGGCATGCTAATAGCGGGGAGGGGCTATTAAATTACCAGAATCCTCTAATATGTCATGTAAATTGCACAAGACTTCTTATGTATCATGCTACTTTTAATAAATAATAATACCTGCAAGCTAAGCTATCATCTGATTACCTTTGAGTGGTTACAAATCTTCCCCGCAGCTGCAGTGAAGGATTTAGGTCACAGTTCAGACGGAGTCATTGCTAGGCTACACATATCTATGTTATGATCTATAGACTGGTAGGTAATTAGGTCAGGAGTAAATAATTTAACACAGGGATAAGCCAATTACTAAACTTTCACGAAAGAACTTGAGTTACTTAAATGCGGTTAACAACGGAGGGTTCACTAGACGATCTGGCCAAAATAGTAGTTATTATAATATTACATTGCTTGACTGAAATTCACTGCAAATAGAATTAAGCTATGCTAAGGTTTCATCATCATACAAACGATACGCACTAAACAAAAACTCCAAACACAACCATTAGATTGTAGATAAATTAGGTTAATTAGTTTTAAGAATTAGATAATAAGTTAAGTTAAGGTGAAAGCGGCGAGGATGTGTGTATGTATTATAAGGTAGACTAGGCATATAGGTGTGAAAGGCATTAGATTTAGGTATAGAATTTATAGGGGGGTGGGGAGGTTACAGTGTTCAAAGAGCCAAGTTTATTTTCACGCTTCATTTTATTTAATGTTTAATTATTACTTATAAAAGATTCCTTTCTATTCGCAGATGAAAAATCAACAATTAGCTTATCAGACCCGCCCCCTGAGCACGGATCTTTTATCGACCGATAAAGTGACATTAGACGATAAAATTTGACAGTGTAAGTACTGCCGATGTCAATTTGTCGACGTCTAATGTCACTTTATCGATCGATAAAACATCCGTGCTCGCACTGCTGGTGCGGTACCGGTAGAACGTAGCTATTTGGTAACCGTGGGGCTTTATTGAAAAAAATAACAGTTTTTATTCTCTAACATTTGGCAACTCCGTTATCTGTCAATCTCGACCAATCAGAAAAAGAACACCGCGCGTGTGATGTTATGAACTACAATTAGCGAGAGTCTGTCTGTCTTCAGCTTTGTTCCAAATTAGTTTTTAAGTAAAAATGTTAAATTATTTAGTATTAACTCTTGCATTATTTGTAAATTTTTAAATGTATGTTACCAAACATCGCCGTCCGTATTTATATTGAAACAAAAACAGTTCATAAAGATATTTTCTATGTCATTTTGTATGCATACCAAATAACCCCACCCTGGGGGCTTTTTTTTTAAATAAACCTTACTGTTTGTTCATTCTATGTTTTTATTTTTGTATTTTTATAGAGTTATATCTGTATTAAGCAACACATACTTACTTCTTTATATACTTAAGTAAAAATTTTTACTTAAGTATATTTAGCGTTAATAAAACGCTAATAAAACGGGTCTTTATCTTCAATAGCTATCCACAGGTTTTTTACTACATCTATCAAGTCCTCCATTTTTTGTTTATTTTGTTTGGGAATATTGCACACTTCTAAGGTTGTGGAATACATACTTTTTCCATAGCATCAAGCTTGTTTTCAAGAGTATTTACTTTATTCTTATATTCCCCACATTCCTGCTCTAATACACTTATTTTAGACAAGATTTGTTTCTACTTATTATTCATATTTTCCACTGATTTTTGCAGCTCCTGATTTTGGTTAATTAATACCGACCGATAGAGTGTTGTTTAATAGCTCGAATTTATTTTCCTGAGAGAGCTTTATTTCTTCAAACATGTTTTTAATCTCTGAAATTGAGGTTGTAGCCACGGGGTCAGCACATTTATCAAAACATACTAAAAGAAAGATAAAGAAATATCCATAAATGGCAGGCACAACACATATTTTTTTAAGTAAAAAACAAAATATAATTTCGTGTTAAGGATATTTTTAGTTTAATAAAGTTTTACCATTGAAAATGGTTATCAGATGCAAATCGCCTGAGACGTATTTTTGGCCATAGCTCCGAGGGTTTTGGAAAGATCGAGATGGGAATAGTACCAAGCGTTGAGGAATTTTTTGAGACACATGTGAGCGTTTGATTTTTGAAAATCAGCTGGTATCCGATTCTTGCGGGGACTGCGGAATCCGTAATTTTTTAAAAATATAATATTAATTATGATTTAGTATAAAAACAGCTCGATGGCGCAGCGGCTAGCGCGTTCAGCTTGCGATCTTGCCCGCTAAGTAACTTTCGTAATGCCGGGTCGTTGGATGGGTGACCAAATTAAAAAGATCTCGAGCTCCTCCGTGCTTCGGAAGGCACGTTAAGCCGTTGGTCCCGGTTGCTGTCGCAAGATAACAGTCGTTAAAACCCACCAACCCGCTTTGGGCCAGCGTGGTGGGTTATTATGGCCCAATATTCCCACGTGCTGTTGTCCACGTGGGAGGCTTGTGCCCAGCAGTGGGACGTTTATAGGCTGATGATGATGATAAAAACATTATTTGGTTTAAGAATATAGGTATATATTTTTACGTTCAGCACACATTTTTTTTTAAATTTAATTACTTAAGGGGGTGCCGCGCGACCGCAAAAACTGACATAAGTCTCTTAATGAACTTCAAAGCAAAATCAATCATAATGATATTTAAAATTAGAACAATTCTCCTTTGAAGTTTCAGATCTAGTAATTTAATTAGAGCAATGTTTTTGTTCCGCGAAATGTGCAAAACCATCACGCGCTTGTGTTAAAAATAAAAATTTACTTTTTAAAGACGGGGCTAGGCGACCTGCGGTATATTAATACAAATATTTTCATGTAAGAAGAATTGTTTCAAGCGTAAAATTAAGAAAGTTGTCGAAAAAAAAATGTTTAAGGTGTCATTACATTTATGTATTGTTTGTTATTGTTTAAAGAATTTGTTTCAAATTTCAACAAGGTCATGACCTGTTCATTGATCAGGCTATCTTACATAAGTTCTTTTAATGTATTTAACTAATTCAGCGCATAGTACACGTGACTTAAAAATACGTAAATTTTCACAACTTCGTGCAGGATCCCCTTATTATAAAATAATATTATATTTGACCACATCCGTTTTAGACCAGTTGCGATTTAGATCAGTAGTTTTATTTACCAGTTGCGTATTAGACCAGTTGCGTATTAAACTAATTGCGATTTAGACCAGTTGCGATTTAGACCAGTGGACCAGTTGCGTTTCAGACCAGTTGCGTTTTAGACCAAATGATACTAACCCGTGGCGAGGGGTGCCTATGCCCAACAGTGGGACTTTCTAGAATGATGGTAATGTTTTTTTTTATCCTTTTTATTTTTGAAGATTTTTGTCTTGTGGTAGGTATGTCAATCCCGGGGTGCAAATTTGGGAACCTCCTCGTGGTGCACCCTGGGGTAAGGCCTCTCGGCCCACGTTCAGCGTGGGACAAGGGGCCTTATGCAAATCCCTGGCGCCCCTTCTGGGCGTCGAATAATGTAGGCGGTGCCCCTTCTGGGCATCGCACCCCCTTCAACGCGCGTCCCTTCTGGACCGCACAGCGGGTCACTCTGACCTGCGGGGGGGATCTCCACGTGCGGCCTACTCTAGGCTGCACGCTCGCCGCTCACTCCTGAGCGGCTTTGAGGGGAGTTTTGACGGCGCCCCTTCTGGGCGTCGTTACACGGGGGGGGAATGGGGTAGTTCGGCGCCCCTTCTGGGCGTCGCTTCAGGCAAAGGTGCCGTTGTTGCGGGGCGCGGCGACGGGCGCCCGTTTTCGGACGGGTTGGTGGGCGGCAGACAGCCCACCCCCTAGCGACCAAGGGGATGGCAAACCTTGATGGTCCGGGGATGGAAAACCTTGATGGTCCACCTTTTTATGAAATGTCAAGTAATAGGAAGGTTGTTCTGCCTTGTGATCCGGCTGGCGCCCGGCGCACGAAGTTACCCGGGACTTCGTGTGTGAAATCTACTACCGAAGGCCCTGCAGGAGTGAGCGACCAGGCTCCTGCAGTGGCAGCTGCTTCTGGAATGGTGACGAGGTCGAGGTCCGCAAAGGACAAACATGCCAGGGACGCGTCCGGTGAAACGCTCGCGAGGGCTAATGGCTCGAGCGGCGTGGAGCCGGCGGTGCCCGGAGGTAGTGGCGTCAGTCGTCTCGACTGGGCGGCCGAGGTGGAGCGGGACCCGCAGAAAATGGTTGTGGATCTTATCGAGGAGACCCGGAAACGTGCGCTAGCCGACTCACGAATAGACTCGAGTGACTCCGACAAGATCGAGTTGAGGAAGGCGGCAGCGGGGACTAACCCCAAAAAGGTTGCAATTGAAGGATGCGGAAGCACTCAACGGGTGGAGAGGCTGGGTACTTCCGTTGGCGTGGCTAAGGCAAAAAGGGCGATGGGGGACCCTTCGTCGTCGGAGAGCGAGGTCGAGGCAAGAGGGGCGGTGGGGGACTCCTCGGAGTCGGAGCCGGAGAGCGACGACGAGGAGATCGACTTCGCATACAAGGAACGACCTGGGGATGAGATTCCCAAGACCTACACAATTACCCCCTTGGGAGAAGATGGGGGACCTCGTGGCCAGGAGAAGGAAGGGGATCCCTTTCCAGGAAAGGCCAGGGCGGCCCAAATTCGGGTGGAGAAAGGGGAAAAAGAGCGGTACGGGAACAAGCGTGACAGGCAGATGGCCCCTTTCCGTCATTTTATGGAGACAAAGTCCACCCCGGAGCTATTCGAGTGTGCCTGGGAAAGCATAGAGCAGGTTGAGACCGCGGTGCACAGCTCCCGCAACATAAAGGGGACGTGCCGCGGAAACATCAACGAGGGGATGCGCACACTGACTGCCATTATAGAACAGTTCATGGTCATAGACGAGGATATGGGAGACAGGAAGCTCTTGGCCTACTGTATGAAGATGGAGGCTGAGGTGAAAGAGCTGAAGGACGAGGTCAGGCGGCTGAGCGAGAGGCAGCAGGAGCCCCGACAGACCCGGAAGAAGCCCCCGAAGGCGGTTGTTAAGGAGGCGGCTCCATCGAATGGGGATATGATGGAGGGTCTCAAGAGGGACGTCATAGAGTCCCTCGGAGGCATGCTCATGGGGAGAATGGATGCCTTGGAGAAGCGCTTCCCAAGCGAGCCACCAGTGAGGCCGCCATTGGCGCACGAGAGGCCGAGGACGGAGGCCAGCTATGCTGGGGTCGCTGCAGGACCCCCCAGCACCCCCCCAGTGGAGTCGGCACACAGCGCGCCATATGGTTTAGCCCCCTGATGCCCCAGAGAGCACCTATGAGGAAAAGGCCACCTGTGCCTGTGTGGGAGGGCCCGCCGCCGCCTCAGAGAGCACCTGAAGGAATGATGCCGCGACCAGCATCCCCTGCCCTGGCAGCGGCCTCTAATACGCCGGCAAATGAGTGGAGGCCTCACCTATCGATGAGTGCCAGGAAGAGGGCCAAGAAGGCTGCGACCACGGCTGCCCGAGCCACTGGGCAGAAGAGAGCGGCCACCGCGGGTTCTGTCCCCGCGGTTAGGCTGGTGCCACCAAGATCGTCGGTGGTGACGATCACCCTTAAGCCCGAAGCGGCGGCGAAGGGCGCGACCTATGCCTCGGTGCTAGAGCGAGCGATAGGCGCCATCAAATTGGAGGAGTTCGGGCTGGAGTCGGTCCGAATGCGGAAGACGGCGGCTGGGGGGCAAAAAAAGCTGGAAATTCCAGGAGCTACCAGTGAGCCCAAGGCGGACGCATTCGCGACGCGACTCCGCGAAGTCATCGCGGAGGAGCCGAGGTCCGTAGGCCGTTCCGTACGGCCGAACTCCGGCTGGTCGGCCTTGCTGACGGGATCATGCCCGAACGGGTGAAGGAAGCCATCGCAGCCAAGACGGGTTGCCCGGCGGAACAGGTGAACCTGGGAGGAGTACGGGTTGGACCATGGGGCGCGAACACCATGATGGTCCGCCTTTCGATTGCGCAGGCCAAGGTTTTGGCGGATGCAGGCCGCCTGACCATGAGATGGGTGTCCGTGCGGGTGGTGGTCCTGAAGAGGACACCCGTGCGGTGTTTTAAGTGCTACGGTGCGGGTCACACGACCTACACCTGTGACTCAGAGGCGGACCGTAGCACTTTGTGCTTCCGATGCAGCGCCCCGGGACACCGAGCGGCGGAGTGTGTGGCGGAGAAGCCCAGCTGCATCGTGTGCAGGGAGGCGAAGCTCCCGCACGAGCACCACATGGGGGGGGATGACGTGCAGGCCCCCCATAACGAAGCACAAGAGGGCCCCTTGGACAAGGGCCCCCCCAGCGGAGAAGGAGGGCGCCGCGCCTATGGACGTGGCTGAGGTGCCGACGGCACCGGGTGATCCACCGGAGGGTGATGCCGGGCGTCTGGCGGAGGTCGGGCTCCGCCCCGACTAGTCGGACGCCTGATGGTTTTTGTTAGTTTAGGTTGCTGTTAGGTTTAAGTCTGTGTCAAGTGGGCACTGGCATGGGTATCTAATTATACCACCCCAAGTGCCCACGTAAACCGTTTAAATGTTGGGCGCGATGGACAGCATGGCCCAAGTGCTGTCCAGTGTCGAGTGTTGTTGTCATTGTGTGTTGTTTAACTTGTTTGTGACGGCCGTGTTAGTGTAGTGTTTGTACAGTGGTTGTCCTTCCATGGGCCTGGTACGGGAACCCACGTGAAAGCCATGATGAGCAACGGGGCGCTCTTCTGAGGGCGTCCCCTTGCTCGGAGCGGACGCGGAGAGGTCTAGTACCAGTAAATGGGCGTTGTACTGTGGTTGTCTTTTGGGGAGCTGGTGCGGAAACTCTATGCGAAGCCATGATGAGCTACGGGGCGCCATCAAAGGCGCCCTCCTGCTCGGAGCGGATGCGGGGAGTCCCGCGCCAGCATATAGGAGTATCTGTTGTGTAGTGCTCGTGTTCGTGGTTGTCGTATACATGTTCTTTGGTAGGGCTAGTGCGGTGACTCTCTGGGAAGCAGTGATGAGCGGCGTGACGGCTAGAGGACCACTGTCCGCGGTTGTCGTGGTGTCAGGCTGTCTCGGAGCAACCCTACAATGGGGTCCCGCATTAGTAAATTGTGTGGATGTCTTGTGCGCACGCCTGCAAAATCGTGGGCGTGTTCGTCTCCGTGTTGTGTCTTGTCCAGCGAATTTGTGTTGTGTCGGTCCGCATGCCCGGGTAAGCCGGGCATGTCAGTCCAGGTCGTTGTGGTCTGCCCCCTAAATGGGCTGTTTTATGTTGTGCTTCGCGCGCGTAGTCGCCGTGTGATGGCGCGTAATGGCTGCCAGGCAGCGATTATAGGCTAACACACGGCGACGGGGTGGCTCTCGCGTGGTCATTGCCCTCGTGGATTAGGTCCCGTGACCGCCACCTCAGCCTTACGCTCTCGGAGTTTGGTCCCCCCGTGATTAGTGGGTAGGCCCCTCCCTCTCGCCCGACGATTACGTCGTGGAAAGGGGGACGGGAGAGTCCCACATATCCAGTCTCCCTTCTGGAGGCTGGAATCCATAAGCAGGGATTACACCGGGTAAAAAAAAAAAAAAGGTATGTCAATCCCATTAAAACTGCACTTAATCTTAAACCTATTAAAATTCGAGGGAAGAAAGAGTCACTCACCACAAAACTTCAAATGGTAATGATGATGAATTCTCCTGGAAGTCTACGTATCACTAATCTACGAATCCCACTATCCTTTCCCTTAAACACTGTTATGCTATGAAGTATAAGTAAATCCTACAAATATAAATGCAATCATAATAATTTTTGTTTCTTTTTTGACGACCGATAACCGTGTCGCGTAGCGGTGAAAGAATACTACCACCCCCTCCCTTCCCTTGGCTATCGTAAAAGGCGACTAACGGACTAAAGACTGCACATACTTCCAACAGCATAGAGCGGCGATGGGGTCATCACCTGTTACGCTGAGCACATGTACAGTCGGTATTTGGTGAAAAGTGGACTATGGTAATGGACTGCTTTTGCTGTCTTCATTGCCTAGTCTCTGACTAACCCGTCGGGGATAATAATAGTGATTATATGTAAATGTATTTCTTGACGACCTCCATGGTCGAGTGGTTAGCGCGCCGGGTTTGGCGTCGCGCCATCTCTGAGGTCCCGGGTCCCGGTCGGGTCAATTTAGAGAAAACTGTTTTCTTAATTGATTCCGGGTCTGGGTGTTTTTCTATGTTTATGTATATTTATCTGTTACGAGTATCTCGTTGAACCATATTAACGGGGTTTCAATAGCAGCTTATCTTAGGCTAGATAATTGGTGTGAGCGTAAACAAATTTTATTTACCTATTAACTACCTTTTTTTTTTCATTGTTTTAGTCGGAGAAAATGCTTCTCTGCACTGGCATGGGGCCTCGAGAGGAACGTGAAACACCCCATGCACTGTCCGGGGCTGGAACCCATATGTCCCCACCCACCCCCCCCCCGTGGGGGGAACGGGTGAGTAAGGACATACGGGCCCGACCCGGTAAAAGAACCGACATCTGCCGTCAGGAGCATCTAGCAGCGCCGCGGTACCACGGTTACATGCCCCGCAAGCGCCGCACGCTATGGACCCAGTCAGACCTGGGTCCCCTGCACCACTAGGAGAAGTCTGGCAGATACAGACTGCTCCCAAGCGGGAGGAGGGCTCGTGCAATGCAGCCTAGTGCTCCTCAACACTAGGCCGCGGCCCTCCTAGGGGGGGAGGAGGTTTCCCTCGTCCCCCCCCCCTCCGCTTCTTCCCTGTGCGGGACCGCGGCCCCACACGTGAGGCCGCGGTCCCACACAGGGAACACCACCAACTCGTGCGGCCTGTGCCGATGCGCAGGGGCACGAATCGGTCCCCGGCCCTAGGGCCTAGTGGAGGAGGGCGGCATTTGTGCCGCCCTCGACTCCCCCTCCGCCGGTTGCCCGGCATTGTCCGGCCTTGCCGGCGACTCCGCCACCTCCATAGGCGCAGCGGCGCCCTCCTTAGCCGCAGGTGGAGCCCGCGGCCAAGGGGCCCTCTTAGCCCTCGTCTCAGGGGAGCGGCACTTTCATCCCCCCATGTGGTGGGCGTGCGGGAGTCCTGCCTCCCGGCATACGGCACACACCGCCTGTTCCTCCCTGCACTCCCCCGCCCGGTGCCCCGGGGCGCTACACCGGAAGCAAAGTGTGCTACGGCTGGTCTTTGAGTTACATGAGTAACTCATGTGGCCCACACCGTAGCACACATAACATCGTAGGGGGCGCCTCTCCAAGAGCTCGACCCGCACCCTTGCCCAGTCGAACACCACGTATTCCTGGTCCACTAGGCGCTTCGCCGCGTCAACCGGGAGCCGGACCACGGCGGAACTCCCCCCTGACGGTCCGAGCCGGATGGGCCCCACGGTCACTTTTTTGACGTCGCAGGCCGTCCCGTCCGCGATCGCCTGCCCGATTCCCTCCCCCCGGTCCACCATATCCGGGTTGAGGCCCACCAACCGGATCTCGGCCATCCGGCACGGCCTGGCCACGACCACGTCCTCCGACACGGCCTTACGGAGCCGTTGCGCCAATGCATCGGCAAGGGGGGCGCTGGAAACGCCTGGAAACTCCAGCTTGCGTCCCCCTGCCGCGGTGAGCCACACCCGGACGCCGTCCAACTCCATCTGCTCCTCCTCCAGGCCCACCTGCCTCATGGCCGCACCCATCACCGAGGCGTACGTCACCCCCCTGGCCACTGCCTCCGGCTTTATCGTCACGGTGACGACGGACGACCGTGGCAGCTCCAGCTTGGGGGGGGACCTCGCCCGCTTTGTCCTCCTCGGCACGTTACGTCCCGCCTGCGGGGGTCGGTCAGCCGCGACCGCAGCCTTCCTGGCCCTTGCCCTTGCCTTCCTCGAGGCAGCACACCTCCATTCAGCTGGTGGAACCAGCTCCTTCGGGGGAGCGCCAGGGGCGCTATGGGATCCAGCGGCCCAGGCGTAGCTCAACCCCACATTCCCACCGTCGCTCGCCAACGGCGGCCTCCTAGGGGGCTCGGCTGGGAGGCGCCTCTCTATGTTATCGAGGCGCCCTCCCAACGACTCCAGCACCTCCTTCATGAGGACCTCCACCACCTCCCTTAGAGTGGGAGAATCCGCCTCCTCGCTGCGGGACGGCACGTCCCTTGCGGCGGCCTGGGTCGCCGCATCCTTCATCGGAGGAACATCCTCCTTCCCGCTGCGGGCCGGTCTGGGCACCTGTTGCGCCTCCCTTACGGCCTTGACTTCGGCCCGCAGCAGCTCCATTTCGAGGCGGAGCTCCTCACTCTCCCTCTGGAGACGCGCCACCACCTCACCCGGGAGCCTCTCATAGAGCCCCTAGAGCCCCTGCACACACCCAACGACGGTCTCAAACATCTGCCTCCAGTTCGATTTGAGCTTCCCCCCAACAGCCGAACTCGCCAGGATTTGGAGGTAGTCGGTCGCCGTATCCGACAGTTGCACCCTCGTCGCGTTCGCCATGGTGCTCCGGATCCCCTTCGCAATTTTGGGCACGTTATTGCGAGTTGTCCTTCTCGACGGCCGGTTCCCGGGCCACTTTCTTCGCCCCTACGGGCCTCTCCTCGCGGAGCCTGATGGACTCGTTGCTGGTGGAGCTGTCCATCCGCGCGACAGCCAGCGAGCGCTTACGCGACTCCTCCACCAGGTCCACCACCATTTGCGCGACCTCCGGGTCGGAGTCTCTATCGCGCGCCATCTCAGCCGCGCAGTCGAGACGACTGGCGCCACCCGCACCGGATACCGCCGGTTCCACGCCGCTCGAGCCATTAGCCCTCGCGAGCGCTTCACCGGACGCGTCCCCGGCCTCTCCGTCCTTCACGGACCCAACACCAACTTTCCCCCTTCTACCACCACCAGTAGCACTTGCCGCTACAGGAGCCTAGGCACGCGCTCCTGTAGGGCCTTCGGTAACCAATTTCTCACACGAAGCCCCGGATAGCTTCGTGCGCCGGGCGCCAGCCGGATCACATGGCAAACCAACCTTCTTATTATGCGACATTTATACGAAGGGGGGGGATAGCAATTTGTGGGTTGCGATCCCCATTGGTCGCTAGGGGGTGGGCTGTTAGCCGCCCACCAACCCGTCCGAAAACGGGCGCCCGTCGCCACGCCCCGCAACGACGGCACCTTTGCCTGAAGCGACGCCCAGAAAGGGCGCCGAACTACCCCGAACCCACCCCGTGTAACGACGCCCAGAAGGGGCGCCGTAAAAACTCCCCTCAAAGCCGCTCGAGAGTGAGCGGCGAGCGTGCGGCCCAGAGTGGGCCGCACGTAGAGATCCCCCCCGCAGGTCCGAGTGACCCGCTGTGCGTTCCAGAGGGGACGCGCTTTGAAGGGGGTGCAGTGCCCAGAAGGGGCACCACCTACGTTATTCGACGCCCAGAAGGGGCGCCAGGGATTAGCATAAAGCCCCTTGTCCCACGCTGAACGCGGGCCGAGAGGCCTTACCCCAGGGTGCACCACGAGGAGGTTCCCAAATTTGCACCCCCTATTAACTACCTGTGTATTTTTATTTATTTTTCTCACCTCTTTTGCCGAGGGGCCAAGCGCTCAGCTCGATATCTGCAGGTCCCAGGTTCAATTCCCGGGTCGGGCAAATTGTGTTTTCGGAATTTATCGATTCACAGCCCGGCTTTGTGATCACCAGCCCGCATTAGGCAAGGGTGCTGATTAAGCCAACACCCATCTATTGTGGCGATGACTGATGATTCCAACGATGGAGGCCTTTGCCCAGCCGTGGGACTGTACAGGCTGTTTAGGTACTTTACTTTAAAATGTTTACTAGAAAAAAATCAACCAGTCTCAAGAAGCTCGAGTGGGATTCGAACCCACGACCTTTGGATTACCGGTCCACTGCTCTAACCGCTGAGCTACCGAGACCCCAGAAGACTCGTTGAATTTTTCCTAGTAGCTTGATTTACGCTGCAAGCCAGCGATATTACGTCACTGTGAAGTCTACCCTCACTGTCCCTCTTTTTTTCTAGTAAACATTTTATCCTATACCTATATAGCATTGTGAATGCAAAATTTCAACAATAAAGGTACTTTACTTTCTTTTTCACGCCAAACCGAATTAGGATATGACAATTAAATACTAAGGTAGACAATGATCTACAAAAGGCAACAGGCAGCCCCGTGGAGTGCATAAAGAGCGACACTAGCAAGAGAAACCATCCGATCCGACGAACTTGGAACCTGTGGTTCAGACACATCAGTGAACAACAGCTCGAAATCGATAAGTATAAGTACTGCCCTACCTCTGATACTCTTTGGGGCGGGCGTTGTTATCTGCTACACAGTTTTTAATCTTAAGCGGATAGCATCGTTTAAAATTTTATAAATGTAACCATTTTGTGTTTAGTAAATACATTTTATTATTATTATTATCGTTCTGAGCGTACTGAAACTGCTAAAGGACCGCAGGAGCTCTAAAGTGCTCTCCAGTCACCTCTATACAGCAGAATTACTTTAATTTTACTATGCAAAATTCGTATAAGTTGCATAGTAAGATTAAAATATACCTGCTCTACGAGGTAATAGTAGGTCTCAGGGTGTGCCGGCCGCTGTTAAAACCGCTACCCCCTGGAAAGCAGAGACAATTAGATCTACCCTGCACTCTTTCATTATCACATCCAAAGACGACACAGACACCTGGGATGCTGTCTTAATGAATCTGGATTAGTAAGTACTTTGGGGGTTAAAGTTACTCGCGTCCGTAGGTTTACCCTTGAGACACGTGCCCTCTGGGTGGTGCTAAATGAGTGACACTGACTGAGTGGTAGAGCCACGCTGCGTTGCAGCACGCATTGGGTCGGCTCGCCCGGCGTAATACCACCTTCTCACGAAAATCCGGCGTGAAATAACGGCACGGCCAGTGAGAGTTCCGAAGGCCCTCCCCCCCCCTCCCTCACAAATCTTTTTCCTTTCTTAACTCCTTAACGCCTTAATTCCTTAATTCCTTTCATAAAGGTCGGCAACGCATCTGCGACTCCTCTGGTGTAGCGGGTGTCCATGGGCGGCGGTGATTACTCTCCATCAGGTGACCCGCCTGCTCGCTTGCCACCTTCTTACATATAAAAAAAAAGAAAACATTTAAAAGTCTCTAGCTTAGTCTACAAATCCCATGGACAAAATAATGATTTACTACTATCTAACCAATAAACTATTTGTATTTAAAAGTCAAATGTCCTGGATAGTCCGCAACGCCACAAATTATAACAGAACGAATTGCAAAAAAATAAATAACGTCGTATTGGACGACGACCTCACGGATTTTTCTGTTACTCTGCATAGAAGCAATATAGTCCTCCATCTCACCTGATGGTAAGCGGCAATAAGGACGAATGCGTGCCGCTGAGAACTGGCTCATCATCACCAGCCTATAAACGTCCCACTGCTGGGGAGGTGGGCCATAACCAAAGACTGTGGCCATAACCCACTATCGTCCGCCGTCTTATGAGACCAACCGGGACCAACGTCTTTACGTGCCTTTCGAAGCTATGGGGGAGCTCAAGATATTTTTTAAAATTAATTTAATAAAATGTTAATAACAACTTAGAAAAAAATCGCAAAACCTGTAGACGTACATTTTGTAGTAGGGTACTGTACCTACTGTAATGCGTTCTTGCGCCCATTCTTTGCCACTGCTAAAAAATGACGTCCTTAATGGGTGGTAGGTTAAAAACGATTTGAAAGCATCAAAGAACTTTTTTTTTTTATATAAAAGAGGAATGCAAACGAGCGGGCGGGTCACTCATGGAGAGTAATCACCGCCGCCCATGGACACCCGAAAAACCAGAGAAATCGCAGACGCGTTACTGGTTTTTAAGGGAGGAATAGGTTTAAGGAAGGAATAGGAATTGGGAAGAGGGGAACCGTCAATGGTCGGATGAAACACAACAGCACCAAGTGCCATTATTTCACGCCGCATATTCGTGAGAGGGTGGTATTACGCCGGGCGAGCCGGCCGGCGTTTGAGTTTGGGACTCGTACCCATTTCGTCGGCAGAGGCTTATTAATTGATTTAATTAAATAAATATATTTTGAGTTTGGGACTCGAACCCATTTCGTAGTCAGAGACGATGCCTAAAATATTTCATCATCTACAGCCTATAAGTGTCCCACTGCTGGGCTCAAGCCTCTTTAAATGGACAACAGTAAATGGGGACATTGGGCCATCATAACCCACCACGTCGTCGAAGTTGAAGATGAAGAAAAACCGGTTTATATGTATTATTATTATATTTATATAATCATATACCCATAACCACAAATCTTGGTACACACTGTCACTTTCACTAACACAATACAAAATTGGTAACATGGACAATAATTACTATTACATATTTTTAAAATTATACTAACTGGCTTTTTATGTCCGATAAAATGTGATTGCTTTTTTAAAAGGCTAATTCTTTCGAAATTACATTTTATTTTACCCCTATGACGTTTTCAACTACTTATATACAGGATTCACCGAAAGTGTCCCCATAAAATATACACAAATTTGGTTACAATGTACACATGTGACTATTTTTTTATTCATATTGGTCGCTTCCACTTCAGACAACCAAAGTTAGATAGAAGTTTACTCCAGATCATCGAAAATTATGTTTGTTACATCAATTTTAAGTACATATAGAAAATATAAATAAACAATCTCGTATAAAAAGTCTTAAGCTCCCCATCAACTTTACCATTACATAATCAAGGGTTGGATAACTAATTGTAAAATAACACAATAAATAGCAAGAAATAGAGATCAAGATTACACTAGAACGCCTAACTTAAACTAAATGCAATAAATATAGAGGCAGCCTCTTTGCCTAATTGCTGTAAGTTTTTAGAAGCTATACAGAGTTCGGTTTACTAGATTCACTCGTCTCACTTTTCTCCTGGCCTTTCTGAGTTGGCAGCTCGTGCGTGGGTTCAGGCTTCGTCCACGCTTGGCACACGCAAGTGGGGCCAGGACCGCCGGACTGAGAACCCCCCGACACTTGGAACCCTCCGCTTTGGGTGCTACTAGAACCCTGGCCCTGCAGTTGAAATTGATTGCTTGATTGCTGATTTTGACCCCCTTGGTATTGACCAGTTTGTTGGTTCTGACCCCCTTGGTATTGTCCTGTCTGTTGGTTTTGACCTCCTTGGAAGTTGCCTGACTGTTGATTACCACCTTGATAATGACCTCCTTGGTTCTGACCAGTTTGATATTGCCCTCCAGCAGCTTGTTGTTGATTGCCTTGGTTTTGAGGGTAAACCTGCTGGTACTGTCCTTGCGGTTGTCCTTGGTTTCCGTAGTTAGCTTGCTGGTTAGCACCCTGGTAGACTGGTGCAGGATTTTGTACGGGGGCAGGGTAGCCTCCTTGAGGGTAGTTGTTGGCGTAGTTCCCATTCTGCGGTTGGTTGCCGTATTGGTTTTGGTATTGCGTCTGATACTGGGATTGGTAGTTCCCTTGGTTCTGCCCTGTGTATTGCGGTTGGTGAGGGTATTGGGGCTGGTATCCTGACCCTTGCTGGAAGTTCACTTGGCTCTGGCTCTGCGACTGTTGCTGGTATGATGCTTGGACGCTGGGCTTGTTCTTGTGGTTGTGGACGATGTCAATGACACCCCCTATGATCTTCTCCGGGATGAGGAGGCCGACTTTCCTGCCCTCCTTGACCTCTGACGGCGCCACATTGCAAAGGTTTGCAATGATGTACAACTGGAATAGAGTGAGGTTTTTTTTAATACAGTTTGCATTATTTTAAAGTTTTTTAATCTATAGTAGTACACTACACTTTCTACACTTTACATTGCCGAGAAAATAATTATAAATTATTGACAAAAAAATAGACATCGCGTAGTTATTAATATTAGAAAGACCATAAGCATGCGTAAATTTAACGAACTACCAAATGTTTTTTCAAATAGTCTCAATATTATTGAACTTGATAAAAGTTCAAGTTCGACTAATTTATGTTGTGTAGGAAAAAAACTATTGAAAAACTTACGATGAACGAGAGCTGACGCTGGCCTGCCATATTGCCCGGTTCAGGTCCTCGGCACGATTGCCAGTAGCCCTCAAGGACACCATTTTATATCGGCGCTGGCAGGGACGCACCGCCGCCGCCGCGATATCTCACAGGGCTGCCACCAAACGTCATGTAATTGCCTAAATTACTTATCGTCATAATCCTTGTCAGGGTTGCGGGTTCATGCTGATTAAATATTAAATTTTTCTAAATTTAATTCTCCGAGCGAGAAAGCGGTGTTAAGTCAGATTATTAGAAGATTTTAATCATATTTGGATTGACACTTATTAAAGATTTTAATGATAAGTAAGTTGATCTAGAGAATTTCTACCTTGTTTATTCCACTGATTGGCTTAGGCTTTTCCATGTGAACTGGGTTAGTGGGTTATGGCCCAATTTCTATAATCAACCACGCTGATCCAATGTGGATCGTAGGGTTTTAACGACTTTCGCGTGGCATTGTTGTATGGTACCGCGGCGCCGCGTCGCGCGTCTGAAGGAAGGTATCGGTTCTTTTACCAGGTCGGGCCCGTATGTCCTTACTCACCCGCTTCCCCTACGGGGGGGCGGGTGGGGACATATGGGTTCCAGGCCTGGACAGTGCATGGGGTGTCTCACTTTCCTCTCGAGGCCCCATGCCAGTGCAGAGAAGCATTTTCTCCGACTAAAACAAAGAAAAAAAGGGTTAACAACTGCCGTCTTAGGAGTTTGTGACATAGGTGACATCCATGGGGTATGGTATCAATTCAAATGGGTTCTATGCAGAACCTTAACCTTAATACAAAAAGTTTCTTTAATACATACATATAATCACGACTATTATCTCCGAAAGGTTAGTCAGAGACTAGGCAATGAGGACCGCAAAAGCAGTCCTCTGCCATAGTCCATTTTTCACCAAATAGTGACTGCACATGTGTTCAGCGTGAGAAGGGTGATGAGCCCATCGCCGCTTGGAGAATTAAGAAATAGACTTTATTATTAGTTAGTATAAAAAGTAAATATTATTATTAATATCGACCTTTTGTGGGATTTAGAAATTGAAATATAAAATAATAAAAGATAAAACATTTATTGAAATTACTCACGATGTGCTTGCTGTATGGAAAAACAAACATTTAGTTATTTATGGGTCCTGCATGTCTCTGCATTGTGTCCCTCTGCTGGCAAAGGCACCCCTCTACATCTTCATTCGTCCTTATTCCTATTATTTTCCGGGTTGTTATGAAGTGGCCAGGCCACTTCATAACAACCCGGAAAATAATAGGTTACACAACATTTATTATAAACTGGCGGCCCTCCCGCGGTATCGTCTGTGTGAACACCCTGTATCCAGTGAAGCATTAAAAAAAATGTTTAACACAAACCTAGTCCTGACAATTACGAACAGCAAAAAAAGAATTACCCAAATCGGTGCAGCCGTTCTAAAGTGATGCGCGTACAACATTTCGGCAATTGATTTTTATTAATATACATAGATAAGTAGATACAAATATTACGATTTACAAGTGTATGTTCCACATCACTTGATGAAAAGGGATGGCATGGAAAATTCACGGGAAATGTCAGAAACTGGGATGTTATTTTTGTATAAAAAAATTATAAGTAATATTAATATAAGCAAAACCATCACGGGACATGGTGGCTCACGCAGAGGAGGACGTGGGAAGGTTGCTAGTGTTAAATAAAATGAAAGGATTTTGACCAACAATGCAGCCCTAGCAAGGGCATGTCGCGAATCGCATCGCATGTGATCGAAGACGAAGCGCGATATCTCACCCCTTGGAGATGTACCGCTACTCGCGGCTAGTGCTGTGCCAATGTTTATCGATACCGCATAATATGTCAATGTGTAAAAAAAATAAGATAAAGAATATTGGATAACAGCCAAGTGTCTCTTCATTATGTCTAAAAGTAGTACACCGTGCTTTTATTTTATACATTTTTTAGACCCTGTTCACTAACATGGTAGTAATAATTTCCGGGTACGGTACATTGTAATTATCCTGTTAAAAAGTCACTCTAAAACATTATCGCTCATATACATACTTATTATAACGTTGTTCATTATTATCAACATTACTACGTTAAAATCGTTAGTTAAAATCTTGTTTTAAGATTCATAATCTTATAAATAATGAATCTACTTAGTTTCAAACAAAACAATACCGAAAGAATTGCTGTTCTTACACGATATGGAATATCATGTATTTGGTTATTATTTGTAATCCAATTTTGTATCTCTAGCTCTTTCTAAAACAAAGTCCTATTATAGAAATTTGTATAGGAAAAGCGAGACATGTAAGGAGCCTATAATTGACTACTTTTAAGGTCATAAAACATCGTGTTTGGGTCCAATTAAGAACAGTTGAAATTTTGGGAAACTGTAAAAGTCTCATTTTTCTGAGAGGTTCTTATGTCTAAGGTACTTACGTACGTATTATAATTCGTGAAGGTGTGTGTTAAATTACATTATTATTATATTATAATCGATATAAATCGATCTTTAGATCACGGCTCTCCCTTTAGACCCGTCCGCCGTATGAGTGACGCTGCGCCCGCGCCGTATGAAGGGCACACGCGTTCCTTTTGTTGTTTTTTATTAATTTATGCGGTCCGGCGATGTCCGATTTACAAGCGCAGCTGGTTCTAAAGAGCTTTCGAGGAAATGCTGACTTATCGCTTAGTCACAGCGATTAATATCGATTTAATAACCCGTTTCGGGCACACTTTTCTGTTACACAGCGGTAAATGAAGCCTAACGGTTTAAATATTGATTTTATTTTTTATCGATTTGACCACCTTGTTATTAGCTTACACCAGTTTGTTCTCAAATACGGCTAGGGCTTTTTGAACGTTAGACACGTACAGCCTTTGGTCCTGACTGTTGTCGTTAGATGGCAGTCGTTAACCCACCAATTAATTCAAATACGGCTTGCATCACACATAAAATATAAAAAAGACTGCATTGGGCCAGCGTGATCGTGTAAGACCCAATGTTCGTATGCGTATTCGGAGTCCTGAATTCAAAAGTGAGGCTGATGACGATATACTTTGTACCGACTCTGTACACATGTGTGTTTTACTCGAAGGTCTCATCGTATTACGATGTATATCGAAATATATTATAATATAAATGTGCTAACAACGCTAACATAGGATTAAGCCCAATTGTTACTAACATTTACTAATAAATCTTTGGAACAATATGGTCTGAAATAAAAATTTATTATTATTAGATAACCTTAGGAAGTTATATGAAGAAACCTTTGAGTAGGAGACACAGGTGTACAGAGTTGGTGGGTATGCATAGGACATCAAGATTTCAGTCACGGTTTTGTAATGACTAGGGACTAAATAATCGTCACTAAAAGTTATTTTGATCTAGCATGTTTTTTTATTATTTTTATCACTGCACTAGCGGACCGCTCGCAACTTCGTCTGCGTGGACCCCGTACCCCGTGACGAACTTTTCAAAATATTGTATAGCCTATGTTACCTAGAGATAGTGTATCTTCCCAACGGTTAAAGAATTATTCAAATCGGTTTATTCTTCGTTCGTCCCACTGAGTTTCGTCCCACATAAAAAATCCTGGTTCGTCCCAAACAATATGCTTGCTTCGTCCCGAAATATTATTTTAATTATTTTATTCTCGCTTTGTCCCATTTTATATTCCTTCGACGGCCCATAATATTTAATGGCCGAAACTTACTTTAATCTTATTGTATGTATAATCAGCAATAAAGGGTTTAGCATTACTTAATATTTAACATCAATCAACAGTGTCGCGTAGCGGTGAAAGAATACTACCACACGAATGACGTATCGAAAAATGACATTAAAGAGGAATTATTTATACCCCTGCAAGATGAAGCTGCGGATGGAAAACCTATTTCATCTAAGTATATACAAGAATTATAGCATTTGCTGAAGAAGAAAGCAGAAAACTTCCTCGCGACGTCAATCATTATTTAGCTGATCGTACTTTTAAATGTGTAGTGAAGCCATTTAAATAATTGTAAGTACTCGTATATTATTTACGGTGATATTATGAGTACCAGTGATTAAATTAATGTTGTGCCATTAATTTATGTACTTACTAGTAATGGACAAAAAGGAATCCACGTATGAAACTTTGTTCTCTCTTATTAAATCAGAAATTCCTGATTGGAGTCCCATTTCATTTAGAACTGATTATGAAAAGGCGGCCATGAATGGTATCACGTGAAATATTTTCAAACGTTGTTACTTTAATTTCTCACAAGCTCTTTGGAAAAGAGCAAAGTCATTGAGATTAAATAAAAAGAAAATGCTCAAAAAGCATATAGCTCTGTGTTCATCATTAGCTTTGCTTGCGCATGCTGTTTTCAAAATTTAAAAAAATATATTTATGTTTTTTTTTATAAATATTACGTTTAGGTACTCCTATTTAATTGGTAAGTACATATTTCTTACATATTGTTTATTAATAGTTCTGACTGTTCTGTATAGGTAATGTATTTAAACTTTAGTTATGAAAGATTATTATACCTAATTATACAATTTCTGTGATTTTGTTTGTGATACTGTGATTGTGAAGATGATTTATACCAACATGTTTAGAGTTGCTTTAATTATTGTTTACATACATACATACATATAATCACGACCATTACGCCAGAAAGGGTTTTTTCATCTTTCATCAAATTCGGAAAGGAACATTATTACTCATTATTACCATCTATATATCAATAAAAAAACAGATATTTAATCAAACTCAAAAAAGTAAACAAAAAGAAACTGCCCCCTGCTAGGCAGGCCTTTATCATTTAAATGAAGTCATCGCTACACTTGATGGGTACAGGCAGACTTAGATATTATAATAATTACTTTAATTCTGAAATTTAATGAATGAATGAAGATTTAATGACAAAAATTGAGAAAGGCACGCTGAGATGGTTTATTCATGTAAAAAAATGGATGAAAAAGAATAACAAAAAAGGTGCATTAGGCGAGAGTGAACGGGATGGTAGCGAACGTAGAGTACTACCTTAAACCGACGAGCATGTATGAAGAACGTTTTGAGAGTGAACGAAGCAAAGGATGGGTAGCAAGATCGTGGCAAATAGAAAGGTGTGATATCCGCTGCCCCTCCGGTAAGCGATCATGATGTATATGTATGTTGAAATTACACACGATAGTGTATCAGACGGCGACTCATCGCAGTGTGCTGTAGAGGCACAGATTAATTAATAGTTGCTTTGTAAGTGGAGGCCGCCGGGAGGAAGCCGCAATGGGCCATGTCCGCCCAGCGTTGGACTGTAAGATGTAGATTACGGTTAAGTTTTACAATAAATCTCACAATAAACGAGTTGTTGCCAGTTTTCATATTTTAAAATACACGTCAAGAATATTTTGTTACTCAGAGAAATTACAAGAATGTGAAATAAATGTGGAAGCCATTAAAAATAAATGAATTTAAGTAATTATTTTATGTTTAATTATTTTATAATTAACTATGAGTTTTTGTATTTATGTTGTACTTAAGTGTTGGAAAGGCAAAGTGAGTATTTTAAAATAATGAATGAAAGGAGGATGAGGAATGGAGAAACAGATATGCCATTCACTTTTTTTTGCGGTTTCTTATGTTAACCGTGTTGCGGTGAAAGAATACTACACCCCCTCTTCCCTTAGGTGTCGTAAAAGGCTACTCAAGGACTAAAGACTGCCCATACATCTTACAGCATAGAGCGGCGATGGGCTTACTACCTGTCACGCTAAAGACATGTGCAGTCGATATTTGGTGAAAAGTGGACTATGGTAGAGGACTGCTTTTGCTGTCCTCATTGCCTTGTCTCTGACTAACCCTTCTGTACCTACGTATGTATGTTATTACGTGTACGATTACAAGATCTCCTGCCGGAACAGTTATAACTTGTAGCTGAAATGTAATAGGTATAAGGATATTTAGATTTTTATATGTGGTGACGTGACTGGCCTAGACTTGCTCGTAGATGTACTAAGTGCACTATAGCTACCGCGACGCCTCGGCTCGGTCCTTGTGATTAGCACAAGGCAAAAGCGATTGCAAGTCGTCCTTACATAAGGCACATTAATCACGGCGTGACACATTGTCGCCGCGATTGTACTTTGCGTGAGGGGGCGAGGGACGGCGGTATGCGAGATCTGCCAGCTACTAACACTGCCGTGTCGTACATGAATAGTAGTGCCCAGCTGTGGGGATTTTCTATTGCACAACCATTGAGGTATCATAACTAGAGACGCAGCCCCTGACAACAAAGCCCCGCACCCCCTACACCCTATGCGTTGCCCGCCTGTCATCTAGCTGAGCTCATTTTTAGTATGAAATGCTTCGATCATAGGTGATCGGAGATGGAATACCTGCTCTACTAATACCTCAATGTCCACAACAAGACAAGTTACAAGTTTAATCATCGCTGAGCAAGAGTCACTCATGAATGGACGATAGACGACGCCACCGAGGGCGGCCCAGAAAGAGGTGGCGAGACGATCTTGACGCACACCAGACTGACTAGCATGGGGTGACTCAGGACAGAGATAAAAGGACTTAGGGGTGATCTTTGCCCAGCAGTGGAACAGCGTAGGCTAGAAAATAAAATAAAAAAACAAGTGCTTGGGCGGATATTGAGTAAATTAGATGCAATACTCAATGCCATTTAGTTTACCCAATATCGGTTTTAAGAGTAAGCATTCTTAAGTGACGATAAAAATACGGCGCATTTCACTAGAAATCCTCAGCTTCTGAGGAACTGGCGACATAATTCTAACTCTAAAAAAATGAAATGTAGCTGTAGCTCATAAAAATGGTTAAATAAAAAAGGTTTCGACAGACCTGAATGAAAAAAAAATCCTCAGTAGTTCCTCAAGGCTGAAGTTCCTTTCCACTTTCGGCCATTTCGTTCCATAGCTTCAGGGAAGTGAATATAATTAGGAAATACAAACTAAAAATAATACATAGTTACAATATTCACTACGTTTATGTTACATACAATTTTAGCACGACGAGTGTTCACGGAGAGAGGGAACGTTTAAAGCTCGATCGTAAACTCGGCTGTCACATCGACCTTCACGTTCCCATCAAATGTAACGTTTTTGTGGTGTGGAATTTAGAGACTTCTAATATATCTCACTGCGGATTTAGGATCGAGTTTTGTATCGAGCTTCTACAGAATTACACTGCTACTGGTAAGTGACGATAAGGCCGAAGTCGTTCTAGCTAGCTATCAGTATCTAAACGTCGTCGTATCGTTCACTACAGATACCATCATCATAATTAGCCCGTTTAGTCCATTGCAGGGCATGCAATGCATGCATAGGCATGGCATGCCACTAAGCCATACAATGAATTTGACATTTTATGTCTTAGCAATTAGGTAATATGGCTATATGTATAAGCGCATAATGTGTTAATAACTTACCATATTAAAAAGTATTGTTTTACATAAACAAATCTATTTATTGTGTAGCCTTGAGATTGTACAGGGTGTAAAAAGACCCATAACGAAGCCGAAATATACGCATAATGTACATCAACACAAGTAACAGAGCACAAATAATTGCTGGAATACCATTTTTATTTTTAGATATTGTAGAGCAGCTGTTATCTGCAGCACGCAATGTAATACGCGCACAGACTGTTCAACGCGTGTGAAAGATGTCGGATGAAAGCCAGGTGATGGTTCCTGTTAAATAAAGTTTAGTAACTATCATAATTAAAATTGTTTTAGCAAAAATGAAAAAAGTGTAACTTTGACACTTTTTTTATATATAGAACTTTCTACGCTCACACCAATTATCTAGTGAATTATATGCTTCTTTTGAATCTCGTTATTATGGTTAGATAACGGATAAATATACGTAATCATAGAAAAACACCCAGACCCGAAATCAATTTAGAGTTTTTTTCTAAATTGAGCTGACCGGGAATTGAACCCGGGACCACAGAGATGGCGCGACGCCAGAACCGGCGTGCTAACCACTCCACCACGGAGGTCATCAAAACTTTATATCTTCGTAACCATACGGTTTCAAGGTATGATCCAGTGCAGAAAAATGTTCGTAATCACGGACTGTATGCGTGGCTCTCGGCTTCGTTACGGGTATTTTTATACCCTGTATAAAATATATGTTATGTTACTTGTATAGTGCAATACTCGTATGCCTATCAATCATAAGTGTAGTGTAAGTTACTGGATAAAAACTGTTTTAAAAGTACTGGGTGCACATAATACCGTTGCTATCATTATAAAGTTTTGTTTGCTCACTTTCCAACTTTTTCAAACAGCGCACAAGCAGAAACAGTACAAGCATTTCCTACGGGCAATACAGTTATAATTTTTCATTGCTTTTCAATCTTATTCCATGAGTAACTATATGGTGGAAAATTAGTTGCCAATGCCTTCGAAAGAGTTAGTGAATTTCGGCTCTATCAGCCTAAAAATACAAAGGTTACTAAATCCAGTCAAAAAGCACCAGGCATAGAGGCATAAGAACTGAAGCTTTCACATCTCCAACGCGCGCCCTTGTTTATGCAAGCGTCCAAGATTCTCTTTCAAGTTCCGTTCGTTTGCCGGCTCAGTGACATAAAATAGTGGGCTATTATTTAATCTAGCTTTAGTCGTTGGTTCCGTCCCGCTCGCGCGGTCCCATTATCCCGTGACGCGCTGCGCGGGCGCATCGGCTGCTACTCTCTCACGCGCCGCCCGCCGGGACACTGCCAGCAGGTGAGTAAGCACCTCTGCTTTTTTTTCCTATCTTATCTGTCTTATCCGTCCGTGTAACCGTGTCACGTAGCGGTGTAAGAATACTACCAACCCCTCTCTTCTCTTGGGTGTCGTAAAAGGCGACTAACCTACTAAAGACTGCACTGCACATACATCCAACAGCATAGAGCGGCGATGGGTTCACCGCCTGTCACGCTGAACACATGTACAGTCGCTATTTGGTGAAAAGTGAACTATGGCAGAAGACTTTGCGGTCCTCGTTGCCTAGTCTCTGACTAACCCTTCGGGGATAATAGTCGTGATCATATGTATGTATATAGTGTCTTCTATCTTAACATTGTCCACTTTTTTCCCTATGTTCTCAGACCTAGAAGTCTGAGAATGGAATTTTCAGCGGGGGTATATTTGTTATGCTAGCTTTGGTTGGTCGTAAAGCTTGTTTTCAGACCGCGTAGCCAACCACCACTGCCTTGCCTGGGTCGGTCGCCATAACAACAATGTAACTACCTATCTTTGTAGTGTATAGCTAGTTCCTCAGTAGATGAGGGTACCGGGTGGAATGCGATTTCCCCTTTGTGACATAAATTAAAATGATGAATGAAAAAAGTCAATTCCTCAAACCTGCCAGTCCAAATCCCAGGGACGTACCTATTATACAAACGTAAATCAAAAATATAAACGTGCAACAAAGTGAGAACAAACATTAGATAATTGAATATGGTTTCACTTCGGAAGAGTTAGTTAACTAACTAACTTACTAAGCGCAGCGACCCAAAGGACTATTAGCCTCCAAAAATAAGATCTTCCATCTGGGTCTGTCCTGCACGAACCCCTGCAGTCATCTGAAGAGTTAAATAAAAAAATATTAACACTTTTGCAACACAACTGATTAGAGAAACATTTAACCTTTCACCTCTTACAATTCTTTCTAGCATAACCAAAGAAACTAGTCAAAATGACGGTGAAGAAGAGACCTTCGGACCTGACGAGCCTGGAGCGGTTCAACCTGTACTACAAGGAGAAGGAAGACCCTCTGACGGCCGGCGCCAAGATGAAGCGCTTCGTCTGGAACCCGAAGACCAGGCAGTTCTGCGGCAGGACTGGATCCAGCTGGTGTAAGTCCTCATTCTTTGTTCACTGCAGCATCTTCACATCTGTGCTTATGCTGTTCTGTCTCTGACTAACGCTTTGAGGATAGCGGTCGTGATAGTGTATGTATCTTCGCATCTGGACCCCCTGCCGCTCAACGTTGCCGTCAGGTGGAATGGAGTAATTCGTATTACTGCCCGACTGTTAAGAAGAGTTATATTATTTTTATGATGAACGACATGAACGGGACGACACGTAACCTGAAGGTCTGCGGTAATGTTTTTTTCCCAATTTCTTTCAGACTGAAATTGCTGCTGCAGCAGATACTGACAAGATCAATGTTGAGTCCATCGTTTCACTTTAACTGTACATTCGTTAACAGTCTATATACGTTCCACTGCTGGGCCTTAGCCGATGATAATAGATAAGGCATAAGTCTTCCCTTATGATCATGGGGTGATTAACGATGTAATAAATAGTAGCATCGGTTGGCGCGAGCCAGTATTTGCTCATGTGGCATTAGTGACCTTATAACCAAAGATCATTTACCTACGTCATTATTTTAAATGGTTAAGAAAACTCTACATACGTTTTCACAATTGATACTTTGATTATAGTTAGTTTAATCTAGGTCATCACCACAGATCGATTCTAGATAGTTTATGGATACTGATCATCAACAATTTAATATATGTACATACAAATAATCACGACTATTATCCCCGAAGGGTGAGTCAGAGACTAGGCAATGGGGACAGCAAAAGCAGTCCACTACCATAGTCCACTTTTCACCAAATAGGGACTGCACATGTGCTTAGCGTGACAGGTGTGGTGAGCCAATCGCCGCTCTATGCTGTAGGACGTATGTGCAGTCTTTAGTTCGTTAGTCGCCTTTTATGACACCCAAAGGAAGGGAGGGGGTGGTAGTAGGTACTCTTTCACCGCTATGCGACACGGTTACAAATTAATATTTTAAAAAGTTCACTCACAACCACAATTGAATGTCGGGCAACCAATGATATTAATAAAAGGTCATTGCGGGCAACCGACATTATAAGACAGCACTGTTAAAGCTAAGTTTCTATGAGTCATTATAAGATTGTTGATTGTTGCTTTTTTGATGTTCTAATAAAATTAAGAGATATTTTTTTCACCTACATCCTAGGCCGCATCGTCACTTACCATCAGGTGAGATTGCGGTCAAATACTTGCCTATAAAGAATAAAAAAAAAATTAACAATGAAATCTGCAATACAAAGAGTTTTTTCTATTTTTTATTCGTGTGTTAATAATTGTCTCTGTATTAAAAAATAAAAAATCTGAACAAATAATTAGCCGTGTAAAATGGAAGCGCACTTCGTTCAGAAGTTTGAGCTAATTACCTAGGTACTAACTAACTTGTCTCTAACTGTATAATCACATACCTAAAACTTGACAAATGTTTCTACACAATTTTTAATTCTGAACTTTAACTCCAGGTACATGCATATTTTTATTCTGAGGTCTCATGGTTCCTGCCATTCATTTTAACATTTCAAGATCGCGTTAACTTTACAAAACCATACCCGCTCTCACTTTATACACTTCTTGGAAGTGTGGTGCAGAGTAAACGCCACAGTTAAATCTGAAGGAGCCGGCCGGAAGCGGCGGAATTGGTCCAATGAGGTGATTAGGCGACATCCTGCGGCCGCGGCAGCCGGACAGCGTCGCGTCGAGGCCATGCCGAACGCTTACGTGAGTAGTAGGATATTGGGGGGTCTGGATCAGATGAGATCCAGCCCCCCCAATATCCAATAAATTGATATCTTTGATCATTCAACTCATCTATATTTTTAACCAAAACCACATCAATCTAGATAGTTGGCGGTAACTAAATGTAATCATTGTTACGCTTATTTATTATCACATGTAAATTACGAGAGATATCTCTCAGCTTTGTAGTGAGTAACACTATGGCCGGTGTTTTATAACGAGGCGATCGATATGGACTATCACAACATTCCAATGCACCGTATGACACCACACTGCGATTAGGTATTTAGCCCGTATTTTAGATACTGATTGACTAATCAAATTATCTTTTAAACAATATCGTAAAAACGATCTTAGAACTATTTATCTGTCATTCAAGATTTAAAGAACAATTTTTAAAAGCATGATTTCATGAAAACAGACAAATCACAAATTTAAATCAGTACCTACCTATTTACAAAACTTTGTTGAAAATTACCTTATTGTGAATAATCAAAGTGGGAACAAAATACGTTTGGACGACAGCGGGCGATTAAGTCTTTCTAAGAAGTTACTTAATGTATAAATTAAACGGTCGGGTGGTCGAGTGGTCAGCTACCCTGACTGCTAAACCCACGGCCCCCGGGTTCGAATCGCGGTAGGGGCAAATGTTTGTGTAATGAGCACGACCGTTTGTGACCGAGTTATGGATGTTTATTAGAATTTTATGTATGTTTATCCCTTATTCAGTCACCATAATTCAGGCTATGCCTTGTTTGAGGGTGAATAGTTGGTGTAATAGTTGTGAAATTTATTTTAAATGCTATGCTACTAAGCGAATTTAATCAACAATATACTTCGTCAAAATCGTAAGTGTGTTACGCGATTTTGCGTCATTTAAATACTTTTAATGTAATAATATACCAAAGTGTATAAACCTACTTTTATGAGAACCTTTATAGTGCGGTAAAATAAAACACGAAAATGTGGGAGAACGTAATATATATTTATTTTAATTAATTTATTCAATATTAACAATACAACATTTTATTTATAATAAAACTTCAGGCACTCAATATACCTAGACCGCTTTGGGAAGAATTATGTATAGACCTACATACAATACTTAGTTAAAGACATCAATTGATTCTTGTATTTTAACGACTAACTCTCGCGTTAATTTATAAATTTCATCCATAAAAATATTTTTTATGACTTTTTGAGCACAAATATCGGCATTACAAATACATATGGATTGATCTATGTTGTCAAAATTGTCGATATCGTGTATTTCTACGCGAACGAGTTTTGTTCCTTGCGCTGGTCTTTTGATGACAGTAAGTGCTTTGGTGTTCTTCGTTCTTTTAAGGCGGTTGCTTTCTTGATTATTGGGTATAAAGTTGAAGAGATCGTCTGTATCCTGTGAAAGAAAAACAAAAATACTTTATAAAATTAACAGTTGAGTTATTAAATCAGCATCATTCGCATGCGAGCACGGCCTACTGCTTTAGCGGTTGGGTACCGCGAGCTCGGGACAACTAATTATTTCGATCAATAATGATATCGTGACTAATGTCTTATGATTTGATAAGTCCTAAAACAAAAATGTACATTATAATTCATCTATGTAAGTAAAAACGGCAACGTAACGTTGTTAGATAATAATGAGTTACTTACCGACATTTTTTTTTTTCTTGATGCAGATAGAGCCTCGTGCGCCTGCTTTGAAAGTAGACAGTTACAATGATAATTTCTTACTAAATTTCTTGATATTTATACCCGAAAATTAAATAAAATAAATTGTCATTAAGGTTTCAATTACGACATAAAATCTATAGTAGAAATGGTAAGTCATACATAATCATAATACTTGAGCATAGTAACAAATTAGCGCTGCAAATACAAGCGTGGCGCATCATTTTACATTACACATAAACCTTGCAGGTACAGACAGCATCAGAAATAAGTATACACTGTGACATCTCATGCATCTTATTTCATTCGTTATAAGAATCACAAAGTGATCAAAGGCAGCATCAATAGTAAGCATTATATTAATTAAAGCTTAGGTACTATGATCGAGAAGAATTACCCATTATAGTAAAATAAGTTTTAATGCGTAAGAACTAAGTGTCTTCTTGCATGAGTTAAAAACGTTGACAATGTTAGTCAAAAACATACTCTAATCACATACAGTAAAGTTAGTTTACCTTAATTGCCAAGACGCAAGTATAGAACGACTTATGTTGCACCGATGAAGTTGATGCTGGCTGTACATATTAATGCTGGCTGTACACCCGTGAGCTTAGATATGCAAGCCCTGATTCTTATTTCATTGTGTTAAGGGCTACAATTGTTCACATATCTGTGCTCGTAACTGTACAATCGTAAACGTAATCGTAACGGATGAAGTCGCGGGTGTAGCTAGTTCATCGATAACCCTTACAATGCGATTTGTACTAAATAGATTAACTACTTACTCAGCGATTTTAAATCATATTGCCGGGACTTATATGGGAAGATTTCACGTGTTTTAATGGTATAAAAGCCGGGTGTCTGAAGCAGGCTTTACCATTCCTCTGACGCTGATCTTGTGCGAGACTCGAGACTCTCTGGAAACAAACATGTAAGTACCAACTAGCATATAATAATAATATAAAAACTAGCGAAAGTCTTTTACTGTAATGTTTGCGGGTTCGATTCCGGCAACTTTTTTTTGTTTTTCATGATAGACTCATCACATCAGAATGGGAAACTGTGGCTCGTGTTTTATTATACGGTTTGTTACTTCAGTTGTATTCAAACATTTAATGCACATTAGTGAATACTGAATTATGAATAGTACTCTTTTCAGTGTTAATGTATGATCATTAAATTAAATATTAGGTATTAATCTGCGATCTATTGTTGATCGAAGGTATTAATCATTGAATTAATTGACCATTGACCGCTCATAAAACATTATTTTCTTCTTTTTAGGTCGAAGACAAATGCTGAAGAACTTTTTCCGTCTGAAGATGAGCTTCGTGAGCAAGTCGATGACGTGAAAAGGCCGAAAAAACGCAAGGCACCAACAGCAGCATCCAGCAGTGCTCCCACACCTCCGTCATCTCCAGCCCCAAGCAGCTCTAAGGCGAAGAAACTCACCATCAGACCGGTACCAGCCGTCAAGAAGCTACCGGCCACCGCCGCCGAGCTTTTCGGCTCTGACAGTGACGATGATTGCGAGCCACCAGCACCAGCCCCCGGTAAACATTCCTCCATAGTATCATATTTATCACGTCGGCTGGCTAATGGTCACTCACGGCAGTCGTTTGAGAATAAGCCGGGCACCCACTTCATAGATCTGAAAGTGTACCGGTGCGACGAAATTGAGCGCACACTGCCGGTGAATAGATGGCGCCAAGCAGTTGTAACTGTGAAGAATCGCACCAACGACGACACTGAGGCCTGGCAACATTTGGCCAATTTTTTATTGGCAACGCGCAAAGAATACAGTCGGTGCTCTCCTACGTTCATTAGTAACTTTTATTAGTTTTTTTTCTTTTGAGCTATGTATTACCCTTTATTAATTGCATTAAATGTATCCTCTTAAATGTTGGTTTTTTTTCCTTAGGTACAGTAAAATCAGCTCTCCGAAGAAATACAAATTATAAGAAATGTGATAATTGTCAAATTGAAATGCCAAATAATGAATATAAATATCATACGAGAACCAATATACATAAATCGAATTCTATACTTAAAACTGATGATAAAAATATACATACAATATCTACAGCGTTCAAAGACAGAATAGTTACTTATAAGCTTGAACCTTCAGACGAATATTTTACACCTGAACAGTTTTTATTGACATATCAAAACAATGTTGTAAAAGTTATACAGAATGCCTTGATTAAGCACCACTGCATTAAATTATGTTTTGAATTGTTTGCTTACTTTGTTCAACCAAAATCAGGTGAACAGCAATTGAAATCATTTATTACAAAATATCAAACAATTTATCAAACTACTGACTTGAACGACCTCTATACCAAAGCCGTATATACTTTTGAACGAAAACTTTCAGAATTTCAACACCGTGATTCTGGCTGGTCTTGCCTCTTAATGAGTCACTTAGAAATCAATATAAACAAGTATAGTCCATTAAGAGGTGGCACGTACATAGATTTACCGAAACCCATAAAAAATACTAAGAGTTGTTTAAATATAAAGAATACTGATGATCATTGCTTTTTATGGTGCGTAACTGCGGCATTATTTCCTGCTAAGAATAATGTTTGTAGGCCTGCTTCATATCCGCACTATTCTAAACTATTTAATATAAAACACATGACGTTTCCACCATCTTTTCATAGCATAAAAAAATTCGAAAAGGATAATCCTAATATAAGTATTAATGTATATGGTTTAAATGAAAAGAACAACGTTACTGGTCCGTTATATAAAACAGATATAAGACAGTCAAATCATATTAACCTATTATACATAGAACAAAGCGGAAAAGGTCACTGTTGCCTAATAAAAGATTTCTTAAGATTAGTGAAACATCAAATTAATAGTCATAAAGGAAAAATGTATTGTTGTGAATCTTGCTTACAGTTTTTTTCGAGTGAAGTTAAATATAAAGAGCACAAATGTTCTGGAATTCTAACAATGTTACCAGCACCTAATAGTATATTAACTTTTAAACACTTTGAAAGAAAACAAAAAATTAACTTCGTAGTGTATGCAGATTTTGAAAGCATCTTAACAAATTATAATCAAGTTGAAAATAATACCAAAAACACACGAATATACAAAGTTCATAAGCCGTCTTGTTTTGGTTATTATATTTGTTGTTCTTACGATAGCCGTCTTAATAAGTATGTTTCATATAGAGGACCAGACTGTGACGAAAAGTTTATACAGTACTTAATATCCGATTTAGAGGAACTAAATAAAATTTTGTCATTCAAATCACCTATGTTACCTTTGACTAAAAAAGAACAACGTGAATTCGAAACTGCAACTGAGTGTCATATCTGTAATAACTTACTCCTCGATGATAAGGTGAAAGATCATGACCACGTGACGTCTCGGTACAGAGGCGCCGCACATTCTTATTGCAATTTAATATATGTAGTGTGCCCGTTCATTCCGATATTTTTTCACAATTTTGCAGGCTATGACAGCCATATTATTATTAAAGAATTGATGAAGTATAGAGGGCCAATTTCAATAATACCAAAAACCAAAGAAAAATATACAAGTGTATCGAAAACTATTGAGAGCTCAACTTATAGTCATCCTATTCAAATGAAATTTATAGATTCTTTTCAATTTCTTAGTTCAAGTTTAGAAATCTTAAGTAAAAACTTATCTCAACAAGATTTTGTACATTTATCTAAAGAATTTAAAACACCAGAAAAAATTAGATTGATGCAACGTAAAGGAATTTTTCCATATGACTATATAGATTCCTGGGAAAAATACAATGACTGCAAGCTTCCCCCAAAAGATTGTTTTTATAATAGCTTAAAATCCGAATCTATAAGTGATACAGAATATTCTCAATCAAAATTAGTGTGGAAAACGTTCAACATTAAGTCACTGGGGGAGTATACGGACTTATATTTAAAGTCAGATGTTATGCTTCTGTGTGATATATTTGAAAAGTTTAGAAACACATGTTTACAGCATTACAAGCTTGATCCAGCATATTATATATCAGCGCCTAGTCTAAGCTGGGACGCAATGTTACTATGCACCAAAGTGCAACTTGAATTGATAAGTGACGTAGAAATGTATGAATTAATAGAAAAAGGAATACGCGGTGGATTGGCGCAATGCTCCCTTCGCCATGCTAAATCGAATAATAGATACTCATCGACTTTTGATGTTACAAAACCATTATCATATTTGATATACTTAGACTGTAATAATCTGTATGGTTTTGCAATGACAAAAAAAATGCCTATTTCAGAGTTCAATTTCTTAACCAAAAACGAAATTAAATCATTCGATGTTTTTAATATTCCTGATGATTCTGATTATGGATTCATACTAGAAGTGGATTTATTATATCCAGAACATATACATAATGCTCATAAAGATTTGCCTTTTGCTCCAGAAAAATTCACACCTCCGGGTGGTAAATCGCCTAAATTAATTGCTAATTTATATCACAAATTTAATTATGTAATCCATTATATTCATTTAAAAGAGTGTCTCAAACACGGACTTATCCTTAAAAATATCCATAGAGTTATTAAATTCAGACAAGATGCTTTCTTAGAAAAATATATGAATTTAAACACTAAACTACGTCAAGTATCAACATCAACATTTGAAAAAGATCTTTTTAAATTGTTAAATAACGCCATTTTCGGTAAGACAATTGAGAATAAACGTAAACACGCAAACGTTAAATTAGTGTCGATGTGGAATGATTGCAATAATATAACAAACAAGCACGTAGGCGCTGAAAAACTCATTGCAAAGCCTAATTTAAAAAGTATCACAACATTTTCCGAAAATTTTGTTGCTATTCAATTATATCCAGATAAAATTACTTTAGATAAGCCTATATACATAGGATTTTCAGTTCTAGAGTATGCAAAACAACATTTATATAACTTTCACTATCAATTCATAAAGAAACAATATCAAGACAATGCAAAACTTTGTTACACTGATACAGACAGCCTTCTTTACTATATAGAAACCGAAGATTTTTACAAAGACATGAAAAACAACCTCCCTAGATACGATACCAGTAATTTTAATATTAACAATCACCAAAATATGCCAAGAGTGAATTCTAAAGTTCCAGGTTTGTTTAAGGATGAACTCGGTGGTGAAATTATTACTGAATTTATAGGTTTAAGACCAAAACTTTACTTTATCAATTGCAATAAAACGCAAATTAAAAAAGCAAAAGGCGTAAGTAAATATGTAACTAAACGACTCAAATTAAAGGACTACAATAAGGCCCTTCTGACTGACAAAAGCAGAAGCTATAAGATGAATATGATTAAGTCTATTAAACACATATTGTATACGCAGGAAGTAAATAAAGTAGTCTTTAATAGAAATGATGATAAAAGACAAGTTCTTTCTAATCAAATTGAAACTTTGCCGTGGGGGCATTGTAATACAATTTTTTAATTGATTTATCATCGTATTATATTAGCTGTAATATATTGATAACATATTAGCGTATAATATGTAAGCTCATTGAGATTATTGTTAGTTTTAGCCAATTTATTTGTTATTGTAATATGTAAGTTGTATATTGTATTCATACTGAAATATTATAAACTGAGTAACTTGTATACTGTCTTCATAAATTACTGATATTTGTAAGCTGTATGACGTTGTTGTAATATTTGAACATAACATTTACTTATATAAAAATAAAGTACCTGCTAAAGTGTAATGAATGTGTTTTATTGAAATTTAAACATATGAAAATAAACAAGTCTTACCATGTTTTCCTGACTTAATTTACTGGGTTTGCGTGTTTGAAAGTATCTAAAATAAATAAATAATGATCGTAAACTCTTATTTTGTGAAACTTATTTTTCTTATATTAATGAAAACTGGCTGGTAGCTGGTAACTGTTCCTTCCATTAACAAGTGATCGCATAGCTTTTAAAGAAAATGTAGAATTAATTGTATAAACCCTAATAAAGCACTCATATTAATTAAAATAATTACTAATCCACTGAGCTGTTGTGTTTTAATATATAAAGAGTGACGGCACTTCTATCGTTCCAGTCCATGATGAAGTTTGTTAAACAAACGCCGTCTTTAGAAATAAATAATATCAAAGTAGAAGAAAGTCATATACGGAAAGTAAAACATAGCTCGCTCTTGCCTAATACTATCCGTTGTATATTATGTGGTCCTTCTAACTGTGGTAAAACTAATGTAATGCTAAATTTAATTTTGCATGAAAATGGACTAAAATTTAAACACATTTATTTATACTCCAAGACAAACTTCCAACCAAAGTATCGCTTTTTACGCCAAGTTATGAACAGAATACCAGGAGCCCAGTTTTTTATATTTAATAAAAATAATGAAGTTATTCATCCCAATAACGCTTTGATAAACTCAATAATGATATTTGATGATGTCGTTTGTGAGAATCAAACAAATATTCGAAATTATTTTGCTATGGGGAGACACAGAGAGATAGATTGTTTTTATTTGTCTCAGACCTATTCTAAAATTCCTAAACAATTGATTCGAGATAATACAAATTTATTAATAATTTTTAAACAAGATGATACAAATTTGAAACACATATACAATGAACATGTAAATACGGATATTGACTGGAATACATTTAAACAGCTTTGCTGTAGTATATGGCGAGACCAATACAATTTTTTATTGATTAATAAAGACTGTGCAATAAGTAACGGACGATATAGACAAGGTTTTGATACATTTATTTACTTTTGACAATGTTATATAAACAATTTCTCTATCAAAATATTTCACTTTAAGTTAAATACTCAAGTACAATAGATGTATAAATAACATTTACAAAATGGATACAGGTATTAAAGAACAACTTATAAAATCAGTAAATAATGTTAAAAATAAAATAAAATTAATTCAAACTAATGAAGATGCAGATAACCTAAAATTAAAAAAGGTGTTCAAACCTATTACCGATCCTTTATCGACCCTAATCAAAGTTAATAGAAGGCATAGTTGTCCTTCGCCCAATATTTTAAACAACATAGGCACAACTGATGTGAGTGGAAAAACAGACTCTTCTTTAGAATATGAAGAATTCGAAGATTTTGTAAATGCTGATTCTAATGAAGAACTACCATATTATGATTATAATGATGAAGAGAAACAACTAGCGAAAGCAAACAATGACACTTTATTATCTCTAGGGAAAGACGACGTCATAGATATCTATGAGAATATAAATGTTCCATTTGGTGTTCGTAGTGAAAACAAAAAGCTTATGATGGGGAACTCTGCCGTGCGTATATCGACCAAAAATGATGTTTTCAGTACAGATAAAATTTACGTAATAACTATTGATGATAAAAACTTCAATCTTACCCCTGGACTAAAGGAACTCTTAATACGTAATAAACCTAACCTTGAGTTGGTAACGGAACAAGATAAAAATGTATATAAAGATATGCTTGATAAGACAAGTGCACATAAACGAGACTTTAATCCTGACGGACAATTAAAAGGTGACAAAGGCGTTAAATACCGCGAGATAATTAAGCCTTTGTTTTCTCAACTAAATGATGCTAACCGATTCCATTCTAAACCGTCGACAGAAATAAAAATTGGTGGTAGCTTACCAACATTTAAAAAATACAAAAGTAACACAGATTATATCTATTGGGATGACCCAAATGAATTAATAGAAAGGCTTAAATTGTTAATAGCTTCAAAAAGTGCTGGTAATAGCAATCATGATAATGAAATTATATCTATCATTGAAGAGTTAAAAGAAGCCGAGATTATAAAAGAGTAGAAACGATTAAATAAAACATTTGCCTTATCAGTCTTCCCTAGTGTATATGAATGACACTTCAGCTTAAATAAATATATAACTACAACAAATAATAATAATAATAATTATTTAAAAAAAAAACTTATTAAATATTTACAAGGAATATGAGCAAAGCAGATATCGTGAATGAAATTCATAAAAATGCTAGAATACATTTTCCACGCAGAAATGTCATATTAAAAGATATAGATGATCTGTGGCAAGCAGATTTAATTGATATGAAATCATTATCTAAATTTAATGCGGGCTACAAATATATATTAGCGATAATTGATGGCTTTTCTAAATATGCTTGGGCAATTCCACTTAAAAAAAAGGATAAAAATACTGTATGTACCTAAAGAGTTTGAAACGTTGTTAGCAAAAGGACGTATACCAAAAAACTTGCAGACCGATATGGGTACAGAATTTTATAATGATAAATTTAAAAAAGTTACAGAAAAATATAACATAAATCATTATTCTACGTATTCTACAAAAAAGGCTTCGATCGTAGAAAGATTCATAAGAACTATAAAAACCAAACTTTTTAAAGAGTTCAGTTTGAAAGGAAATTATAAGTGGATTAATGATACACTCAAGAATAAAATCTATGAATACAATCATTCATATCATAGAACCATAGGAAAACCACCAGCAGCAGTTAACCACCATAACAAAACAAAAATACTACGAAGATACATTACTCTTTTGAATTGTAAGAAAATTGCAAAGTGCTTCAGGTCGGCGATTATGTAAGGATCAGCAAACACAAAGGATGTTTCGAAAAAGGTTTTACTCCTAACTGGTTTACTGAAATATTTAAAATTATTAAAGTGCAACATACAAATCCTACGACTTATTTATTAGAAGATGCAAAATCTAGACCTATTTTAGGAGCATTTTACTCACAGGAAATTAAAAAAACGAAGTACCCAGAAATTTATCTCGTTGAAAAAGTGTTAAAGAGGAAAGGAGACAAAGTTTATGTCAAGTGGTTAGGTCTTCCTTCAAGTGAAAACAGCTGGATCGATAAAACAAACACCTTATAGAGAAATGTCAAACTATTATTGTATTCAACGTAACAGCATTATGCAAGTATTTAATTGTGTTACTTTGTACGTTACACTCATTTGTATTTAGTTCTTTACACAATTAAGACTCGTGCATTAACAACTGTAACAAAAAAGAAAAACTTTTCATTAAAAAAAAAATGGTTAAGAAACGCCGTGTTGTTATTGATGTAAAGAAGATGCAAAACTTACCTGCAACGTGTAAAGTAAATAGTAAATCGTATTCCGGAGCGGGTTTGAAAAAAACTTTCAAAAACATTGTTGCACATACTAAAAAACATATAAGTAATCTAAAGCCTAAATGCAAAAAAATGTTAATGGAGCTAGCATACGCCGCTGCACAAGAATTAGCATCCGACGTACCAATTAAATTACCACGAGTTATACCTGTGCCAAAAACTGGGGGCTTTCTACCTTTGATACCAATATTTGCTGGGTTATCTGCTAGCGGGAGTATAGCTGGCGGTATTGCCGGGATTACTAAAGCTATCAATGATTACGAATCAGCTAAAAAAGAACTAGCAGAAGCGAAAAGACATAATATGCGAATGGAAGCTTTGTGTATTGGAAAAGGATTATACCTTAAGCCACATAAAAGGGGTTTAGGTATCTATGTTGCAAAGAAAAAAAACTAAATATTCGGCTACCCAAAAGAGCACTGACAAATATAGACATTATGAAGTACTCGAAAAATATTCCCTATTTTCGAGGAGTGTTTATGAGAGATGAATTACCAGTTAAACCATTACTTATGGAATGCGGAGTTATTAATTTAGATTCATCAAATAATTCTGGTACTCATTGGGTAGCCTATGGAAAAATAAAAGATTATGTTGAGTACTTTGACAGTTACGGTAATCTGAAACCACCGAAAGAATTTGTTAGATATGTCGGGCAAGATATTCGGTACAATTATGATAATTTACAAGGAGATCATATATATAATTGTGGACATTTGTGTCTAAAATTTTTAACTTTATTTTGGAAAAATAACAATTGTAAAATATAAATAGAGATAAAAATAAATAAATAAATAAAAAGACAACTCTTAATAACTCTCAGTATTATTTCATCAGTTGACGACGAAGTGTCTGATATTAGAAAAAACGTTGCATAGTATTTCTTTTATTCAAGCTGAAAGATCATGATTATTTTCAATAAAAACCCAGTTAACAATATTAAGACAAATACTTTACCGCCTGTATCGAAAGAAAGAAGACGTTTAGACGGAAGAAAAAATATAACTTTAAAAAATAAAAAATTTCTGCTTGCTTTGGGCCTGAAACTACACAATGCTTCAAATCGCTGATTTACCACAACATGACGATTCTATTGAAAGCTATGAGATCCATAGCTACAACCCGTACAATCCTAGCTACAAAGAGAATGATGAAATCAGAATACCAATTCATCAGCAAGATGTTTATGTGCTACCATCAGCAAGCTCGATTTATATTGAAGGTTATGCAAGTGTGACCGGCAAAGATGCGTTAGGAAAAAACATACAAAAAGATATTGAATTCATAAACAATCCAATTTCATTTTTATTTCAAAATATCAAATACGAACTTAATGGTGTTGAAATAGATCACATAAAAAATGCTGGAATAACAACTACAATGAAATCTTATATATCAATGAATGAAGCAGATAGCAAAGTTGCTGCACTGTGGGGATGGCACATAAATGGACACACCCAAAAAGATGGTCATTTTAATGTTATTATTCCGTTAAATAAAATATTAGGATTTGCGGAAGATTATAAAAAAATACTTATTAATTGTAGACATGAACTTATATTACAAAGGAGCAATTCAGCGTTAAATAGTGTTATCATGGAAAAAAACGATGATGTCAATATAGAAATACAAAAGGTTCAATGGCGTGTTCCTCATATTAGAGTTTCTGATCGCGACAAACTATCCTTACTTAAATATTTGGAAAAAGATCGTCCTATACATCTACCATTCAGAAATTGGGATTTGTATGAATATCCATTATTACCTAGAACGACTAAACATTCATGGTCTATTAAAACTGCTTCTCAGTTAGAAAAACCGAGATATATTGTATTTGGAATGCAAACTAATAGAAAATGTAACAAAATCCAAAGTTCATCAACATTTGATCACTGTAAAATAACTAACATAAAATTATTCTTAAACTCGCAATACTTCCCATACGATTCACTTAATTTGAAATTTGATGAAGGAAAATATAATATATTATATGAGATGTATGCCAATTTTCGTCAGTCATATTACGACTTGAGAGCAGACCCCTTGCTTGATTTGCGCTCATTTAAAGAAAAAGCTCCATTGTTTGTTATTGATTGTTCAAGACAAAATGATACACTGAAAACTGGCCCAGTTGATGTGCGATTAGAAATAGAGTCCTTAGAAGATATACCTAATAACACTACTGCTTACTGTCTGATCATAAACGATCGTATTTTCGAATATAAGCCTTTAAGTAATATTGTTCGAAAATTATCATGAGCGTTATTGTGGATGTACAAGGTTTTAAAAGCGAGGACAATAAATTTATACCAAAGGAAATTGCGATCGTGTCAAAAAATCACGCCTTCGTATTTATGATCAAAGCTCCATTTCCGTTTTATGATTTAACGAAGAAAGAACGTTTAAATGTAGCGTGGATTGAAAGGAATAGAGGAATATTATGGAGTGACGGCTTTGTGCCTTACTTTAATTATAAGCTCATGTTGCGTGATTTCTTCAAAAACAAACATATTTACACTAAAGGCTTCGAAAAAGTGTTATGGTTAAAAGAAATACTTGAAACTGATGATGTATATAACTTGGAAGACAAAAGTGGCCCTAATCTTGAAACCCTTCATAAAAAATATTTTAATTCACTAGATATTAAAAGTTGTATCTACCATAACCATGTATGTGCACTTAAAAATGCGTTATGTTTATATAAATGGTGTATAGAAAATAAGATCCTTTTTTAAATAAACAAAATGATGGATTCAAACAATGATAAAACCTTTCTTTTATTAATTGTCAAACAAGAATTACCTTAAGGTGCATTTTATTCACGAAATAATAGTATAGCCATGTTGAGGTCGTTTTGGTTTAGATTGAAATATATCGCCAAATAGATAACAAGTTCACTAAAACATAAATAAATGACTCTACAAATTGGGGATATAATGGAAGCAGTGATAATTAAAAGGCAGCTTTGTGGTCTCCATCACATCACTATAATCGGTGGTGACCAGTATGATGGTATTCTAATAACAAGTAACTTGAAAAGAACATTGCCACGAGTTTATTATGAGGGGTTACAGGTTACTGCTCGAGTGATAAGAATCAACAAAACCTTTGTAGACATGGTAGATAGTAGTAGTAGTAGTAGTTAATGGACGTTTGATAAAGTAAGGTTGTTTGATCAGTTGAAAACAGACCAACCTTTAACTATCAGCTGTAAAGAACGTAGCCGTTACCTGCTACCTCGTGACAGCTAAAGAAAATAGTGGATACTTTAATTTCAACGATGATGAATAAACGAATGTAAGATCAGTTCGTGAAAAGAAATACAATATTTGAAAATATACAAGAGTGATCACAGATATCAATTATTGGATATTGGGGGGGCTGGATCTTATCTGATCCAGACCCCCCAATATCCTACTACTTACGTGGAATATAATAACCGTGTCGTGTAGCGGTAAAACAATACTACCACCCTCTCCCTAGGTGTCGTAAAAGGCGACTAACGGACTAAAGACTGCCCACACATCCAACACCATAGAGCGGCGATGGCCATCCACCTGTCACGCTGAGCACATGAGCAGTCGGTAAAAAGTGGACTATGGCAGAGGACTGCTTTTGCGGTCCTCATTGCCTGGTCTCTGACTAACCCTTCGGGGATAATAGTCGTGATTATATGTATTCAAACATCAAGGATCATGATGATCATGGAATATACATCCATATTCAAAGTTAGTCAGAGACTAGGCGATGAGGACCCCAAAAGCAGTGCACCTTTACTGCACAGCTAATAAAAACTGCACATGTGCTCAGCATAATAGGTGGTGAGCCCATCGCCGCTTATGCTATTGAATATACATATAAGCAGTCTCCAGTCTGTCAGTCGCCTTTTACGACCCAACTTTCGCTACAGCGGGTGAGTTAACAAATTGGAATATCTCGAGCTTCTCCGTGTTACGGAAGACATGATGACAGCGGTTTAAACTCTAGTATATGGCTCGATCCCACATATGCTATCATTCACGTTGGAAGGACTGACCCCAGCAGGGCGTTCATAGGCTGATGATATCTCATCTTATCTTAATGGGGCCTGGCGAGGCCCCCCTCTTGCAGTAGCACGTCGACACATTGGAATCTTATGTGCAACCCCATCACTCTACTTTCTCAGTGAAAATAAATTCCATAAGCTTGGCAATGTCTTAGAGTCTTGACTAAAATGTTTGCATGTTTGTGACTCCACCATCCACCTTTCCTGTTCGCAGACAAAATCGCACTGTTCTACTTCACCTTCTACCTGGCGCTGGCAATCCTGGTGGCCATCTGCATGTGGACGTTCCTGCAGCTGCTGGACGCCCGCCAGCCCATGTGGCAGCTGGACGGCAGCATCATCGGCACAAACCCAGGGCTCGGGTTCCGCCCCACGCCGCCAGAGGTCGCCAGCAGTGTCATCTGGTACAAGGGCAATGACCCCACCAGCCACCAGTTCTGGGTCAAGGAGACTTCTGCCTTTTTAACGGGTAAGTTCAATCTAGAGGTTTGTAAACATATTTTTTTTAAGTCAGCAACGCAAAGCAACATACTGATTTTGCCGGAGCACACTGACCTTAACAATTTTATTTTTAAATGTTTGTTATTATTTAATATACACTTTAAAACCTTTGCGTTCTAATATAAAAAACATATTTAGCAACTTCCCAGTACAAACAATACAACAATCAATCCAACAAAAATCAATCCATGTCAAACGTATTGACTAAGACCGAGTGCTCCATCTTTGGCCTCATGAGTACACTAACTATCAGGTTAGATTCACGCTAAACTCAGGGTGATTTATTAATTTAAAAAAATAGGAACTGTTTTTATACAATACCTATCGGAAGGTGTAAGGACACTCTATCCGGAAGATGTATAAGGACGGCTCTATATACCCGGAAGATAATCTCAATTTCTCAGAACACAACAAGCTAATATGTTGTTATGGCACAGACTTAGATTCGTTTTTTCCTCCCCAGGCGATTAGAATAAGTCTATTCCAACTAAGTCCAATTAATACGTTCCCACACTGCTGGGAATCGAACCTAAGTCATCCGGGTCTGAATTCTGCTGTCTACTACAAGACCACAGAGGCTTAGCGGCTCCTAACTTGTTATGTGTTACAGCGAAGCGATGTAGGTTAACTGATCACGAGACGGGCCAAGGCAAAGCCATATCCGACGGAAGATGTCCACTTATTTTGTGGCGTGGGTTCGGTTCCCCGTTCGTCCTTCTTACACGATCGTAAAAATTATAATTGCAAATTTCATTGCATTCTGCACTACATAAAAGGGATCTGAAGCTTACTACAGTATAACAATAAATAATAAGAATAACTTTTCCGCAGGTTTGCTATCTTGCCAGTTAGTATACTTACTTGCCACGGGATGGGTTACCAAAATAAAAACCTCTTGAGCACCTCCGTGCCACGCAAGGCACGTAACTAAAGCCGTTGGTACCGGTTGTTATCGTGAGATGGCAGTCTATAAACACCATCCTGCATTAGGTCAGCGTGGTGGATTGTGGTACAATCTTCCCACGTATCGTTGCCCATGTGGAAAGGCCTGTGCCCAGTGGTGGGACATTTATAGACTAATATTATCTTATCTTAGTGGGGCCTACAGAGGTCTCTCTCGCAGCAGCACGTCGACCCATCGGGATCTTTTGTGCAAAAAGATGTAGGGAAACGGATGGTAGGTAAGACGGTTGCCACATTGTAGAAAGGCTAAAGGGAAGATCTTCCTCCGAGCCGGGTGGTATAGTTCGGGGACCGAAGTCCAACGGATGTTAGTTGGAGGTGCTATATATAGCGAAGATGGTGAATTCTTCGCTACCGCGATGCAGGCTTCCCCATCCCATACATTTTACCGTCGTAGTATGGAGACGTCGTCGTCATGCGGTAGGTGGCGCCGCCACAAAGATATTATATTATAAACTGATAATGATGATTCTTCTAGCGTACAAGCGAAACGAGAAGCAAGCGGGGGCCGGCCAGAACATCCACAACTGCGACTTCAAACTGCCCCCACCGGCCGGGAAGGTATGTGACGTGGACATCAGCGCGTGGGGGCCCTGCGTCGAGGACAACAGCTACGGCTACCATAAGTCCACGCCCTGCGTGTTCCTTAAGCTGAACAAGATCTTCGGGTGGAAGCCCCACTTCTACAATAGCTCGGATAGCTTGCCCACGGATATGCCTGACGACCTGAAGGAGCACATAAGGAATATGACGGCGTATGATAAGAATTACGTGAGTGGTTCTTTGCATTCGTGTTTTTTTACCTCTTCGGGTAAGCACTTAGTTTTCATCTCACCTGGAGTCCAAGTCTGCTAATTTACGAATGGCATAATTAAATCGCAATTGGATCGCATTGTAATTGTTTGACACATTTGGTATTCTCTTACTCATTTATGAATACCAAATGTGTCAAACAATTACAATGCGATCCAATTGCGATTCAATTATGCCATTCGTAAATTAGCAGACTTGGGCCCCTGATGGTAAGTGACGATAAGGGCATAGGTGGAAGAGCGCTTCACTAGGAATCCTCAACTACTGAGGAACTGGCTACCTTATCTCTTAGCTGTCGGAACACAACAATGCTATTAACATTGTTGTTATAACCCTAGTCTTTAGATAAGATGGTGGTAGCTAGCCAGGCGTACTTAAGAAGCCCTATCACCAAGCAAACCGAGAACACAAAGATATACCCCCGCTGGGAATCGAACCCGGTACCTCTGGGTCTAAGACCGGTGGCTAGCCACTAGATCTCGGAAGCGGTTTAATTCGTGTTCTAAGTTTGTTCTTAGAAAATCACTGAATCGCCTCTATCAGAACCGACACCAGGGCCACAGGCCGCTGAGATGTAAAACAGAACTAAAAGTTTTATAACTAAATGTAAGTGCTCGTTCTTTAAATGATGCTGCACCTCATTGCTTTAATTACATGAAACGATTTACGAGGTTGGATACCGAAACACTGACAGTTCAAATACAGACCTCTAGGGGCAAATGTCAGTTATCTAGTTTTGAATTCAAGACGAAAACTTTGTAAAAGGTTAACTTGCGTAAATGTAACTTGTTTTTTCTTATCCAGCTGAATATGGTGTGGGTGTCGTGCCAGGGTGAAAACCCAGCGGACCGGGAAAACATCGGGCCCATCCAGTACATGCCGTACCGCGGCTTCCCCGGGTACTACTTCCCCTACACCAACCAGGAGGGCTACCTCAGCCCGCTCGTGGCTGTTCATCTGCAAAGGCCTAAGAGTAAGTTGAAAGAGATTGCTCGCTTTGTATTGTATGTAAATTGCCACCACGGTTGCCAAATGGTGGTCGGTGGTCACAAACCTTATGAATCGAAAAATGAAGGGTCTACTTTCAAAACCCCATAAAACAAATATTGGTCAAAATTTAAATATTACCAGAAAAACAAAATAAGTACAATTAATTCCTTCCATGATACACTAATGATTTCGTAACAAATTCCAATAAAACACGTTTAAAAGCCATTATGAAAAGTGACATTTGTATTTGTATTTGTAAACACGAGTCTGTCACTATCAAACTCCACTATAATAGAATTGGCCAATAGCAGACCTTTATTACGACACGTAACAGTATGTCGCTATTTGGCGTTATTGTTGTCGTCGCGAACGATGCTTTATGCGGTTTTGTATTAAAATTAACAAAACATGAATTAGGTATCATCGTTTGTGAAAAAATTCCTTTAGTGGGTTTTGAAAGTACCTCAAATCCGAAAAACATTTGGCCCGACCTAGGAATGAACCCACGACCTTCGGATATCAGACTTTGGGTTTTTGCCAATCGGCCACTGAGGCGTTTATTTATATATTTTTAATACTAGCTACATATTAAAATGGATCCACCTTCCAGCGGGGTTGCTAATCAACATAGAATGTCGCGCGTGGGCGCATAACGTGAAATACGACAGACACGAGGGCATGGGCTCCGTGCACATCGAGATCATGATCGAGTAGACCGGAGAAGACCGCACAGCATTGCAGAAGACCAGAGTAGACCGTGTGGTGCGCGGGGGTAGTTATAGCGAGAAGTGTTTCTAGTGCAATTACTCTTCTGTAAATGTGCCAACTTAGCATTTTAGCTACTAGTTATTTTACAAAAAATAAATCTGTTGAATGTGACCTAATCATGAAGGATCAAACTTCCGAAGTTCATAGTGAGGGAAACCATAGCGAAACCTCTGTAGGCCCGACCAAAGTGCTCTGTCTGTAAATATTTTTTTGCTATTGGTATTTTTTGCGCTTTTATTTGAGTTCCTACGAGTAAAGCGTAATACGACATAGTTTGATTTGTTCTAATTCTGAATTAAAAGTCATTGAAATTAAGGCATTGCTACAATTGATTAAAAGAAAAACAGTGATCCCAAACTTTGGTCGGAGGGCTAAGCCAGTCGCCACTGTTACGATGCTGGCTATTAATTCTATGGTACTAAAAAATATGTAAAAATCATTAGGACACTTTAAACTGACCTTACTTGACTATTATTGTCTTTAAAAAATTGTTGTATTCTAACGTTGTTGGATTTTTCAAAGTGAGATTTAACTTTGTGTAAAGTGAATGTGGAGAGTGAGACTAATTTGTAATTTATTTGAAATAAAGTATTTGGTGTTTTAATTGTCCTGTTTCTTTCAGTATCTACTATGTAGTATAGGTTACAAGATGAATGGCAAAATTATATTTACTCTAGGCCCAAATAAGCAGGTGAATAATTAGAACACTGTATTATATTATAATAATGTAATGATTTAAAAAAGTTACACTAGTTCAAAGTTCGTGAAATAAACCATACAATCTTACTACGCGTTGCATAGTAGGATTAAAGTATTTTACTGCTCTAAGGCTTGCTGAATTAAGAATCTGAATTCAGAAAGGCCGGAATACCATACAATATCAGTATGCTCCACACACATGGTGATTTTTTCAGAATCTGAATTTCTTAGATCGATCTGGAAGGATGATGCTGACGAGCGTTCTGAATTCCGGGTCTGAATATTTAAGATTCTGAATTCAGAACGCGAGTATTCCCATACATTTTATATAGAGCGGCACACACATACTGGAATTCAGATTCTGAATTATTTCAGTTGACAGCCAGTGTTGCCATTTTTAGCAGGATCCTGCTTTTTTAGCATTTATAAGAGTAAATTTAAGATATTTAGTTTGTTTTCTTATTGACACCTTGCTATAAATGGTGTTTAATTTTCCTTTTTCACAACCCATGTATTTTTTTACGATGTACTTTAATTCTTAAAAATTGTAAAGGTAAATATATAGCAGTTTTAGTGCATTTTTATAAACAACGCTTAGCAGGTTTAGCAGGATTTACCATTAATTTGTATATATTTTTTTATTAATTTTAATATATTTAATATTAATAGCAAGACAAGCTTCTATTGAAACTCGTTAATGTGGTTAAACTAGATAACGGATAAAATATACATAATATAGAAAAACACCCAGACACGAAATCAATTAAGAAAAACAGTTTTCTCTAAATTGACTCGACCGGGAATTGAACCCGGGACCTCAGAGATGGCGCGACGCCGGACCCGGCGCGCTAACCAATCGACCACGGAGGTCGTCAATTGGTAGGAACAGTGAAATAAAAATGGCAACTCTGGTTGACACAGCAAGCGGTATATCGTCCCGGAGACGTTTGCATGTGCCGGGAATTACAAGACTACAGTTTTTTAAGAATGTGTGAGTCAAGGTGCCGGAATTCAGAATATTAAATTCAGATTCTGAATTCAGAAAGCCATTCCGCCTGTATGAGGCCAGCCTAAGGCTCGGACTACATGCATCCGGAATCACACGGACCCGAAAAAACACGGCCCCGGATTCATTCCGTAGCTCAAACAAATATATGAGTTTTTACTGCATCGACTACATGTGATCAGGGGCCTTCCGATCCCGATTTTCACCCGGAAGCAACCGAAACATGCTCCGGACGTCTCCGAGTAGCCGGTCCGTTATTTTTCGGCACGGGGGGCGGGGCCTATCAATATCGTATGAAGTTGTATGGAGCTGACCACACGAGAACTCGAGAAACGTCCGTTCCGGTCCGGTCCGGAGGAATCACGCGCCAGTCGATGACAGACGCTCGAAGCGGTCGGTCGCGTCGCGTGCGCAAGCAAAACTGCAAAATAGTAGTTGATTCCGAGCGCCTCATTATGGTGATAGTAGTAGTAGCACAGATTAAATAATAGTACCCTACTACTAGTACACTAGTAGTAGTAGTGTTCGTAGAATTTATCAGAAAAGAACCTTATTTTTGTATAAGACTTGTAGAATTCATATTCCGTTATGCGGTCTATGTGAAACGGATTAACCCAATATCTTTTCACTTTCTTCTGTTTCCATTTTTATTCCAATTACATTTCGACTGCGATTTTTGCGTAAAATGGGCAATTTTGGCGTTGCGGATCTCGGAAACCAAAATACATTAACAATTTTGACTTATTGAATAATGTAGAATAGCTTTTGGAATAATGCGTAGCGGCCTCGCATTTTGTAAATTTTGCTTAACGTATGCTGCCCGGAGGTGCTTTCTATATTTTGCAACTTTAAAAATGGATCTTATCCATCCAGACAACATAGTCCTGGTGGCAGTCTTAACTATTCCTGTTACTGAAATAAACAGTTGGTCTATGTTTACTTCTGATCTTCTCCTTTGAGAAGCCTGTATTAATAATTGTATAAGACGCACCGGACAAATACTAGGGTCCGGGTGATTTAACAAATGCCAACCAGACTGTTGATTGTAGCTGAGTCTGTTTTAGACCCATGTTCCGGCCATAATATTATTTCCTTATCTTTTTGTAATAATTTGTCCTTTTTAATTAAAATGTTTACTAGAAAAAAACACACGCACACACACTTCACAGTGACGTAATACCGCTGGCTTGCAGCACTACTAGAAAAAATCATAAAATTTAACCGCCTGTGTGGTCTAGTGGCTAAGCTACCTGTTTCAGACCTAGAGGTCCCGGGTTCGATTCCCAGCGGGGGGTACATCTTTGTGTGCTTGGTTTGGTTGGTGGTAGGGCTGTTAAGTCCGCCTGGCTAGCTACCACCATCTTATCTAAGTCTGTCGCCATAACAACGATGTTTATAGCATTGTTGTGTTTCGGCAGTTTGAGATAAGATAGCCAGTTCCTGAGTGAGGATTCCAGGTGAAGCGCGCTTCCACCTTCGGCCTTATCGTCACTTACCATAAGGTGAGATGAAGACCAAGCGCTTACCCGATAAAAAAATAATAATTCAAGAGTCTTCTGGGGTTTCCGAGAGGTAGCTTAGCGGTTAGAGCAGTGGACCGGCAATCCAAAGGTCACGGGTTCGAATCCCGTTCGAGCTTTCCAGAGACTGGTTGTTTTTTTTCTAGTAAACATTTTATTCTACAACTATATAGCATTGTGAATGCAAAATTTCAATAATAAAGATTTTTAATTAAACCTAAAATTGCAGAGAAAGATTTTCATAAAATGCGGGAAGGCACTTTTTTGAGCTCCTAGATTGAACTAAGTACTGTTCTAAACAAATGAAATAAAAAAAATAGAATGTTATCACTTATATAGTCTTAAAGTGCGTAGCGGTCTCGGAATTTTTAGATATTATTGATTTTATATAGAAAAAAAATCTTATTCGAAACCAAAAAACTTCGAAAATTGCTTTAAGGTAACCGTGAATTTCTTCTATCTACGATAATATTATTGAGCAAAATTTATACCAGAATAATCGTTACTTACTTCATAATGAATAAATATTTTATAATTAATTAATTATCCTATTTCGATAAAAACGAGAAATACAACTGTAAAATTACTTCAAAATGCGACGCGCCGGCCGTCCGAACTCAGCTTATCCTCGCAAAAGGACATTTGTAATTTTAAGCATGAATTTATTATCCTATTTCGATAATAACGATAAATACAACTGCTAAATTACAACAAAATGCGAAAATGGGCATTTTACGCAAAAATCACAGTCGAGATGTAAGTAATAGGCCTCTTAACGGCTACAGCTAAGCATACAATTTCAACTAAAGTTAAACTTTCCATTGTCGGCTGGACGACTATCCAGCGCAAGTGCTAGAGACCGACTGAGTAAATTTCTCTCCGGATTCAAAACGGATTGGTTTTTTCCCGGATTCAAAACTGATTCCGTATGCATGTAGTCCGAGCCTTAGGCTCGGACTACATGCATACGGAATCAGTCCGGCCCGGGAAAAAACCAAATTCGGCAAGTAATCGACTACACGCGCTCCGTTTTGAATCCGGAGAGAAATTTACTCAGTTGGTCTCTAGCACTTGCGCTGGATAGTCGTCCAGCCGACAATGGAAATTTTTAAATCCTTACCTAATTACTTACCTTATTATTTAATGTGTATCCTTTAAACTTATCTAAATAATAATACCGTAATCCTTTATACTTACCAACCGTGTCTAGCAGCTATCAAGGCTTTAGCTTAGAGAATCGTAACTTTAGTTGAAATTGTATGCTTAGCTGTAGCCGTTAAGAGGCCTATTACTTACATCTCGACTGTGATTTTTGCGTAAAATGACCATTTTCGCATTTTGTTGTAATTTAGCAGTTGTATTTATCGTTATTATCGAAATAGGATAATAAATTCATGCTTAATATTACAAATGTCCTTTTGCGAGGATAAGCTGAGTTCGGACGGCCGGCGCGTCGCATTTTGAAGTAATTTTACAGTTGTATTTATCGTTTTTATCGAAATAGGATAATTAATTAATTATAAAATATTTATTCATTATGAAGTAACGATTATTCTGGTATAAATATTGCTCAATAATATTATCGTAGATAGAAGAAATTCACGGTTACCTTAAAGCAATTTTCGAAGTTTTTTGGTTTCGAATAAGATTTTTTTTTCTGTATAAAATCAATGATATCTAAAAATTCCGAGGCCGCTACGCACTTTAAGACTATATAAGTGATAACATTCTATTTTTTTTATTTCATTTGTTTAGAACAGTACTTAGTTCAATCTAGGAGCTCAAAAAAGTGCCTTCCCGCATTTTATGAAAATCTTTCTCTGCAATTTTGGGTTTAATTAAAAATCTTTATTATTGAAATTTTGCATTCACAATGCTATATAGTTGTAGAATAAAATGTTTACTAGAAAAAAAACAACCAGTCTCTGGAAAGCTCGAACGGGATTCGAACCCGTGACCTTTGGATTGCCGGTCCACTGCTTTAACCGCTAAGCTACCTCTCGGAAACCCCAGAAGACTCTTGAATATTTTTTTTTATCGGGTAAGCGCTTGGTCTTCATCTCACCTTATGGTAAGTGACGATAAGGCCGAGGTGGAAGTGCGCTTCACCTGGAATCCTCACTGAGGAACTGGCTATCTTATCTCAAACTGCCGAAACACAACAATGCTATAAACATCGTTGTTATGGCGACAGACTTAGATAAGATGGTGGTAGCTAGCCAGGCGGACTTAACAGCCCTACCACCAACCAAACTGAGCACACAAAGATGTACCCCCCACTGGGAATCGAACCCGGGACCTCTAAGGTCTGAAACAGGTAGCTTAGCCACTAGACCACACAGGCGGTTAAATTTTATGATTTTTTCTAGTAGTGCTGCAAGTCAGCGGTATTACGTCACTGTGAAGTGTGTGTGCGTGTTTTTTTCTAGTAAACATTTTAATTAAAAATACCAATTATTACAAAAAGATAAGTAAATAATATTATGGCCGGAACATGGGTATAAAACAGACTCAGCTACAATCAACAGTCTGGTTGGCATTTGTTAAGTCACCCGGACCCTAGTATTTGTCCGGTGCGTCTTATACAATTATTAATACAGGCTTCTCAAAGGAGAAGATCAGAAGTAAACATAGACCAACTGTTTATTTCAGTAACAGGAATAGTTAAGACTGCCACCAGGACTATGTTGTCTGTATGGATAAGATCCATTTTTAAAGTTGCAAATATAGAAGCACCTCCGGGCAGTATACGTTAAGCAAAATTTACAAAAAGCGAGGCCGCTACGCATTATTCCAAAAGCTATTCTACATTATTCAATAAGTCAAAATTGTTAATGTATTTTGGTTTCCGAGATCCGCAACGCCAAAATTGGCCATTTTACGCAAAAATCGCAGTCGAAATGTAATTGGAAACAGAAGAAAGTGAAAAGATATTGGGTTAATCCTTTTCACATAGACCGCATAACGGAATATGAATTCTACAAGTCTTATACAAAAATAAGGTTATTTTCTGATAAATTCTACGAACACTACTACTACTAGTAGTAGTAGTAGTGTACTACTAGTAGTAGTAGTAGTGTACTAGTAGTAGGGTACTATTATTTATTCTGTGCTACTACTACTATCACCATAATGAGGCGCTCGGAATCAACTACTATTTTGCAGTTTTGCTTGCGCACGCGACGCGACCGACCGCTTTGAGCGTCTGTCATCGACTGGCGCGTGATTCCTCCGGACCGGACCGGAACGGACGTTTCTCGAGTTCACGTGTGGTCAGCTCCATACAACTTCATACGATATTGATAGGCCCCGCCCCCCGTGCCGAAAAATAACGGACCGGCTACTCGGAGACGTCCGGAGCATGTTTCGGTTGCTTCCGGGTGAAAATCGGGATCGGAAGGCCCCTGATCACATGTAGTCGATGCAGTAAAAATTCATATATTTGTTTGAGCTACGGAATGAATCCGGGGCCGTGTTTTTTCGGGTCCGTGTGATTCCGGATGCATGTAAGGTGGCTGAATAATATTATGAAAGTCTCAACACAAATCATATCATAAAGCACAATTAAATAGGACACGATTTTTGACCTTCCGTCATAAAAATAACATCGTGCAAGCTTTTCTGAGAAATACCTTATAAGCAATAAAACCGTAAGTAAAAACAATACCTAAGTACTTTAAACTAATTTTAAAGCTATTTGTTTTTGGTTTATGCTTCGTTCGTCCCACCATAGACAAATATCGTCCTTGGTCCCACTGAGATTCGTCCCACATAAAAAATCCTGGTTCGTCCCAAACAATATGCTACTGCTTATACTCTCCCAAAATATTATTTTAATTAAGTATTTTATTCTCTCTTTGTCCTATTTTATATTCCTTTTACGGCCCATATTTTTTTATGTACCTAACTTACTTTAAATTATTGTACGTACAATCAACATTTTTTTTTGACTTTACTTTTATTTATCTATTTGTAATTTGGGACGAAGCACAACTTTAATAGTGCTATGGGACAAACTAAGAATTTTTTGGAATGTGGAACGTAACTTCAGGCCGAAAAAAGCATAAATCTTGTTTGGTTTATGCTTCGTTCGTCCCACAGAGATTTATGTGTGATCGAAGCAATTTGTCTAAACATAATATTAATATTTCGAAACTAGCAGAAAGGTAATTTTGTGATCGTTTACTTGGCCATACGATAGATAGCGCTGTACTTACCGTTCTGAATCGCGCTATTGATAACACTTCGCGGAGTAACTGCTTAAGTACCATACCTCCGAATATTTCTCTTTCCTGTTAACCTTTGTTTTGTACATTTTTAGAGTGACTCTGTTCTATAAGAGCTCGAGTCCTTTGGTAATTAATACACATAGATATTAAACACCAGCAGACCCGACAGATGTCGCCCTGTCCAAACCAAAGGGTTGAAGTAAAAATCTGTGGAACTAGGTCATTCGAAAAGCTCATGCTAGTCTCAAATCTTTGTGTGAAAAAAGTCATATGACACAATCGGTCGGCCGGGCACCAAATCAAGCTATCAACTACACTACCAATAGCACAGAATAACTAATAGTACTACCGTCCATAGTTCACTTTTCACCAAATAGCGACTGCACATGTGCTCAGCGTGACAGATGGTGAGCCCATCGCCGCTCTAAGCTGTTGGATGTATGTGCAATATTTAGTCCGTTAGTCGCCTTTTACGACACCCAAGGGAAGAAAGGGGTGGTAGTATTCCACCGCTAAGCGACGCGGTAGTAATATGTATGTACTTAGTAATATGTAGTTTAGTGATATCAAGGACGATATATAATATTTGTCTATGGTAATATTATGTATGTAGCTGTATAAACTGAATATTCCTATATTTTTGTTAAGATGGAAGACCGAATAACTGCATTACCGCATTACTTCTGTTCATACATGTTTGAGTGGGCGACGCACAGCAGGAAGCAAGTAAGGTAAGATGGGCAATGGCGGTCACATCAAAATCTAATACTTCCAAACATATTAAACAAACGATACCTACCGATATCGCCATCTAGTATATACCTGAGTAAACTAATTTACGAAACACCGCCATGTTTCTTTGTGAGGTGTGAGCTTGACAGCTGGTTTAAATTTCGGACACGCTTGGTTAAAAAAAAATTAAAATTTCTGCTAAAGGTAAGTTTAAAGCATTGAGGTACATTAAATAGAGTAGACGTCCCATACAAAGATTGTGCTACGCTAGATGACAGCGGGCATCACGTGATACGTTGGGGAGGGGCCTTGGTTGTTATAGAATAACTCCGAGCGCGCAGATGCGACATACAATTAGTACAGTTTTATCGTGTATTATGAGAATATTGTTAAAAATATAAAAATCAATGGGAAGTTACTTTTTATGTTTTATTGAATGTTGTTAATTGTAATATTTTAAAATAAGTAAAATAATGCTAAAAATGTATAAGTAAATAATAATAGGCTTGTGTCCACTAAGAATAAATCGGGTGGATTGGCGTTTCTAATAATCAATTATGATTTATAGAAACAAATTATCTAAAATATTAATTATAAAAAATAGAGATTATTAATATTTTTAAAGAAAAAAATCGACAAATACACATTCAGTCATAAATATGACATTAAACGGAAATCAGAAGCCGTGACATCACACCGTGTCAAATGTCATTTATTGTAGTGATATTTCTATAGAACAAGCCTCGAACGAAACGGATGCTTGGTACGGCGTGACGTCATTTACTCAACATGGCAGTCTTAAGCGTTTTTGCGGTAAATTGAAATCGGAATATAAAAACGCAAAATAAATATTATAAATGATCGATTTTTTGAAAAATTATGTATTTTTTAGGATAAAATAGGTAAACAGGTATCGTTTTAATATGATTTTGAAATTTAGTCCACTAGCCTATTTATAAAATCTTTTTCTTTTTTAATCAATCAGATGTCAATAATATATTAATAAGATATGAGGTCTTCCTGCTTCATCTGACATTACTTATTATACGAACTTATGTAGGTACAAATTTTATAAATTTTTCCCTATCTTTACGGCCCAGGCGTAAAGATTGAATAAACAAAATGTAACAAATTATCCCAAACAAAATTCAATAACTATTTTTCGTCTTGTAATAACCACAGTCAGTTATTTTCTAAGTATGTGTAAAATTATTACTTTCCGCAGTAAAAGAAACGTCAACTAATTCTACCTACACTTGTTACATACATAATGTCACATCTTAACTTTTTTACTCTATGACAAATGACGCAACATGGCGTCTCCGCTAAATATTTTGCTTGAATTAAATTTTAAAATGATTTGCTCGTTACTCACCGACGGAAAGTTATTCCTTTGCACTTCGCTGTATTACTAGAGTTATTAGTGCAATATCGCAACACACACGAGGGCATATTTAATGAGTTTTCACCGTTTTTTTCGTTTTAAAACAAACAAGTTTAGACGCTCAAGAGATAGCAAGCAACTGAGTGAAGTGCGGCCGGCTGGCCGCACTTGAACGGAACACAGTAGTGATGAGCGGTGTCTTCTCTATACGTAGTAATAATAGCTCAATGGTTTAAAGTGATTAAACCATTCAATATATTTGTACAAGTCATTTATTACAGTCATTTTAGTGTAACTATAATGTAAATAGCATAGATTTTATGTCTATTAATAATAATAGTAATGACTAGTAATACTAATATAGTTGACCGCCATTACCCTCAGGTTGCGTGTAATGGCGGTCACCGAAAGATTTTAAAACAATATCAAACAATTAGAAAAGCTTAATATATTGAAAGTATGTATCTTAGACAACTTAAGTCCACTAAATAAGCTAAGTAAAAAGTCTCTTATTTTTACCGTAAGTCCTTCAAGTACGAAGATATTTCGTTTACTGCTTAAGTGTAAGTCCTCCCTCCCCCTTGGTGATACGTGGTGAGGATTAAGACTACCCCTCCCCCCCCCCCACCACCCAAAATCACGTGTATATTTTAGTACCTACAAAGAATCTAATTTTTTTTAGAATATTCTATTTTAGAACAGGTATATAAAGTATAGTCTAATTTTATTCTAGACAACTAAGGACCGCATGATAAAAATATCTGGACAGAAAGGATGCAGATTGTTTTTTTATTCAACGGCGATGGCGCGGCGTGTCAACGTCACACTCACACTACACTACACGGGCCGCTTTCGGTTTAGAAATCTCGCGTTTGACGAAAAAATAAATACACGTGATATCTTACTACACCCCCCATCCCCCCTTGTGATATTTCGTGATTTTTGCCGAACCCCCTCCCCCCCTTTCGAGACTCACGTGATTAATGTGTGCTTATACGTGCTTATCTGTCGTAATATGGTATCTAGGTTGTGGTAAGCATAAGCGTATTCTGCTTCGTTGATGATACCCTAGGCAGGGTAGTAGCTATAGGGAGATAAAGATAAAATATTCTTTATTGTACACCAAATTAACAACAAAAGGACCAACACAAAGTAACATACAATTGGCGGCCTTATCGCTAAAAAGCAAGGAGGATAGGGAGGTAGCGCGATTCGCCGAAATAGGAACATCGTTTGGTAATCTGGTTAATGGGTTTGGCAAGTAACATTACAGGCACTTTCACGGTATTCAGGGTAAGCCGCCTGAGGGAATCAGCTTGGATGAAGTGGCAATTGATCTGAAACCACGCATTATTATTGGGCTTATATTGGATATTCGATGGTCGTTTATGCAGTAAAATTGTCTTCAACGTTGGTGGAAATTGCTTCTGCGCTCGATAGAGATTGTATGCAAACGACAAAAAAATAGCGTCTACCTGGAGAAACTACTATACAAAAAATGAATTTGTAATTTAAAATATTGTTTATTTTAGTATGGTATGAAGCATACCTTGGACATTTACATAATGATACCTAATATTATTATAAGTACATAAAAATAATCGCAAACCAACAAAAAATAATCGCTCTGGTGTGTCCTGACTCCAGTTTTGTTAAAGTTATGTTTCATAACTTTTTTCTATAACCCATACTTTACTAGAAAAATGTTATTAAACTTAGCAAACAATGCTGTTTTGATAAATTAAATTAATTTTAAATAAAATTTAAATAAAATTAAAGACGTGTCCGACGTTTTTTGTTGATTACTCTGGAGTGGCATAAAATCGTTTGCCCACCTGTAGTTTATGCGTGTAATGATCCGCCCTCCCATCCGATACTTGCTCTTAGTTTAAGCTGTGGGGGACTGTTGTGTACTGCGTTCCCGCGTTTTCGATGTAAGGTAAACCCCAGCTGATTACTCTGGTTTTGGTTTTCAAAATTATTGATTGCTATGGCACATTTTATTTAATTCTGAATAAATTGGCATGTAAATTGGTTGGCCTAATAAATACAAACAGTATTGGAAATGTTAAAATAATATAATACTATGGAATTTCTAATGTCGTCACTTATCTCGGAATTGATGAAAAAGTTACTTTTTTTTACTGCTATGGCATTGATCGCTCGCTGGACATAGTGGCCATAATGATCAATTATTTCATTTACAGTCAGCTATTTTGGATAAAGACATGTTGATACCGCCTAATTTAAAAGAGTAGAGATACTAATTAGAGGCACAATAACGCTCACTAAGCTGTGTGGAGTGCAAATAACCATGATGTAGTAGCAATGTAGAGTCGACGACTCAGCTGTCATAGAAGGCTGTTGCAGGGAAGTATCTGTGGAATGTCTGCATGGTAAACATAATAGGCTTTTATAATATTAGCACCCAATCCACTCAAGGTACACAAATCTCCAAAAGAACAACATCGGCCAAAAAACAGTAACCCCTAAGCTCATCAAGCGTTCTAACAATAAAAAGGCAAGGACGTTCAAAACAGTCCAATATCAGTAGTTCAGTTTCAAACGATATCTACCTAATGTTAAATTCATCAATCCTTTAGCTCTTAAGCGTTCTAACAAAAAAGGCAAGGACGGTTCAATAGGTATCATTAATGTTTTTATTTATTTTAACGTTTTTTTAAATTAACGCTTAAATATACTTAAGAAAAAATTTTAAACACTGAAAAAAGGAAGATGCGGAAGGTGGTTCGATTCCCGCCTGAGGTTGTCGTCTTTTTTCAGTGTTTAACACGTTCAGCGCCACGTGGTGAGAGTTTCACTAGGGTGTATAATGACACATGGCGCTGAACGGGTTAAAAGGTTTACTTAACTCCAATATCAGTTGTTCAGTTTCAAACGTTAATGTTAAATTCATCAATCCTTTAAAAAAAAACGACAGCATGAAAGCCATGTACCCAATGATGACGAAGCACAAAATCATTATTAACGAAAGTATAATGTGTGAGTAAAATTATATGTTAATGTAAAAAATTATATGTTAATGTTAATGTAAAAATAAGTCGCTGGTGAACTACCAAAGCGTTTTAGTTTTGTTTTAACGGATAGTTATATACACAAAAATATAATTGTTACTAAATAAGTAGTATAATCTACATTTGTAGAAGATTTGATAATGGTTTTTTTGGAAAAAGTTACTCGGCATGGAACACTCAAAATCAAAATCATAGGCAGAAACGCTCTAGGATCATAGCGGAGGTAGAAAAAAACAGGCCCGAACAATAATCGTAGCCCTGACCGGGTACTATGCCACAAAACAAATGCTCCATAGAAAGTAACTAGCAAGAGAGCTTATGCAGAGCATGTGGAGAGAAAAAACTACACAAAACTGTGTGAATGTGACTCTTTTGCTAGTGTACGGGATCCGTACATGAACTGATAGAAATAATAGGATAAAGTTTGTTGAACACCGATTTATTGATATATATATATTTAAACTTTAAATGCTATTAATATGATGCTAAGTTAATGATCAATGAGTACACGAAGTGATTGCTTAATGTGAACTAAATATAAAATTATTACAAAATATTCGCTGCGGGCGTAAATTGCTGACCGCGCGGTATGTACGGTCATTGCACCGTACATGTTCCCGGGGGACAAAAGAAAAGGAATAAAATTCAAAATTATGATTAAAAATTGTTGATGAGAAAATGATATATGAGACAAGGTGATTCACTGGGTCCTTAATTTCTAATATTTGATAAACTTAAGGTCCTTTATTTGCTTCTCTAATCTATCTGTTCGCACACTGTAAACCTTGTCTTTTTAACGAAGGGGGAAGAGGCTTTGTCTTTTTTATGATTGCACTCACTTTCACTTTCACTAACACTTTTCACTTTACACTCACACTGCTTACTAACCGTTGTGCTGGCGGAGGCGGCGCGTGCCTGGGGCGCCTGGGGCGGAGTCCCCGGCGCCGCGGCCGCCTCATTGGAACCCGCGTCGTCGCTGTTGCTGCTTTGAGGCACAGCGCGTCCTCGCCACAGCCAGACAACCAAGCCGCCCAGAATTATCACAATGCCTACCATTATGTATATTGCTGTATAATGATGGACATCATGATACGATATGGTATCCAATTGTTCTTGATTGTCTTGTAGAGCACGTATTTTGTTGTGTATTTCTTTCATACTTTCCTGTGTTTCTAATATCGCAGACTGACTTTCTTCGATTTGCTCCGGCAGCGAAAAGTTCATTAGGTGATTAATCGGTGGTATATAGTAGGGACTGTCCAATTGCGATACAATTTTCATATCACTACTCATTTCCTTATGTGAGTAGATAGTGAAATTCTTTGTTTTTATCATACAACCTTGACCGAGCCTTATAATGCCGGCGCGCGACAACTGTTGAGCGGTAACTTGATCCTCGCATAGTATCCGCACTTGACACCCATCGCAACAAAAATAAATAAATGTATTAAGGCTGCTCATTTTAATCCATTCATTACTGCAGTGCTTTATCTTTGTTTCACATTGATGTGTGTCATAGTTTAATACACAAAGGTCATTGTCATTTGTAAGGTGGTTGATTCGATTTTGTACGCGACAAAGAGATATTTCCGCCTTGTGCAAACAATCTCTCAACTCTGTTTCGCTCATTGTGATATAAACGTCTTTTTTAAGATTAATGCCAACGTATAATGATATTGGCACTATACTGATTTTACTGTTTTTTGATTGCTGAGGAATAGGTATTAAATTATAAATCTCAAAAAAATCGTGGCTTACCAGGGGTACCGTTATTTCGAAAAGACAATACTGTTCTGTCGTTCTTGTTTTGATTGATATCAACTGATAAAGATTTCTAATATCGGTTTGTATGTCATCAGTTGGTAGTGCTAAGTCTTTTGGCAATTGACTAGCAATCTTGCTTAATTCGCGTTTCAGCTGTTCGGGTGATAGTAAGTGGGGGTTAAACCGGCCGTGATAAATGTCAATTATGGTGTCTGATAACACGTTTTGTATATTTCTTAGGTTTTGCAGCATATTATTGGCGGTGACTGTTGTCAATGTAAACGTACTTATATCGACTTGATATTGTATTTCATGCTTCATGTAATTAGTAGCGCTGTCCAAGTTCATGAGGTGTTGATTAATGGTCTTGTGTTGTTTGTCAATCAAACTTTCAGTTCTTTTTAGAACATCGTATTCTGATGCAATGATGGAAGTTTGATTTTTCCACAAAGATGCCATGTGTTTTTGATTTACTTTGATAAGTTCGATATCCTTTTGATATTGCTCTGCGAATCTTTGATCTAATACGCCGAACAGGCTGTTGGCGACGTATCCAACTCCGTCTATCAGGCCGCGCCGCTGTCGCGTGCGCGAGTGTTGACTCAGCAGCATCTGATTATAATATTGCAGTTCATTAAACCCGTGACGTAACTGTAATACGAGCATATCGCATCGTGCACCTTTGTTTATTTTAATACACTGATCGTCTAAAACTTTAATATACTTGTTTAGAGCGATAATGCCTTGTTGATAAGGTTCCATGTCGTAATACGCTAATATTTTCCAATCGTCTCTGATTAGTCTCATGTCGGAAACTTTGTCGAAGTACATCATCTGTTTGTCTTTAATTTCGGAAATATTATATGTGCATGCTATGTTTGGAATCATTGACATAAAATATAATAATACCATTACGACGGTGTTGATTGAAAAACGTCGTTTAGGTCTAGAATTAGAATTTTGTTGTTTTTGTTTTGTTAACGTTTGCTCAGTTTGCTCGGTGCTGTCTGTTGGTAAAATTGATAACTTAGTAATAGGTCGCTTTATGCAACCATTTTTGGTTTTAAGTGTTACTACTCTGACGTAACCATCGGCTCCTGGATGTAATTCGATGACCCGGCCCATTAACCATTTGCCTGCTGGTAGGTTATCGTCATGAATAAGTACAATTTGGTCGATTTTAATATTGTCTTGAGTCTTTTTCCACTTGCTGCGGGCTGTTAGTTGATCTAAATATTCTTTACGCCATCTTTTCCAGGTATCTTGGAATATTTTTTGCGTTAGATTCCATCTAGTTCGAAGATCTCTTTCTGTCTCTATGATGGTAAGTGCTGATCCCCCAGTCAGGAAATGTGCTGGTGTCAGGTAGTCTAAGTCGTCTGGATCTTCTGACATTGGACCCAGAGGGCGTGAGTTTAGACATGCCTCTACTTGTGCTAATAATGTGGAGTACTCTTCGAACGTCAGATGTTGATCGCCGATGACCCTTTTAAGGTGGTACTTAAGACTCTTGACCGCTGCCTCCCAGAGCCCTCCTGCTGACGGCCAAGAGGGAGCGTTGAAATGCCACTGAATTTCCATCTCAGTAACTTCCTTCATTACCTCGACATTATTGATTTGCTGTTCGAATTCTTTTTGAATGATGTTGTTGGCTCCTACAAAGTTGGTCCCGTTATCACTGTAGACGTGACCGGGGGTCCCTCTGCGGGCTGCCATTCTACGCAGGGCTGCTATAAACGACGACGTCGTGAGATCCGAAACGAGCTCTAAGTGGACGGCTTTTGTTGCCATGCACACGAAGACTGCTATGTATCCCTTCGTAGTCTTAATTCCCCTGCCCTTGTTGGCTTTCACTGAAACGTACCCTGTGTAGTCCACTCCCGCATGATAAAACGCTCTGGGCGATGGGTTGCACCTTGCTTTCGGCAAATCTCCCATGAGCTGCTGTAGTTTTAAGGGGTCGTGTTTTCGGCACGTTACACACTTACGTAATTGCTTTTTGACAGTTCGCATTCCACCAAGGATCCAGTATTTCTGTCTTATAAATGCCAGACATAATCGAGCTCCCCCATGAAATGTCATCTCATGTGCGTAATCAATGACTAACTCTGCTAATCTGCCATTTGAAATAATGATAGGGTTTTTTCTTTCTTCATTTATACGGGCGTGCCTTAATCTGCCACCCACTCGCAAGAGACCTTGATTGTCTAAAAAGGGATGAAGGTTTAGTAACTTGCTTTTACTATGCATGCTTTTCCCTTCTCTGATACTAACTATTTCAACAGGAAATTCCATTTGCTGATGATGTTTCATGATTGTTATAGTAGCTTGCCTTATTTCTGTTATTGTTAAATATTTAATTCTATCAACTTGCTTTACTGTGATAACACGCCGCAGCCACGCAACTACACGTATAATAAATAAAAAATTGCTTGATCTTGTAATCAGCGAAGTAATGACGTCATAATTTTCTTGATTTGTTATGACATTAACTTGCTTAGTAGATTTTCTCACTTCTTGATCAGTGTCATATTTAGGCTGCTCGATGTCTAGATTTAATTTCTCATTCTGAAGCCAGCTCGGTCCTTGCCACCAAAGAGAGTGATCTCGGAGCTGCGTTGCTGACAATCCCCTGCTAGCACAGTCTGCGGGGTTTTCACTAGACCTAACATACCGCCATGCTTTTGTCGGTATGACTTCTCGGATTTGATTAACTCGGTTTTCTACGAATGGCTTCCACCGGCCTTGTTCACCGTTCAACCACCCGAGCACCACCATTGAGTCAATCCAGCAGCACATTTTTATATAATATTTATCTAAGCAGGTAATAACCTTATTCATTAATTTTGATAACAGATGTGCGCCCATTAATTCTAATTTAGGCATAGAAATAGTTTTATTGATTGGAACTAATCTAACTTTACCCGCTACAATAGTAATTTTGCAATCTATTTTTGTACTGATTTTGCAATAGATGACGCACGCGTAGGCTTTAGTCGATGCGTCACAAAATCCGTGCAACTCGATAGTTTGATTTTCATGCATTATACCTAACCATCTTGGTATTTGAATTTGTTGTATGTGATCTATATCTGCTATGCTTTTAATCCATTTAGCTTTAATGTTTTCAGGTAATTTGTCATCCCATTGTAAGTTAATTTGCCAAACTGACTGAAATAATGATTTTAGGCTTGTTGTAAGGGGCGAGAGCCACCCCAACGGGTCAAATAATTTAGATAGATCCGATAACATGGATCTTTTTGTCGGATCTGTAACATTAGGTTTCAATTTTGCTTCAATTAAAAAAACATCTTGTTTGCTGTTCCACCGTAACCCTAATGTCTTTGTTGACTCTGCTCGCCTAAAATTGTAGCCATCTTGCTCGGGCTCTTCTGTACCTATTTGCTCTAGTAATTCTGTCGAATTTGATGCCCACTTGCGTAGGTGAAAGCCTCCCGATCTTAGTATATCTGAGAGTTCCTTTTGTACTTGTTTTGCTGATGCAACTGAATTTGATCCGTGAAGGACGTCGTCCATGTACAGGGACTCCTTTAAAGCCTTGATCGCTTCACTCCCTGGATACTGGTCTTCTTCATCATTGGCTAGTTGTTGTAGCGTCATCATAGCTAAAAAAGGCGCTGCTTTAGTCCCGTAAGTGACCGTTGTTAGCTGATATTCTCTCAAAACTTCAGTTGGGAAGTCTCTCCACACTATCTTCTGAAGCTTTTGATCATCTTCATGGATCCAGATTTGTCTGTACATTTTTGCAATATCAGCAGTAAAAGCGATCTGATATTGACGCCATTTCAATATTAAGGATTGAAGGTCTTTCTGCAAATTTGGACCCCGTGCCATAACATCATTCAAACTTGATCCATTTGTAGATTTAGAAGACGCATTAAAAACAACACGTAATTTGGTTGTTTCCGAATCTGCTCGTAATACACAATGGTGCGGCAAATAATAATCGGGCTTCGTGTTACATGATACTCGTCTCATATGACCGAGGCTTAGGTACTCGTTAATAAACAACTTATAATCGACTGCTAAATTGTTATCTCTTTTAAATTTACGCTCTAACTGATAAAATTGTGCTGCCGCTATTGATTTCGAAGATCCTAATTGTTTCTCATAATCTTGAGCGAGAGGTAGACGTACTTGATACCGTCCATCTGGCTTGCGAACCGTTGTTTCTTCGAAATAAGTTATACAATTTTTATCTTCTGTTGACAAAGATTTATCTTCTGTAATATCCTCGATCTCCCAGAATTGTTGAATATCGTCCATGCTATTTATGATAACGTTGCATTGCCGGTTAGTTGACTTGACTTTCATACTATTTCCACAGATTATCCACCCGAGTTCCGTACGTTGCGCAACAGGCATAGATGTACAACGGCCCTTGCAGACTCCGTCTAAGATAAGTTCTGGGAAAATGTCTGATCCTAGTATGATATCTATGGGGCGACTGATGTTGAAGTCGCTATCGGCTAATTCTAAACCTTCCAGATGCGGCCAATTCTGCTTAGACATCGATCTACTTGGGAGATTTTTAACTATTTTGTTCATGATACAAGCCTTTACGTTAAATTTAAAATTGTTATATACAGACGCACAAGTCAATTGTATGATTCCCTTGCACATACTCTCTTTCTGTCCGACACCTGATACGATATCCTTACATCTTGCCCTAGGAAGCTGCAGGCGTTGCGCCGCTTTTTCCGTTATCAATGACATCTGAGAACATTGATCTAACAAAGCGCGCATTTTATAATAAGTGCCGTCTCGCGCCTGCACATTGATAATTGCTGTAGTGATAAGAATTTCCTTGTCATTCTGTGAAACATACGCACTACCTGATGATGGTCCAGGGTTCGATTTGCTAGTATTGATGTTGGGTGTCGATGAACTTCTAAAAGCTTCATGCATAATTGTGTTATGCGGGCCATTGCACTCGCGGCACGTTTTGCTAGAAATGCAATTATTTCCTTTATGATCGTATAAGCAATTTTTACATAAATTGTATTTTGTAATTGCTTTTCTTTTCGCATCAGCTGACATACTTAAAAACTGCTGACAATAATAAATGCCATGTTCTTCGGTGCAAATTGGACACGATTTACTGTACTTTTGATTGTTAATTTTAGTGTAAATCGGCTTGACCGTTTTTGATACAACTTTGTTGGCAGAGAACGATTTATAGTTGGAAAATTTAATTGATTTTTGAGCTCCTGTCGGCTGAGAATTGCTTGATTTAAATAAATTTTCCTGTTTTCTACGTGTTGCTGATGACTCCATGGTCGTAAATTTTATTTCCAGGAATTCGAGAAATTCTTTCAAAGTTGGTAATTCGCGTGGTTGTTTTAGCGACTCTAGGTAATCATTATAAGTGTCCGAGTCTAATTTTAGCGACATAATCTGCACCAACAACGGGCCCCAGGTGCTTACGTCAACACCCAGGTTCTTGATAGAATTAAGGCATTCGTTAGTGGTATCATGAATACGTTTGATCTGTATGACATTAGGATGCTGCATCATAGGTAAATTTAAGAGAATGTTAACGTGCGACGTAAAGATAAGACGTATATTATGATATCGGTTGTTCAATAATTCCCAGCAAACTTGATAATTATCTGAGTTAATTGACAGATGCTGTATCAACTTTTCAGCCTCCCCCCTAACCTTACTTTTTAGAAATTGCATTTTTTGTGCATTGTTAAGTGAAGAGTTACTGTGTATTGTTTCTGTGAACAAATCTTTAAAGGATACCCACTGGTAATAATTGCCACTAAAAGTCGGGATTTCCATTTGCGGCGTGGATTTTTCCCTATGAGATACGTTCCACAGTTTGCCACTGATTGCTTTTTTCATAAATTTATACGTTTTCTCATTTGCTATAAACGACTTTTCGTATTCCTCGTCTAAACCATTTAACTCACAATCAATTTCTAAATGAAGCGAATCAATAGCTGCCCACCTTGAATTCAGCTGCCTTAACAGGTCCTCAAATTCCCATTTTTCCGTGACAGCTTCCAAATCAATATCTTCTACCGTGCGGCTGAACGCTCGAAACTGGCTAGCTTGCTTCTTTAGCAGTTCGGCAGTCTTGCTGTCAGTCGCTTGGGACCTCCTGTCAGGGATTCCTACCTTTAATGATGAAGGACCCGGTACGCTCGCTGATGGTGTCAATCTTGATTCTTCTTTACCACCGCTTGGAGTTTCTGGTCTCGGTAAGCACTGCTGTATGAATACTTTAGCGTTGTTATAAGATTGTAAAGCCTGCTCATAATGATTATCACGGAAATATGCAATTTCCTCATCTTGATACTCTTTAAGTTGTGCGTGATTCAATTCAAAATCTTTCCAATATGTATCCAGAGTATCCAACTTTCTCTTAATGTATTCAGCTGTACGACGCTCGCGTCCCGTCTTTTTAAAAGACGAGTAAAGCTGCTCTATAGCGCCTACTAACTGCACCTGATTTGCCATGATATCTTCCATCTTAACTTGATAAAAAAATGGAAAATTCTTACTTGATAGATGCTTGCTTTGTACACCGCCTGCTTGGTGCTGCAGTCTCTGAACGTTCTTGCTCGTCCAGCCCTGTCTTGATACCTTTGATAGTCACTGATACTCCTCACTCGCGATTAATCCCACTTTAGACCAACACGCGCGCAAGGTCAAAAGTTCGAAGGACCATAAATGTACGGGATCCGTACATGAACTGATAGAAATAATAGGATAAAGTTTGTTGAACACCGATTTATTGATATATATATATTTAAACTTTAAATGCTATTAATATGATGCTAAGTTAATGATCAATGAGTACACGAAGTGATTGCTTAATGTGAACTAAATATAAAATTATTACAAAATATTCGCTGCGGGCGTAAATTGCTGACCGCGCGGTATGTACGGTCATTGCACCGTACAGCTAGGATAATAATGAGTCTCCTGGGATCGGTCTACCCGAAACCAGAAGATTTCAGCCCCTTCCTCAGAGACATTGCCAAGCTTTATCAGTCATTTTCACTAAGGGGTGAGAGTGATAGGACGGGGTTGCACAAAAGATCCCAATGGGACGAAGTGTTGCTGCGTGAGTAAATACATGTGGTGGTGCTGCGTGAGGGATAACTCTGAAGGCCCTGTTATTATACGACAATCCATTAAAATACGCTGCTATTTTCTTATCGTTTTTAATTTTTTGTCCAGGTTTAACATAATAAAATTCTAACTAAACGGTGATCTTGCAAATAATTAGTTTAATATTATACTTCTACTAGTGCATTTTAAATATAAGTACTTAAGTAATATTACTTTTTTTAGTACCTACGTATAATTGTTTTCCTATAATAATAATTAGTATTAATTGATTGCTCTGGTATCAAAATTGATCGCTCTGGTCACAAAAATTTCAAATGTAAAATCTTATATAGAAACAATAAGAAATTATTTCTTTTCATACGGTTATTATATACAGGGCGTCCCACGGACATGCCACATGGAGGGAAAGTACCTTGAATATCGTAGATGGAACATTTTACTGAAAGAAGACATTATCTTAAATTAAAAAACAATTTAAACTGCATTCATAGATATTTAAATAATTACATGGTTGAACCGGGAATTGAACCCGTTACATGCCAAAAATAATCACCCTGTAGCTTTATCATACCGATCGAAAGGCTTCATTATAAGGATTATTTTTTTGCTAAATAACATAGTGTCACAAATAAAAGGAAGACCATAAATTTTAACATTTGATGTGAAATTTTGTTTAGAAAAATTAAAAGCTGGCATTGCCGTAAGGACATACAACTGACATTATAATAATAATAATAATAATAAGTGAAGTTATTTCGCACTTGCTGTACATGGATGACCTCAAACTGTTTGCACCGAAACGTCATGAATTGGTGGCGTTGCTGAAAGTCACTGAGACTTTTAGCAGCGCCATCAACATGGGGTTCGGTGTAGACAAGTGCGCGGTCATGCACGTACAGCGGGGGAAAGTTGTAAATTCTACGAATTTGCAGCTTTCTGAGACGATGACTTTCAGATCTCTCTCCGAAGCCGACACCTACAAATACCTTGGTATGTCACAGTCATTGGGTATAGATAGTGAGGGTATAAAACAGTCGGTGAAAGAACGCTTCTTTGGTCGCCTGACAAAGGTACTTAACAGTCTTTTGTCAGGAGGCAACAAGGTGCGCGCTTTCAACGGCTGGGTTATGCCTTTACTGGTATACACCTTTGGCATACTAAGGTGGACTCAGACCGAGTTAGACGCCCTGGACAGAAAGGTTCGACAGCAACTGACATCACATCGCATGCTCCACCCACGCTCGTCTGTTATGAGACTGTACATCCCGCGGAAATGGGGTGGTCGAGGCTTTTTAAATGCCAAGACCCTCCACAACCGTGAGGTGTGCAGTCTCCGAGAATATTTCCTCAACAACGAGTGTGGGATGCATCGCGATGTGGTATCAGTTGACAAGACCTTTACGCCTCTCTCTTTAGGCAAAGAGAACTGGCGCAAGCCTCAGGTGCTGAGCACCGAGGACCGCAAGGATGTATGGAAGAGCAAGGAGCTGCACGGCCGGTTCTATCGGGCCTTAACAGGGCCCGATGTGGACCTGCTCGCGTCGGTGAACTGGCTACGATTCGGGGACCTCTTTGGGAAAACCGAAAGTTTTGTCTGTGCAATTGCGGACGAAGTTATCAAGACGAACAACTACCGGAAGTATATCATGAAGGACGGTACGGTCGACATATGTCGAGCATGCCGCCGTCCCGGAGAGTCACTCAGGCATATTATTTCCGGTTGTTCTCATCTTGCTAACGGCGCGTACTTGCACAGACACAATCTTGTAGCCAGGATCATTCACCAGCAACTTGCTCTTCAATACGGTCTTGTTGAGTCCGAGGTGCCGTACTATAAGTACGCACCTGAGCCAGTTCTCGAAAATGGTCGTGCTTTGCTCTATTGGGACCGATCGGTTATCACGGACAGGACTATTGTTGCCAATAAGCCTGACATCGTGATAGTCGATCGGTCCCAGCGGCGGGCAGTGCTAGTCGACATCACCGTCCCACATGATGAGAACCTCGTTAAGGCTGAGAAGGACAAGCTGTGCAAGTACCTTGACTTGGCTTACGAGGTTACCGCCATGTGGGATGTTGACTCGACTATCATTGTCCCGATAGTCGTATCTGCAAACGGCCTAATAGCGAAGAGTCTCGACCAACATCTCAAGATACTCTCGCTAGACGGCTGGATCAAGGGCCAGATACAGAAGGCGGTACTTCTTGACACGGCACGCATCGTCAGGAGGTTCCTCTCTCTGCAGCCCTAACCACCGGTAGCTTGGGCCCTGCCCCGCTGCTGGCGGCACCCTAGGTTTAGGTTTTTTATAATGTTAAATGTTTTATTTTTTATAGTAGTTTTGTTTATTATTTTTATATGGGATATTATAAAAAACCTACACCTAAGAAAATAAATAAATACGTGAATAATAATAATAATAATTTTATTGCATCAAATTTCAGTTTACAGTAACAGTGTAGGTACAATTAGGTAATAATAATTTAACAGCGTACACATTTTTTTTTTAATTCTGCTTTCTAAACTAGGACTGAACCTGAATCTTAGTCCGCAGCGATTCCTCCAACTATTATGCTATGAGTATATAAAAAACACCAGACAACTAGTACTTAGAAAAGTTTGCTGCAATATTACGTAATACTATACATATTTTGTAATCCAAACTGTATTTAAATTTTGTAAGACCTATTAACATTAATATGGGAGGTGAAGAGTGTGCGTAGATTATATGACTAATTATGTATGTATGTATGAGTGTGCGTGTATGTGTGTGTTGCGGGCGGGAGTTTATGTGTATGTGTGTGTGTGTGGGGGGGGGGTGTATGTTTGAGTGCGTTAGTTCGTGTATATAACCACTAGTTTAATATATCTTCAGTCTCATTATAACTCAGTGTACGTAAGTACTGTAACCTCCCCTCCTCTGTATAATTCTAAACCTTAATCTAATGCCTTTCACACCTATATGCCTAGCTACCTTATAATACATACACACACCCTCGCCGCTTTTACCTTAACTTAACTTATTATCTAATTCTTAAAACTAATTAACCTAATTTATCTACAATCTAATGGTTGTGTTTGGAGTTTTTGTTTAGTGCGTATTGTTTGTATGATGATGAAACCTTAGCATAGCTTAATTCTATTTGCAGTGAATTTCAGTCAAGCAATGTAATATTATAATAAGTACTATTTTGGCCAGATCGTCTAGTGAACCCTCCGTTGTTAACCGCATTTAAGTAACTCAAGTTCTTTCGTGAAAGTTTAGTAATTGGCTTATCCCTGTGTTAAATTATTTCCTCCTGACCTAATTACCTACCAGTCTATAAAACCTAACATAGATATGTGTAGCCTAGCAACGACTTCGTCTGATCTGTGACCTAAATCCTACACTGCAGCTGCGGGGAAGATTTGTAACCACTCAGAGATAATCAGATGATAGCTTAGCTTGCAGGTATTATTATTTATTAAAAGTAGCATGATACATAAGAAGCCTGGTGCAATTTATGAGCCCCACCGCCGCTCCATAGCGTACTATACATCTCATGGTTTAATTATAGTTCCGTCACATTGGCTTTAACTTTAATTATTAGCTTGTGCCTTTAATTCTTTAAACTGAGAATTTACATCTCTCCTCAAAATTTGATTTCATTTTACATTATGAACTATGTGTTAGCAATTTAAATTCTTATTATTCCACATAAATCAATAGAGTTTATCTCAAGGCTTGCTATCATCCAAATATCCTTTTCACATTAAGAACTTAATTATTCAATGCAATAACTTATATTCAGTTCTATAAAGGGTGGATAATTTAATCAAACGCCACTTCAGGCGGTGGCTAAAGTAGAATGCTATTAATACAGGTAAAATTACTTTTATTTACTCTTAGTATTTATTATACAGGTCTTATAAAGTTCCAATATAACTACATTGGATTGGCTGCATTGGCAGATTATCACATCTCAAGTTTATTGAAAGATGTTTAATTTATTCAATATCCTTGACTTTTAGGAAGTGAACTTAAATAGAATACTATCATTTGAAGTAAATTACTTTGGGTTACTCTTAGTGTTCATTATACAGATTTATAAAGTATAAGTACATCTCCAGTTTATTGAAAGATGTTTAATTTATTCCATATCCTTGACTTTTAGGAAGTGAACTTAAATAGAATACTATCATTTGAAGTAAATTACTTTGGGTTACTCTTAGTGTTCATTATACAGATTTATAAAGTATAAGTACATCTCAAGTTTATTGAAAGATGTTTAATTTATTCCATATCCTTGACTTTTAGGAAGTGAACTTAAATAGAATACTATCATTTGAAGTAAATTACTTTGGGTTACTCTTAGTGTTCATTATACAGATTTATAAAATATAAGTACATCTCAAGTTTATTGAAAGATGTTTAATTTATTCAATATCCTTGACTTTTAGGAAGTGAACTTAAATAGAATACTATCATTTGAAGTAAATTACTTTGGGTTACTCTTAGTGTTCATTATACAGATTTATAAAGTATAAGTACATCTCAAGTTTATTGAAAGATGTTTAATTTATTCAATATCCTTGACTTTTAGGAAGTGAACTTAAGTTAATTATTTTTCCATTAACTTCCACCCCCTGTCTCTCAGACTGAGTGGTTAATTTGATAGACTACTAAATCATAGTTAGTATGTTGTAGTAGGTAGTAAATCAGGTAATTATTTCTGTTAATAATTGAATCAATTACATTTAGAAGTTATCTTTTACTCACTTTAATAAGTATAAAGCTGACTGTACTAGGTATTAGTCTGATTGATTTAGATTGTTCCCATCAAATATTTCTATGTTTCATATTATTAGAAGTAAGTACTTACATATCTTAAGAGGTCTTTGACCATTAAGGTGAATTCAAATGGTATTAGTAGACCATTGTCAGGCTAATTAGCAGGTTGTTATCAATCAATTATTTCTATGTTTCAGATTATTAGAAGCTCATTGCTTGCAATGTCTTCCTTCAACGAATTATCCTAGGTTCTAAACTGGTTTAAGTTGTTCAGTTTGTATCAGCTTATTTTTTAATAGGTATTGGATGTATAATTTTTTTATACTTTGAAGAGTGTAGCTATTTTAAGGCCGTATTGTACCTCAGGGAAAGCTAAAAATGCCTGTTTGGTCATTTCAGTATTAGAAATCAAACACCACAGTACGGCTAAGCTTATTTGCTATAACTTTTTAGTATTTTTCTTGTAATAGGAAACCAGTCTAGACTTTTAGGTATTCCAAGTAATGACGGTACAATATTATCATACTTCTGTTAATTATTTAAAATGAATAATTAATTGGTAACAACTTTAGGAAAACAATTAGAATTTTATAGGCCTGCGGTAACAGATTACTTGCCTAGCTAGGACCCACATCACTTCATCATAATTTTATTTAGCGCCGTAACTTAATTATCCCTACCTTATTAGTCTGAATTAACCCGGCCTGGCCTTGCGGCTCAAGCTCCCATCCTATGTACGCACTGCGTGCAAATACCTTGCCTCCCATAACTAACCATATATACAGTCGTGGTCAACTAATTAGGGACATTCAAGATAGTGAAGAGCAATAACCGGTTATGTACATATAAATATAAAACCCTATTGATTTTTCAGCACCTATTATTTGCATAATTTGGTCCGATTACTATACTATAAATGGCTGTAAATAAGAGAATAATTAAATAGAAAAAAGTATTTAATATCAAAGGTTGAACATGTATTAAATTTTAAGGTATAATTATGTAGCTGGACATTTAATTAAGGACAGTAAAGTATAATGATGAATAGAGTTAAACAAAACGAATAATCTCCAGTATTATAATATTTTTAAAAGCTCCATTTTATTACGTGTAAAATCAGTACCCAGTAGCAAAACCTTTGTTAGTAATTACCGCTTGACACCGATGTGGCATAGAAATTATCAGTTTCTGACATGTTTTGATAGGAATGTTTGCCCATGCCTCACAAAAAGCTTGATTAAGTTGATCTAAAGTTGTGGTACGATAACTTGAAACTTTTTTCTTGATTTCGTGCCAAAGGTGCTCAATTGGGTTGAGGTCCGGGCTATTTGCTGGCCAATCTAGCACCGATACTGACTGACTGGTAAGAAACGACTTGACTGAACGGGCGGTATGTTTCGGGTCGTTATCATGCTGAAACGTCCATATAATAGGGAGATGCTCCTCAGCATAGGGAAGCATAGTTTCCTCCAATATTGTTTTGTATTGATGTTGGTCTAAGTTACCCTGAACTTTTCTCACAGGTCCCACTCCACGTCCAGAAAATGAACCCCAAATTTTAATGTTTCCACCGCCATGTTTCACCTGCTTTTTTGTGAATCTTGGATTCATTTCCGCTTTTACAGGACGCCGTACGTATTGCCTTCCATCTGAAGAAATTAAATTAATCTTGGTCTCGTCAGAGAATAATACATGTTGCCATTGGGCGTAGGTCCAATGTCCATATTTACGTGCAAACGCCAAACGAGCATTTCTATGTTCTTTCTTCAACAACGGTACTTTGCGAGCCACTCTTCCGAACAACCCTGCTTCTACCAGACGTCGTCGAACGGTCCTCGCTGATACACCGGCTCTTTCGTCTGCCCCAAACACTTCGTGTTTAATTAAAATAGAGCCTAGAAACGGATCTTTCTTAGCTAACCTGGTTATCATTCTATCTTCTTGCGGAGTTGTTTTTCTCGATCTTTTTGTCCTGGGCACATTTAAAGCTGTGTTATTGCGCCTGAAATGTTGCACTGCATTGCATACCATAGTTTTTGAACAATTTAAATGTTCTGCTATCCCTCGGTATGACCAACCACGCTCGACAAACTTCATGATAATTGTTCGTAGTGTTGGATCGCAACTTTTATTTTTGCCCATATTTCTTCAAAATAATTCTCAAAACTTAAAATTAAAAATCTGGATTGCCGCCAAAACTACCACAAAACAAAAAAAGAAGAAATAAAAAAGTATTGAGATTCAAATTTTGAAAATAGAACGCAATATCTCAGTGTCCCTAATTAAATGGCCAGCCAGCATTCTTTGAACAAATAGCACACTGATAATCTATCAGCTATACTGTAAAGAGGTTTAATGTTTAAGAAGTTGTTATTGTTTGTATAATCGGGCACATCAATGACTAATTATACTTACGTGTAAAAGATATGGAATATTGTTAAGACTCGTTGGAAAATAAAAAATAAATTCACAATTTGGCTTAACTAGAGATTGTCCCTAATTAGTTGACCACGACTGTATATCCGCCTACCTATAGATTCCTACAACTTTCCTCACTTGAAAATGCCTATATTTTGTCGAACTAACAGTCCCTTTTGTGTACCTTGCAATCTAGGCCCGAGCCACATTTAATTTAAATTCGTGATGTGTTGTGAGAGTCGCATTGCCCCTGAAAGCAACTAACTCCTAAATGTTCTATCAGTCGAGCCAGTATACTCAGTGTGTTATTTTCCTATCACTACACTGTATGTACGGAGGTAGACTCGAAATTGGACTGGGTCATACGGGTCTACCTCCAGCTAAATGGTGTCTGACCTATCTTCAACTTTCACTAGGGAGACAACTGTCTCTCCCCCATTACTCCGTCGAAGATAGTGTATTGTTTAGCGTAATGATGTAAAACGCCGATCTTATTAAATACAATCAAAGATCATCCAGACCGAAGTCTGTTGAAAGGTACATAGGTTTTCGTTGCCACCGTTACGCGTTTCCGCCGATGTACCCCGGAATACTTCATTCCGTTAACGGATTCGAGTTGCGATCGCAATAGTTTTACTTTATTAATCACTTTCAATTTCACAAATCTTAATTAATATCGCAGCTCGAATATCACTTAGCGCACTATCAAAGCTCGGACACTATTTTTCCCGTATGAGTAGTACCGCACTCTTAAATTGGACCGCACAGCCGACGTCCCAAAATTGAATGCCCGCTAATTTTCCGCCCTTTTCCCAAGCGTCTTAACTTTCGCGCCACGCGCCCTCGACATTTCCCCGCGCGAGTCCGCTTTTCTTCCCTTCAACCAATCGCTAGCTGTTTCCCCGATGCCCCCCGCCTTCGCGTCGCGCCACGTGGAGCTATCATCCGACCTCTCTTTCTGTCTTTTTCTCAACCTCTCGCTCGCTCATTGCCGCTTTCGCCGCGCAATTCTAAAATTTTTCCATAATCTAACCAAATCTCGTCCGACAGCCAATATTTCATCTTTGAATATCTAAATGTAGCCTTCTATTAACAATTCCCTCTTAATAATCCTCCACTTAAGCCAATAATCCTATATTTTGGGAAATTATCAAAAGTTCCGTATTCCGACCATAGATGGCGTCCGCCCGTAGGTGAACCACTTTCCCGACCCCAGAGCAGTCCCCGCGAAATTCAAAATAAAGAAGTCAAACTAGCAACCTTATGCGAAGCTCAAGTAAATAACTCACGCTAGATGGCGCCTATGTCGCAAGGAGCACACAGAGCAGTCCCCGCGAAGTTCAAACTAGAGATAAAGCGTTAGACCACGGACCATTATTCTGAACTAGTTTATTATTCCCTTTTTCATGCTTATTATATTAATGGTGCTACGCATTAATATTTATGTTAGTGCTACTCCCACACATTCCTTACTAACGGACGGATACCATTCATTCTGTACCGTTACAGTACATCTCGGCGGACTTTTTCACTTCATATTTTGTTAGGGAATAAATTTTCGTAGTTTTATTGATTTTATTGTATAATTTAGCGCTGAGTGCATTGTAATTCTGTTTTGCCCAACTTGTGCGGCATTTTACCTGGGGGCACACCCTAAGCGATCCTTGACGTCTGGATGCGGCCTGATGGTCGTATGTTAGAGTTGTGTGACGACGTAGCACCATTCGGAGTATGGCCAGTTGTCGTACGGTAAGAACTTCACATTCGGCGTAGAGTTTCCTTGTAGGGTATGTGCGTTTTTTCCGTGTAATGACCTTTAAAACGGCTCTTTGTGCACGTTCCAGTTTAAGCATTAGTGTTTTGTTAGCTCCTCCCCAAACCGACACACAGTACGAGATGATGGACTGGCATAGTCCAGAATAAATGTTAAAAAGGGTTTTCCTGTCTGCCGAATTCCGTAAGTTTTTAAATATATAAATAAGTCTTCTAACTCTGGTAATAACAGTCTCAATCTGAACATGCCAGTCCAGTCGCTCATCCAGGTGTACCCCCAAATATTTGATGCTACTAACAGTTTCCAGAGCCTTGCAGCAACAAGCAGTCAGACCGTCTTTCTGACATGTGTTGATAGTGATGTTGGAGTTTGCGGATTCAGGTTTTTCTGCTTTGGATATGTTAAACCGTACTACCCGTGTTTTGTCAAAGTTGAGCGTCAGTAAATTGCTATCTAGCCAGTTCTTGACGGTGCCCAATGCGCTTGCAGCATATCCATCAGCAGTCTCCCAGCAGTCCCCGTGAACCAGCAATGCAGTGTCATCTGCGTAAGTATATATGTTGCAGTTTTCAAGAGTAAGATTGCATAGCTGATTAATATATACCAGGAAGAGAGTGGGCCCCAAAATGCTTCCCTGGGGAACACCATAACCAATTTCCTGATCAAGGCTAACCAAAGACCTTATTTTAACACACTGCGAGCGGTGAGAGAGGTAACTGGTGAACATGTCCAGCCCGCGGCCACGCACACCAACGTTTTCCAGCTTGGATATGAGGATTGGGACAGAGACGGCATCGAATGCCTTGGACAAGTCCAAGAAGATGCCATAACACTTCCTCTTGTTTTCAATGTGTGTTACCAAGGCTTCAGTGAACTTGGATACTTCATCCTCAGCGGACACGCCACTCCGAAACCCAAACTGACTTCTAGATAAAATCCCGAACTTGTCCAGGTATGCTTTCAAAGAAGTGTTAAGGTACCTCTCCAGTATCTTCGAAAGGGCAGTCAGTACAGAGATGGGCCTATATTTAGTGACACAGTCCCTGTCCCCTCCCTTATGGACTGGGTGAACAATCGCCTTTTTTAAAGCACTTGGGAAAACGCCACGCGATATACAGAGGTTAAAGAGATGTGTTAGTGGACGAGCAAGGGCATCACTTGAATGTTTCAGCACTCTTGCGGGGATGGCATCCCAACCTGTGGCACAGTTATCGCGTAGATTCAGGATCAACCTCTTCGTTTCAGTCTCTTCGATCGGAAGGATCACAAACGAGTTGCTCACGTTATCGTTATTAGGTTGTCTATTGGTATCAGTGTTCGGCGGTGTTGATATTTTGGAAGCTAACTCTCCTCCTATGCTGACGAAGAACTCATTTACCCGATTTATTGACAAAGATTCACTCTCAGCAATCTCCAAGAGCTCCGTTGGAGGCAATTTGTTACGTTTAGTGTTGGTGATATTTTTAACAACGTTCCAGATTGCCTTGGGGTTATTTTTGGCTTTTTCAAACTCCGCTTTTTCATATGATATTTTTATGTTTTTTAACAATGTATTACAAAAATTTCTGTACCTGGTATATGTAGTCCTAAGAATAGGATTGTCGGGGTCCTAGACATTGAAATAAATACATACATAAATTGATTAATTTTGTTTTAAAATGTTAAAATTCATGGTCTTCCTTTTATTTGTGACACTATGTTATTTAGCAAAAAATAATCCTTATGATGAAGCCTTTCGATCGGTATGATAAAGCTACAGGTAATTATTTTTCTCATGTAACGGGTTCGACTCCCGGTTCAACCATGTAATTATTTAAATATCTATGAATGCAGTTTAAATTGTTTTTTAAATTAAGATAATGTCTTCTTTCAGTAAAATGTTCCATCTACAATATTCAAGGTACTCTCCCTCCATGTGGCATGTCCGTGGGACGCCCTGTATATGTAAAAATATATAAAACTCATTAACTATCTATAAATAAAAAGCACCAAAGCGATCAATAGTATAACGTTATTTTGGAGAAGTACCCAATGAAGACCTTTACCAAATGGTGGACCTAGCACAAAACTGCAGCAGTCTAAAGGTACTCAGCGGTGGTGCGCAGCATGGCTCTGGCTCTCAGTTGGGATTGATGCACTGCACTTACCGCATAAAACGATGCTTCGCATAAATCAGGGTTATCGCGGGGTGTGCAATACTATGGTCAGCGGCCTCCTTTCTAGCCAGCACCGGTACAGCAGATGTACCAAACATCGGCAGCGACTAAAGGAGGCACAAGGTGTTAGGCAGATTTTGGAGGATTTGTTAAGAGTTCGAAATCGTGCACGAAATGCGCTCTTGCGTAGATCGAGAAGTGCATCGGCGTCTCCTTCTTTCGGCACTATTGAGGCTGTGCCTGCTGGAATCGACAATGCGGGAGTTTGTAGTCTGTCCTATACGTTGATACAAGTGATGGCAGGATTGTCAGGGCATGGTTGATTTGGTCATTACCTGTACCGTATTAACTTATTTTTTTTATTAATTACGGGTTATCACTTGGCTTTTATGTCACCTGATGGTAAGTGACGATAAAGCTGAAGGTGAATGCGCTGAGGATTCTATTAACTTTGTTTTTTGTTATGGCGCCACACTTTAGGTTAGATGGTGGTAGCTAACCAACCAACCTAACCTAACCAACAACCAAACCAAGTACACAAAAATGTACCCCCCGCTGGGAATCGAGCCTGGAAGCCACTAGACTGCAGAGGCAGAGATTATCTCACGTCGACCCATTGGGATCTTTTGTGCAACCCGTGAAAATGTTGCACAAAAGATCGGTCTCGGTATCTATTTATTACACTGTACAGGGGTGGAACCTGGACCTCCGATTATCGGACCGAGCGCTTAAACCACTCGGCTTCCGAGTAGTAAATTGGAGAGAGTACTAAATCATTGAAATAAAACATCTAGAATATTACAACATTCATTATAATTCCACATTTTAAGTACACAGCCGTCTTAAACATTATTACAAAATCTCATCATCACCAGCCTATTAACGTCCCACTACTGGGCACAGCCCTCCCACGTGGACAATAGCACGTGGGGATATTGGGCCATAACCCACCACGCTGGCCCAATGCGGTTTGGTGGGTTTTAACGACTGTCATCTTACGACAACAACCGGGTCCAACGGCTTAACGTGCCTTCCGAAGCACGGAGGAGCTCGAGATGTTTTTAATTTGGTCACCCATCCAGCGACCCGGCATTGAGAAAGTGGCTTAGCGAGCAAGATCGCAAGCCGAACGCGCTAGCCGCTGCGCCATCGAGCTCCTACAAAATCTACTCACACAATGTTCGTATAAAACTACTTAAATCCTTTCAAAATTTAAATATATCTTAACTGTTCGCTTTAAATAGAGTCTAAGGTGTAACATTATAATAACATTCAGTTCGTCAGTAAACAAAATACAAAAACATATTCTTACAAAATTCTAATCAATGCAGAGTACCTAAAGCTTCTAAATTGTACCACTCGAGGCGCTGGCATCGTTCTAGTGAACACTGTCGTAATTTAAAAAAAAACAATGTAACGAAGACAAAATAAAACAATGTAATGTAAGATGTAGCATTAGTTTGTGTATGGTTATTATGTACTCAGGTTACATCTCGTCCAACCACAGAGCACAGAATCGCCGCGCGCCCACTACGGGCGTAGCGGGCGGGCGCGCGACGATTCTGTGCTCTGTGGGTCCAACCAATGCCTCGATGACGGAGTGGTCGAGCAGTCGCCCAGATTGCCGAGAAGTGTGTTTGATTTCCACCTTAGGTAGTAATTTTTTTCGTTTTAACGTTTCATTATCATGACTGACATGTAAGAAACTGTATCAAAGTCACAAAAACACATTATTGCTAAAATATTTTATTCACCGTATCGCGTAGCGGTGGAAACATACCACCACACCCCCTCTCTTCTTTTGGGTGTCGTAATAGGCGACTAACGGACTAATGACTGCACATACATCCAACAGCATAGTTTGGCAGCAGCAGTCGCTTTTGGGTGAAAAATTGACTATGGTAGAGGACTGATTTTTCTGTCCTCTTTGCCTAGTCTCTGACTAACCCTTCGGGGATAATAGCCGTGATTATAATAAATAAGTATGTATCTATTTTTTTTATTTTATGTGACAAATATGCTAACTTAGTACTTGTTTAGTTGCTTAGAATCCTATCTTTCTTAATACATCGGACAGTAAATACTAATATGAATTCCATCGATATACCTACAGAATTGTGCGTCTAATGTCATACGAAATCAATTGGTCTACGTACAATACAAAAAATAACCAATGTGATGTTACTCATAAGGTCACAATACACATCACTAAGTATTTTATTGAGCGGGATTTGAATCCGCACTTTCTGACCAGCCCTTAGAGCATTCCAGCCGAATAATTGTTGCGAACAAACAAATTAGAAAATATTGAAAAAATACACACTACTTTGGCTTTCTAGATAAATAGTGCTCATAAATTTGGGAGGGCTAGATAAGTCCACGGCAGCTTAATTGGAAGAGCACCTAACCCGAATTTCCAAAAGGGTAATAAACAAAAAAATCGAAAGGTAATCGAGAAAAAAAATTTTTGTCAACATTTTCCAATTTAATGCGGCTATATGCGAAAGCGCTCCAAGTAGTCGCTTAGTCGATCATGAGCTCCAGGTGCGTGGAGCCGAAGCGGTCACGCAGGCTGTCGGTGTAGCGCACGTTTCGCGCCCACGCGCGGCAGCGTATGTTGATGATCTGGTGCCCTGGAACAGAACCTTATTACGTATCTGGCCTGCTTGAAAGGTTGGTTTACCTGTCCAATTTTCAATGTACTTTGTAGTTAGAGCCGGCAATCCAAAGGTCATGGGTTCGATTCCCATACGAGCTTTCCTGAGACCTGTTGTTTTTTTTAGTAAACATTTTATCTTATAGTAGCATTGTGAATACAAAAATTTCAGTAATAAAGATATTTATAAGCAATTACGTCTTTATCGATTGTTAAATACTAGTGGAAGCCTTCACAGTGACGTAATACCGCTGGCTTGCAGCGTATCACAAACTACAAGAAAAAATTCAACGAGTCTTCTGGGGTCTCGGTAGCTTAGCGGTTAGAGCAGTGGACCGGCAATCCAAAGGTCAAGGGTTCGATTCTCATTCGAGCTTTCATCAGACTGGTTGTTTTGGTTCTAGTAAACATTTTATCCTACTTTGTAGTAAATATTTGTTTCTCAGTCTTTTTTGGAGGAATCTCTGTTGGCAGTCCATGGCTTTTTTTTTTTTTCAGGAGCGGCCAGAAACTTAGGTTTCTCAAGCCGCAAGTAATTTCACCGCTACAAAGGGGTTGTGGTATCCCGGTGAGTGTTGTAGTAGTAGAAACATTTCTTAAACTGAAATAGAGACATGTCAGGACACTGGCGAATACTGGCCATATTACTATCCACTGGACTGAGCTCACAACTGGCCTGAAGCAGCTGTGCTGTTACTAGCGACCTGATAGGGGTAATAGACCTCTTGACGCCGGCATGGTGGCAGTACTGGTTATTGTCGCTGTTACTATCAACCGAACTGCACTTACATTTGGGCTGCAACAACACCTATACTGACCATGCACCAAAAGACTGAGGGACTATCCTACTAATATTTTAAACGCGAGTGTTTGTAAGAATGTATGGATATTTGTTACTCTTTCACGTAAAAACTACTGAATGGATTTGTATGAAATTCGGCATACAGATAGTTAATAACCTGGTTTAACACATAGGATACTTTTTATCCCGATATTCCTACGGGAACGTATGGATGGATGTTTGTTACTCTTTCACGTAAAAACTACTGGTCACTGCTGGTGTTACTGCTCACTGAACTGAACTCACACTTGGGCTGCAGCAGCTGCACCGCTACCAAGGGGCTGAGGTACCCCGGCGAGTTGTCGTAGGGGTAGTAGACCTCACTGACGCCGGGGTGTGGCCAGTACTGCAACGGGCCGAGCGCCTCAGTGTCCGCGGGCCGCTCGCCCATGCACGACAACCACACCTTGCGACGCTGGAAATATGCATGTGAGAATTATTACATTTACTGTGTGTTTTTATTAAAGGAGAATGACCATTTTACTATGGGAGTTAGGCTAGTTTTTTAGATAGCTATCGTAACACAGCGCTTTAATGAATTAAATAGTAATCAATAGCAGCAATGCTCTGAATTATGTAGAAAAAATTACATTACAATATCATGCGGGAGTTTGAAGATATCTTCATTTTTAGCTTAAGATTTTTTAGGTGTTTTGAGGTTATGACAACTGTTATCGTATGACTAACAGTTCAGTTCAGCATTTATTTATCACTTGACTCTTAACGTAATATAATTATATTACCTACTAGAAAGAGCTGTGGTGGAGGTCCAACCCATCTATTTCCTTGGGTTTCGTATAAGGCGACTAACGGATTAAGGACTGCACATACGTCCAACAGCATAGAGCGGCGATGGACTCACCACCTGTCACGCTGAGCATATGTGCAGTTGTTATTTAGTGAAATGTGAACGTAGCAGTGGACTGCCTTTGCGGTCCTCATTGCCTAGTCTCTGACTTGCCCTTCGGGAATAATAATCGTAAGTCTATGTACGTATGCATGTAAAATTAAATTGCAACTTTCATATTTGCGTACGATGTTATAGTAAACATAGGGGTGACGTCAAAGAAGCATCAAAATTTAATAAACATATCTTTGAAATGAACTGACTTCCTGTGGTGTAGTGGTGGAGTTCATGTAGTCCGTGATGTCGCGCGGCATGTCGGGCGGCAAGTCCCCGGGGTCGTCATAGAAATCCGGGTGCCATGCGTACAACTGGAATTCAAATGAAATAAAAACAATTAAACTGTCTTATCAATCGAAACCTTTTTAAGGCACATCACATATAAAGGTCTTTGTGAGACGAGTCTTTTTGCATTAGGACTTGACGAAAAGACTCAAGGCTCAGAACTCAGGACTCATTTTAGTCGGAGTCTTGCGAGCTCTGCCAAAATGAGTCTAGTCCCTAAATTAGGACTTAAAGAACTCTAGTCCTGGCCAACACTAGCTTCTTCAACAACGTCTTGAAAATTCACCAAGTTTGTCGCCGCCCAAAAACTCTGTAACACCATAAGCAAAGGTATACACACATATAGTCACGACTATTATCCCCGAAGGGTTAGTCAGACTAGGCAATGATGACCGCAAAAGCAGTCCTCTGCCATAGTCCACTTTTCAAGTAAACGTCAGCAAATTATTTAAAAAAATTGTTTAACGACAAAGGGCATATAAATTCTACGAGTGCCTGCTTGACTCACGTCTGTGATATCAGGTGGAGTTAGGACGAAACACACATACATACATGCACTCACGGCTATATCCCGTAAGTTGGTCAGGGACTATTCAATGAGGACCGTAAAATCAGTCCTCTGGCGTAGTCCACGTTTCACTAAATGACAACTGCATATGTTTAGCATGAGAGGTAGTGAGCCCATCGCTGCTCTTTGCTGTTGGATGTATGTCTTAAGTCCGTTAGTCGCCTTTTTCGACACACAAGGGAAATATAGGTTTGGTAGTATTTCTTTAATCAGCCGCTACCATACAGCAGTACGAAACTTACTCTGTTCAATTTAATGATTATGCAAGGAGTTCCATTCTTGTAGCCGAAGTGGTTGGCCCTGGTGCAGGGGCCCAGCTGGGTCACGTTGAAGGAGCACACGTCTTCTCTTGGTGGCCTCTCGTCACCGCAGTCACGCTGGTTTACTCCGCCGTTGATTAGAAGACTTTTGTTTTCATAAGCTGACGGAGTGAAAACTTTTTTAACTAAAGCATCTTAAAAGCCTCAAGTACTTGCTCTCGTGCTCCGTACCATATTGGGCTTAACGCAGCAGCCATATTCACATAACATGGTGAGTGACGTCATGATATTTTTTTTATTGATTACAACTTTGGATAATTGGAAGTTTGGAGGAACTTTGGAGAATAATTACCAGTTGGTTGGATACGAAACAATCGATTCCTATCTTGATCTCTATAAATCCGGACAAGTCTAGCCAGTTCAACATCATACAACTACGTCATCGCTTTTGAACGACTTGGTATTTTTTGAGTAAGTATATTTTAATTGAAATGTAAAAAGAAAATAAGTCTATACCTTTAACAAAGGAACTGTAGAAACTAATTATTTCTAGAAAGAGAGAGAAGTTTTATTTCTTAATAGTGAAGATAGCTATCTATGCGTATACTCACGTGTCAGGAATTCGTTGATGTTGTCGACATATTTCTTCACCTGGGTGTCGTTGCTGGGTCGGAACCAGATGAGAGCCCCCTCCTCGAACAGCAGGGGCCGGTGCCCCATGCCAGGGTTATCACCTGTGGCAGTACGTAATAGAACATCAATAATGAAATTGCTCACATTCCGTTCACTGAGCAACCCTCTCATGGGTTGGTAGCGTCTAGTGAGACTTGTAAGGCGGTGGTTAACGGCGGTGTTGAGACAAGTCTCCACACTAACAAACCTTTGATGAGATGTTAAGAGGAAACACTACGTCGAAGTTGCATGCAAAATTCTCATACAAAACTCAGAAAAACTACGTTTCGTAGTCCCCTGTTTCCTCCTTCAGAGCTGGACCAATTTTTATTATTTTTCTGCATCGGTTAAAGAAAGAGATTGTCTATGTCTGTATGTTTGAATTTTATGCATTCGGTTATTTATTTAATAACCAGGAGTCTTTAAAATTTAGCAAAAACACTCTGTTTTAAGGCGGCTTCAGAAACATTAAGTGGCTGGTTTAGAAAAAAATCAAAAATAGAAAATATCTTCCTTAAACCGATACTGAAAAAGTAATAAAAAATGGTCCAGTTCTGAAGGAGGAAATAGGGGACTACGAAACGTCGTTTTTCTGTGTTTTGTATGAGAATTTTGCATGCCACTTCGACGTAGTATTTCCACTTAAGTAAAGTATAGTCAAACAGGAAATGCTGTTGCATTTTCTGCTTGGCCATACGATCGATCTCTCCGTCTTCAAAATACCTACAACAAATTTATCATAATCTTCCCGATTCGAGTATGGGGTCTATGTATTAAAAGACATTCTTACAAATTGAACAATCCATGGTCAAACTCTAGCAAGTACATGGGTAAGTGATGCGAGAGAGAGCTTTTAACACCTACCATGTTATTAATCCAATTTTCTTTTATAATATTGTGGCGTCTGTCTGAAAATTCAAGTTCGCATCGCTGCAGAATGTAAGCTTTAAGTAGAGAGCTTTAAGTTTTCCAGTATGAGAATGTATGTTCCTATATATTTTCTTATTGTGTTAACTCTCTTTTTTTTCTTACCAATGATAGAATCAGCCAGAGTGAAGTAAGGCACCTTCTCGTCCATTGTGGCCAGCAGTCCGCACATGCAGATGGAGAAGAAGATGATGATGCAGATGTACATCACCAGGTAGATCAGCCCGATCACACCTGCGGACGGAACAGTATCAATAGGCTTGGGTAATGTCACTTAACATACAAACCAACCTACATTGGGCCAGCGTAGTGGGTTATGTCCCAATCTATTGGCTGTTGCCCATGTAGGAAGGCCTGTGCCTAGGAGTGGAATGTATAATTTATGATGAATGTCACTTAACAGTAACTGTGTTCTACTCTGGAGATTTGAATAAGATACACTGGCGATCGGTCTGATTGTAGGAGCACTGGAGAGACGTTATGTCTAATAGTAGACGCTAGTAGAAAAATATCTCTTAAAGACGACAGCCATGAAAGGGACTAGAGACTACACAGTATCGCAGACAGTTTGACTGCTCTGCCAATTTGATAAGACATTGATATCTCTTTCAATATTAATAAGTGCAAATTTTTTGTGTTTTCTTGGGTTTTAGCTAGCGTTTTTATATCTACGTTTTCAGCCTCTCTAGATAAGGGGCAAACGCTCACCCCTGTCTATTCGTAATTTGTCGTACAATGCACACGCGCTCTGTCTTTTTCACACAATGAATGCGAAGATGTGTGAGTCACACACAACACAAGTAATAGGCACAATGCACAGCGCAGTGTACGACGCTAGTGTATTACGAATAGACAGGGGTTTTTTTTTATACATGTTTACTCCAACATGATTGGAGTCGTACTATCTTCGCATTCATTTCAGTTCTCGCATTTATTCTTCTCGCACTTTGACAGGGGGGAGGGGGGTTGCCAGTGGTCTAGGCACTCAGATATAGCAGATTTCTATATTTTTATATGCGATTACTTAGTTTTTTTTTTATTACTTCCAATAGCTTATAACAACAGAGACATCAACATTATTTGCCACTGTTACATTTTGTTTTCCTTATCAATCACCTTATCAATTGGCTTGTGTGTGGCACTTAGTACCCAAGTAGTTTACAATATTGAGAATGAACCTATCATAGTGCTATTAGCGCACAATAAAGCATCTGATTAGCGCTACGCAATATACACTCCGAAAGTGCTAAGTGGACCACAACGACGGTTCAATACTGCGCTATTCAGCCTCCGTAAGTACCGTCGGCGGCAGAAGTAGCTTAACACATTTAGTAACATGTCGTGCCAACTATGGCGTTCATACATACTGGTCACACGAACGCGACCATGTCGGGCCAGTTGGTGGTGACATGATACTAAAGTGTAAAACTACTTCTGAGGCTGACTGTACCTTTGTTGGTGTATCCAGGACCATGACATGAAAGATATCATCGAGACATTATGTTTGGTTCAGAATGTAAGCTGGTGCAGTGACTTTCAACACACTTTCAACGAAAAACCAAACACGAACGTAACAGTAACATTTAATTCAACTTTACATGATACCGTAGTCTTTTGTTTCGCACGATAAATTGAAAGCTTTTCGCTTTTTGACTTTATCCGTGTCGCGTGGCGGTGAAAGAATACTACCACCCCCTCTCTTCACTTGGGCGTCGTAAAAGGCGACTAACGGACTAAAGACTGCACATACATTCAACCGCATAGAGCGGCGATGTCTCACCACCTGTCACGCTGAGCGCATGTGCAGTCCATATTTGGTGAAAAGTGGACTATGGTAGAGGACTGCTTTGCGGTCCCCATTGCCTAGTCTCTGACTAACCCTTCGGGGACAATAGTCGTGATTAGTGTACTCGTATGTATGTATTTTTGACTTTAGAAACAAAATTTTGCTTTGCATGTACTGCATGATATTAAGTAAAAAAAATTTTTTCTGCACGCAGCTTCATCTTAACCGAATGTTCAAATACTTGTAAAAATATTTCTTTCGGATCTCAGAGGTGAAAACTTCTAAGATTTGATGAAGCAATGTTGACTTAAAAACATAAGCATCAAGCATTGACAAATTTCGGTAGATGAAAACCAGACCTCGGTAGCCAAGTGGTTAAGGCAGCCGCCCGGAATGCGGAAGGTGCGTGTTTCGATTTCCGCCTGAGGTTGTCGTCTTTTTTCAGTGTTTAAAAAAATACTTAAGTATATTTAAGCGTTAATAAAAACGCTAAAATATATAAAAAAACATTAATCTGCATGATATTATATTGGAATTAGGTATGTAGGTAGGTACTATGTTTTTTGAAATGGCAAAAGTTTTTATACGCAGTGTATATTTTATGTTACTATAACCATAGAATAAAATAAAGTATCTAGAAGCTAGCTCTTAAGTTAAAGTTGTAAACGTTATTCTTTCACGATCTATTTTGTAGATATACTTACGCTGCTTTGTTGGTTTTGCGATCTATTCAATAAATCATGTACGAAATCGTCCGCTCCAGTTTCACTCCAGTTCTCCATAATCCATCATAGTTTATATCCTTCATCGCAGCGCTTACCGTTTTCAGGTCAGGGCCGAACACTATTTCTCCCGAAAGTGCGGTACAGTAATAAACAAACAAATAGTAAAACACGGAACAAATCGATTCCGCGCCGAAATAGCACATTCTGGCACAGATGACGGGATATCAAAGCTACCGAATGGGTGCACATTCAAACATAAAGTGGTGACAATATAGTCGATGACTTTGAGCATACAATTTTTGGCTTCACTTCGTTTACTAGACTGCTAAAATGAAAAATTTAATTTATATAAAATGTAAGTACTTAACTTACTACTACTACGTACCTACTTTATATACTAAGTAGTAGGATTATTCCTTAGTACCTAAATTTATAAATAAAAACTAATTAACTGTACTTAATTACAAAAATTAGTAAAGGTACTTAACTATAAGTTTTATCTGTGTAGCTATTTTAGTAAGTACGAGTAATAAAGGTTTAATTTAAGATAAATGTAATAAAACAAGCATGTTTGAAGCAATTTTAAAATGGTTTGTAAATATAGTCCAGTAAATATTTGTTTTTCACGAGCTTACATATTTTATAAAGTATATTTAACGTGTTGTACCGTTAAAGGAAGCTCATTTGTCTGTTTTCAGTGTTTACTACACAAAATATAGGTAGTATTAAACTATTTGCTTTCCAAAGACTGGCTTTTATGAAACAAGATACGCATTGAAATGTATATATTTGTTTTGGAAATCCATACGAAAAGCGTATTCGGTTAACCATTACGTAATTCGATGGGATTTAGCTGTAAAGCGAGAATGCTCAAGAAAATTATGTTAACATTACTTATATTGAGTATACCGTATACGTACCTACAGTCAACAGCAAAAAATCAAAACCAGAATACGCCACAATTCACTAGTAAGTACTTGGGCACTTCCTCTTTTTTTCTTCTTGGATTCATAAAAAGAGGAAGTGATCGCTTTTAGCCAAAAGACCGTCTTTGCCCAAACTATCTTCAAGATTATGTCTTTTTAACTGTTTTTAATGTATGTGTAAAGGTTTAGCGTGTCGCGCAGCGCTGGAAGAATACTACCACCCCCCTTTTTCCTTCGGGTGTCGTAAAAGGCACGGACTAGTCTGCACATACTTCCAACAGCATAGAGCGGAGATGGGCTAGCTATGGGAAAAGAAGACTACGGTATAGAGGACTGCTTAATTGCTATCCTCATTGCCTAGTCTCTGACTAACCCTTCGGGGATAATAGTCGTGATTCAATGTATGTATGTATGTAAAGGTTTATAGATCTATGTATATACAAGTATCTCTACCTCAGATATATATAAGTATTTCTGTGATCTCTACCTATCTATTTTTTTTATTTTGGTTGTGTGATAGGCTTGCATTTGGCCACTATCTCACCTGATGATGATGTGGCCTACGGTGGAACATGCTTACCTAGAAGTAACCTGTTCACTCACGATTTGAAGACCCCAATATTGTACCTTATAGGAAACACCGTCTGGCGGGGAGTTCCATAGCTTTGCAGTACGAATGATGAAAGTAAACGCAAAGCGCTTCGTACGCATATGCGAAATCTCCACAGTGAATCTATGACGTCGCTCAGTTTGTCTGGTTGTCCTATAGAAGGGGGATGGAGGAATTAAATCAAATAATTCCATGGCACACTCTCCGAAGTGTATCCTATAAAAAACTGATAGACATGCGACCTGGCGCCGATGTTCTAAGCTTTGCAGCTTGGCGTCAAAAAGGTATTTATCGATGCCTTCCGTAGGTAGCGGCTACTCCGCCCGCGTGACGGTTAGATATTTATATGTTATACTCGTACATGTACTGTGTAGGTAAGGTACTACGATACTGGTTTTTGCTGCCGCGCCGGCGAGGCCAATGACTATTCGCAGAACGCGTAAAGTAACGTGACGTTGGCGTGACGTCAGCGTGACGTGCTCACCTTCAGCAGAGTCGTGAAGGGAGAAATCTATTTAAAAAGGTTGTTTTCAAAGTTTCTAGCGGGCTGCTTGAAAGGCTGTAGAATCAAACTCATCATCAGCCTTAAACGCCCCACTGCCATGCACAAGCCTTATCACATGGTGTTACATAGGCAGATTGGGCCATACATAACCCAATAACCTACCACGATAACCCAATGAGAGTTGGTGGGTTATAAAATAAAATACCAAGTTCTAATTAATTATGCCAAATCTTAAATAACCGTGTCTTGTAGCGGTGAAAGAATACTACTACCCCTCTCTTCACTTGGGCGTCGTAAAAAGCGACTAACGCACTAAAGACTGCACATACATCCAACAGCAAAGAGCGGCGATGGGTTCACCACCTGTCACGCTGAGCACTACATGTTCTTTTTTTTTTATTCCACAACGGGTAAGCTCTTGGCCTTCATCTCACCTGATGGTAAGTGACGATAAGGCCGAAGGTGGAAGCCCGCTTCACCCGGAATCCTCAACCACTGAGGAACTGGCTATCTTATCTCTTACTGTTGGAACACAACAATGCTATAAACATCGTTGTTATGGCGAAAGACTTAGATAAGATGGTGGTAGCTAGCCAGGCGGACTTAACAGCCCTACCACCAACCAAACCGAGCACACAAAGGTGTAAGTACCCCCCGCTGGGAATCGAACCCGTGACCTCTGGGTTTGAAACCGGTGGCTTAGCCACTAGACCACAGAGGCTATTACACTATTTGCTTTTTCGCGCTATTTGGTGAAAAGTGGACTATGGTAGAGGACTACTTTTGCTGTCCTCACTCCTCATTGCCTAGTATCTGACTAACCCTTCGGGGATAATAGTCGTGATTATTATGTATATGTAAATTCTAATTAAAATTGTTATCCCTTCGACTAATTAAGTTCGTAACTAACTACCTTTTGACAAATTAAACGATCCACAATAACGACAACATTGCGTGGTTAGCCAAAGTACATTCTAATAACTAGACAAAAGAGAAACGAATTATATAGACACATTCCCAATCAACTTTATATGTTCTGTAATAAAATTAGACTTTTATGTAGTAGCTTCCATCTACTTCAGCTACTATGGGTAGATATTGATGTAATACTTATAACGTAGCTTAGCCATTTGGACGAGTATTATTATCACACAAAACTAAACAACTTTCGCTATTGTTAAACGTTAAAATTCAATTTTGAAAACAGATGCTAACCATTGGCTGACACAGCTCATAAATTCATAGACACCCTTCATTATTTCTTGTGGTCTAGGAGTGGAGGTTTATCATCTGATTGCTATGTCTGTTCACTAAAGCTTGATACGTATGACAGGTGTCAAATTGTCATGCCTAGGGTTGCGACATTACAGACGTAATTGAATCAAATGATACATAATTGAAGTTATAAATTGAATATCATTATCTGTCTTTAATCGTTTTTTGCTTCAAATTATAATTTTGGTTGCTATTTAGATCACTTAATTTTTAGAAGTACATAATAATAATAATATGTAAATAATATTTGTGAATAGATTTTGAATGTTTTAATCATTAACACATTCTTAATTATGTATATATACAACCTAAATCATCACTGTATTTAGTAGAGTCCTCCTCCTCCTCCTGACAAATACAAACACAACAAAAAAGGATTAGCCAAATAGGTGCAGCTGTTCTGAAGTGATGCGTGAACATACATTCGTGGCAATTAATGATTATTATTGCAAAGTCTAAATTTATTAGCAACAAAATTATAAAGTCTAAAGATAAAGTCAAGACTACTTGGAAAATTATTAATTCAGAGACTGGCAAAGTGAGTAAAAATGAGTCAGGCTTTCTGCTTAAGTTGAATGATGAGCTTATTAAAGATAATCTTAAAGTTGCTGACATTTTTGATTCCTTTTTTGCCAATATACCTATTGAAACAACTAGACATTTAGAATCGTCCTCTACTGTAGCACAAAGTTTATTAAAACTTAATTTTAATAAAAAAGTACCGATCTTTAATTTTAGAGATATAACATATTTAGACATAATAAAAACGTACAAAAGCTTGAATAAGAAAAGAACGGAAGATTTATGGGGTCGCTCTGTGACAGTTTTGGAGCCAATTATAGAAGTAATCGCACCGTTTTTAGCAGGAATATTTAATAAATGTATCGAAGTAGGTTCATTTCCAGATTTAATGAAAAATAGTAAAGTAACTCCCATTTATAAATCAGGTGATAAATTTAACGCTGCTAACTATAGACCGGTTTCTGTTCTTCCGGCACTTAGTAAAACTTTCGAATCTATAATCTATACGCAAATGAATGCACACTTTAGAATGAATAAAATTTTACACAGTGATCAGTTTGGTTTCACGAAAGGACGGTCAACTATAGATGCTGGAGCAAAACTGGTCAAAAACATACTTGACACTTGGGAATCTTCGCAGGATACAGTAGGTATTTTCTGCGACCTCTCTAAAGCCTTTGATTGTGTTGATCATTCAACTTTAGTTGGTAAATTATTTCAATATGGCGTTCCTGGTAATGCACTAAAATTAATAAAATCTTATCTGCACAATAGAAGTCAGAAAGTAGGTATAAATAATGTAGTATCAGGAGGTTCGATAGTCAAAATGGGGGTACCCCAGGGATCTATTCTCGGTCCCTTTCTGTTTCTTGTTTATCTTAATGACCTTCCATTCATGGTCAAGGAAATGTCGGAAATAGCGTTATTCGCTGACGTCACTTCTTTAATATTTTCTTTAGATAGGAAATACCCAAAGGTTGGAGAAGGAAAAATTAACGAAACACTTAACAGAGTATCACAATGGTTTTCTGTTAATAACTTAGCACTGAATGCTAATAAAACTAAATTTCTTAAATTTTCTCCACCTTATACACGGCTCAGTCATTTAAATATTGAATTAGATTCGGAAACGTTAGAAATTGTTAATGAAACGTCTTTTCTTGGTATTAGGATAGACTCTAAATTACAGTGGGGTTCTCATATCGAGGGTCTGGCAAAGAGGCTCAGTTCGGCTGCTTTTGCTGTTAAAAATATAAGAAAAATTACAAATCAGTCTACTGCTAGGCTGGTTTATTTTGCTTATTTCCATAGCGTTATGTCATATGGATTACTACTATGGGGAACGGCAGCAGACGTTAGTAGAATTTTCATTCTCCAGAAAAGAGCAGTTCGGTTTATATATCAGTTAAAAGCACGTGATTCGTTGAAGGAATTATTTAAAGATATAGATATCATTACTTTACCGTCCTTGTACATATTTGTAAATATTATGTACGCTCGTAAAAATCTACACCTTTATACCAGAAACAATGAGGTTCACGGATATAACACAAGGAACAGGAACAAACTGTGTGCTCCGAAGTTCAGACTTAGCAAAAGTAGTAAATCTTTTATATGCAACTCAATTCGTTTTTATAACAAAATACCTGACGACATCACTGCATTGACAGACAACAAATTCAAAACGCACATTAAACGTTTGTTAATTGCGAAAGCTTATTATAAGATCAATGACTATGTTGCAGACAAAAATGCATGGAAATAAGTCTACTCTGTACTAGTGTTTATTATTAGTATTTTCAGTCTATTATTAACTATTCTTTCATTCAATTATTATGAATTGTTGAAATTATTTAGTTTAGTTATTAGTTTAGTCAGTCCCTAGCCTGGCTTCTGCTACCCTCGTCATTTTTTGTCCTCGGTCCTGTGGGGGTGTCGCGTCGTGTCGCGTAAGCAGGCTGGATCGGAAGTGAATATGGCCGACGCGACGCGACGCGATGTTGGTTTGCCCCCGTAGGATCGGGGATGGGGAGTGGTGGGGGTGGTGGAGGTTGGGTTGGGGGCGTGGCGTCGGTGCGGGTCTGGTTCGATTGATGGTGATGTGAATGTGGTTGAGTGTGATTGATCTAAATCTACCACTTATTTTTTAGGTATATCTCATCTCAGCTGCAATTTAGGCAAGCAAATAGGCACAATCATCACAGGTTATTTAAGTTTAATATTTAGTATTGAATTTTTAGTTATAGTTTTGATTTTTTTTTCTAACGTTGGTAAACGTACTTGCGTTTACACTTACGGTTGTAGCTGAAAACCAGCGATTCGCGGCTAGCGAATATGACGATGAGCTGCCACCCTTTTGCTGCTGCGGCACACACACACATATTTATTATCTTCTTTTTTTTTGTACTATGTTTTTTATTGTGATTTTGTGTACCAACATGTGTGTGTCTTTTAGCAGTAAATAAAGTTTTTATCTATCTATCTATCTATCTATCAGTAGCTTAGTCATAATATTGAAAAAACATTACAAAAAGGGGTAACTTTGGGTTTTTTTATTTATTTTATTATTATTATTATATATATATTTTTATTTTTTTTATCGAGTGATATTTATTGGATTTTGTAACTGAATGAGACTTTGCATAGATTGGATCCTTAACTAATACATAGTTTTGTTTTTTTTCCAGAATTTAAACCATTATTTTCTATGTCTCAGATGGTTTGAAAAAACTTAAAGCGCGATCTATCTAGCCTTGAGAGGAAACACTGCGTCGGCGTGGCGTTCGGGATTCTCATGCGGGGCGCGGGGGAGCGCCGTTTCGTGGTCCCCTGTTTCCTCCTTCAGAGGTGGACCAATTTTTATTTAAGCGTCGGTTGGGGGAGGAGGTTTTCTGTGTCTGTATGTTTGATTTTTTTTTAAACGAGTTACTTAATGTTTCTGAAGACGCCTTAAAACGAAGTGATTTCGCTTAATTTTGAAGGCTCCTGGTTATTAAATAAATGACTTAATGCAAAGGAATCAAGCATACGGACGTGAAGGGTCTCTTTCTTTAACCGTTGCTGAAGGGGTGGTGGGGGTTGGTCCGGTTTTGGAAGGGGGCTGCGGGGCGTCGTTTTTCTGTGTTTTGTGTGGGAGTTTTAAGTGCCGCGTCGGCGTGGTGTTTTTCTCTTAACTCGTAATCCCTACGCGCGCGCGTAAACCCTGCGCTCCTGACGGACGTCAAATCGATATCGAGTCGACTGTGCTTATCGGAATATGAACGCTCGGGTCACGAGATAGGTTTCAGTTTCGCGTGGGGGTCGTTGGAGGATGAACCTTCTGTAAGGTAGTAGTATTAGTTATTCTGTGCTTGTACCAAGACGAAAAACGAAAAAATTTTAAAACACACAAATTTATGCTTATTAATTTTTGACGTTTTTTTATGCTTAAGTTTTTATAAAAAAAGATATTTGAATGATTAAAAATGTCAACCTTATTGGTTAGGTACTAATGTTTTCCAAAACTCATTTCAGCCGCTACTTTATTTTACTTCAAAAACTCTCCAATTTATATTACTTACCACAGTATCAATACGATAATTGGAAATCATTTTACACAATTCTATGACCACGGCTTATATTTCGGTTCGACGCGATTCTGTTTCGGCGTGCAGTGGTACTGGGGGTAGCAATGCGCATTTGTCTGGCACAGACTATAATAGCTCGTTAGATTAGTTATTAAGTCTTAACTATAAGTTAGTTAACTGTTTTTTTATTATTATTAGTATTGACGTCAATAAGTGCCTGTAAAGGTTTACATTGAATAAATAATTTGACTTTGACTTTGACTTTAGAGTGCGTATGAGTATGAGTGACTATCAGTGAGAGTACCTTGTGAACAGTACTAATAAATATGGTTACGTACGAGTATAGCTGCAGTGTCAAAATCGTCTATTTTTGTAACATTCCTTTTTTTTTAGGTGTCAATAATTTATTTTCTTCGGTGGTTGCCGTACTCGTAGATGCATCATCATATTTTTCTTTCGAGATGCGAGACATTGTAGCACGCAGTATACCAAGAGCATCCGCAACGCGATCAACCTTTGTTTGGGCTCTCACGCTCGAAATAATTTCGCTAGCGTACTACAAACTCGCGACTTTCGCTGTTCAAAACAGTCTTTTTTAACCTTTTTTAGGTATTGTATCAGTAAAAACAGTAAACTTTACGAACAGTTATAACAGAACAAAACTTTACAAACGAATAAAAATAACAAGTAATACGTCAAATTAGCAAACTTAACAAACAATTACAACTAAACAAAACTTAACAAACGAAAAAAATAGCAAATACTACGATAAGAAAACTGAAAACACGTTACGCACACAAGACTTAAGCAAGGCACTTGTATCAAAACAAGATGCCCCCCCCCCCCCCCCCCCCCGACCAAACCGTCACAGATGCAGTAGTGCGAAGTTTATTTCCAATTAAAATAAAACAAAGTGGACATCGAAATGCGACCGCAATCATCGATTTAAATTGAGTCCAAAGAAGTATTGTTCCTTTCTAATGTGTGTAACTTTTCAACCTGACCTTATTTTTATACCTTATAATACATACACACACACACACACACCTTAGCTTAACTTATTATCTAATTCTTAAAACTAGTTAACCTACTTTATCTACAATCTAATGTTCTTGTCTTGATGTTTTGTAGAGTGCGTAGTGTTTGTATGATAATGGAACCTTAACGTAACTTAATTCTATTAGTGATACATTTCAGTCAAGCAATGTAACATTATAATAAATACTATTTTGGCCAGATCGTCTAGTGAACCCTCCGTTGTTAACCGCATCTAAGTAACTCAAGTTCTTTTCGTGAAAGTTTAGTAATTGGCTTATCCCTGTGTTAAGTTATTTTCTCCTGACCTAATTACCTATCCGTCAATAACTAATATCCCAGATATGTGTAGCCTATCAGTGACTCCGTCTGAACTGTGACCTAAATCCTTCACAGCAGCTGCAGGAAAGGAATGTTAACCACTCAAAGATAACCAGATGATAGCTTAGCTTGCAGGTATTATTATTTATTAACAATAGCATTATACATAAAAGTCTTGTGGCAATTTACGGGCCCCAACCGCCGTCCTATAGCGTGCCATTACATCTCATTGTTTAATTATGGCTCCGTCCTGTTGACTTTAATTTACTATTTATAGAGAGTCTACACAAATTTCAACTTAATTTCATCTTACATTATGAAACTATGTGTTAGCATTTACGTTCTTATTATTCCACACAAAATCAATAGAGTTTATCTCAAGGCTTGCTATCATCCAAATATCCTTTTCACATTAAGAACCTAACTTATTTCTCTGATCTTGTGGGGTTTTATTTTAATAAGCTATTACAAGTAACATTATAACTGACTGTCCTTTTGTCTTATTAGAATATTAACATTCAGTTCTATAAAAGGGTGGATAATTTATTCAGAACCCACTTTCAGGCAGTGGCTAAAATAGAATGCTATTATTTGAAGCAAAATTACTTTGATTGCTCATAGTGGTTATTATGAAGATCTTATAAAGCAACAACATTATTAAATTGTACAGACCGCCTCGACAGCATATTACATCTCAAGTTTATTAAAGATGTTTAATTCATTCAATTCCTTACTCCCTTCAGGAGGTGGATACAAATAGAATGCTATTATTTGAAGCATAATTACTTTTGTTTACTCATAGTGGTTATTATACAGATCTTATAAAGCAACAATATTATTAAATTGTAAGACTGCCTCGACAGCATATTACATCTCAAGTTTATTAAAGATGTTTAATTCATTCAATTCCTTACTCCCTTCAGGAGGTGGATACAAATAGAATGCTATTATTTGAAGCATAATTACTTTTGTTTACTCATAGTGGTTATTATACAGATCTTATAAAGCAACAATATTATTAAATTGTACAGACTGCCTCGACAGCATATTACATCTCAAGTTTATTAAAGATGTTTAATTTATTCCATATCCTTGACTTTAGGAAGTGAACTTAGTTAATTATATTCATTAACCCATACCTCAGTCTCTCAGACTGGGATCACCCAGATTACTTAATAGCCTACTAAATCATGGTTATTATACTTTTAGTAGATAGGTATCAGGTACTTGTCCCTGTTAATAATTAAATCAATTATATTTAGAAGTTATCCTTTACTCACTTTAATAGGTATAAAGCAGACTGTACTATTAGTCTTATTGGTTTAGGTTGTTCGCATCAAATATTTCTATGTTTCATATTATTAGAAGTAAGTACATAACTTATAAGGTCTTTGACCATTAAAGTGAATTCAAATTATATAAAGTAGACTGTACTATTAGACTAATTAGTATGCTGTTATCAATCAATTATTTCTATGTTTCATAATATTAGGAGCTCATAGCTTGTAAGGTCTTTGACCATTAAGGTGAATTAGCAGCTTCAACGAAATAACCTAGGTTCCAAACTGGTTTTAGTTGTTTAGTATCAGCTTAAATTTTACCAATAGGTATGGGGATGTCTATTTATAATACATTGGAGAGTAGCAATATTAAGGCCGTATTGTACCTCAGGGAAAGCTAAAAATGCCTGTTTGGTCATTTCAGTGTTAGAAATCAAACATCACAGTTTGCTTATTTGCTATAACTTATTAGTATTTTTCTTGTAATAGGAAACCAGTCTAGACTCCTAGGTAATCCAAAGCAATGATGGTTCAATATTACCACACTTCTGCTAATTATTTAAAATGAATAGTTAATTGGTAACAACTTTTAGGAAAACAATTAGAATCCTATTGGCCTACGGTAACAGATTACATGCCTAGATAGGTCCTTTCAGCGCTCATAATCCACGTCACTTCATAGTAATTTTTATTTAGGCACCAAAACTTAATTATCCCTACCTTTATTAGTCGGAATTAATCCAGCCCTGGCTTCGCGGCCTACGTACCTAGTTTATGTACGCACTGCGTGTACACACCGTGCTGTCCCCAACTACCTAATAACATATATAAATACGCCTGCCTATAGATTCCTACAGCCTGCCTCACTTGAAATACCTATATTTTGTCGAACTAAGAGTCTCTACTTGTATACCTTTGCAATCTAGGCCCAAGCCACATTTAACTTAATTTCGTAGTGAGTTGTGTAAGTCGAGTCGCCCCTGCAAGCAACAGACCTCTAAGTGAACTATCAAGTCGAGCCATTAAACTCAGGGTAAAAAACCTAACACTACACTGTGTGTAAGGAGGCGAGACTGTTTTGGTCCGGGATATACGTGCCCGCCTCCAGCTAATTGGTGTCTGACCTATCTTCGATTTTCACTAGGGAGACAACTGTCTCTCCCCCATTACTCTCTCGAATATAGTGTATTATTTAGCGTTGTAATAGATAACGCCGACCTTATTAAATACAGTCATCCTGACCGAGGTCAGTTAAAATCATATTAGTTTCGTTGCCACCGTGATGCGTTTCCACTATTATGACCCAGAATACTGCATTCTGTTAACAATTCGAGTTGCGATAACAATAATTTTACTTTAATAATCACTTTCCATTTCACAAACAATGTTAGTTAATATCGCAGCTCGAATAACACTTCGCGCGCTAAAATGGCTCGGACGCTCGTTTTCACGTATGAGATCGTTATCACCCGGCGACCTTGAATCAAATCCCTTTCTTCCCTACTCTGACGCCAATATCTTCCCAAAATCGCGCCACTTCGCCCGACATTCGCCCGCGCAAATCCATTTCTCTACTCTTCAGCCAACCGCTAGCCGTCTCGCCTAAGCGCCTCGACTTCACGTGTCTTATCTTTTGTTACATGCAAACTTCGTGTCGTTCCACGTGGAGATAACATCTCCCCTCTCTTTTTATCCTTTTCTCAACTTCTCGCTCGCTCATTGCCGCCGTAAATTCTAGAGTTTTTCCATAATCCAACCAAATCTCTTTAGATAGCCAATATTACATGTTTGAACATCTAGATGTAGCCTTCCATCAACAATTCCCTCTTAATAAACACCCACTCAAGCTAATAATCCCGTATTTAGTAAAATTATAAAAGTTCCGTATTCAGAACATAGGTGGCGCCCGCCTGTACGTGAACTGGTCTTGCCAACCTACCCCGTCCTCCGCGAAACTCAAGTAAATAACGCACGCTAGACGGCGCCTATGTCGCAAGGGACGCGTTAGCCAATCCCGACAGACTCCCCCCCATCACTCTAAACCAATAGACAGCGCCCATTCCGTAAGTGTCACCCGGAACAGTCCCCGCGAAATTCAAAATAATATTGAGCCCCTTGTCCACTGATTCTGACTGACCACTCATTCTTACAACCTTCAACATAAAGCCACTTGTCCACATGTCCATTATTTTAAACTAGTTTATTTTTTCCTTTTTATGCTTATTACATTAATGGTGCAACGCATTAATATTAATTTTAGTGCTACACTCATATATCCCTTACTAACGAACAGATACCATTCATTCTGTACTGTTACATGTGCCAATTCAATAACTTTTAAAGTTTTTCATTCCTCATACTCGGAAAATAGGTCTAAAGTTGCATGAGGAGCGGGTGGAAAGTAAGTACTATCGATGTCGTAAAAGGTGACTAACGGACTTAAGACTGCACATACAACCAACAGCAAAGAGCGGCTATGGGCTCATCAATATAATACTACCAACCCCTCTCTACTCTTCGTTGTCGTAAAAGGCGACTAACGGACTAAAGACTGAACATACAACCAACAGCAGAGAGCGGCGATGGGCTCATCAATATAATACTACCAACCTCTCTCTTCTCTTTGGCGTCGCAAAAGGCGACTAACGGACTAAAGACTGCACATACGACCAACAGCATAGAGCGGCGATGGGCACATCTAATAATACTACCAACCCTTCTCTTTCCTTTGATGTCACCCCTCTCTTTCCTTTGATGTCGTAAAAGGCGACTATTTTCTTTAGCAAATTCATGTTTTATTTTTAGTTACTTTCCTTGTATTCGTAATGAAAAGCAAAGTGTTTACCTCGAGTAAAAGACTTATTTAGTCCCTCGAACCCCGTCTCGAGACTAGAATAAGCTACTTTCACACATGTAGTTTCGGCCTAGGTTCGCGTACTTGTTCCGTTTGCGACTTTCAGCACTTACCGCAGCAGCCCCGACATGAAGAGAGGAGGCGCGTACATGTGAGGGAGCCACGGTGTCTGCACAGGTCGCATCCCACACCAACGACCTGCCAAGCTTCCAAGGTGCAATGGTCATACCGTCAGGCCTTTTGCCATCGCTGCGAGAGATACCAGTAGGCTCTAAAACAGCCGGTACACCAACGGTGGCAAAAGCACTGCGAATGATGCTGTTGAGTGAGGAGTGCCGTAACATACGACCAGCACTGCGAGCGCAAGAAAAGCCGTGGTGGCCAAGCTCGTCAACAGCCTCCCCACACACACAGCGATGAGGGTTGGTGGTAGGGCTGGTTGTCCCTTGCAGGGTTGTAAGGAATGCTGATCTCAAGGGGCGGTAGAGGCCAAGGAATTCCATCAGGAATCTGTGGCGGCCAGGGTATCCACTCTGGGTGTTCAGTTGGAGGCCAGGGTAGGCTTTCAGGCCACCATGATGGTGCGTCATCAGGGAATACCGGAGGCCAGGGAATGGCTTCAGGATGTGTGGGGGGCCAAGGGATCCACTCTGGGTGCTCAGTTGGAGGCCAGGGTAGACTTTCGGGCCACCAAGATGGTGCATCGTCGGGAAATACCGGAGGCCAGGGAATCGCTTCAGGGTGTGTCGGGGGCCATGGGATTGCTTCAGGCCAAGGTAGGGACTCGGGCCACCACGGAGGTCTGTTGGTTTCAACTGCAAAATAATAAATGCATGTTATTTTGTCAGTGTTAGCAATATAAGTAGGTATGTCAGGATTGCAGTAATAGCAAGTTGTGTCTACCCCGCAGAGAAATAAGCATGATGTGAATAAGCGTCGTTGTACAGCGAAAGAACGCTACCTTGGCGCCAAGATGGAGGCAGACCGCTAGAGTGAGGGAAGGCCCGTCCAACAAGGTACCGACGTTGGCAGATGGTAATGCCTGGAGGCAGTGGCCTGACTCTCTCTCGGAGACGGCAGTGAGACGAGCGAGTTCTGCTGAATCAGCAGAAGTGGATAGGAGCTCCTCATGAACTTGTTTGCAAAGTGACTCGTCCCATTGCCTCTGCGACTGTGGTAACAAAGGGAGGTCTGAATTTGGACAGGTGGATATCCAAGCGTTTTTGACATCTGCCACACACGACAACTCTACGGAACCCAGGGATGGGTTGATAATCTTCCGGTAGAGATTGTGCGTGCTATGAGCAGAAGACAAAAACGCTGGCAGGGCCACACTGCTTAAATTTCTAATACCTAGGCCCCCGAAGCGTACAGGAAGGGAAGCCAGAAGCCATCCGCGGTCGCTCATGGGACAATTAAGAATTTTAAGTAGAGTATCTCTAATAAGAATATCTAAGTTTGATAATAAGTTAGGAAAAAGCCAGAGTTGGGAGCATCGAAATACGTAGGTAAATTTTGGAATGAAGAGACAAAAACGAATAATAAATAGTGCCATGCGTGGATTAATTTGGAATAGACGGTCTAAATTTAAATTGAATTTAGCGATGGCATCAGCAATAAAAGCCGGCATGGCAGCATCGAGAAGTGGTGCACCTAATAAAAATAATGAGTCGTTTCTGAGAATTTTGATGTTGGGGGCCAGAAGACTAAAGTCAGAAATAATTAGAGCTCTACGGTCCGGGGCCACGGTATTGGATATGTATAATTCACACTTCGAGAAATAAATTAATATAGCTAGAATTATAAATACAAAATTAAAGTCAATCGATTGGTTATTGAACATCAATTGAACTTAAATTGATTTATTATCGCAACACAAGTATTTTTTTGTATTGGAATGACCTTGTGAAGGAGTACGTTTTTTATTGTAATGTTTAAAAATTGTGTTAAATGTGTGTTATGTGAGTTTATTGGGATAAAACCTAATCTAACGTATAATAAATAGTCACAAAAAGTAATTGTAGTATGTTAAGTGATGGATTATAAAAAATAATATTATTTAAATGTTGTCAAATAAGTTCATACGCTTTGACAAAGTCACGTCGTCGTTTTGATGACACCTGTCATAAGTATCAAGCTATACTGTAGTTTATAGTAGGCTTTCAGAGTATGGTAAAAAAAAAGGCAATGAGGTTTATATCCTAGTCGCTTCTTCTATGAAAATGCTAAAGAACTTTATACATAAAGTCAATGTCAAAGTCAAAATATATTTATTCAATAAACTCAATCAATAATTACTTTGAATCGTCCATATCTTTTTTAACCTACCGCCCATTCAGGACATCATTTTTTAACTGTGGCAAAGAACGGGAGCAAGAGACCACAGCGCACAGAATCAACGACATTTACAAAAAATATGTATATATATGTCGTTACCAGGTCATAAAATACAAAATATGAATTGGAATGTAAATAGTTTAATTAAATATGGTGCTTTATTAATTATAGACAGTTAGAAATAGCTGTTGGAGTACTTGGAGCATTTCAGAGCCCAGCTGTTTTGTCTTCTGTGTAATCTGACACTTTATAATAAGCTTTTTTAGAAAGCTATAGCATACATACGAGTACATTTAATCACGAATATTATCGCCCAAGGGTTAGGCAGAGACAAGGCAATGAGGACAGCAAAAGCAGTCCTCTACCATAGTCCACTTTTCACCAAATATCAACTGCACATGTGCTCAGCGTGACAGGTGGGGAGCCCATCGCCGCTCTATGCTGTTGGGTGCAGTCTTTAGTCCGTTAGTCACCTTTTACGACACCCTTGGAAAGAGAGGGGGTGGTAATATTCTTTCACCGCAACGCGACACGGTTACCTACTTAAAGGAAAAGTCCTTTAGATAAAGATCTAGGGTTGCCAACTACACTGTTAAAAACAGTATTATACTGTTTTTCACTACGTTATACTTTTTACTGTTGAACAAAAATAAAGTATACAAAATACTGCTTTGTTACCTGTTTAAAAAGTAAAAAAGTTGCGACCGTTCGTTTTTTTCGTTTTTTTTTTTAAATTCTTTCTTTAGTGGTTTCTTGCGCCCATTCTTCTCCACAGCTAAAAAATGAAGTAGGTTAAAAATTTGTTAACCCTTAACCACTGACGTACGTCTGAGAGACGTAGGTGCGCAATTACAGCGTATCTTTTTACATCAAACGCGCACGGACTTGTCCTTTCTTGTACCTTCATAAGAACCAGTGACGCGCACGCATCGGGGGTAAGCAACTTACGGTGCGCTTCGATTAGGTAATTATAGCCGTCCTGACGTCTGTGAGACGTAGCGTCATGTCGTTAAAAAGTGTTAAGTTCCTAAGAATATGCCATTTATTTGTTTTTAATTAATAAGAACTATCTAGATGTTAGATACTTATATATTAGCTCTGTGATCATTTTAGACTGATAAGTTAAGATTTTGAGCCTTTAGAAAATTTTTTTTGAAAAGCGTTTTTGTTTCCATTGATTTTTCAAGGTTTTGTATTTTGAGTTTAAGTAACTACTTTTTATATTAATAACGTGTTTTGTTTATTAATTTGAACCCTTTATGCTAGATTAACGTTAAATAATAAAACTAATATATATATAAATAATAATATAAAATAATAAACACTATTTTAAAAAACCGTACGTCTGAGTGACGTACGTCAGTGTTAATGAAAGTAAGTTATGGTCAGTGGTTAAGGGTTAACCATGCAATGATAGCCATGCTTACATTTTTGAAAAAATAAAATACTGCTTTTTCTAAAATAGGTACAGCTTATTTTTCCTATCTTACCTTAAAATACTTTATTTTTTTAAAATTGGCAACCCGAACTTTATCTGTAGTCCTATTAAGTGAAAGGAGGCAAACGAGCAGGCGGGTCACCTGATGAGAAGTGTCACCGCCGCTCACGGAAATTTGCAAAACCAGAGGAGAGGCCTTGTAGGAGTAAGGGTGGATTCGACCAAACTGGAATAAGACTTTCTCCGAGATTAGTCTATACAAATTAAGCGTTTAATCTAGGTATAAGACCTTATTCCAGTTTGGTCGAATCCACCCTAAGACCTTTAGGAGGGTTTACGCATTTCGGTTTCCCATACAATTTTCCAAGTCGAAATTTTTAAAGACCAATAAGCCGATTTTAATGAAACATTGCATGCTAAAGTAAAATATATGGATCTAAATAGTTTGTTAAAAACATTTTAAAAAGGTTTATTTGGTTGAGTTATTGCGATTTAAAGTCCACTATGGAAAGTTTAAAATCGCAATAACTCAGCTAAATAAACGTTTTTTAGAAATGTTTTCAACAAACTATTTAGACCTCTATATTTTACTTCAGCATGCCGAATTTCAACAAAATTGGCACACTGGTTTTTAAAAGTTTCAACTTGGAAATTTGTATAGGAAACCGAAATGCGTAAACCCTCGTAATAGGTCAAGGATCGTAAGACCGCCGGCGGTCGCGAAACAATTGATTTTTCGATCTGAGTCGATGATCGAGTCTGGTTTTACGATCCTCAAGGGGTTAAGGAAGGATTAGAAAGTGTAGAGGGGGGAGATTCGGTACTTACACTCACCGAACGAAACACAACAGCAACTAGTGCCATTGTTTCACGCCGACATTCCGTGAGAGGGTCTTACGCCAGGCGAGCCGAACCCAATTCGTGTTGCAACGCAGCGTGGATCTGCCACTCAGACAGTGTCACTCAATTAGCACATGTTTTAAAACTTTATTAGGTACCATACAAAAAATATACTCGGTCTTGGCTCTTTTTCTTCAGTTTGTTAAACCGTTTAGAAATCTGAAATACCTGTGTAGGAGTAGTTCACGTCAGTGGTGTTACGGAGCTGTGGGGATTGATTGAACAACGTTTTCCAGCGTTCAACCCGTCCATCTGTCCGTTTGGCTACCGACGGACGCTTCAACCCTCTATCTTGTGGAGGGTTGTTTTTTCCTCGCCTCTTTTCCCCGCAATGATATCATTGATTATGGTCCAGAATTACCATGACGATATACAAAAGTTTAAGTAGACATGTGCCCTTGGAGGGAAGGGCTGGGGGAGAGTCCTTTGATTATGGAATAAGGGATTGCGTTGTAAGGAAGGGAATGTTCAACTGCTCTGTCTACCACAACTCTATCTTCTAAATTAAATGCCTTCTTCATTGAAATCAAGTGTTCGCTACATTGATGGATATTGGCATACCCACCGCGCTTGCCAAACGCAGGTTAGCGAATAAAAAGGTAAATGATTTACTTTTAAGCAATGCTTTGCATAGAGCGTACATAAAAAAAATTTAAGCAGTTATGGTAGAGAACATTTTAAAATAACTTGGTACCTACATGGCGATTCAGTTCGTGCACACACGTGAAACGAACGATGAAAATATAGTTATACAATATAGACATACGTATGTATGGCACGCGGTCAATGGAAGTGTACAATATTAGATTTATGATCCAGAACTCATGAAATATTTAGAGAAAGTCGGTAGGTATGAAGTATGCGAGTAAGTACGCAGACGCAGACGAACGGATTGTTTGAGATCATAGCAAATAGGAAATAAATATTTTTTTGTTGTAAAATACTATACTGATCCCTTATGACATAGAGTTAAAAACCGTTACACAACAATAAAATGTTAAGTAGGTACCTTAAAATAATAACCGTTTTCGATGTGTAGCCTTCGCATAAACTTTAGTCCATAAACGTCCCCACTGCTGGGCACAGAACTTCCCGCATGGACAGCACATGGCAAGATTGGGCGGGCCACATTCCACCACTCTGGCCCAATACGGGTCTGTGGGTTAAAACTTAGCACTTAAATCCGTAAACAATTACTTAGCTCCTAATTTTACAAATTGTTACATAGTAATTTTAATTTTCATACTATCGCAAACTGTTACAAAGATTTATACTTTAGTTACTTGAAACAAACCCATTAACGGCAAAAGCAATCAACCCAAGTTCATTGGCTGAAGAGAGGAACTCTATTAAAGTTTGCAGAACAGAAATACTTTATTTTGTAACTGAAAATTCTGAATAATTATAATGTATTGAAACAAAACAAAAGTAATAATAATAACAACAACATAACTTAATTTTTCCTTAACCCCTTGAGAAGAAGAAAACCAGACACAATTGAAAATCAATTGTTTCGCGACCGCCGGCGGTCTTATGATCCTAGACCAATTAAGTAATATTAAACTACCTAAACTTAAAACTATAAAATACCGTTTATTTTTAATTTTAATTCTATAACGCCTTGGTGGCATAAAAGGGCAGAGTTCAATTACCAGAACAGTAGCTTTCTCTTGGAACACAATTATATTAGTCAATTTCCAATCACAAATCTAAAAAATGTGCGTGGAAATTGATTGAAGAAATTATTATGGAGATGGCGTTCCGGAATTATCTTTACTTATCCCAATATCGATACATAAGATTGAGTTTGCGTTCAAGAGTATTCCCTCAGGCAGGATGGTATTTCAGATTTTTCGGGTTTTCGATCTAACTTTTTGCAAACGTAGCAAACGATTACAGAATACTTACTATTTTGTAGCGATGGCTTGACTTCAATTCAATTCATTTATTTCAGCCTTTAACCTTTCAAAGATGAATACATTTCCCCAACAGCAGGACAGCATGTGTACCTACTTATCTTTTTATTCTTGAGCATAATGTCTAAGGTTATGGTACTTAGATACTGAGAAAGAGGTTTTAAGTCCGCTGTACAAAACCAACCAACTAACCAAAAGAGCTTCCTTAGTTTCCTCTTAGATAAAGGCTCGTCCACAATCCGTACTGGTGGTAGATTCAGTAAAGAAAGATTCAGTAGAGAAAATTTAGTAAAAACGAAACACGTTTTTACTAAATTTTAGTTAAAAGTATTGTTTTAAAACTTATATAGTTAGTAGTAGTTTGGACGTCAATGGAAGTGTAAATTATCTGAATTTGACTGCATATATTTTATATTTTTAGCATTAATAACGCTCTTTTAAAGTACGTTAAGATAGTTAAACGGTAAAAAAATAGGTAAATACCTCTTTTACTGCTGGCTATAAAAAAACACTTTACAAAATAAAAAGCGTTGAAGAAATTTGACTGGTCGTACCAATTACTCGGTTGCGGAGTGGTCAACACAGCCACCCGTTATGCGAAAGACGCGGGTTTGACTCCCATCTGAGGTAGTATATTCTTTTCAACGTTTCACTACCTTTAACTACCAAAACAGTTTGTAAACCAAACTCACCCCATCTCTTGCCAGTGCGCCCCAGGAAAGTTCTCTCCTCAGGGTTCCATATCGCATACTGTATCTTCTGGAGGAAGGGCCTCTGCGGCGGCCGCCGGTTGTAGCCAGCCACCCCGTTGGGCCTGTCCGCGCCCATCGTGCCTGCGAGTCCGTGGTAGACTGAACGCTGCCACCGCTTGAGATTATGTTGTGAAATGGTACAGTTTTGTGCCTAACATTGCGGGACTCTCAGAGGCAGCTGAGATTAAGATGAGATATCGTTTTCTAAGGTGTGATCACTAAACATAACACAAAAGTGTTTCATATCAAATAAGATTATAACAAAAATCTTGGAGTCTACGCTTTTAGTCACTCACACACGAAAACACACCCACAAAAGTTTTAAGTTTTTTAGTAAAATCATCTCCAAAAGTCAAACGTCTTACGTTAATCATGAGCTGATCAACTCTTTCACTATCAAGGCAAAGAGCAAGTTCAAAGATAATTTAATTTAATTTCAGATTTTAACTTATTTGATATTGTATTTTAATTTATAACAGTTTTGAGTTTCATTAAGGAAAAATAATAATAAGTTGTATAGGTACCCTTGTGTTTTTACCCTTGTTTGCAACACCAAATTACTTATTTAATCTGTGACCAAAGGCATTTACTCACCCTTAAAAAACCTTTGTACGTTCCTATGGCGGTTTTTAAATATCACAATTAGAGTAAGAGTAAGTATTCGATGCTTGACATTTTTGTTTGTTTGTCGTCACTGTGTCAGGCACTCAGGCATCGCTGTTAGGCAATGTTTAATCTATAATCATTTCGTGTGTGACCTACGTCTGTAAACCGCCCAAAACTGCCCAAGTCCAGCGCTCGCCCGCCCTACCTATTAGCCAGCTACCTACTAGCCTGTTGCCAACTTTATACATAATATGTTTGTTATGGACGATTCAAAAGCGCTATCATTCATTAAAAATATTTTGTTTTTTTTCAGTTAATATTTAAGAATTCTTCGTATTTTGTTAAACAACTTTAAAAATTTTACGTTTGACACTTTGCTGCTCTTAGTACTTTTCAACGATGATAGTCTATCACGGCAGATAACGATCTTAGTTGTGTTAAGAGTGAGTATTACATACGTAAAAGGTATGCATAGACCGCTGGATCCGGTAGTGAATAAATACGTAAGTGTTTTTCCGTCATCTTTTACTATTTTTTTACCATATTTTTTTACTTTATTTTGAAGAAAATGGCTACCAATATTTATAGACTCCGGAAACCAAAAGTCGAACCAGCTGCGGCATCCAACCTATCCCCACCTATGAGTGAAAACGTGTACTAGTAGAGTATTCAATCTTTTGGAGGTGACATAGGACCAATGTTCCCATGCACTTTTGCATGCATTCGAGCGAGCCCAGAAGGTATATTGGTTCAGTCATATGACGAGGATCGTGATTGAAGTAAGTCACACAATATCACCTAATGTTTGATAATGATAAGAACTAGAATGGTTAAAATTTACAACATTTAATTCTGAAGTGATGCTCGAACATACATTCGTGACAATTGATTTTTATTTATATACAGGTTGATCAATCCAAATGGGTCAGTGGGAAGAATTCAAAAACTATAAGGGATAGGTCCTCATTGCCTGGTCTTTGACTGACCCTTCGGGGAAAATAGTCGTGATTATATTATATGTATGTATGTATTACAGAGATAGAGACCGCGGGTTCGACTCCCAGTTACGTATGAAATGGAACAAAAAAAATGAATGCAGTTTTTATTAAATCTACAATCAAGGCCATGATTTCTAAGAACAGGATTCCCTATCGCTTATAGATTTTTACATCGCACTACTGACCCATTTGGATTGATCACCCTGTAGATTAAGAGAATATCATGATGAGATTACCTACTTACAAAACTTATTTTATAGTTCAGATAAAAGATTGCAAATAACGAAACTTGTTTGTTAAGGCTAATTAGCACAGTTTCATATTCCGAGCACTGAATATTCTTACCTACATAAAGAAATTAGTATGGCATTGAAGCGTCTGTTCCTCCGCTGGTCTTTGCCCGTGCACATAACCGCCTAAATCTGCTTCGTGGCAAGCGCAAGCCATCGGCCGCCCGCCCCCGACCTGACCCAGCCCTACCCAATTAGCTGATTCTTTGCTCAGCTAATGTGATTGCCAAGGAACATCAGGACTGGCCTGATAAATGACTAGGCGCTGATGAACTGCGAATCATGGTGTAGTCAGCTTGTTTTATACTTTGATAGGTGATGGATCGATGGTAGGTGGTAGGACTTGTTTTAAGCCCACATGGCTAGCTACCACTGTCTCATCTAAGTGCGTTGCCAAAATAACGAAGTGTGTACCTTTGTTGTGTTCCGGCAATTAGAGATAAGAAAGTCGGTACCTCAGTGTTTCCGGATTAAGTGCTTCACCATACCGTCACATAACCTATTGATTCTTCATTGTGATATAAAAACATTAAGCAACTTATATCCTTGAGCTAGTTTATAAAAATTAAAACAAGCCCTAAAATAGCTATCATGATAGGTAACCTTATCATAGGTACATTTGCTAAGCAGTGATGTACCAGCAGTACTGATACTTGTGAGGGAGATTTTTAAACAGTTGCCTCTATTTTTTGGTCATCCAAAAGTTTATATTTTAATTTAACCTGGATTGAAAACATAAAGAGTGGTCTATTGTCGATGGAAAAACTTATCAAAAGCTTTATAGAATAGCAGTTATGATTTGAGATGAAGACCTGTGATTATGGCTTAAAATATATGGCATACTAGCGGCCGCTCGCGGTTTCACCCGCGTGGTTCCCGTAGAAATATCTGGATAAAAAGTATCCTATGTGTTAATCCAGGTTATAAACTATCTGTATGCCGAATTTCATCTAAATCCATTCAGTAGTTTTTACGTGAAAGAGTAACAAACATCAATCCATACTTACAAACTTTTGCGTTTATAATATTAGTAGGATACGATGCCCGTCATCCAACAACGAGGTTAAAAGCTAAAGGTTGATGAAGGCCAATTAGATAAATTACCCCAAAACCTCCAAATTCTACAATCTATATTGAATTGAACATCTAACAGCTATAGTGAAAATCGGGGATTGGAAAATTTGGACAGTTTTGTATAGCTTTCCTAAAATTACAAATAAATACTTTTTTGTTATCAAATGCGGCCTTCGGTTCACCTGATGGTAAGTGACGATGAAGCCAAATGTGGATACCACGGAAAAGTTTTGAAAATACTTTTACGTACAGAAAAAAAAATAAGTCTTGTCCTGTCCAAGACACATTTTTTATGTACGTTGTTGTAGATTAGATTGTTTAGTGAATAATAAAATACATAAGTTAATAGTTCAATTCAACTTTAATTCCAGTAATAAAATTATAATAACAAAAGTCAAACGTTATTTGTACTAAATTCAGGTAAACCATAATGGACAAATGAGTTGAAGGAATTCTTATTTGAATATTAAAATTATGTTTCCTGGGCACATCGACTGTAACAGTCTTATTTGGACTTACATTTTAGATTTAAGATTCTAGAAATTTTATATTTGTCTATTCCATCACATCAGATGTTCTTGTAGAGTTCACAATAAAAACATCTCTGTTCTGCAGTGGACCTCATTCGGTTCAATTTTCAGTTTACAACTTTGTAAAGATGCTTAATTTGGTACATACTTACTTAGTTATGATATTCTGAATAAAAATTAAATCGAAGCAGCGCCTAGCGCAAAATGTGAGTACTTAAAAGTTTGTCTCGTTTTTCTAGAGTTAATCGGTATCTACAAACATTTTCGATTTAATATTTAAGTACAAAACACGCATGTAGACAAGGTACTAACGACATTTTATGTGCAGACATCAAATTAAATTACAAAACAAAACAACACTAAAACTAATTAAGTTATTTTAAGGTGGGTTACAATGTAATCCTAAATGCCTTGTGTATCATTGAACAATATTGAAAGGAAATGTTAATGCTTAACTTTTGGAGATTCACAATGTAGGTAGGTACCTACTAATACGATAATATCGCAAAACACAGTGACAAAACAAGCGCTACATTCAACATAAAAAGTAAAGTATAGGTAGTCTATACACCGTGACTGGCTAGACGACGGACGCGTTAAAGGAGGTGTATAAGAAGCCGATACTTGTTCCATTAAAAATGAAAAAACACCACCTTAACTTACAACCTTAGTCACAGAATAATATTCCTTAGTAACGTCAAAGCACGCGCGAACAACGCCTCCCTTACTAGTGCGTGTAGTAGGTACATGCAAAATACAGAAAGTTCAATTTTTTAAAATGCGTGATAACCGCGTGTTTTAAAATTTGCTATAACCTTTTTTAACTAAAAGGGATGTAGATAAGTTACTAGTTTACCTCCTTAAACGCGTCCGTCGTCTAACCTGTCACGGTGTATATACAGTCCCTACGCTGGGACAAGGCCTCCATCGTTCAAATCAAGTCTTCGCTACATTTGATGAGTATTAATGACCACTAATGAGTAGCTTAATGACCACGCGCCAAACGCGGGTTGGTGATCAGAGAGCTGACTGTAAGTTTGTATGTGTGCAAACGTTACTATAACGCGATAGTAACGTTTGCACATTTACAAACTTACACTCAGCTCTCTGATCACAAACCCGGGCTCACACACCCCGGAAACACAGTTTGCTCGACCTGGGTACTTAACCCTGGACCTTCCCATCTAAACTTTAATATTTTTAATTAATAATAAGAGATTCCTTTAGCCTTTTTATTTTTCCTCCAGACGAAGTATCCTAAAGTAACACAGTACGTTTTATCCAATTGATTCGAGATAAAATTTTGCTAAAATTAGCAATTTAAGTATATTATTTGTTAATTTCTTATCTTTATATACTTTATTGTCGCATATGAATATATTCTTAAAAGTAATATTACCTACTACCTACTACTACCTACGGATCACATAATAAATAATGTAGACTATAACATAACAATTTACAAACGAGAGAGAACAACTTACAGAAACAAATATCAATTTGAAATTGTATTTACTTACACAGTTAACTAAACTAGTTAAAATTATTGATAATTTGTCTCGTGACAAGCCTCAGTGAATTATTTCTGTTAATATTGTGTTCCACAATGAATTACCTTAATTGAAATTAAGTTTTTGAAAATTGGAAATAGCTACTAGCTACATGAAATGGATCACTTTGTACTGATTCCTTTTTTTATACAATATATTTTATCCTGATGTTACGAACCCAACTTACTTACCTTACCCTAACCTTTGTGGTTTGGGATCGCGATTAAAAACATTATGTAAAAAAACGAGATTATATATCTGTTTCTATAGTATATAGTATTGTATAGAACAATAAAATACTACTTTTATTAAAGGTAACAAAATGTTATATACATAGATACATCTTTATTAGTAATTTTTACACTTGATTTAAAAGTATTTAAACCATAATAAGTACTAAATCTAAAATTCTGCGATCTTACGAAAAATTACATTATTGTGTCAGTTTGGAGATGATAAATACGCTTTGGTACCTACTGAGCTAAATCTAGATTTAAGATTCTAGAGCAAATGTCACTTTCATGAAAATTATTAAATGTTGGTAAAAGTACCTGTTTACTTTACTGTTGTTTCTACTTTGATCATCAAATCTAAACACTGTTTCTATGTAGGTACAACTTTATTAAAATGAAACACTTGCCGTAATGCCGGTTGTACACTCTCGTACGAGACAAGACAAGCTCACAGTACCTATACGATTTCAAAAGTAATCTAGGTGTAAAAGTAAACGATACGCATTGATGTATTTTCCTGTCTTGACCGAGAGTGTGTATCCGGCATAATTACCACCGTTTTCTTTGACATCACCTTTGACATCTTCTCATAGATATCAGCCTGCAGAGGTCTCTCCCTCTCGCAGCGTAGAGGGAGACCTTTGCAGGCCCCTGACATATTAGGTTCCTGATGATAAGTCACAATGGGCTAAGGATAAAAGCGCACAACATTCGAAATCTAAAACAACTAAGGAACTGGCTATCTTATCTCTAACTCGTAGATAGTAGACAGCCAGCCGAACTTGAAGCTAGCCCAACATTTAAATACCATGTCAGACCAACTATTGCGTTCGTTCATTCAATAATGGTTGCAAGAGGGTGATTTTTCAGAGCGAGTTGGTGTGTCATGGTACTTAAGCTGAGCTAGATCTAAGACCAATCTGTGAATAATCGGTACCGTGTTAGAAATCGAACCGAAGATGCGGGTCTAACGTGGGTCTAACTAATAGATCAAAAGACATTTAAAGTATCGCTGATACTTAAAACTACTGTTACTCTTATAATAACTGTGCCTGTGCTAACAACAACGTGTGGGTTATTTTATTGTAATTCCCTTTCATTATAAATTTCTAGGAATTAATTACCCCTTTAATAATTTTTCAACTGCGGCCGTGCACTGATCAGTACTCAATATCAAATAGAATGTCTATTGTGTGTAGTGCCGCGTTCTAAGTGTTAATCAGTACAAAGTACTGACATCAACAGCTGCTTAGGCTGTTGTGCCGTTAGCAGCCGAGTTGTCTTTGATTTGGAGCAGGATGCGAGTGTACCCCGAAGGCTCCTTCAGGCTCTTACTGTACCTGACGTTCTTCGCCCACACGCGGCATCTGATTGCAACGAGAGTGTTTACTGCAAAAAAAGAAAAACCCACTGAATTAATAGGGTTAATGGATAATATTAGGATTTGAAAAAACTTTGTCTCTTTTTACTTGTGGTTTATCTATTTAATTGGCGATAATTGCAAGCACACCCAGTCCCAGTTGTAACGTTAGTCGTAATTTGAACCGTTAGCTTAGAAGAGTACTTATAAAAAACCGTTAGCATCTCCTTTTCATGGACTTTATAATAAAAATTGAGTTAGAAAAACTACAGACAAAAAATATTGGAATAAAACCCAAAAAAGTTACATTTTGACTTAGTTTAAAAGATTTATTTATTTATTTTATTTATTTTTTATATTATAAATTTATTTGCATCAAAAACACACATGCTTAGGTACAAATAAAAATCATTCTAATAAGATGTTGGTAGTTGGTAGCACGTGTGCCGCAGCGATGCAAAAGGGCAAAAACTCAGTGATACCTTTGCTCAAAGAGCAAAGCACTGGTTTTCAGTTTTTGCCCAGAGATCCCGCTAGGCCGCGGAAACGGATTTTTCTTTTAATGGACAATAAAATAACAATAAAAAATGAATAAGTAATATTAAAACGTGTGAATGGACATTAATATAAATGTGCTTCACTTTACTTGTACAGTGTACCCTTCGTACCTGGTGGCGTAAGCTTCACGGCCACTAACGGGCTCAAATACCCCTCGTCGTTCATGTAGGGGTAGTGGTCCGCCGACAGCCCCCTGCTCCAGGGGTACTCGATGGTCGTTTGGTTGCCTTTCTCCTCCCAGCACGACACCCATATTTGGTTGAGCTGCAAAATTAAAATTGAACACATATGTGTTTTGAACTTATTTGAACTACACATTTCTTAAAAATTAATTATTTATTCATACATACATAAGACAAGAAAACAACGAAACATGATAAACTAAAACTAAAAACCTAAAAAAACCTTATAAATAAAAAAAATATTTCTAAAAGAACCGCTGCCGTGCGGCAAAATCCTTATATAACTGGCAGCGTTGCCCTTTTGTATTGCTACATTGCTAGGCTAACTCCTTGGCCAAAATAAATTAAATTATTTATTTAATTTGTTATTTTTTTCTTGAATGAATGTAAAGTACTCACAGAATAGCAATCGTCTTTGAAGTAGGTGCTAATAATGCCCAAACTAAATAATGACAAACGACATGAAAACTTCATCTCCATGAAGCTTCGTGAAGACAAAGCAACAAGAAAACTTTATGAAATCTCAGGTGCGGCGGCGGCTCATTTAAGGGTATTCTCCCCTTGGGCTTCGTAAAAGGCGACTAACAGACTTAACACTGCACATATACCCAACAGGAAAGAGCGACGATGGGCTCACCACCTGTGACGCTGAGCACATGTGCAGTTGCTTTGGTGTAACGTGGACTATGGCGGAGGACTGATTGCGGTCTTCATTGCCTGTCTCTGTATAAACCTTAGGGGTAATAGCCGTAAGTATGTATGTTAGGTAGTTACCATACATATGCCCCCGGCGGAAGTTGGGGGAAGAGCCCCACATAACGTAGTTTAACCCTATAACATGCAGAGGGATGTATATTCCCACTATATTTTAAACTTTATACAATTGAGTTAAGGTCGAAAACCTATGAAAAATTTGAACATGCTGTGCCCGTTAAAGGGTTAAAAATATTTAAAAAAATAGTTACTATACATATACAGGGTAAATTTTTTATCCCCCGCCATTTTTTTACGTGATCCTATAGCAGCAGTTTATCCAAATAATGAAATAAAAAAACATATTTTTTTTTCACGCACGCACCTAGAACTAGGATATAAAAAAGGCATAAAATTGTATTTAAAAAAAGATAACATTCATTATTTTTACGTCAACCATTTTATTATTACTTTTTTACCCCATATTTACTTTTGGCGGGGGATCCAAAATTAACCCACATATTTAGACAGGATTTAACGCAAAAACTACTTAATAAAGGCATTCTACCCGACGTTTCGACCGAGTTGCACCGGCCGTGGTCACGGGCTGACTGCTGTCGCGGTGTATCGCCTCTTCATCCACCGTCACATTATTTATCCAACTACCGTCACACACAACACTAACGGTGTCCCTATTCCGTATACAAGCCTTATTCTGGTAGTTAGCCGATTGCGGACTAAAACGAAGTTAAATCCCGTCTAAATATGTGTGTATAATGGAACGCGAAAGTTTAAACGAATGTATAACCCTGTATACAGTTACGACTTCTATCCCCCAAAGGGTTATAGTGAGAAACTATGCAATAAGGTTTCGACGACCTCCTAGGTCGAGTGGTTTGTACACCGGTTTTCATGGTGTCGCCATCTCTGAGGCAATTTAGATATTGTTGTTTTTCTAAATTGTCTCGGGTCTGATGGGTGTTTTCTATGTATAATAAGTATGTATTTAAGTAAAATTTTAAACACTGATAAAAGACGACAACCTCCGGCGGAAATCGAACCACGCACCTTCCGCATTCCGGGCGGCTGGCTGCCTTAACCACTAGGCTACTTAAGTATATAATGTATTTTAAGTATGTTTATCCGTTGTCTAGTAACCATTTAACGAGTTTCTTCGAAGCTTCTCTTGGGCTAGATAATTGGTGTGAGTGTAGGAAAGTTTAAATTTTAAATAAAGGGCCGCAAAAGCACTCCACTGCCACAGTCCACGTTTCACCAAATGATAACTGCACATGTGCTCAGCTAGATAGTTACCGATGTGATCAGTACCAAGGCTAGCACCAGCCCTTCCCTGGCTTACCTTGGTCACCCCCACATCGCTGATGTAGTCTTTGAGGTCCTCCGGCATCTCTGACGGCAGGTTCGCGACGTCGTTGTAACATTCCGGCTGCCAGCTGATAATCTGTTTATATTTATCTATTAGTAGGTACATATATTATAATTTGGGATTTTGAGAGATACCCAATATATCAAATAAGGGTTTTTTTTCGTGTCGCGTAGCGGTAAAAGAATACTACCACCCCCTTCTCTTTCCTTGGGTGTCGTAAAAGGCGACTCACGGATTAAAGACTGCACATACACCCAACAGCATAGAGCGGCGATGGGCTCACCACCTGTCACGTTGAGCATATGTGCAGTCGCTATTGATGAAAAGTGGACTATGGTACATGGCTGCTTTTGCGGTCCTCATTGCCTAGTCTCTGACTCACCCTTCGGGGATAATAGTCGTGATTACATGTATGTACCTACTATGTATGTATGTTTGTTTTTTTAATCCCACCTTGACGCTTTGAGCGACAAGGTCATTTTATACATTTGTTATGTAACCCTTGTGGCTTATTTATGTGTAATTTTATTTATCCCAATAGTCGAATTCCGTGCTTCGGAAGGCACGTTAAACCGTTGGTCCAGGTTGTTGCCGTAAGATGACAGTCGTTAAAACCCACCAACCCGCATTGGGCCAGCGTGGTGGGTTATGGCCCAATATCCCCACGTGCTATTGTCCACGTGGGAGGCCTGTGCTCAGCAGTGGGACGTTAATAGGCTGATGATGATGATGATGATGATGATGAATAGTCGAAATATCACCATCAGACATACCATAAACAGTTTTGGACGATTTTTGATGTTTTAAAATAAAATAACTCAGTATCAACTGGTTTAGATGATCGAATGTTAACTGTGTGTAATTGTAATATAATAATATATTATATTACAATAAATCACAGTATAATTTGCATATTAAACCTTGAACCACCCTGAACGCTGTACGCGTATACCTATTATACTTTTAAATACATTTTTACATACGTATACTCACGACTATTTAATCCCCGAAAGGTGAGACAGAGACCAGGCAATACTTTTAAATAACAATTGCATAGTGTAATATTTATTGTAGTAATCAAATAAAAAAACAAGGTACCTTATTCAACTTAATGAAGAAACATGGAGCGTCTGGGTACCCGAAGTTGTCTTGGGACGTGCACACCTCTGACGTCATTAATTTCGTACTCTGGTAACCTAGAGTTAGTAGAGTTAAAAATATAAAACACAACTTAACATTCTGTAACTTTATAGGTACTGAGAAACCACGGTAAAGTTTCACAGTGTGTTTATTTTATCGTAGTCCAACGGGGTTATACTTTTGAATCATATTACATTGATCACAACTCTTGTTCATTGAAGTAAGTATTCTTCCTTAAAAGCGAAGCCCAGGTCGTAAAATAACCAGGTAGTAAAATATCAACAATAATTATTATCTATATGGGCACTAAGCCCTGAACGCTAAGGATACCAATTTCAGATCTAATAGCCGTGATCCACGTTAAACTTGATTTTAAAATAACCCTTTCCATCGACTAATAAATTGTAGTCACTCATGTTCGTTATATTACGCCCAGTAGAACAAGTAAACCATACCTTATATAATACATTCAAAACAAGATAAAGGATAATCAATATATAAATAAGTACATAAACATTTAGCACAAGGTACACATGTCTGTATTCTTAACACATAACATGCCCAAGCTAGACAGGGCCTTCACTAGCAGTTTTTATGTCAATTGTAATAATAAATATGTACTTATACAAAATCTATTTTAACCAATTCCTAATAAGTTAGCAAGCTGAGTTTAGCGACCGATCAATTTAATATGTAAGTAAATGTATGTTAAATTTTTTACCATTGAAAATAGTTAAATCAAATGAAAATCGCCTGAGACGTATTTTTGGCCATAGCTCCGAGGATTTTGGGAGGATTGAGATGGGGATGGGAATTAGTACCAAGAGTTGAGAAATTTATCGAGACGCGTGTGAGCGTTTTAATTTTATAAATCAGCTGGTAACTTTTTTGAAGTTTTGAAAATAGTAAAAAACGGGTTTTTTGTAGGTGTTTGTTTAACTAAATTGTAAATGGGTCTGATATGTAGTTTCGAATGCCGTCGTTGCGACGTACGCTGTTGCGAAAAACATTCTAAGTGGTACGCTCTTGCGAAAAGCCGTCGTATCGAAAATCGCTAAATCGAATGACGGACTCGCGAACACGCTGTCACGAAATCTCTTTTGTATGGGGTACGGTAGGTCGGTGGGTCTGGTACCTAATCCCGAATGACAAAAGCCCGAATAACAAATGCCCGAACACTAAGGCCCGAAGAATCACTTGCTCGAACGCTTAAAATCTCGATGGTTCATAAGCCCGAAAACTCAAAAGGCCGACACACAAATGCCCGAACACTATTCGCCGAAGAACCATTAGCCCGAATGACATTAGAATGAATGGTGTTAAATTAGATTTGGTAGACTCGACAGTTTTCCTAGGGATACCCCTTGACTCAAAACTCCAATGGAATCCGCATATATCGAATTTGGCCGGCAAACTCAGTTCAGCAGCATATGCGATTAGAAAAATTAGACAACTAACAGATGTTGAAACTGCTAGGACTGTTTACTTTAGTTATTTTCATAGTGTCATGTCGTATGGCGTCCTTTTGTGGGGAACAGCGGCTGATGTTAAATAGTTATTTGTTATACAAGAGTGCAAACTTGCTTTTTAACCGCGTGCTCAATTTTGATGACCGAGCAAGCGAAGGATTCTAAAATTGAATCACGAGCGCAGCGAGTGATTCAAAAATTAGAATCCTGAGCGTTACCGAGGGAATCAAAAGAGCACGAGGTGAAAAATCTTTGCACTCGAGTGCAACACGTAACTTTTCATCCCACCTCAACGAGGAAATTACCAACCAAATTAAAAAAGTAGGTACACCAAAAAGGTTCCGAGTCTGAGTTTTTAACAATTTAAAAAGGTCGTATGATAAATCGGCACCATGGAGGAAGAAGAAAATAGGTTTAATGATGTTTTGAATACACATACTAAGTGCACACGATGTTATAAATTCAATTCACTTTGTCCTCTAGCGGGTAAAAACGGCTTTTGCACTCAGATATCGAAGAGTAAAAATACTCTTTCCGAGATGGGGGGATGAAAACTATATTTATTTTACAGAAACGAGCAATAAGAACCATTTATAGACTGGGATCGCGAACTTCTTTGAGAAATATTTTTAAGGAAGTTGGTGTTCTTACTGTTGCATCGCAGTAGGTATATTTATAATTGTATAGTTTTAATGTGTTGCAATATTAACACTTTTTCTAAACACGGTGATGTACACAATTTCAATACTACAAATAAGTCAAAACTAGTAATGCCACTGTTTAGGTTACAAAAGGTTCTCGGCTCTTTCTTGGGGCAAGGTATACACTATTATAATAAAATACCAAGTACTATACTAGAATTACCTTTAGATAAGTTTAAGAATCATGTAAAATCTTGTTTACTTAAGAAAGGTTATTACTCAGTCAAGGAATATTTAGAAGACAAAACTGCCTGGTTATAATAATATATTTACATTATTTTTTTCTTAATCCATTATCTTTATAACTGATTGTATAATTTGGTAACGATATGTTGTTTTGTAAATGTCGTTACTTCTATATTATTTTAAAGCTGTGGAGTTTCTTGTGCCCGTTCTTCTCCACAGCTAAAAGACTTCCTGAATGGGTTTTTCCTATGCCTATCCATCCATCCATAAAAAAATAAATTTAGACGATTCAAAATGCTTAATTTAAGCTTACTGAATAAAGATATATTGATTTTTTTATTTTTTTGAACGGCTTTTCGCAAGAGCGTACCACTTGAAATGTTTTTCGCAACAGCGTAGGTACGTTGCAACGGCGGCATTCGTAACTACATATCAAAACCATTGTAAATATTTCAGAAAAAATCCTTAGTTTAGCTACAAAATGTGTGCGGTGTATTTTTGAAAATCGGTTAATAATTGTAGGTCCCTTTAGATTTGGAATTGTAAAAAAACGGGTATTTCACACGGGTATAATAATATAAAAGTTATGTAACTTCTATGATTATTGACCGATCGTCATGGTAATAGTGATGCAGGCGAGAAGTGCATTCGAGTTGGAATTTCGAAAATCTAAGTGAATGAATTTCACTTAGGTTGTAAAAGAAAAGAAAATATTATTCTCTGTGTCGAGCAGTGTTACACATTCGTATGTTATAATTCGACTTGTAAGTAATGTAGTTGTGTAATTTTGGGGAAGTATATCTCAATAAAAAATTCTTATTATTCAACTTGTGTTTTTCAAAATAAAATTATTATTTTTTCGTAAATTTTTTACTTATTCATTTTCAATGCTCCGATTCTTGCGGGGACTGAGAAATCTGTGAATTTTTATATAATAAAATAAGTAACGGTGTGGTGAGCTTTTGAGCCGTAATTTTAATTACAAGGTTGTATTGCCCTGCAACTGTTTTTTCGCAATGTCAGAGTTAGTCTCTTTTACTAATAAGTAGTCTTTGTTCCTTGCACTTATTATGATGGCTCATGTAGGTGAATGTAAATCGTCTATCTCCTATAATCTATAAACTTCGATTGAAATATGAATGTCACAGGTCAGTGCTAGGTCTATACTTTGATAGATTCTCACCAGCCATACAAGTAGCGGTTTATGTGTTGTTCATAAGTACACGGGCGATGCCGGGGCGCGGCGGTGACGCGCCGGCATTGTCACTGGTACCTACATTGATGGCAATCGATAGCCTCATAGCCTCATAGCCAGCCTATGTGTGTAGTGTACTGTACCCCCACATACACACCGCAAGGCTACCGGACCTTTTTGTTAGATGAGGGAATAGCTAAGTTTTGAGAATCACCTCACTTCAGCCTTACGAGCATTTTACAGTCTCCGGACAATCTTCGCTCATATCAGTCTATATACAGTGCTACAGACAGTTGACTATTTTTCATTTTCGCTTTACAATACACCTTTATGTAGTTAAATTAGGTATATTACTTGAACAATTTTATTCTATGCTTATTTATAGTCTTGTTGTTTTTAAACAACATACATACATATAATTACGACTATTATCCCCGAAAGGTTAGTCAGAGACTAGGCAATGAGGACCGCAAAAGCAGACTGCCATAGTCCACTTTTCACCAAATAGCGACTGCACATGTGCTCAGCGTGACAGGTGGTGAGCCCATCGCCGCATAGTTTTTATAATCCTACTTCCTACTAATATTATAAACGCGAAAGTTTATAAGTATGGATGGATGTTTGTTACTCTTTCACGTAAAAACTACTAAATGGATTTGGATGAAATTGGGCATACAGATAGTTTATAACCTGGATTAACACATAGGATACTTTTTATCCAGATATTCCCACGAGAACGGGAACCACGCGGGTGAAACCGTGAGCGTCCGCTGGTAAAATATAATTGGAAAAGGACATACATAGGTACATACCTACATACATACATATATAAAATCACGCCTGTTTCCCATAGGGGTAGACTGAGTCTATGGTTCGCCATCTGCTACGGTGTACACACTTCTTTCGCTTCATTCAAATCCATCAATCTTTTCATGCACTAGGTAACGGCGGTTTTTGTCACTGCCTGACAGACTCTAATCATTATTGTAAACGACTACATGTTATTTGTTTGAATTCTAACTTTAGAGACAGTAATATGAATATGATTAGAGGCAGATATGTCTCTACCTTTACGCGTCAATTTTTTCAGTTTCCTTGACGTTTATAGACTGCAGCGGCCTTGGCGATTCATGAAGCAGATGTACCAGTTTGTAAATATTTACACATCTGTTAATCATTTTTCTACAGCTGGCGGAGTTTACTTAAACGTTTTTTGTCAAAAATTAACCGTATAATTTACTTTAATCACAGAATAACTAATAGTACTACCGCACTTTAATATAATTAGTTTCTTTTTTACTAAACTACAGCTTTAGAGATATTATTAATAAATTGATCGACTAAACTACAGTTTTAGAGATATTATTAATAAATTGATCGTGGCCGAACGGTCAAAGAATACACCCTCATTTTTTATCCGTTTTAATGAAATTAAGGGTGAGTTCTAACCATGAAACTGAACAACTTTCCCCAAGAAACCTATTTTTCACGGTAGTGTATATATTTTCTGCCTATGTGCAAAAATTACAAAAAAATTTTAGACCTCCCATACAAAACTGTCCGATCAGCTGACAGCAAATTGTAGAATAGTATGGGAGTTCGAAATTTTTTTGTCATTTTTGCACATAGGGGAAGTTGTTCAGTTTTATGGGTAGAACACACACCCTTAATTTCATTAAAACGAGTAAAAAATAAGGGTGTACATTATATCCATGTACTTTTTTTGGAGAGAGCTTGCTGTTTAGCTATTTCTCTAAGGGTTGCTGTCGTTTGTAGATGACAATTAAATAAGTAAAAGGTAACCGTACTTTTTAGGTGCGGCAAAAAATCTACTTATTCCTCAAGCTATCAGACCAAATTTCCTCTGAGGGTTTCTGGCGAGAAATGGCATCTCAAACGGAATCCCCAATCCCCCCTCAGATTATCTGGGGGTTCAAGTCAGTTGACTAGGGAATACCCGATGGCGCCTCTAATGGCACGGTACCTCAGCTCGGCCAACCGTGTCGTGGGTTAAGTACTTACGCTGCAAGAACTCGTCGAGTTGCTCCACAATATGTCCCACGCTGCTGGCGTTGCCCGCGTCGTATCCGATCACGAACCCGCTGTCCGGTAGTGGCCGTGACGCAACACCCGGGTTGCTGCCTGGAAGCATTAGTAGAGGATAGGTTAGGATATTAAGACAGTCGACAGGTAACATATACAGGGCGTCCCACGGACATGCCACATGGAGGGAAAGTACCTTGAATATTGTAGATGGAACATTTTACTGAAAGAAGACGTTATTTGAATTTAAAAAACAATTTAAACTGCATTCATAGATATTTAAATAATTACATGGTTGAACCGGGAATCGAACCCGTTACATGAGAAAAATAATCACCTGTAGCTTTATCATACCGATCGAAAGGCTTCATCATAAGGATTATTTTTTGCTAAAAATAAAAGGAAGACCATGAATTTTAACATTTGATGTGAAATTTTGTTCAGAAAAATGAAAAGCTGACATTGCCGTAAGGACATACAGCTGACATTGAAATAAATACATAGGTACATAAATTAATTAATTTTGTATTAAAAATGTTAAAATTCATGGTCTTCCTTTTATTTGTGACACTATGTTATTTAGCAATAAATAATCCTTATGATGAAGCCATTCGATCGGTGTGATAACGCTACAGGAGGCCAATTCTCATTTTTCGAGATGTAGTCTCGAATCGAGTTTTGATTTCGATCTCTATCTCGACCATAAAATCTCGTTATTAACATTTTGTTCACGAATATCCTATTCTCAGCGCTAATCGACTTCGAGTTTGAATCGAATTCGAACTTTATCGAGTGGTAATCTAATTTAGTTATTCTGAACATCTCGAACTCGACATTTCTCGAAGGAGAGCCGCTCGAATGGCTTCGAGTGGTCGGCAGTGGTCGAGACGTAATTTCGACTACGAGAAGCTAATGAAACGTCAAATAGGTGCAAAATTACGGTGGATATGGAGGAGTTAATTTCCAATTTTGTCGTGGAAGTGATTTAAAATATTGAGAGAGCTCGCTCTCTTTTTTTTAAAAGGTGGAAGAAAACTTTCAACTCCTTAACTGTATATCGGCTTCCAACATTCGTACAAGAAGCTGCTTCTGCTGTGGCGTTGGGTATTTTTTGTTGACATTGTGACATTGTGTGTCTTGTGAATACTAAAATGATCGTTTCGTCACCAAACAAGCACACAACCACAAACAAAAAACATAAAATTTATCGACGATACGTCACGTTTTAAACAATACAAGTTGTTTGAGGAAATTAAATTTAATCACAACACATTAAATATAATGATTTTACGATACTTATTAAAAATTTACTTCTTTAATTAAAAAGCAAGTTCATTACATTTAAATACTTTTACAGTAAAAATATTTGAGGTACATACCTAGTTGCAACCGGTTTAAAACCGGATGAAACGTGTCAAACGGAACGCATCCCGAGTTGATTGCATTAAAAAGAATGGCAATATTTATCAAAAAAAAACTCGAAGTCTTTTTCGATTACCGCTGAGAATAGGAGATTCGTGAACAAAATGTCGATTATCGAGATAGAGATCGAAATCAAAACTCGATTCGAGACTACATCTCGAAAAATGAGAATTAGGGCCCAGGTGATTATTTTTCTCATATAACGGGTTCGATTCCCGGTTCAACCATGTAATTATTTAAATATCTGTGAATGCAGTTTAAATTGTTTTTTAAATTAAAATAACGTCTTCTTTTATTAAAATGTTCCATCTACAATATTCAAGGTACTTTCTCTCCATGTGGCATATCCTTGGGACGCCCTGTATAGGTAGTCAAAGCGTTGTATGGCAAGTGTAGTATATCTCATCATTAGAATATATGTCCCACTGCCGTGGGGTGAGCCTAGAAGTGTTATGCAACTTTCGCAGTGTCAGATCACTGGATGGATTAGATGCATGACAAAACATTTGAAGCTCCTCAAGTCACATGATTTAGAAGGCACTTATATCCAGGATAAAATGTTTACTAGAAAAAAATTCAACCAGTCTCAGGAAGCTCGAATGGAATGATTCCTGAGACTGGTTGAATTTTTTCTAAAAAACATTTTACGGCAGAACGATTAACCTTTAGTAGTATTATCGAATAATGCAAGTTATTTTTGCCAAAAATGACACAAAAATTTCTCCCTTCCATACAAAACGGTCCGATCAGCTGACGACATTTTAGTATGGGAGGTCGAAACTTTTTTTCATTTTTGACAAAAATAACAAAGTATTGTATGATTCGATAGTACTACTAAAGGTAAATCGTTCTGCCGCGGGCAAACAACCACTAAATGTCTTGGCGTATAGCATTGTGAATGCCAAATTTCAATAATAAAGAGCATTTAATCCGTTGGTCACGGTTGTTCTTGGTAGTTGGTAGCCGTTATAACCCACCAACATTGAGCCAACAGGGTGACTTATGGCTTATGGCCCAATATTGTTAAGTGCTGTTGTTCCATAAAGCTTTTGAAGTTAACACACCTTTGAGGATTGCGGTTGAAATGATCTTTCACGTTCCGCCTGATCGTCACTTACCATCAGAACAGATGAGGGCCACGCCTTTGCTCTTGTTTTGGGTGGACCCGTAGTAAAATACCAAGAAGTGGTATAAAGTAAGATAATTGCACCTACCATGTCATCTCTGCACCACCCTATGGTTGACTGGTAGAGAATGAATCAGGCATTAAGAGGCCTATTACATCTCGACTGTGATTTTTGCGTAAGATGGCCAATTTTGGAGTTATGGATCTCAGAAACAAAAATACATTAAGAATTATGACTTATTGAATAGTGTAGAATAGCTATGGGAATAGTGCGTAGCGGCCTCGCTTTTTGTAAATTTTGCTTAACTTTTTAATTAAACCCAAAATTGCAGAGAAAGATTTTCATAAAGTGCGCGAAGGCACTTTTTTGAGCTCGTCGATTGAACTACTGTTCTAAACAAGTGAAATAAAAAATTATAATGTTATCTCTCATATAGTCGAATAGTGCGTAGCGGCCTCTAAATTTTATAGATATTATTGATTTTATATAGGAAAAAAATCTTATTCTAAACCAAAAAACTTCGAAAATCGCTAGAAGTTAACTGTGAATATCTCTTATCTACGATAATATGATTGAGCAAAATTTATGCCAGAGTAATTGTTACTTTATGAGAAATAAAGATTTTATAGAGAATTTATAATCCTATTTCGAAAAAACGATAAAAACGACTGCAAAATTACTACAAAATGCGATGCGCCGGCCGTCCGAATTCAACTTATGCTCATAGAATGGAGATTTGTAATATTATGCACAAATTTATTATCCTATTTCGATAACAAACGATAAATACAACTGCAAAATTACTACAAAAATGCAAAAATGGGCATTTTACGCAAAAGTCACATTCCAGATATAATAGGCCTCTTAAGTCCGCCATGTAATGTAATGTTGCAAAAGTTTAAATAAATAAATAAAGTAAACTCACCTATGAGCGAACTCCCGAGGGTGTATGAGGGTTTCTTGGGGTCGATGGTGAGGAACAGCCCGCCCATGCAGGCGGCGAACAGCAGCGCCAGCACCGCGTAGAACACCATGTAGAACGTCAGCACGATGGCTGGTGACAAACGGGGCAGAATAAACGGTAGGCCTCAGCGCAGCATTGGTTGTCACCAACTGTCTATTCGTAGCCCGTCGTACAGTGCGCGCGCGCTATCGTTTTTTTCACTAGTAAATTGGCACAGAACTAAGCATTGTACGACGAATTATTGCCGCTAAACACTTAAAGAAACCCTGCATTGCGCTATAACTAGGAGGTGACCAGTCAGCCTGACGTCACGATGGCTGATCAAAAAACAATGCGTAGGTATTTCTAAAAAAATATCATATGTATCAATTATTTAACATATATGAAGCAAATTTAAGCAAATATACAATGTGATGAGGGTGGTGCTTCATCGACAAAAATAATAATATGGACTTATAAAAATGTGATTTTAAATAACAAAATAATTAAGTAATGTTTTTTTTTCTCACCTAAATAATCTCAACACACGAAACAAAGTAATTGATTAGTTAGCCCGTGCCATTAGCTACCGTTTGCCATTTTTTTCATGTATCTCTGACGTATGAAACCTTTATATCGCATAAAGTAAAAATGGTCATAAATTATAGGGGGAGATGTAGTACTTAGCCTTAACGGGTTAGAAATACCACCCCTATCACATTGTATAGCAATTGTTCATTCAACTCTCACAGTCAAATACCATAGGCAACCAGCCATTCTGACGGAGACGAATTACGAATAGACAGAGGGTGAGCGTCTGCTATCGCATTAATGGGTAATGATGGCTTCGTCACCACGCTTGATGTAGTGATAGCAAAACTTTTATAAAGGAACGATATTTTTAAACAGGTTCGACAGGCAATTAAAATGTGGCTATAATTTAAAAAGCGGTAGCGGTGAAAGAATACTACCACCCCCTCTCTGCCTTTGGGTGTCGTAAAGGCGACTAACGGACTGCACATACTTCCAACAGCATAGAGCGGCGATGGGCTCACCCACCACCTGTCACGCTGAGCACATGTGCAGTCACTATTGGTGAAAAGTAGACTATGGTAGAGGACTGGTTTTGCGGTCCTTATTACCCAGTGTCTGACTAACCCTTCGGGGATTATGATCGTGGTGTATGTGTATGTAATGTGACAGTGAAAAACTGTTTTTCTAAACTGATTTCGGGTCTGGGTGTTTTTTCTATGTTTATGTATTGTTATCCGTTATTTTACCATATTAACGAGTTTCAAAAGAATACTCATCGTGGTCTAGATAATTATTAGTGTGAGCGTAAACTTTAATTTAATTGCTAATAACCTTTAGGAGCCTACATGACAGAAAAGGGGATATAGAATTCTTTGAACTATTTGTTGTAGACTAAACCTATACTACTGTACAAGCTTCTAATTCCACACCCATTTCTGGAAAAATGAAGATGTCATTTGAATGTTTGATCTCGTCGCTGCACTGCAAGGAATTGATTGATTTGTGTGCCGATGCACTCACGCGAGACACCTAATAAGTGTTAATTAAAAATCACATGCTTCGCATGAGCACCTACCTATCTAGATGTATGTATCTACTACTTAAGTGTTTTCAATTGGCTTACACGCATGTTTTAATTTTTTATTATTTTCATTTCAAAACGCAAACTTAAACTCAAGACATTTATTCGATGTAGCTATACAAATAGGCTTAATTTCTAAACTTAATACTTATTCTTAAACTATAAGTACTACAGGATAAAATGTTTACTAGAAAAAATCAACCAGTCTCAGGAAGCTCGAATAGGATCCGAACCCACGACCTTTGGATTGCCGGTTCACTGCTCTAACCGCTGAGCTACCGAGACCCCAGAAGACTCGCTGAATTCTTCCTAGTAGTTTGATTTACGCTGCAAGCCAGCGGTATTACGTCACTGTGAAGTCTACCCTCACAGTCGAAAGAAATACTATTGCAAGTATTTAACAATCTACTATAAAGACGTAATTGCTTATAAATATCTTTATTATTGAAATTTTGCATTCACAATGCTATATAGATATAGGATAAAATGTTAACTAGAAAAAAAATGAACCAGTCTCAGGAAGCTCGAATGGGATTCCTGAGACTGGTTGATTTTTTTCAATAATAAAGATATAAGTACTACAGCGAAAAGGACCCCTCTCAGCATGATGTGGCAGCTTTATTTCCAACCTGCATTGGGCCAGCGAGAGTGGTAGGTTCATACCCCAATCTTATCATATGCTGTTGTCGATGTGGGAAGACTTGTGCCCAGCGGTGGGACGTATAAATAAATACCGATGGTGATGTTTTCCTTTGATCTCTTGTCCGTAACCGTCGCTATGTGTCGTCGATAGAATACTACCACCCCCTCTCTTCCCCTGGGTGTCGTAAAACGCTACTAACGAACTTGAGACTGCACATACATCCAACAGCTTAGAGCGGCGATGGGCTCACCACTTGTCACGCTGAACACATGTGTTGTCACTACTTGGTGAAAAGTGGACTGTGGCAGAAGACCGTTTTTGCGGTCCTCATTGCCTAGTCTCTGACTAACCCTTCGGGGATAATAGTCGTGATTATTGTATGTATGTATGTGTGTCTTGTTCATTCTCTTGATCACAGATCTTGATTTTTTAAATTATCTTGTAAAGAGCCAAAGATCGGACTCAGGACCTTTCCTGAGAGGCTTATATTATATCCAGCAACGGACGGGCTGATAATGAGCTGATGATGACAAATATTTCACAAAGTGCTGAAAAGCGCTACTTTCTCTGTTGTGATAAAAATGCTTCTAACATTTCTGTTATTGTGTGTGACTGGCTTTTAATAAAAAATATTGTATTACCTACTTGTAGTAGGCAGATAGGTTAAGAAAAAGCCCTAGGTACCAAACTTTCTGGCACTGAGAAACGGATCTCTGGAGTCTGTGAACGGTTGTCTAACAACAAATCGCAGAGGCGAATAGGAAAAGAATAAAAAACCAAAAAAGTTTCTGACTGTCCTGCTAGTTCTGATTTACTAACTCTACATATAAAAAGAAAAAGAACCGAATCAATAAACAAACAGAAACTTCGTAGAACGCGAATACCTAACATCAAATAACTCAGATTTACATTTCCCAAATTACTCGATAAATCGCAAATCGCAACCCATCAAACAACGTGACAGACAGCCGACCGTACATTTGAACGAACACTTTATTAGTGTAATGCTATGGTTTAATATCGGGCGAGGGAGTTGTATGTCAAATATTAACAAACCGACGAAGGTGTGACGAAAGCGGTGGGCACGCACTAACCCAAAATAGCACAGGGCGAACGCGCCGCACTGCTGGAACAGACGCGCCATACTACAGGACTTCGCTGAACTCATTTAGAACCAATGTTGCAGAAATGTCAGGATGTGGAGATACTCATTTTTCAAACCATTTATTTTACTAGCGGCCCGCTCGCGACTTCGTCTCTTTTTTACCAACACAACAAAGAAGAATTAGGCCAATAGGTGCAGCTGTGCTGAAGTGATGTACATTCGTGGCAATTGATTTTTTATTTATACATAGATAGCTACATACATATAATCACTATCACTACTTTTATATAGGGTTTTAAAGCTGTATCGCTATAATTTATTTATTTTGATTGTTAAGTAAGTATTATATTTTATATACTTATACCTAAGTTTATTTTTCGTGTTTTATGTAAGTAAGTATAAAGTATAGCATGTATTTAATTTAATATTCAATATAGTAAGTTATATAGGTAAGTACAAGTAAATGAGCTTCAAAACGTCAGTGATAAGGGTATATCTTTTATTAGGTCTTGGGTATTAGTTTGGCTTAATTTAATTCCTTTTTGTTTCACATACCTACATAGGAAAGCATTTTAACCAATCAACAAATCAAAAACTTATAAAGGTAACGATCGTGTAAATCGTGTTGACGTGACACTGACTGACGTGTGACTGAGTGAAACTCGGGCAATTACCTGAGTTTGTTCCTGTCATTACGGAGGGCAGACAACGTATCTACACATATAATATCATTGGTTGCGTAGCGATGTAAGAATACTACCACCCCCTCTCTTCCCTTGGGTGTCGTAAAGGCGACTAACGGATTCTAGACTGCACATACATCCAACAGTTTGGAGCGGCATGGGCTCACCCACCTGTCACGCTGAGCACATGTGTTGCTGTTTGGTGAAAATGGACTATGGTAGAGGACTGTCTTTTGGTGTCCTCATTGTCTCTGACTAACCTTTCGGGGATAAAAGCCGTGTTTTTATTTATTTTTATTTTATTTAATAAAGAATAACAACAGCCAACTTAATACATTGACAAATTATCTTAGAGCTAAACTTAATTAGGCCAATTATGTTATTCATAACTAAATAGGTATCCAGAAATTGTAAAAATTATACTGCAACCGTAAGAGACAATAAAAATGTCTTATTTCATTCGTAAGTATTGTAAATATAAATTTAAAATACAAATTTTCATTTAGTGATGACAGTGACATTTGCCATCCGATACGCATGAGTGAGGAGCGTATACTATGTTTTCTGTAAGAGTGAAAGAGAAAAACAATGGCGGCCGAGATAGCGCATAAATTCTATGAGCTCATTGGTCAACTACCAAAAGTCAAAATATTGTCTATCTCTTTTTAACAATAGGCTAATGATATGATTTTCCCTTTCGACGTGTATTACGTCATAGAAACAATTTCGCCATTTTAAAATGCAATTCATTCACGTATTTTTATTTATACGACACGGTTTTTATTTATATAGATTAATTTTTAAAGCCGTTAACACAGTATAAATATAAGCTAAAATGTATACTGTGTGGCAAAGATTTTATCTAAAGAAAGTTTCTACAACAGCAAAGCATTATCTTAACTACACGAATACACTGTATTAGCAACAGTACCTACCAGTATAATAGGTCGTACATCTGCTATTGTTGTGCTCAGAATTGACACTTTATAAACCGATAGTAATGTAATGACTGTACAATACGGTAAAAGTGTTGCAATCCATAAACGATAAAAGCAAATTGATCGTCAATAAAAACTATGCGTTCAAGGTCACAGCGAGCAGCGCGCGTCAATCGCGGCATAATCAATCAGGCTGCGCGCGCGCATTAGTCTCACTTGACGATCTATGCACGCCAATCAGCAGCTCACTCGACAACTGTGAATTTTATACAGTGATTATTCGAAGCGATACTTTTGATTCAAGTGTATAATCGATCACAGCTCTTGATCGTCGATTGTGCTATACTTATTTAAATTCAGCGATGCCGATTTGATATTTTTTTGAGTGTCAATTTCAGAAAGCTGAGACACGCAGCAGCAATAATAGCAGGATCAAGGCACTGTTGTATGAAGTTGTCTTTTTCATATAAACTGACGACGGCATGATTCAGGAGATGTGTGTTTTTTCGGATTTTTATAATAACTGGACGGAAGCTTTTTGAAGTTTAAATCTGAATCGCTTTAATCTCAGTAATAAAATGAAGTGTTCTATTCTATTACAACAATTTTCTAGAAAAGTTATTAATAAATATCATCACATCATCATAACATAAATATCAAACGATTTGGTAAATACCACTAATCCATTGTAAACAATCGCCGCGCAGTGCCGGCCGGCTTAAAGAGCAATGTAAACAAAGGCTTTTCATATACCTACTATCATAAAAGCGAAACAAGAACTCACAGACACGTTAGTAGATAGACGTTAATAAAAAGTACCTACTAACAGGTTTAGCACTGTGAGTCCCTCAGGGTTCGAATCTGGGTAACTTGCTATTCCTATGTTCATCAATGATCTCTAAGATTGTGATTTTATTTTTTTATATTTATTGGCATAGGAGTACACGTCAATCAAACATTAAAACTTGGTGATGCAGTTTTATAGTTTTATAGCTTAAGAAAATGTCAATTGCATAACATTTACCAACTTAACCAAAAAAATATATTAGGTACCTTTTCATGAACGTGATCAAGTAAAACCCGCACACAGTCAACACTCCATACCTAGAATACCTATGTCGGTCGCCAAAAGTAGTACTGTTACTCTTGAATATCGCAGCTTGCAGGATAATAAGGATAATTTTATAATTAGGTTGAAATCTCTTCAGAAACGGTTCGTTCAACCGGAGTTCTAAATTCGTTTTAAGCAAGATGGTGACGTACGCAGTGTGATGAGGTGTTCAGTAAATTTTATGTAGGATTAAAATAAATAAGATGTGGGAAGATCTGTGCCCAGCAGTAGGACGGTTATATACTGACGATGATCTGTATCTCACTTCAGCAAAGTTTAATTAAAAACTACTCTGATATCAAACCGCAGACAGCATTCGTTTTTTGTACCTTTTTGGCGAAAATAAAGCACAGATCTGTCCTCCCTCCCACACGCAATCGCACAAATATGCAAATATTATTTTAATAGATCTCTACATTTCTTTTCTCAGTCTAAGTCTCAATACTAACAGTATTATATAAAAATCTCGCAGAGTTTTAGACTGCTTTTAATGTCTAGACATTTAGATTAATATTGAGTAAATTAGTACCTAGAAAACATTTTAAAACAACGGCTATAATCTGAATTTAAAGTCACCTGGAAAATAAATAATCAAATTCAATGGCCTTATTTTAGAAGAACATATTTTTATGTAAACCTAGGTAGATAATAGATCTCTATACTTATTTTGTTTAGGCTTAGAAAATTTCATAAAAATCTGCTCACTGGTTCGAGAAATTTTGAAGTTTGCATTCTCATTGAGTGCCTTTACAATGTCCCCATAGTTATATTTATAGGCACTCAATGATTCAACTGCGTCAGTTAAATAGGTACTTAGTACCTACTTAGTCTTGCCATAAGTTCTGTCCCAACTTAAATGAGGGTATTTTAAAATAAATATTATGACGGTAGTACTATTATTAGATATCATTTATATTAAGTAGGTTTTATACTACCTATTCTTTTCGATCTAACACATAGCTGTGTAAACATAAAGTGAGGTACCACCGAGAATCGTGAGAGCCAAGAAGTTGTTGCAGAGACACGCAGACGGTGGCCACCGGAATTTCGATGAGGTTTAGAGTAGGCTTTCTCCTCTAAAATATTCCATAAGCAATAATCAAAATTATTAAAATCAGGACTTGCAATCTTCAGAGGCGATGAAATCCGTTAAATTCACGTCTATTCAGCGCTGGGTTGATTTTGCTTAGTGCGCTGGTGCTGAGTCTTGTTAAAATAGCCATTGTTTACCAGCGAACACAGTGTTACTTATTGGCTTAACCACCTTATCTAAAATATCGCTTTGGTAGTTAGTTGCTCGTGTTTTCACCACTTGTTCACAAAAATGGAGCTTTGTCACGCCTTCGTAGGACACGCCCCACCAAACCATCACAGATGCTGGGTGGTGGCCTCTTTCGACCTTCGGAATTTACTCAGTAGCTTCTTGGGAGCTGTGTGCATATACCCTATCATTTTGACGGTTAAACTTTCTTCAACACAAAAAATTGGATTAGGCGGCAAATCGGCCACAAAAATACAGAACCCATTTTAAAATTTAGACGTATATCTTTTCGGGCAATGTTGCTGGGCGTGTGGCCGAGTTTACTACTCACAATAATTGATGAAGTCAATTCGGCCAAAATTCTGGTGTGCTAGAATTATGCAATATTTATTGTAAAAAAAAATTCAGTGATTGAAATTTTGATATTTATTTAAGTACCTACTTAATAAATATTTACAACTGAATCAACAATATTCATTTATCAAATCACCGTAACATAAAACATATAAAATTTAACTATTTTTAATAACAATAATTTGGTTAAATTATGTAAATATTTTTATGATTAAAATCAGTAGATTTGTAATGATTAAATGTAATAATAATCATAAATTACTTAATTGAAGCTCTACGTTTCTAAGGAATTATTCGTTTTAGTCAAATAATATTTAGGTTGAAATAATTAATAGATAGTAGTAAATAGAAAAAAATAATATTTTTAACATAAGTATACAAAGTGCTAATTTGTATATGACTTATCGATATTTTATTATCAGACAATTCACGTAAAACTGAATCTACTTTTTTACTAGGTACTAATATTTCAACCTATAAATATTTTTAATATTTAGGTAAGTACTTACATAATTTAACCAACCTTTTATTTTTTTAAATACTTTATTCAAAATAGTGAAATTATATATTTTATATGTAATGGTGATTTGATAAATGAAACATGATTATGCGTCACCCCATAGTTTTATTCGATGTTGATTACTAATAATTAAAATGATATAGTGGATTGTGATTCAGTTGTAAATATTTTATTAAAAATATATCAACATTTCAATCCCTAAATTTTTTTTTACATAAATATTGCATAAATCTAGCACTCCAGAATTTTGGCCGAATTGACTACATTATTTTTGTGAGTAGTAAACTCGGCCACACGCCCAGCAACATTTCCCGAAAAGAATAAACGTCTAAATTTTAAAAGGGGAAATTCGGACAACTTCTTGGCTCTCACGATTCTTTGTGGTACCCCACTCCATGTTTACACAGCTATGTGTTAGATCGAAATGAAAAGTATAAACCTACTTAATATAATGATATCTAATAATAGTACTACCGTCATATTATTTATTTTAAAATACCCTCATTTAAGTTGGGACAGAACTATAGCAAGACTAGGTATTAATGACATTAACCTTCTACAGATATACTCGTAGTATGTTTAATTGAAATATCCGTCCCATTTCAAATAGCAACATTGATGTGTCCTTAATATCAAACATCCCGCAATACACTCACCGCAATGTCTAAAATTAGAATAATGAGTCATAAAATCTCGGTCACAAATTCGCCTGGATGGCTACCACCCTAATAACTGTTTCTGCTGGATGCCAATCAGCTGTGTTCTGAAAACCTGACAAATAACTTGGCATAATAACGTATAATTAACAGGCTTCAAGGTCAGTCTAACCCCATGCTGTTAAATAGATAGCATAAAAAGCTATAATTATATGGTGTAGATACCCACTATAATATACTATACCTCAAAGGTTGTCTGGAAGAGATCGCTTTAAGCGAATAAGACTGCCTTTACCCACATTAGCTTTAAAATTATATTTTATGTTTTTTGTACTTTTGTGTGAGCAATAAAGCGTTAATCTATAAAAAGTAATCTTACTTCAAAAAATGCGAGAGAAAGAGAATTACAAAGAGCGTTACGTTACACCCTAGTTCATTTCTCATTTTGGTGTGGTGATGAATTGTTAGATTAGATTAAATAGGAGAGTCAAAGATCGCGCTCAGTGGTGGCATGCATTGGGAGGTTCTCTATTTTTTGCATAAAATTCTATGTCATAATTTAACAAGGCATACTTTTACTTATCCTAATAACAGTTACGCACAATATTAATTTGGCATAGTTTTAGGCACTATTTTTTAAGCATAACTACTATAAGCATAATAATTGTTAAGCATACTATTCTAAAGCCTAAATATGCTTACGCATAATGATATTTAAGCATAAGTTTTAAAGGCATAACAATTATATAGGGAAAAAATTAGTTTTGGAAATTTTGTGTTTGCATGTAATAAAATACTTTTCTTATATAAAATAAACATGTTGGCGGCTTTAGGGTGGCCCAAGGGCCACTCCCGCCGCACCATAACCTGCTATTACACTATGGTACCCAAGTTTTATTTGATATGCCTAATACCTACCTTTTATTTTTCTAATTCAAATAGCTAACAATAAAACAAAAAAAGGTTGCAAAGAAAAATCCTAATTAAAAACCAATCCAAATTATAGCGGATTTTTAAACTATAACCTCACCTTCCGGTATGTCTAATCTACCAGACTATCTTTATGCATTATAAATGTTAGACGAATAAACAATTATGCCTATCAAAATTAGGGCAAAAAACATTAGCCTAAACCATATTTATGCTGCTTACTGAAAGAGTATGACAAAAAATAATTAATATGTCAAAATATTATTAGGACAAAAAAAATAGTCGAAAAAAGGGATCCCGCTAGGATGGGCATATGCCAAGCATTGGACTGACACGGGCGGATGATGATTTTTACTCTGTTTTGATACTTTCGTTTTTGATACGCAATGTGCTGTGCCTGTGCACCATAAACATAAATTATTAGGTGCTATTTTCAATTTATGAAACGTTAAAATTATACGTTCGTATCCACCAACGCACAAATCTATAGCTGAACTCGACTAAACAATTGCATAATGTTTAATTCATCGACTTGAGGGACGCATACAGGATGCAATCACAGTTCAATAATGTAATCAGATGAATGGACGAGCGAAGGTCGGCCTCGTGCGGAGCTACCACATTGATTGATCACAAATAAGGTTAGGTTCAGTGAATGCAACCTAGGAGTGTAACCTTCGATCACATCTAAACAAGTGTAACGCTGATTATTAAAATTAACAATGTAAGTAATAAAAAGTCCGACTTTAATAACATATAGGTAGGTACCTACTCCAATCTAGAATATTTACTTACCGATTTTTAGGATAAGGCAAGTTAATAGTTATGTTTATATAGGATACCTAAATCAGATTCTACTATTTTTTTTAATAAGCTTCAAATATTACTACATAAATTAATGACAAAAAATAAAAGAATTATTTTAACAGGAGACATAAACATTGACACATTGCAGAATAATACAGTGTCTGAAACTTTGATTGACATTTTATTAAATTATAATTTACAATTACATATTAAGGAACCTACACGCCAAATATCCTGCATAGATCATATCATGAGTAACATTAAAGATGCAGTGGGAAAAGTTCATCTTCTTTGCTTATCCGATCATGACACTGGCCAAACTTTAACATACAGTAAGACAACGGAAACAGAGTTTAAAACATTGGTATGTCATGAAAAGGGACTTTGGTAAAGATAATATACAAAAATTTAGACAATGTTTAGCTAACCTATCATGGTGTGACATATTTAATGAATCTAATTGCATTATATCTTTTGACATTTTTTATGATATTTTCTTATTATTTTACAATCTCTGCTATCCAATTTATAAATACAAAATCAATTGTAATAAAAAGTCTCTTAAATGGATCAGAAAAGGAATAAAAACTTCTTCTATAACTAAAAGAAAGTTTAGATACTCTTGTTATAAAAATAATACAATTGAAAATAAATTAAAATGCGTTAAATATGACAAAATCTTTAAAAAATGTGTGATTCAATCTAGAAAAAACTTAAATAATAATTATATAAACAGTGCTAAAAATAAATGTAAGGCGTCCTGGAACATAATTAAAGATAAAGTAGATGATATTACAACTGATCAATTTATACAATCTAACAGATTGTATAAATTTGTACCTATAGATTGCACAAATGGTTCCGTGGTAAGGAACGCTACGAGAATCGCGGACATATTTAATAAATACTTTATTTCATTTGCTAAGTCAGAAACAGGAGTACATCCAGATTATACTTCTATTAGCACAGTGAGTTCTAGCATCTTCCTAATGGCAACATCGGCAGATGAAATTATAAGAACAATTAAATCGTTGAACAACACAAGGGTCGTCGGATATGATGCCGTATCAACACATATCTCATTAAGGAAAGTGCCAAAGAGATCGCGGAAGTGTTGTCCTACCTTGTTAATCTCTCTTTTGACCAGGGCATATTCCCCGAGAAACTAAAATTATCTATAGTAAGACCACTTCATAAGAAGGGTGATAAAGAGGACATATCTAACTGTAGACCTATAACTTTGATCATAATTTTTTCTAAAGTCTTTGAAAGGCTTATGCACTCCCGCCTGATAATTTTTTTAAATTTTAAGGTCAAGCTAATGTTATACCATTCACTCGCTGAATCTTATGTTCAGTATGGTTTGAGCAGTTATGGACGTACCTATAATTCGCATCTTAATGATATATTTAACCTACAATGAAAAATTCTTAGACACTTAGTATCCCCCAACATTAAACAACAATTTTATAATGATGACCAGGGACTTTTCAAACACTGTAATGTGCTACCAGTACAAACACAGTTCAAATACACAATACTTAAAGATAACTTTTTTAACGATGATTATAAAAAAGTGATCGATCACCCTGTATACACGCGGGCTATGGCTCGGAAGCGGCTCTGTGTGAACGCGACTCGCGTAAACAACAAATACGGCGAGCGAACAAATGCTTACCTCGTTCCTAGATTTATTAATGAACTACCTCCCGATTTACGCGACGGTATTAATACTCTTAACATCAAAAGTAAACTTAAAACATAATTTTCTATCAAATATAAATTGATAATGCACCCGTTGATTGACAAATATGACACACACACAAGTCTTAAGTTAATTTAAGCTAATATCTGTTAGATAATAAATTAATCTCGATGTCAATACTTTGTAGCACTAAATATTAAACCTTAGTGGTTTCTAAGTGCGCTGGTGATTTATAGTATTGTAAAACGATGTTAACATGTTAAATGAATAAATAAAAAAATATTTTTTTTTATGTTATTGTAGAGGAGCAAAATGGCTTCCAGACAAAAAAATCAACGACCTTAGCTGCCTTTTCATTAATTAAACATATAGTTGAAAGCATAAACGAGAAAAAACATGTTGCGGGTATTTTCTTTGATATGAAAATGGCATTCGACCTTGTTAATCACCAAATCTTAATAAATAAGTGTGATCGTTATGGCATAAGAGGAAATGCAATGAAATGGTTAGCTAGTTACTAAAACAATCGAAAACAATGTGTTGAAATCATGCGAATTGGTGAAGATCTTTTATTAAGTACTTTTAAATTCAGCTACGAAATCAATATGTCAGGCGTACCTCAAGGTAGTATACTGGGTCCGCTTTTATTTCTTCTATACATTAATGATATTACAAATGTGACCAGACATCGATGTGTTCTTTTTGCTGATGACATCTACGTTGTAGTACCAGATACTTGCAAAAAGTACCATATGAAGATAATCTTAACTCTACTGTAGATTCCATAACGAAGTGGCTTCACATAAATAATCTAAAAGTAAACGTTTCCAAAACAAAAGTTGTACAATTTTCTAATTACCAAAGTAAACGACAACACTTGGATATCAGTTGTAATGGTGAAGGTGTTGTGGAAGTGTCTGAAACAACATTTTTAGGCTTAGTACTTGATAAGCATTGCAACTGGAAAGCGCACATAAAATCACTTTGCACTAAACTCAATCGATTTGTCTTTGCATTGAAAAACTTAAAAAGTCTGGCATGTGAGAAAACAGCCATGGCAGCGTATCACGGTTACGTTAGTTCAGTGCTAGATATGGCTTATTATTGTGGGGAAACTCGACACATACAAATAAAGTGTTCTTAGCTCAAAAAAAGTGTGTCCGAGCAATATGTAGTGTTGGACCGCTTGAATCATGTAGACCTCTTTTTAAGAAATTGAAACTACTTACTTTAACCTCACTCTATATTCTGGAAATAGGACTCTTTGTAAGAAAACACCTAGAACAATTCCAAAGAGCCAATGTTAATTTAAAATGTTCGACTAGAGACCCGACAAGACTTCTAGTGCCCAAGTGTGCCAGCCAACTTTACCACGAAAACTGTTCGTTTATGGCCATAAAAATCTTTAATCGGATCCCTAAAACCATTAGAGATTTACGATTGAATTCTTTTAAAAGTCAACTCTCGAAGTGGCTCATAGATAAGTGTTTCTATACAGTTGAAGAGTTCATAAGCTAGGTATTTATTGATATTGCTATAAGAAAATTATTAATTTACATTATTCTTGTTGACATAGAAATCCAATTATTTTATCTATTTAATTCGAATGTGTTTTGATGTTTTTTTTAATTTTTATTTTGAATTGTATTGTATTTAATGTGATTTATAGATTTTATTAATTAATTTAATATATTATTGTGAACAATTTTTTGCATGCTGAATTTTCAGCGAAACATGTGGATCAAATTATCGTTTATCATCTTTAATGTATCGTGTTTTCTGCACAATAAATATTTCTATTTCTAAATAAAAATAAATAGAGTATCTATCTGGTACTCTTTGAAACAAAAAAATAAGAATCGTCTAATTATCTAACGAGTTAGTTCGTCGACAGATAGGATATGAAATGCTTAGAAAACATTTGAACCGGGTTCCCTATTTAATCCCAAAAGCCGTTTTACCGATTATCATTTAAACGAAAACTATTAACCTATCACTCAATTGAACGATGCCTTATTTGTACGAAACTTTAATTTACCGATGTAACGATTCACCGAAAAACCAATTAGGTACCGAAATTCATTTCAGCGGGGTGTCTATTAGAATACAGATTTTTTGATATCGAATTTCATTTTACCGGAAACTTTTCCACGATTTTTAATATATTTTTTTTTCAATTCATCAAATAGTTAATCATCGCTGTTTTATATCATCGAAAAACGTTTTTTAAAAAAATCTTTTAAAGTTGTTTTCATTACCAGAAAATACGGTAACGGTAACGGTATATCGAACTTACATTTTATAAAAGTATTAAGTTATCGATGAAACTATTCGTAAAAACATATTACCATATGTATCGGAACCAATAATACTTTTTCGTAACGTAACGTTTCATCGAACGATGCATTCGCCTGTTGACGATAAATTGTGTTGCGGTCAGTTCTATATTAATATTTCATAACGCATAACATAAATGGCCAAAATTGAAAAGGCATAACCATAGAAAAGCATAATTTTTATAAGCGTAAGTACCAAAAGGCATATTTTTTTTTTGACGTGACAACGTCTTAAATTAGGTTGCGGCTGGGAGTCACTTATGAAAAAGTGTAACGCTCGGTAACGTTACGATGAGTCACCGAACGAGAGAGAGGCCCGCCGAATGCCTTGCGTCTCTCTCCCACTCAACTATGTTTTAAATATAATTCTTTGTTTAAATAAATGTTTTAAATTGTTACTATTATTTCATCCTTCTTCCTACTATACGAATGAATATTCACATTAAAATTATTTTACCACTCAAAGTCGTTGTCACGTAAAACTTTCGCCCGTATACCGACTTTACAGGCAACCAATTTTTTTTTTTTTTTTTATAAAAGAGGGAGGCAAACGAGTAGGCGGGTCACCTGATGGAGAGTAATCACCGCCGCCCATGGACACCCGCAAAACCAGAGGAATCGCAGGCGCGTTGCCGGCCTTTAAGGGAGGAATAGGTTTAAGGAAGAAATAGGAATGGGAGGAGGGGGGGGGCCTCCGGAACCCTCACTGGTCGGACGAAACACAACAGCACCAAGTGCCATTATTTCACGCCGAATATTCGTGAGAGGGTGGTATTACGCCGGGCGAGCCGGCCCAATGCGTGCTGCAACGCAACGTGGCTCTACCACTCAGTCAGTGTCACTCATTTAGCACCACCCAGGGATCACGTGTAGGGTCTCAAGGGTAAACCTATTATTTTTTAGCATATTTTTTTATTTGCCATAATGTTCAGAAGACATAATATTCAAAAAGCATACATGCAATAAGATAAAACTTATTGATAATATGATCAAACCAGCGTGCAGCATGCAGGATGTAGGCAAACATGCAACATGCAAGCAAGCATGCAGCATGCAGGCAAGCATGCAGCATGCAGGCAAGCATGTAGCATGCAGGCAAGCTTGCAGCAGGCATGTTTTCTGTCACGGCTCCGGCGCTGCGAGGCTCCGGCAGTCCACGCGAGTTTATCGTCGCAGATGGATTTCGCTCACCACCGCGGCTTCGGCTTGCTGGCTGGCCGGCTTAGCCGGCCAGCCTCAGCCACGGCGGCGGGCGTTAAACCCACCAGCTCCTCAGCTCGTGGGCCGCCTCGCCCCTCCGCTCCTACGCGGGATTGAATTACACTCTAGCGTAGGGCAGACAAGACTACGTGGAGTCGGTTTTGCCGCGATTCGTTTCTGTCACTGATTTTTTAAGCACAAACTTACTTCTTAACGTACGTAAGTATACATCATAGTAATAATAGAAAATAAATTTATGGAAATATATAATTATACTTTATAAACCATGCCTGCAACTATGACTTTTATGAAATAAAAAGACATTACGCACAGAACTAATTAATTGCATGAAATCGTATTTTTGATGTACATTGATTTAATAAAGTAAAAATTGATGTTTCAATTATTCTGCAAACTGAAACTTACGATGAAACAAAAATATGGGTAACAAAACTTCGATGTAACATTATTTCGAGAAAATGTATAAAACATGAAAAGAAATAACGATGAACTGGGTTTGTAGATAATTAATATTTGAGGAAATGAAATTGCGAAGTAATCTAATTCTAGAATTTGTTAAATATTCTATAAAAAGTTCTGCGAATCGTTTTATGGGGAATGAAAATCGTTGAAAGGAATTGCTATAAAATGATGGATTCCCATTTCAGCGACCATACATATTATAGGGTGGAAAGTTGAGATGGGACAATACGGGCAGCTACCAGATCCCTTGCTGCGACGCAAAAATGATCTTAGGAGACCTTTCCCAACTTTTTGAGTTATGATAATCGACATTCACAGATTTATGATAAAATGTACAGTCAGCGAGCAAATCGTCAGAATTGAGTTTTTTTTTTAATGCCAACCGATCCCATTTCTATAAAGGATTAAAACACTCTTTGACACCAACTGAGGTTAGAGTACCTACTAGAACACACACAAATCAAAGAAAACTTTTATAACTGAAAACTGTAATAACAGAGAAGCACGTAGTTTTTTTACGCGTATTGGTCCTTTATACTTAAAGAATGTTAAGACAACTTTAAATAGAGCAGTCTTGAGACCACATTACTTTAAATAACGAATCTGTATGTAATAATGAAGAAAGATACATACGTGTACCTATGTCTGAATTTCATAGTGTACCTACGCCTGGCGTACTCACCATGGAATTCTGTTGTTTCAAGAATGCCAAAAAACTGTACCCAAATAGTACCAAATAGTGCCCAAAGGAAATAAATAGTACCCTTATGGTTCAAAAGTTATAGACATAGTTTGGTGAGTACGCTAGGCGTAGGTTACGCCTAGCGTACTCACCTCAGTTTGGGAAATCTGAGCAATCTACAACTTTAATTAGTATGTCAAAAAACTGTACCCAAATAGTACCAAATAGTGCCCAAAGGAAATAAATAGTACCTATAAAGTTAAAAAGTTATAGACTTAGTTTGGTGAGTACGCTAGGCATAGGTTCTACGCCTAGCGTACTCACCTCGTTGCGCGAAAACAGAACCAGCAATGGCTCTCATTTCTATCTCAATAAATAGTACCGGAAATAGTACCCTCTAACAGTGTAATTGTTACTTGACTTTTACACTAGAAAGTCATTAAATTTGATAGCAAACTTCTACATACATTGACATGAGGTACAGGCGAACTCATAATAATTTTAATATTATTTAATTTTATACTATGTACCTACTACATATTACTTTTAGTTTTGTTGAAATTAATAGATATACGTAACGAGGAAGTTTAATATCAGTTATACTGATTATAATTTTTTTTCTTATAAATAAGATCCATGTTTTCCAAAATATTGACTATCGTATTTTTTGCCGGATTTCATAAAGTAAAAGCACCTTCTATATAAGGAACTATTTGCCTTATGTATGAAATTGAAAGCTCAATATTGTGCGAGAACAATCTGTTAAATTTGTTGATCATAGTACAACTTATCGACGCGCGACAGCGATGCATCTTAGTATGAACAAGTTACAATAGATGGCGCTTAGCACACTTCTTACTTTAATTACAAATCATAAATAAGCAATGCTTGATACATAGATATAAGTTGAAGTGGGTCTCTTTCACCCTCTACTACAAATGTTGTGATTTATAACAGTTATCACTAGATTTATAGTCGAAGTAAGAATCACCGCTAAAAACCAGCCTTCATATAAAAAAACATCCGCATCCAAATCTAGGATATTTAGGAGCTACGGTGCCAAAGACAGACACACCAACCTCAGGACCCCCCTTATTTGGCCACCCTTGGTTTACTGTTATTAAATATGTACCTATTTTATTTTAGGTCGTCGTTTATTAGTGAACTCCATAGTTATTCCAATCTCAATTCGTTTGGTAATAAAAATAATATTTTACCATTCACTGTGCTCGACTGTACCACACGTAATTTTTGTATGTAGAAGTTTGCTATCAAATTTAATGACTTCCTAGTGTAAAAGTCAAATAACAATTACACTCTTAGAGGGTACTATTTCCGGTACTATTTATTGAGATAGAATTGAGAGCCATTGCTGGTTCTGTTTTCGCGCTACGAGGTGAGTACGCTAGGCGTAGAACCTACGCCTAGCGTACTCACCAAACTATGTCTATAACTTTTTAACTATAAAGGTACTATTTATTTCCTTTGGGCACTATTTGGTACTATTTGAGTACAGTTTTTTGACATACTAATTAAAGTTGTAGCTTGCTCAGATTTCCCAAACTGAGGTGAGTACGCTAGGCGTAACCTACGCCTAGCGTACTCACCAAACTATGTCCATAACTTTTGAACCATGAGGGTACTATTTATTTCCTTTGGGCACTATTTGGTACTATTTGGGTACAGTTTTTTGGCATTCTTGAAATAACAGAATTCCATGGTGAGTACGCCAGGCGTAGGTACACATTTCATAGGCCGTAATGTGTTAATTTTCTCGAAAGTCTTATTTTTCTAAACCGTAAACTGTGAAGATTATCGCGGAAGCCGTGAGGTTAGGTTTATTTTATTACAATCGTGATAAGTTTACAGTTCCCCAAAAAAAAACGCCTTTATGACGAATAATTATCATACGAAATTCTGGCAAAACTAGATCAACCAATAAAACACAACGTCAACATTTAATTGTATTTAAACTAATGTAAACTAAAGAAATATAACAAATTGCGTCCACCTTTATGACAGTAAGTGTTCAAAATGGTAGCTGTGTTGGCGAATACACAAGTTAAACTCTGTTCTGTTCTAAATTCAAAATTTAAATTTACTTCGTACATTATATTTTAATTTTTAAGCTTTTTCACTCATGACGGAAAACTTTATCTATGTAGCAAAAAGTTTGTATCGTATTTAGTGGTTTATTATTAGTAAGAATACCGATTTTTGTCATTTTTAATGTCCTAATGGAAGTTGTCCCCATAAAAATTAATGATCTTAAAGCTTAAGAAAATTCCACTTTGCTTTTACCCTACTAAAATGTATGGAAAAAGTTTTCTTTGATTTGTGGGTGTTCTAGTACTCTAACCTCAGTTGGTGTCAAAGAGTTTTTTAACCCTTTATAGGAATGGGATCGGTTGGCATTTAAAAAAATTACTCAATTCTGACGATTTTCTCGCTGACTGTACATATTATCAAAAATCTGTAAATGTCGATTGTCATCACTTAAAAAGTTGGGAAAGGTCTCCTGAGATCATTTTTGGGTAGCAGCAGGGGATCTGGTAGCTGCTCTTAATGCCCCATCTCAACTTTCCGCCCCTCATTTAAATTGTATAACCCTCACATTATTTAACCGATGTAACATTTCACCGAATTTTAAGAGTAGGTATGTAGATCAACGCCTCGGTGGCCGTGTGATCAAGTGCTTGGCCCGATATCCGGAGGTCCCGGTTTCAATTCCCATGTCGGACAAAGTGCGTTTCGAATTTGTCGATTCATTGCCCGGGTGTGTGATCAGGCAAGGGTGGTGATTAAGCCAATACCCATCTATTGTAGCGATGACTTGAATTTAAACATGATAAATTTAATTATTGTTGTAAATCAAACGTTCACAAAAACAGAAGACGTGTTCAATTTTAGTAAAAACATTTTCACAATTTCTGATGTAGTCTCGGTTTGCATACAAGTTCGGGTTAATTAAATATACGCTAAAATATGGAGCACTCAGACGGGACATTACAAAGAAAGTATTTTTTAAATTAACTCTTGAACTGTTATATTATACGTTAAGATTTTTGTTTCACAAATTGATTCGGGATTGTATTCGTGTAATACAATAACAATGTCAAGAATTTATGTAGCCATAGTTTGAGATTTTAGGAACACTCCATCTGCACCATAGAAGGATTGAGTGTTCTAAAGATACCTTTATAAAATCAAAATAAACCGTTAAAAACAATGAATAATTGTGAATATCTTTACCAAATTCTGTACAATTATTTCTCAAAAAATGATATAATATAGATCTAGTACTTTTTGAGAAACGAGATTTTGTATTTTTCTTAGGTCAGCGGATTGAGGGTTCTAGTTAATTGACCGTAACTTTCTCTCGAAACTTTTCACAATTTTTTTATCTTCGCCATTGACTTTTCACAATTATTTCCTAAAAAATTCATGGATTTCTTTTCTTTGTAATGTTTGGATTAACTTTTTAAAAGGAACACTCAATCCACACGCACATACCCGCATTGGGCCAGCGTGGTAGGTTAGGGCCCAATATCCCCACGTGCTTATTGTCCACGTGGGAGGCCTGTGCCCAGCAGTGAGACGTTTATAGGCTGATGATAATGATGACGACCACACTGGATTAGCAATTTTGCCGTAAGTACATATTTTCGTCATAGTTAACTATCGAAGATTGAATAAAAGTCTTTCAGCCTCAACAGTACCTAAGGTAAGGTACCCAACATCACTAGTATGCTCCACAACTTATGCAGCCAACTATCCCGTCCCTCGCCCTCCGAATCAATACAAAAGCATCGCGTAAGGAGGTTTGCACATAATGAATCGGGAACACTTTGTAAAGCGATGTTGTTGAAGGGGAATTCCTTTACAACTACTTTAAGAACTAAGTTAGGCGGTTTTATTTTGGATTATGGCTCTTAATACGCAATAGCATAGGGATTCTTTTGGTGCGAATATTTTTATGAATAATGTATTATGAATTTCTTCTTAGAAAACTGGTATCATGTTCTGATTATAATATGATCACTTGCAAGCCTCTTAGATAAGCAAAATAATCTAAAGATGAGTTTGCGATGCCGTAGATTAAGTTTAAAAAAGTTTGTGACCCTAACCAGATGGTCAATATCCACCAATTGTAGCGAAGACTGGTTGCAATCATTGAGGCATTTCCACAGCAGTAAGACAGTTTATAAGCTACTAGCTTCAGCCCGCGTCTTCGTCCGCGTGGAATAGTTACTTTGGGCTCCGCTTCTATTGGTCTTAGCGTGCTAATATATAGCCTACAGCCTTCCTCGATAAATGGGCTATCTAACACTGAAAGAATTTTTCAAATCGGACCAGTAGTTCTTGAGATTAGCGCGTTCAAGCAAACAAACTCTTCAGCTTTATAATATTAGTATAATTATATACTTTTCTTTACTTTAATCATCACCATCAGCCTATAAACGTCCCACTGCTGGGCACAGGCCTCCCACGTGGACAATAGCACGTGGGGATATTAGGCCATAGCCCACCACGCTGGCCCAATGCGGGTTGGTGGGTTTTAACAACTGTCATCTTACGACTACAAACGGGACCAACGGCTTAACGTGCCTTCCGAAGCACGGAGGAGCTCGAGATATTTTAAATTTGATCACCCATCCAGTTGCTTAGCGGGCAAGATTGCAAGCCGAACGCGCTAGTCGCTGCGCCATTGAACTCCTCTGCTTAATTTACCTAAGGTGGATTCGACCAAACTGGAATAGACTTAGGTACTCCGAGATTAGTCTATATACAAATTTGACGTTTAATCTAGGTATAAGACCTTATCCCAGTTTGGTCGAATCCACCCTTAATGTAATTTCACCTTTAGGTATTACATGCCACATTCCATGCATACCTATCCGAACTTGCGCAGGCGCACATGGATCATTTTGAGCGGCACTGACACACAATCTGAATGACCTGCGCGCGCATCTCGGGTGTCACCGCACCACACGCGGCTTATCTTCGTATAGTGTCATTTAGACATAGGTACCTGGGCAAGTACCAAGGTCATTACCAGCCTATAAATGCCTCACTGTTGGGAAAAGGACTTTCTACATGGACCATCATAACCCACCACCACCACACTGCTGGCTCAATGCGGGTTGCGTGGGTTGGTGGGTTTAAACGGCTGCCACCTGACGACAATAGCGGGACCTAGGTACGGCTTTACTTTACAGACTAATAGTACTTACTACGCTTTACGTGCCTTTGGAAGCACGGAGGAACTTCGAGATGTTCTTTTTTGTAATGTAAACATTAAAAATTATTAGGTAGGTACCTACCACAGAAATAGATGTATTTCTGTGGTAGGTACCGAATTCTCTAAGAACTTATCTAAATACCTAGTTACTGAACTGAGTTCTTAGAAAACTTACTTTGGCTATACCTTTTAAACTTCTGAGGACAGTGGACTATATAAAAGTGTTATTATAAACATAACTTATACGGGGCAGCAATGCGCAATATCACCAACTAATAAAGTAAGATCTGCTTTTCTACGTAATCTGAACTCATGTCCTAAAAAAAAGATCGAATTTGAAGTCGGAGACATAAGTACTTACTTACATTACAACAGATTAATTAAGTTATTTGTTTTCTTTTGTACTATCTACACTATTTCAGTGTATGTAATTTGTTGAACGATACAGTAGGTATTCATAGAAAACTGCGATTTTGCTGTATTTAATAAAAATAATTTTTATGTCTAGTTATTATTACCTTTGCAGCTTCACGATATTCAGAAAAAATATTGGATAGTGTCAGATAATGGTGATATGAGATGCTAGAGACACAATATTTAAGGATGTTGTTGTAGCCCTCCAGAATCAAATAGAATGTGTTTTGATGTTTTGTGTGCTTATGTTCCGTGTTAATATCTACTCTCAATTAAAAGCTGAAGCTGAAGTAGCATACGACGAGGACTCATTTTGTGATGGCGATAAAACCTCTGTCACATTTGGCTAAAAGCAGTTAACCTGACGAGTATCTTTAAGAAAGCAACCAGACTGAATGGCAGTCTTTAGAAAACAGGAAGCACATGTTGAATAAAATTCCACGAGCAAGATTCAAACCACTCCGACATACCGGCTCAGGTTGAGTTTGTTGAGTTTATTGAATAAATATATTTTGAATTTGAATTTGAATTTGAGGTGCACTCCCGACTATGCTATTGTAGCTCCAGCTCGTACAAATTTATCAACATCATCCACCAACATCCAGCCTAGCAAAAAGTACTTATGGCACTTTTCCCATAGGCTTGTACTATTATGTAGTCTGTGCCATAGGTATGATAGGATAAAATCGGTCACTAATATAAAATTTAAAAAACTCAATGCGCATATATCACGCGCTATTTTTCCGCAATATCAGGAAAAAAAATACTATTAACAGTATGTAGCTACACAAGTGAAATTTTATTAATTAAATATTAATGAAGTGGCGTTGATTTAGATCGGTTGAATTTTTTTTCAGTCTGATTTACACTAGGTAGGTGCCTATTCTTACATAATTGTACTCATCAAGTTACGTACAGATTTTTTAAATTATATGCATGCTTCACCAAGGTTCTAGTACACAGATGCATGAAGTCTGTCAAAATTCGTTCCGGATTAAAGTTTACGTAAGACATACGAACACAAGAAAAACTACTGTACAAAATAAACAAAAGGTGTTTCTTAATTTTAATACCGGCACACACTATTTGTAAACTTGTCTTTTTAATTCTAAGGTAGGTCAACACCATAACACCTATGAGGTAAGGTAACCCACACGATTATTTATTACTAGGTACTCACCCCATCTTTTAGGCGTTCGGCCCAAAAAGCTTTTCTCGTCGGGGTTATATAGGGCGTACGCGATGGTCCTCCACACAGGGCCTGAAGGGGGAGGAGCCCTGGCCCATTCCGCGACACCAGTATTGGTTTTAGACATAACTTGTGATATAATAAGTGATCGGGATGTATAACCGGCGATGCGCTGCGGGCGGTGGGTGCGTGCGTCGCGCGCGGCGTGTGCGGGGCACTGCGCGCGCGCGTGCGGCGTGCGCCCGCGGGACGGGATGGACGTAAACATCCATATTTTTTGTCTCCCACCTTAAGAGATGTCTGTCACGTGCACGGCAGATTTAGTATGCATACAAAAATGTTCCAGCGTCTCGCCAATGAATTGAAAACAGTAGATAGGAGCGTACTACACAAGCGATTCTACTTATTTACCTGGATTGCAGGAATTGTGTCTAAATAAATAATGATATTTAAAAAAAACATTCAGTCGAATTGAGAACCTCCTCCTTTTTTGAAGTCGGTTAAAAACAAAAAGAAAACTTTAAAAAGTTACTTAATTCATTTTCAATGCAAATCATTAATTATAAAATTCAATTCTACAGATCCAGCACAGAACTGATAATTGTAAATGAAAGATAAGGATTTATCATAATAATGTCATTTATTTTACAGGCACTTGTTACACACATTGTTACTAAAAATACACATTAAAATTAGGTAAGTAGCTACAATAAGTATTCAAATCTTCAAAGGACGGAATTGTTACATTAAACGCTGCATTCTCTAGTTATTTTCAAAAATATTTATTAAAGAAAAATGGTATTTAATACTTAAGCTATAAGTAATAGAAAATATATCTATAGATTCAATACCATGTAGAAGTCGGTAAAAAATCATTATAAATAGAAGTCTGTTATTCAAAGTTACGTCATTAACGTTGATTGGAATATAATAATAAAGCTTCTATTGACGATAACGACAGAGATAACGTTGAGATTGAGAATCTCGTAGAAAGACGTACAACAGAATGTTAACTTAAAGATTACGTAGTTACATTTTTAAAGAGTTCAAATAAGCATTAATTGATCAATATAATTCATTACTTCTGACTTCTTGAAATTGCGTTTGAGATTCTTGTAAGTATACATAAATATTTATTTAAAATAGACAGTTTCTGAGATTAAAGAAAAGTAAACTCAGAAAATTAAAATCTATTAATAATAATTTGTTAAGAGGGTTTGCGCATTTCAGTTTCCCATACAAACTTCCAAGTCGAAATTTTTAAAAACCAAGAAGCCAATTTTAGTGAAACTTTGCATGCTAGAGTAAAATACAGGGATCTAAATAGTTTGTTGAAAACATTTTTAAAAAATGTTTATTTAACTGAGTTATTGCGATTTAAAGTCTACTATAGAAAGTTTAAAATAGCAATAACTCAGTTAAATAAACGTTTTTAAAAATGTGTTCAACAAACTATTTAGATCTTTGTATTTTACTCTAGCGTGCAAAGTTTCATTAAAATTGGGTTATTGGTTTTTAAAAGTTTCGACTTGGAAGTATGAATGGGAAACCGAAATGCAAAAACCCTCTTAATATAGATACCGTAAAATATAGTGCTAGTAAATAATATTTATAAAAAAAAGTATGAAATTTAAAACTGCGTTGTCTTTGATTATTTACATGTGCTAAGCAACATAACATTAAAACATGTTAACATTATTTTATCTCCCATTTAGATGTTTCTTCTTTAGGAAATATGCTATTTGACTGGATTATTTTTGGAAACTGAAATAATGGGATCCTGGATGGAATAATGGGACCGAGACCTCACACGAACTTCTTCAGATTTTTTAAAGTAATGTTTAGCTGATTTGTTTTCTTTTTCCACGTGATTGACTTGCATGACCGTGTTATTGATAATGTGCTCGTAAAAAAATATAATTATATGAAGGTTTGCTTTTAACACGTCATGTAAATAATCAAAGGTTTTCTCAAAACGTCTGGTACACTGCAATTGCTTTGCATCTTATTTAATTTCTACTATTTATCTTCTTAACCTGAATTGTACAAAAACATTTCACAGTATTCCAATTTTAAAGGATGGAAATCTAAAAAAAATATAATTATAATATCAGTCTTAGTACAACTTCTATCAGAATGTATTTGTTATTATTATATTCTATTGGTGGCAAACCACTGGCAAATGGTCGATACCATCACTTCCTGATAAGTGTCAGATAGCCTATACAGAAGGTTTGTCATGCTAATTATTAGTATGACAATAGAAATTTTTAAAGATATTTTTTATTAATCTAAAAATCAATAAAAATAATGCTACTATTGGAGTGTAAGTGAAATATGTAAAGTTATAAAAATAAAGAGATTCACGCTAAATACAAATAGATATTTATAACATACATTTAAGTACTAACTGTCTAGTCTTGTACCCATCTGTGTAAACCTAAACAAGTATAAAATATCATAATTAAGTGTTTCAAATTTTAAAAAGGACGGTGGTACTCATTTGTCATAGAATTCGTCTAGATCCCTTATACCTATTTTGCCGCCTAACAGCAGTGTAACGGGCATATAATGTTGAAATTTTTCATTCGTGTTCGACCTTATCTCAATTGTATAAAGTTCAAAATATGGTGTCAATATATTTTATACTGCCCTATGAAGGGTATGAGAGCCAGTATTATTACTCAGCGAGTTAACCAAGGCCCAAAGGGTCAATCGGTTTGCTTGTATGCTGAATGTAATTTGGTGATTTGTGCAGTCGCTATTTAGTGAAAAGTGGACTATGGTAGAAGACTGCTTTTGCTGTCCTCGTAGCCTTATCCCTGACTAACCCTTTGTGGATAATATCCGCGATTCTATGTATGTCGAATCAACCAAGATCTTTCAAAAAATCTATGTCCTACCGAATGTTACCCTATAAACTAAACTAAATGCAGACAATATATTTAAGCTCTCTGAGATTCCGAGGATTGGAAGTGAGTTCTGGTTTGGTCCACTTGAAAGAGTATTTTAGCATTTAAATTACATAATTTCCCTCCAAGCCGACCGTCGGTCTTTTCAGTAGACCATAACCTTGGCACTTAACTAATGCATTAAGAATATAAAGTTTTGGACGGTATTTAGTTACCTGCGTCTACTGTACACAATATCATAAAAATGACGGTCTTCTTGCGGTCTTCTCGAAAGACCGTAAGTTTTATTAATGCTAATGATATGCTTGGGCGTCTACTCGATCATCAACTCGAAGTGGACGACCCCGAGGCGCTCTCTCCTGTCGTACTTGATATTCCTCGCCCAGGCGCGGCACTCTATGTTTATCACGATACCAGCTGGAACAAACAATATATTTAATTAAGGGTCGACTTTAGTTTTTTATATAACTTATACCAAAACCGTAGTGGAGTGGAAAGGTTAAAAAACGAAACGTTTTCTTTTAATAAATAAATAAGACGTCATCAGTTTCAAATAAGAGTAAATTTTAAGGAGCTAACTTAGCTTGGTTTTCGTAATATGTGTTACTTTTGTTTGATTGCTTTTACTTATAGTCATTTCAAATCACTTTAATAGAACAAATATTCGTGAAATAATGGCACCAGTTGCTGTTGTGCAAACTTTAACCTACATTTGCCCCAGGGGGGTACCGACATATCCAGTGTAGGAGAATCCCCCCCTGAGCGTCCTCGCTCAGGCTGCCCTACGTATTCTGGGGAGGGCAAAAGTCCGCTCGTGTCAAGGTATGCTGCAGACAGGAGTAAGGCAAGACATTTGGCACCCCTTCCTACGCTTCGCGTAGACTTCTGCAACATCAGGGGAATCCACTCTAACTTAAGCGCCGTCCATTCCTACCTTGAGACGAAATATATCCCCCTCTCCTGACATCTTCTACTTGCGCTACCCGGGATACAATTTGGAATATGCATATGTGCCACGAGCCGGTGTTTGTCCCTACGTCAAGGAGGATATGTGCGTCCGTCGCCTCGGCAATCTGGAAGATAGGGACATCTCCATCTTATGGCTACATGTCGACTGCGGACGCCATCCACGAGGTTGGCGTCAGCAGTCAGATGGCGTTCGTAGACACGAGTCTACGCGTGCCTGTATTGTATAGGTCCCACAGCGGTAACAACGGAACTACCAACTCATCGAGAGCGTCCAAGCGGCGACAAACGGATTCCCTCGGCCTAGATTGTGGAAGACTTCAATGCCCACCACGTCGAATGGCTTGGTTCACGCACAACTGAACACGCGGGTAGAGCCGTTTATGACTTTGCTTTGGCCTACAGCCTGTCCCAATTGGTAACCGAGCCTACGCGGGTTCCAGATGTGGAGGGCCATGCACCTTCCTTATTGGACCTTCTGCTGACCTCGCACCTAGACGGCTATCAGGTTTCTGTTGACCATTAGGCTCATCAGACCATTGTCTGATTCGTAGCACTGTGCCTCTCACAGAAACTTTAAAAACGCAACCAACAGCGGCCAGCCGTCGAGTCAGGCATTATAGGTCAGCGGACTGGAATAGGATGCGAAGTTTCTTTGCGTTCTACCCGTGGTGGCGAGTTTGCTTCTCGCTGGATGATCCTGATGTCGCCGCCGACTGTTGTTGATGTGATACTGCAGGGAATTGAACTTTTCATGCCAAACTCTGTGGTTCCCATAGGCGGCAGATCCCAACTATGGTTTGGTCGCTGTTGCAAAATGGCGTCTCGCCAAAAGCAACAGCATTACCAAGCCTGGGCTAATGCGGTGTCATCAAAGGATCCAAACACCAGTGCGCTCAGAAAGAGGTACTACTTTGCCGCAGTCCTTTAAGAAGGACATTGCCAAGGCGAAGTCATCATTCATAGGTACAATTGCCGAGAGGCTAGTGCGTCTTCTTTCGTTATGCGTGCATTCTGGTCTCTCGCCAAAGCTATCTTAGGGAATTATTGTCAGCCGTCACTACCACCATTGCACAAGTCCGATGACTGCCTGGCCCATACCGCAAAGGAGAACGCCGATCTCTTGGGCACTCTTTTCGATCAAACTCGAACCTGGACGATGGGGAAAACTCTCCACCAACCATACCGCAGTTCAATTCCACGCGTTCGGTTCCTACAAAGGTCAGTTCGTAAGACTCTTTTTCCCTTGATATCCATAAGTCGAGTGGGGATGAAGCAGTTCCTCCCATTGTGCTTCTGACGTGTGATCCCGAGTTGGCGCCGGTTCTAACGCGCCTTTGCCGGCTCTCTTACACTACTGGCGTTGTCCAGAGTTCTTGGAAGACAGCCCTTGTCCACCAGATTCCCAAAAAGGGCGATCGCTCAGATCCGTCCAACTACAAGCCAATAGCTATCACCTCTTTGCTCGTCAAAGTAATGGAATCCATTACAAACCGCCAGCTTTTAAGGTACCTAGAAGAGAGTCAGCTACTAAGCGATCGCCAGTATGGTTTTCGTCGCGGTCGTTCGGTTGGTGATCTTTTAGTGTACCTTACTCACCGATGGGCGGAGGCAATCGAGAGTAAAGGAGAGGCATTTGCAGATACCTTGGACGTAGCGAAAGCCTTTGGAGAACAGGGTATGGCTGCAGGCACAGGGCTCTTCTCTCTAAACTTTTATCATACGGGCTTATTAAGCAATTGTGTTCGTGAGTCCAGCTTTTTTTTTCTGGGCGTAGCATCAGAGTCATAGTCGACGGTTCGTGCTCTGACATGAAGCCCGTGAATGCTGGAGTCCCGCAGGGGTGTGTGTTATCCCCTGCTCTGTTTCAACTGCGTATCAATGACATGTTGCATAACAACAGCATTCATTGCTATGCGGACGACAGTACTGGAGATACGATTTACACCAGACGAGCTAATATTTCTTTGGAAAGCGTCATCGAGAGCCGGAATAAACTTGTGACTGACACTGAGAATATGTTAAGTCATATCTCGAATTGGGGCCGACATAACCTAGTCCACTTTAAGCCCTCCAAATCATAAGTTTGCGCATTTACCGCAAAAAAACATCCCTTCGTCGTACCTCTGAACTTTGAGGGAGCTCTCCTTGGTATCAATCCGACTATTGGAATCCTTGGCGTCGATATTTCGAGTGACGTTCAGTTTCGAGGTCATTTGGAAGGTAAAGCTAAATTAGCTTCGAAAATGCTGGGTGTGCTTAATAGAGCGGGTCAGTATTTCATACTTGCCCACCGCTTACAACTGTACAACACAGCACAGGTCAGCTACCCTATCGGCTAAAAAATATGAATATGGACATGGGCTTCATTTGACATTTGAAGCCCATAATATGCCCATATAAGGACAAATTATGAGCTTCAAATGTTAAATGAAGCCCATGTCCATATCCATATTTTTTAGCCGATAGACCCGCAGGCCGCATATGGAATACTGCTCCCATCTTTGGGCTGGAGGCAATGCTGGATTCAACGCAGAGCAGCTCAAATTGTCCACGCACGTGGTTATTTCAGGTCGGCTGAATAGTGTAAATTTGGGCTGGGTGGTGGCGGCTCATTATTTAAAGGACACTACCAACCCATGGGAGTGCTGCATCACCTCGTGTGCCAAATGCGAGTTGGTGATTACAAGCTCGGGCGCAGCATCGACAAATCCGAAAACACAATTTGACGGACCTGGGAATAGAAGCTGGACATCGAGTCGAGCGCTCGACCTAGTGTTGGCCAGGACTCGAGTTATTTAAGTCTTATTTTAGGGACTGGACTCGTAAATAAATAAGAGCTCAAGCTTATTTGTAAGTGTTAAGACTCACGAGTTCATACAATAAGACTTGAGAACTCAAGTCTTTTTACAATAATATATTTAACGAGACTCATAGTTCATTGCTAGTTCCGAAGTTTTTTCAAAAACCACTGTTAAAAATAAGTTGATTGAAAAGTATTTGATATTCAATAATTAGCCAGAAATCACAAGAAGACAACTCTTTTTGAAGTACTTACTTAAAATCTCCAATAAGACTTTTTAGTGTTTTTATAGAATTTGAGTTCCATAATAAAAGCTCAGTTCTATGAGTCGAGTCTTTTTGCATTAAGAGGTTTTACGCATTTCGGTTTCCCATACAAATTTCCAAGTCGAAATTTTTAAGAACCACTAAGCCAATTTTAATGAAACTTTAGCTAAAGTAAAAAACAGGGATCTAAATAGTTTGTTGAAAACATTTTTAAAAAACGTTTATTTAAGTTATTGCGATTTTAAACTTTCTATACCGGACTTTAAATCGCAATAACTCAGCTAATTAAACGTTTTTTTAAAAATGTCTTCAACAAACTATTTAGATCCATGTGTTTTACTTTATCATGCAAAGTTTAACAAAATTGGGTTAATGGTTTTTTTTAAATATCGACTTGGAAGTTTGTATGTGAAACCGAAATGCGTATACCCTCTTAAGACTCGACGAAAGGAATCAAGGCTCAGAACTCAGGACTCATTCCGTAATGAGTCCAGTCAGTAAATTAGGACTTAAAGAAGTCGAGTCCTGGTCTGGCCAACACTAGCTCGACCACATTAGGATAAGGTGAAAGACGTGAATCTCACTCTTGGGCTTCTCCAGGTGCACCGCGACGAGCGGGCTGAGGTAGCCCTCCGCGTTCTCGTAGGGGTAGAAGTACCCCGGGAAGCCGGGCCGCGGCAGGTAGCGCAGCGGCCCGATGTTCTCGCGGTCGGCCGGCGTCTCGCCGTGGCACGACACCCACACCATATTGGCCTGGGGGGGGGGCCTCATTCATACATATAATGACGACTATTATCCCCGAAGGGTTAGTCAGAGACTAGGCAACGAGGACAGCAAAAGCAGTCGACTACCATAGTGAACTTTTTATCAAATAGCGACTGCACATGTGCTCAGCGTGACAGGTGGTGAGCCCATCGCGGCTCTATGCTGTTGGATGTATGTGCAGTCTTCGATCAACAATACCAACTAGATATCAGGTCGGCGCTATAAATAACAGCTCACTTGAGAAGTGAGCTCTTATTTTGTTTAGTTTGCTTGAAACACGGCCAATGTAAACACGTTCACAATGCCGCAATGTGTATTTAAAAGTTGCATAAATAATGCCCGAGAAAGCAATTTAACGGCCGGAGTGTCCTACTTTCGGTAAGTACATGTAGAATAAATTACATTTTATGCTTTAAACTAACAAATAACATTAAATTTTGAACACAATTACCGATTTCAACTAACGCTACAAATGTTTGGCCAACGTTGACCAATAGACGCGCGCGCCAACATTTGTGTAACAGAGCAGTGGACGCATGGAGTGAGCGAGAGAGAAATACTTAGAAGATTTGCGACTTTATTACTGGGTGTCATGGTTGTAATTAGGTTGAACTTAAAACTGTTTGATAACTTTTGTCTCAGTTCGTTAGTAAAGAAATGTAGCTGTTTATGTATATATTCACGTGGACAGAAATGAGCTTTGATTTTGTACGTGACGCGTTATCTAGTTGGTATTGTTGATCGAAGTGTGCAGTCTTTATTCCGTTAGACGCAGTTTACGACACCCTAGGGTGTATTCTTTCACCGCTACGCGACACTGTATGACGGATTAGGTTATTATATCAAGTCAAATGGACTGAGCATCACAGAAACCCACAGAAACACTGAAAATGAGATGGTTACAGCCTGGCCACGACGAAGTTGAGCGGCTTTGCATGTTTCATAGTTTAGTATAGTGCGTGCCAAACTTCTAGCTCGCTCTGAAGTTGCGACGCGCATGTGTACAGTTAGCAACATTATAATTAAAGCGTTATAATAATTATAAAATAACATAACAAGATAATTTATAAATTAGGCATTTTATTTATTTTTTAATATCTAAAATTAACCAGGATAAATTAATAAGAACAATTGTGTCGTCTAGTATCAAAATCCGCCAGATCCAGAAAGGTAATTTTTACAATAAATGACTTTTTTTCTTACTTACAGTTACAAATACAATATTATTCTAAGTAATTTAAAGTAAAATTACTTTAAATGATTCTGGGACTTATCAAGATAAATTGTTTTTAGATTTTGAATTATACAACTAAATAGAGATAAAAAAAATGGATATAGCGGATATTGATATTGAGTTATGGATCTGGCGTACTTTGTTACTAAGCTCAATGGATGTAGCGAATTTTGATAATCACTTTCTTAATATGCAGGATGTTATAAAGAGTGGCTTGAAACTAAAATAAAAACGCAAAATACTAAACTAATGATTGTCATTAGGATATAGTCCTTGAGGAATTATAAATAAAACTATTTGTGTAAAACGGACATTTTTGTAACAGTCTGTATGTCATTGTATACCAATTTCAATGAAATGGTGACTGGCATTTCTGGACGTTTCCTTTCTCTTTTCCAGTTTTCTTTGTTCAAGCCTCGCTTCTTTGCCTAATTAGGCGGAATTTTTCAATTTTTTTTCAACAAATCACCTATTATTTACCATTAAATTCAATAAAAATGCAGCACGAAAATCACATAACAATGTATGGACGGCCATACTGACGCCATAAGGACGCCATCGCCATGACAGTTGCCCGTCAAAATCCTGCGTTTTGATTGGTCCATTTGGATCTAGCGGGGAATGAACCTCAGTGGTCGGGCTGGATTCTGGCGGGATTTGATAATAAATACAGATTTCGATCTCAATTTGCTAGCGATCTAGCGGAGTTTGATACGAATTTACTGATAGGAAGCAAAGATTTCAAGTAAAATAAGCCATAGAGCATCATAACTTTTTTTTTATAAAAGTGGACCTGGCGGCTTTTGATACTAGACGACACAATTAAATTATAAGCATCCATATACTTATATAAAAATATAACTTTTTTAAAAGCTGTGGAAGCTGTGTTTTCTTACGTCTAGGCATTTTAACAGTCTTTCAAAAACTGAACTAAAAGGCTAAAAGAGTAACGTAACCACAAACAATTAAAGACCTAATATCGCGACGCGACCAAATAAAATATACTCGTGACTGTACTTTCCACTGCTAAAACAAAACAAACGAATACACATGGCGAGCGCGGTACAGCGCAGGGGTGTGCCCCGCCCTCCCAAACCGCTTGCGTCCCGCTGATACCCATATTGTGGTACTGCGACGCGAATCGCCTCGTGTTCACAGCGAGCTAGAAATTTGGCGCGGGTTATACATTTTGTTCGCTAAGTCCGGTCGAGGTCGTGGCTAGGCTGTTACGCCGAAGAGGTTCAAAAGCATAAATCAAACATATTTTTTATTTGGCTAGATATTTTTATTGATTTACATCACAAATTGGAATCTGGTGAATTAAATTCCACGAACGGAATCCGAACCCCTGGCTTTTAGCTTTCAAAGTAAAAAGTACATAGTGTTGATGAATTTCGGCGGGCTGGATAAGAGGTAGCTTAATTGGAAGAGCACCTGACCCGCAATGTCAAAAACATGCAAGTTCGAATCCTGCTTGTGACATTTATCTCAACATTTTTTACCTTGTAATGTAAATCAATAAAAAAATCCAACCACCTCTTCTCAGTTGAAGGCTCTCCCAAAAGACGAACTGGTGCTACCACCAGTTCAGTAGTTTAATTTAACATAATTTTAGTAAACTATTATTTTTGCTGTCAATAAGTGTCCGTGAAGGCTTAATTAAATAATCATTTGACTTTGACTATGAAACATACTCAATAACTTAAATGTGCACATTAAGAGGGGTTATGTGCTCAGCGAAAATTCCGTTCCCGCGAGGGCCCGGAATGTTGCGCGGTGCGCGGTCCGCTGTAATTCGTAAGCGCCATTCACATTTTTATCAAAAAGTTAATAAAAATGTTTAGTTTTTTTGAAATCCATACCAGTTTATGATTTTATAGGAATTATCATTGTAAAACACGGTCGTAATGTGCATTTATACAGCGTGTTAGTTAACACGAGGGGCATATAAATAAAATAAAAATATTTAAATAAAATAAATAAATAAAATAAAAATATTTAATCCTATGGTAGTTTATGCCTGGGTAAACATAAACAAATAAAAAAATACTACTCGAAGCATATAAAATAATTCGGAAAATCGAAATAAAATTTTCCGTATTGTTGGGGCTTTCGACTCATTTACGCGTATGGTATTGAATAACTAGCTGTCGTGGTTGGTGTGGCCCGTTTTTCCTTCATACTTGATCATATTTGATCTTTTCCCACGCTTAGTGTATACGCTAACATTATATAAGGTGACTGCTAGAAACCGCAAGAAACCTCAAGGATCGGTTAGGTCAAGTGTTTTAAACATGACAAAAAAGGAATTCGTGTTTTTTTCATTTGTAATTAAATAATTCAATTAAAAATAAAGATTTTTTACAACGCGCGAACAAGGGCCGGCCGGCCGCCGTCTGTGGACCCGCTCGCGTCAGCTGGCCGATAAGTACCTACGCTAGTCTGCAATGAGACCATTTTTGTCATGTTGAAAACACTTGACCTGACAAGCACTTGAAGTTTCTTGCGGTTTCTAGCAGTCACCTTATATTTTAATAGAATAATTATACAAAATTAAGAGTTTTTTTAATGAAACGGATTGAGAATCGACTACCTAAAGTCCTCCCTTAATATGTCCCTCGGTTTAACTAACGCGCTGTATAAAATTTTAGAGGTAACTTCGGGATGTTTTTCTATCGACCAAAATGTTTCCAATCGTGTTTTGGAAACAGCCATCCCCTCACACATACGTTCTGTAATACATATTGAAAATTTCATTGCGAAATATCTAAAATATTGAAATAAAACACTTTTTTACGGATTAACTCGCGTTTAATTTGCCACCTGCCTGGGACCCCATCATACAGGTCATCAAATCCCAGCCCCAACAGCAACACTTTGCCAGACCTAAAAATATTGTTAGCTTGTATTGTGTAAACTTGAAAGCACCCGGCTAAATATAAAAATGATTGACGGTAGGCAAATAACTTCTAACTATGAGACGACCAACACCTCAGTCTCCCTGTGACCACCGACCCTGTAAAGGGTCGAAACGTCAGGATAACAAAAAAAACTATGTAAATAGTAAATTAAACGCGAGTTAATCCGTAAAAAAGTGTTTCATTTCAATGTGTAGTGCTCGCTTAAACCTCAGAAAACAATATCTAAAATCTTTTAAATAACCGTTTTCACCGCCTAAGCCCCCTTAATATGCACTTTCCGGGCAAGAAGTCCGCAATAGAAAGTGTTGTAATAGGCTTGTGTCCACTAAGAATAAATCGGATGGTTTGGCGTTTCTAATGATTAATTATGTTTTATAGAAACAAAATATCTAAAATATTCATTAAAAAAAATTGGGATTATTAATATTTTTAAAGAAAAAAATCGACAATAATACGCATTCAGTCATATGACATTAAACGGAAATCAGACGCCGTGATGTCACGCCATGCGAAATGTCATTTTATTGTTGTGACATTTCTATAGAACAAGCCTCGAACGAAACGGATGTTTTGCACGGCGTGACGTCATTTACTCAACATGGCGGTCTTAAGCGTTTATGCGGTAAATTTAAATTGGAATATAAAAACGCAAAATAAATATTGTATTCTTATGATAATGTATTCTTATGATAAAATAGGTAAACAGGTATCGTTTTAATATGACTTTGAAATTTAGTCAACTAGCCTATTGTATCATGTATTTGCACGCACATGGTTGCGGTTGTAGGTGGAGATGTTGCGTATCTGCGCCTGCAGCCCCGCGGGCATGTCGGCCGGCAGGCTGCGCGAGTCGTTGTAGTACTCCGGCCGCCAGCCGTAGATCCTGAACAACCACCACACATCTTTCAACAATCATTTTCTTAATATTTAAGAGACCCCCCACACTGGCGTCTTTCGAGCGTCAGCGTCATGCCGGCGTCTATGCGGCGTGCGGCGTCGCGTCGACGCCGCTGTCAACATTTTTTATTTAAGATTACAAACTGGAATAAGATTTACTCTGAGATTAGTCTATACAAATTCGGCGTTTAATCTATAGGTAGGTATAAGACCTTATTCCAATTTGGTCGAATCCACCTTTAGTCGGAAACTGGCGTAATAGAAATCTCAACAAAATTGACCGTTATCCAATTTTAAATGAAAAGCAATGAGAATTGAAAGTGCTGCACTGACGCCGCGTGAACGCCGGCTCGACGCCGACGTCGAAAGACGCCAGTGTGGGGGGTCTCTAATATAATTCTAAGGAGACCCGGCGTTTTACGCTTAAGGGTGGATTCGACCAAACTGGAATAAGGTCTTATACCTAGATTAAACGCCGAATTTGTATGGACTAATCTCGGAGTAAGTCTTATTCCAGTTTGGTCGAATCCACCCTAAGTTGTATAATTTTTTAATCTGTAATTCATTAACTGGCAATATCTATATGTCAACAAAATGACAGTTGTACAGCTGTTAACTGTCAAATTAAACATGACGTAACGGCATTGTTGACATTTAATTTTTTTTAAAGCAAAAGAACTATGGTTTATGCAGCCATGTTAGACATTTTTATAGTTACATGTTGGCCTTTAAACACTCAAGTGTTCCCATATTAAAAAATATTAATAATGAAATAACTTATATCCGCGATTCGATAAAAATAAGTCAAAACTTGGTTTAGGTAGCAAATAATATTAGCTTTACTTTATGACCAAATTCTATTGTATACAAGTTTAGCATTTTTTCTATGGAAAGTGCCGGTTCTCCTTGGTAATGCTGTCATTATATCAATTATCATCAGCTCGTCAGCATCCCACTGCAAGGCACAAGCGTTCCCACATGGACAGCTTAGGCCCAATAGAGCCCACATTAGGCCAGAGCATTGGAAGCAGGTGGGTTTTTTTGCTATTTTTTTGATAACAACCGGAATGAGGCTTTCCGTCTCTGAAAAAACAAACTGGAGCTCGCGATGTTTTTAATTTTGTCACCCGTATGTAGTGTAGTGATGAAAGGACTCGAGTCTTTTAAGTCCTTTAAGTTAGGACTAGACTCGACTCTTTTCAAGACTCGACTCCAAAAATATGACTCAAGACTTTTTACTAATCTGAGGGGACTCCAGTCATTATAATACGACTCGGAAATAAACTACTCGAGTTCTTTATTAGAAGACGCACAACTTAGTCGCGAGTCTTTTAATAAAGAACTCGAGTCGTTTAGCATGCGACGAGCTGTTTAAAATTAAATTATATTAAAACATTAGTGTAAAGTCATAGCATATTTATTTAAGGTTTTCAAAATTTGCTTCATTGAACAAATCAATATTTTATCATCAATATCATACAATGAATTGTATTGTAATTCTAAATTAATACAAATGGGCATTTTTGATTAAAGCCAAAAGTTATTAGTTAAATAATTTTTCCATATTAATCAATTACAGCTTGGTCATCATTTTATTTATTTAATTTATTGTATTTATTTATTTCTATTAAATTTATATAATATGTCAACTATTTATCTAATAAACTACATATAATGTCCCAGTACCCAGTATTAATTAATGAGCGTGTACCCACTATATAAAACAGTATATTATATACACATTCATTCTAATATTTCATTACAGCGTATAAGCGCGCCTTACGACACGCGACTCCCACGAGTCGAGTCGTTTTAAAATATTGGAGCCTTTTCGTCACGACTGAGTCGTTTAAAAATCTCGAGTCCATTTTAAATTGACTCAGTCTAAAAATAAAACTCGAGTCATAGTCGAAGACTGCTAAAAGGCTCAGGACTCAAGGTTTAAAGACTCGATCGAGTTGTGAACCGTCATAGCCGAGTCGAGTTTCTTTTAAAAGACTTAAGTTCTTTCGTCTTTACTTGGGTGTCGTAAAAGACGACTAACGGACTAAAAACTGCACATACTTCTGACAGCATAGAGCGGCGATGGGCTCACCACCTGTCACGCTAAGCACATGTGCAGTCGCTATTTGATAAAAAGTGGACTAAGGTAGAGGACTTCTTTTGCTGTCCTCATTGGCTAGTCTCTAACTAACCCTTCGGAGATAATAGTCATGATTTTAAGTATGTGTTGGCGAATGTTTGATCAAGAAATGGCGTTTACAGATCGGGCAGGGTTACTTCAATGACGAATTTATATTTATGAAGCGAACAATAGTTTTATCTGATAAATAATATGAAATTACAAACAAATCATGTGATGTGATTGCGTCGTGATCGGCGAACGGGCGAATCCGCGGGAAACTTGTCTTTGAGAGCGCGCGCGGACTTCGTTCAATATTCAAAAAGACCGCCGCGCCGCTTCGTCTTGCTATAGGATCCTGTCGTCGGCTGTCGGTCGTCTTCGTTGATGCGCGAACAGTACGTTATTCACAATTTTTTGTGCACATATTTTTCACTCAAATTTTTATTGTTTCTTGAGTTAAAGACATATTGTTAATGAATTCAAGTGAATCATTTTAAGTGAATCTCTCAAGAAACAGTACAAATCCGAGTAACACTAGATATGTGCACAAAGAATTGTGAATAATATTTTAAAAATATTCATCACCTAATATGGCTCAACTATAGTGACCCCGCATTGCGAAAATTGCTTTATATGCAAGTTCAGGAATCGCGCTATTCTCTAACCTAACACCACTAAAACTAAGAACAGCTAACCCGTTGAGTTCGTGGACTCTCCAACTAGTAGCACTAAAACTAAGGAAAGCTTACTTGTTGAGCTTGAGGAAGATGCAGGGCGAGGACTTGTGGAAGGAGAAGTGGTTCTCCTCGATGCAGGGCTCCCAGTCGCGCACGTCCACGTCGCACACCTTGCCGTGCGGCGGCAGGCGCGTGAAGTCGCAGTCGAAGATGTTCTGGCCCGTGCCCGCCGTCTGGCCCTTCTTTTTGTACACTGGGGAGTGGGGAGAGATAAGATAAGATCATTCATTGCTGTATAAAAACTTAGCCTAAATACAAAAGTCTTTTTTTTTTCAGAAATGCAGGTTAGCGACTCTTCCATACTATAGTTAATGGCTGATTTACACATATTAAGTAGTTTAGTAGTTACTAAATTTTAACTTCATTTTAAGTGACTTATCTTGCAACTTGCTACTATTGTGGTGTTTACATGCAATTAATTACTTACTTAAAAAGTAGTTAAAATTTAGTTACCTACTAAACTACTTAAACAGGCCTATTACATTTCGACTGTGATTTTTGCCTAAAATGCCCATTTTCGCATTTTGTTGTAATTTCGCAGTTGTATTTATCGTTTTTATCGAAATAGGATAATAAAATCATGCTTTATATTACTACGCCACTCTGCGAGGATAAGCTGAGTTCGGACGGCCGCCGGCGCATCGTATTTTGAAGTTTTGCAGTTGTATATAATATATCGTTTTTATCGAAATAGGATAATAAATTCATTATAAAATCTTTATAATGAATTTATTATCCTATTTCATCATGAAGTAAAGATTATTCTGGTATACATTTTTTTCAATAATATTATCGCAGTTAGGAGAAATTCACAGTTAACTTAAAGCGACTTTCGAAGTTTATTGGTTTAGAATAAGATTTTTTTTCTATATAAAATCAATGATATCTAAAAATTCCGAGGCTACTACGCACTATTCGACTATTTAAGAGATAACATTCTATTTTTTATTTCATTTATTCAGAACAGTACTTCAATCTAGGATCTCAAAAAAGTGCCTTCGCGCATTTTATGAAAATCATCCTCTGTAATTTTGGGTTCAATAATTAAGTTAGGCAAAATTTACAAAAAGCGAGGCCGCTACGCACTATTACAATAGCCATTTTACACTATTCAATAAATCAAAGTTGTTAATGTATTTTTGTTTCCGAGATCCATAACGCCAAAATTGGCCATTTTACGCAAAAATCACAGTCGAGATGTAATAGGCCTCTTAATACGTGTAAATCGGGCATTAGAAGTGTTAGAGGTAACCCTCCCATCCGTTAGTAACATAGTATCGGTTCGATATCTGACGAGCCGTTACTTTTTAGTAACGTATTTGACTTGTAGCTAATACAACGATTCGTAGGGAAAACGATTTGTTACTAGTTAATAGGAACTAAGCATAAATAAATGCTTTGTTCAGCTATAATAAATAGATACATCCATACATAAATACACTCAACGACTATTTGGGACTAGGCAATCAGAAATGCATAAGCTGTACACTTCTACACAAAACAACGACTGCACTTGAGCTCAGTTTGAAAGGTGGTGAGCCGGTGAGCCCATCGCCGCTATATACTGTAGGATGTATGATCAGTCTTCAGTCCGTTGCGTTAGTCGCCTTTTACGACACGATAGCCCCTTGTCTCAGTCAAAGTCAAAGTCAAATTATTTATTCAATGTAAACCTTTACAGGCACTTATTGACGTCAATACTAATAATAATAAAAAAACAGTTAACTAACTTATAGTTAAGACTTAACAACTAATCTAATATAGCCTGTGCCAGACAAATGCACATCGCTACCCCCAGTACCACTGCACGCCGAAACAGAATCGCGTCGAACCGAAATATAAGCCGTGGTCATAGAATTGTGTAAACATACGTATCCTGGTACGAGAAAAAATAGCGGGCAAGTGTCTCTCCCCTAGCGACACAAACGGCTAAAATTTATAGGTAATTTATCGTTTTTTTGGGATGAAAGGTGAAAAATAATAAATCATAATGAATTGTTAACTTAAGTTATTACTTAATGGAATAAAATTAAATATGATTTCCAATTATCGTATTGATATTGTGGTAAGTAATGAGAGTTTTTGAAGTAAAATAAAGGTAATAAACTAATAAGGTTGACATTTTTAATCATTCAAATATCTTTTTTTATAAAAACTTAAGCATAAAAAACGTCAAAATTTAATAAGCATAAATTTGTGTGTTTTAAAATTGTTTCGTTTTTCGTCTTGGTACAAACACAGAATAACTAATATTACTACTGTACAGAAGGTTCACCCTCCAACGACCCCCACGCGAAACCGAAACCCATCGCGTGACCCGAGCGTTCATATTCCGATAAGCACAGCCGACTCGATATCGATTTGACGTCCGTCAGGAGCGCAGGGTTTACGCGCGCGCGTAGGGATTATCCAACGAACTTCACTCGATAGAAAAAAAAAACCTAAAGTTACCCCTTTTTGTAATGTTTTTTCAATATTATGACTAAACTACTGATACTTTACATTTAATTTTTGTACTCAACGAAAGACAAATAATTCGCAGATAAATTAGCAGAGAATCTTATAAAGTCTATACATATAGGCAAACGCGCCGCTTCGCTGTTATACCCGTCCCGTACCGTCGTACCATCGAGAGAGCGAGAGAGAAGCCGCGAGAGAGAAATACCTGGCCTTAAGCGACGACGCGCGACGTGGAGCGTGCGAGCCGAGCGGCAACCTTTACTGTCATACGCCTAGGCGGCCTTCCTGGGAGGCACGCTGGCCGAACGTACCTAAACTGCAGCACCCCACTGGTACAAGTGGGGTAAATGACCCTTCATGCACATCTAGCTGGCACAGACCATAATCTACTCTACCTACCTACCTTACCAATCTACCACCAGTTCGGATTTTGGGAGAGCCTTCGACCGAGAAGAGCTGGCAAGAAACACAAGAGGCCTTACTTTTTTCTCCCTCTAAGTAACAATGTTACTTTACAGTGTCATAGATCTAATTAAGTAGGTACAATTTATTAAACATAATTAAGTACAATTTGTACGCATCAATAAAATTAATAATAACTAAATTAAATAATTTCAACAATTCATTATAATTGAATGAAAGAATTGTTAATAATAGACTAAAAATACTAATATAAACACTAGTACAGAGTAGACTTATGTCCATGCATTTTTGTCTGCAACATAGTCATTGATCTTATAATAAGCTTTCGCAATTAACACACGTTTAATGTGCGTTTTGAATTTGTTGTCTGTCAATGCAGTGATGTCGTCAGGTATTTTGTTATAAAAACGAATTGAGTTGCATATAAAAGATTTACTACTTTTGCTAAGTCTGAACTTCGGAGCAAACAGTTTGTTCCTGTTCCTTGTGTTATATCCGTGAACCTCATTGTTTCTGGTATAAAGGTGTAGATTTTTACGAGCGTACATAATATTTACAAATATGTACAAGGACGGTAAAGTAATGATATCTATATCTTTAAATAATGCCTTCAACGAATCACGTGCTTTTAACTGATATATAAACCGAACTGCTCTTTTCTGGAGAATGAAAATTCTACTAACGTCTGCTGCCGTTCCCCATAGTAGAAATCCATATGACATAACGCTATGGAAATAAGCAAAATAAACCAGCCTAGCAGTAGACTGATTTGTAATTTTTCTTATATTTTTAACAGCAAAAGCCGCCGAACTGAGCCTCTTTGCCAGACCTTCGATATGAGAACCCCACTGTAATTTAGTGTCTATCCTAATACCAAGAAAAGACGTTTCATTAACGATTTCTAACGTTTCCGAATCTAATTCAAAATTTAACTGACTGAGCCGTGTATTAGGTGGAGAAAATTTAAGAAATTTAGTTTTATTAGCATTAAGTGCTAAGTTATTAACAAAAAACCATTGTGATACTCTGTTAAGTGTTTCGTTAATTTTTCCTTCTCCAACCTTTGGGTCTTTCCTATCTAAAGAAAATATTAAAGAAGTGTCGTCAGCGAATAACGCTATTTCTGACATTTCCTTAACCATGAATGGAAGGTCATTAAGATAAAAAAGAAACAGAAAGGGACCGAGAATAGATCCCTGGGGTACCCCCATTTTGACTATCGAACCTCCTGATACTACATTATTTATACCTACTTTCTGACTTCTATTGTGCAGATAAGATTTTATTAATTTTAGTGCATTACCAGGAAAGCCATATTGAAATAATTTACCAACTAAAGTTGAATGATCAACACAATCAAAGGCTTTAGAGAGGTCGCAGAAAATACCTACTGTATCCTGCGAAGATTCCCAAGTGTCAAGTACGTTTTTGACCAGTTTTGCTCCAGCATCTATAGTTGACCGTCCCATCGTGAAACCAAACTGATCACTGTGTAAAGTTTTATTCATTCTAAAGTTTGCATTCATTTGCGTATAGATTATAAATTCGAAAATTTTACTAAGTGCCGGAAGAACAGAAACCGGTCTATAGTTAGCAGCGTTAAATTTTCACCTGATTTAAAAATGGGTTACTTTACTATTTTTCATTAAAACTGGAAATGAACCTACTTCGATACATTTATTAAATATTCCTGCTAAAAACGGTGCGATTACTTCTATAATAGGCTCCAAAACTGTCACAGAGAGGCCCCATATCTCTTCCGTTCTTTTCTTATTCAAGCTTTTGTACGTTTTTATTATGTCTAAATATGTTATATCTCTAAAATTAAAGATCGGTAATTTTTTATTAAAATTAAGTTTTAATACACTTTGTGCTACAGTAGAGGACGATTCTAAATGTCTAGTTGTTTCAATAGGTATATTGGCAAAAAAGGAATCAAAAATGTCAGCAACTTTAAGATTATCTTTAATTAGCTCATCATTCAACTTAAGCAGAAAGCCTGACTCGTTTTTACTCACTTTGCCAGTCTCTGAATTAATAATTTTCCAAGTAGTCTTGACTTTATCTTTAGACTTTATAATTTTGTTGCTAATAAATTTAGACTTTGCAATAAAACATACATTTTTAAATATTTTGGAATATCGTCTAACATAATCATGAAAAGCTGGATTAGAATTAAAAGATTTCTTGTCATACAGATCATAAGGAAAATCCTTACTTTTTCTTATTCCCTTCGTAGTCTGTCATGAAGACTCGTAGAGGTTGCTAACAATGGAATTTCTAATGTCTGGTATTACGACAGCTGAGTTCATACGATACTTTTAATAATGATCTGTTCCACACAGCTCACAAAGAATGTTAAGTTAGTAATTATGGTCAGTCTGTTATAAAAAATAAAATTAAACTATATTTATCGGTTTCAAACCGAACTTTTCAGCCACTGCGCCATAAAGCTCCTCTAAAAAAGAACGAAACTGAATACTGTGACATACCTGATAGGAAATCAATGAGCTGGTCCTCCCAATACTTGTAACTCTCGTAGCCGGTGCCTTTGTAGTAGATGAGGGTGCTGCGGACGTCCTCGGGCAGCGGCCGGAAGCCCAGCCCGGGGCTGGTGCCGATCACGCTGTACTCCTAGCCAAAGGGGTGCACATCATTACGAGGAATATGGAACTGTTCACACCAAAACTGAAGTTACCAGACACTAGACAGCGTACTACGACAGTATATTAATAGCTGAGTGGTAGAACCATGCTGCGTTGCAACACAAATTGGGCCGGCTCACCCAGCAGGTTAGGGCTCTAACACACGAGCAGCAGTTTGCTGTCGACGTATGTAACTGCAGTCGACGTTAGGAGTCGGTGGCTAACTGTCAACATGTCGTCGGCAAGCTGTCGACGTTTCAATTGTTGCAAATTGGCTTGCTGACTGCTGCTCATGTTTTAGAGCCCTTAAAGTCACGGTCATTACAATCATCGGTCAACCCCTCGTCTGTGGCAAGGACTCCTAGAGCTCGATAACAATAGAAATTCTATTGTGTCTGGTATTTCAACAGGTGACCTATTAATCTCACGTAATATAGGCGTGAAACAATGAACTCGTTGCTGTTGTGTTTCGTCCAGTATGTGAGAGTACAGAAGGCCCATTTCTCCCCGTTCCCACCGTCCACAATTCCTACTCCTTCCCAAGGGCGTCACCAGGGGGGGGTAGTAGGAGCAGCTGCTCCATCCCCCCCTAGAGATTACAATAAATACGTAATTAACTGTTAAAAATTACAAGAAAATAATGTTGCCCTGCTCTGCAACCTCAAGCACGCCTCTATGTACAGTGAAGAGGTCGTGGAGTTGTTACGTTGTAAATTCAGGGCCCTGTCTGCCTTTACTTATCTACAAAAGAAGTTCGCAATGGTTGAATAGTACTTACCTGAAATAATTGCTTTAGAATGATCAAATGTCCAAAAACATTAGTCCGTGTAGCTTGTTTGAATTAAATCCATTTTTCTTCACATTAAACACATGGAGCCTTGGCTGACACATTACAAGACACACTTTTCTTGCATTTTCAATTAAAACATATTTCTAAATCAGTTTTAGTAAGACTTAAACTTACATCTAAAGAGATTTTATTCCGTGTTTACGTTTTGTATTTGACATAACACCATAGACAAAATGACAGCCACCGTAGCGACGCCTAGCGGTAGCGGGGCGAAGTAGCTGTCAGCTTTTAATTTCACATAAAAGATTCAATTTTAAAAAATAGTCGAAACAGTTCTAATAATAAATTACATAATAAATTAATATGTATAATAATTACTTTAAGTAATTAAATTTAATTCAAGCAAATCCGGAAATAGAACTAATTTTTTCTATAAGGACTTTTATCTAGAACATTCGAACGGGAGTAATATTTTTTATATGGATATTGTCTCTGCCCGTAGGGGTTACCAGAGAGGAAACTAATACTCCTTAATATTAAGACAGGGTGATTAGTGAGTTAAATATCACAAAACATAATTTTAAATTAAAGAAAAATGCATTTCCCATTGCTAAACGTTAATTTTTTTTTTAGGTCGTGTGTTGTTATTGTTGGCAAATTCTGTTAGCAGAGGGCGAGTTGTGACAGACGTCATATTTGATGTTTTGTTGGTTTGAAGGAAAATTGTAAAAGAACAATTTCTTATGAATTACCCGACAATGGAAGTAGAAATTATAAGCTGGCCTTCGATTTATAAGTGTTTCCGGCGAAGGGAGAGCTGCGGAGTTGCGACGCCGAAACGAGTCAATCTCTGGTGTGAAGTGGTGCGATAAGTTGAGATCAATGCACTCAGGTAGGCATGAGTCGTAGTCACCTTTTGTTTTAATCTGAGGTCGTAATAATGTAGTGGATTTAAGGCGTCATTAGCTTGAGAATATAGTCAACAAGTGTGTGGTTTATTTACAGGAATCCGTGCCACAACCAACCGGTCGTGACGCCGCTGGCAGCCACGCGTAGATATAAGTTATCCTAGCGCGTGAGTATTTCAATAGCATTGTTTAAATATAATAGGCCGTCATACTAGGAAAGCAAATCGATATTTCATGGTGTCCGAATCATGCCTTGTCGCCAGGCGACGCAAGGCTCTTGGCCATGTGGCAGACGTGTCAAACCCTTTTAGGAGTGGATATTGCATCATCCCACAATATTCTGGCATTGTTTGGTTTTGTTTATTGGAATATCGTTGCCGTGTAGTGCCTCGTGTACTAGTTAAATGTGAAACAAAGCTAAAATTAAAACATAGTGTTAAATGTTAGTGTGGGAGTGTGAGTTTTTAGTTGTGCAACAGCGTTGGGAAGCTTTTGATAACCCATGGCGCTGCGAGTCCCTGGTTATGATAGGTTGCAGCCCCAGATACACAGATAGCAGACTGCGGGACCCTAATTTATGTAACAGTTCTGAACTAGGCGTGTAGTGTTATAAATAGGCCCCGTGTTGATAATTTCAGATGCTTCGAGAGGCCCGTCTCGCCGCCAGGATTTAGAGCTGGGCCCTAAAGCCTGGACGCGAGACCTGCCTCTTCGGGGCACCAGCGGCCACCTGCTGCCAGCAAGCTGTCGCCGCACAGGCGTTGACGGTTTTTTGTACCCCCACTCTGGGTTTAATCATTCGTTATTCAGGAACATATTTTTACATTAGGGTTTCGAAACCTTAACATAGTATTTTCTTTTATATCCAACTACACTAAGCGTTGGTGAAGTTGTGAAACCTTTGAGGATCTGCGAGTTCGACCTGTGTGAAGTTGTATGGTGACATCGTCTCCAGATTCGGATCGACTATACGATCCTGGCGTCCATAAATATTTATTTAATATCGGTATAACCCCACGGTTCTCTAGAGTATCGGTTTTAAACGTGTGAGAGTTTTGATACGGTTAAACGGTTTAAAACATTTAATTTAATATTTTTATAGACGGAGTAATTTAATTTTAATTTCAACTTCATACTCCGAACGGTATTGGCTTTATCCCGACCCCCACTCACGACCATAGCTCGTACGACTGAGATATTAGCTGGCTGGTTAGGCAGTAGTAGGAACCGTATTATAAAATTTATTTTAAATTAAAATTATCACCGACCCGCTTGGTCACTTTTGACTCTTAGGATTTTAGTGTGTTTTAGGGGGTGATATAGCTTTGGAATAAGGTTTAGATTACTTTAAACAGTAAATTATAGTTGGCAAAATTAATAGAAAGTTTGTTGAACTTTCATTTGAGATTGACCCTAGGGTCAATTTCGACTGATAGTTTTTATTTGTGATTTTCGGCTAAATAAATTAAAAGGAGTAACGTAGATGAATTGTACCTAACGTAATATAAGATAAAATTGTGACTAACCCCCCTCTTTTAAATAATAAGAATGAAATAAAATTTATAATTTTATTTTATTGTTGTTGGACAAAATATTTGTGTGTTCTTTTACAATATACTGCCTAGCTGTTGAACATTTTATGGTTTTATTTGATAACAACCCACTGAAGCTTGCATTTGGGATTTTCTTCCTTTTCCCCAAAAGGGACAAAATCTCAAATGTAACAGTGGCGCACTCAACGTGTGTTTTGGTTAGGGATAGTGGTTATGTCTTATGCTGTAACTAAAAAGCCAGAATACCGATAGCGTTCTAGAACCGTGGGGATTATTAATTTTAAGAAAAACCGTCACGCGTGCATTGGCACGGATTCCTCCCATTTTTTTTTATAACGAATTTTTATTCGTTCTTTTTTTAAATATTGTGTCAATATGAAATTATTATTATTTGAACGATCTTAACACTAATTTTATTTAAATACCAGTGATATTAATTTAATTTTAAAATATTTTATATTAAAATATTATTTGAACGATATTGACTGAGATTGACTTAAATACAATTATTTGTAAGTATTATTATTGTAATACTGTGTTTGTTGCGGTTGTTACTGTGTTCTGTGGATGAGTACTATAAACTTAAATTGAAATCACCTAGTGAGAAAGCCAGCTCATATTTTAGTAGTTTTTTTTAAATTTTAAAATGCCACGCCTAATATTTTAATTATTTTTTTTTGACTAGCATCAATTAAAATTACTTTTTACATTGCAATAAATACCTTTAAAAATGCTAATACTATTAAATTTACTTTGCAATTTACGATTTCTTGTTTGTAAGGTGAGTTGAAAACCTCCGTTGTGGTGTTTTTGTTTGTTGTTAGGGGTTGAAAAGTGACGATGGAGGGCTGTATATGCCTTGAAGTCACTCTATTTCAGCGCTAGTGGCTGTATATGCCACAGTGCTGGAATCCCTTGTGGTGTTTGGTTTCTTGTGAAAGGGGTTAATGGTGACGATGGAGGGCTGTATATGCCTTGAAGTTACCGCTGTTTTAGCGCTAGTGGCTGTATATGCCACAGTGCTAGAAGCCCTTTCAAGGGAGCTTGTTGTTTAAAATTTTTTGTGGTTTTTGACGTTAATCTACAAATAGGAAAGTCGACTTTTGGCGTGGTATCACAGTTCTTTTGTTAAGCTGGAGTTTTGTTTTTGTTTCTTTTTGTTTTAAATGTGGAGATTAGACACCATATTGAATGGGTCCAATCTCCGGACCGTTGGTAAGGCAACGTGGTGATAGTCCTGAGGAAGGTGGCCATTTATTGGCGGGCGTGTAGGCTGCTTTGACGGAATAAGTTTATGTTGGATTTTCTTTGTGGGCGGTTAGCCAAACCTCAATCTCCGGACCGTTGGTGAGGCAACGAGATGATAGTCCTGAGGATGGTGGCCATTTATTGGCGGGCGTGTAGGCTGCTTTGATGGAATTCGGTTTTTTTTTTTGTTGGATTTATTTAGGGGCGGTTAGCCAAACTTTTAGGTGGTGGTGAATATTTGTTGGTTTGGGTTGTGGGTTTTCTTTTGGTTTACGGCTGCCCAGCCGTATAAGAAGTTTACTGGGCATTACTTTAAAAATGTGCTTATAGGTAGGAGCATTTAGATGTTTGTGTATTGAGGAGGTATCGTTTGTCAGGAAGGGTAGACTTGGACGTGTAGACGATTCTTACATGTATTTATTATTTTATAGCTCTTTGGGTTTCGTCTTTTCCATGTTTGTAAATGGATCAGACCTTACCTGTAGAACATATATAAACGTTTGGTGTATATATTTATTATTTTGTGCCTCTCTGGGCTTCGTCTTTTCCATATTGCTTAATGGATCAGACTTACCCAGTGGGATAACTGTAGGTCTATTTCAGTAACCTGTATAGTTAAATAAGCCATTCACCCCAGCGGATTAGTGACTGGTACCAAAAGCCTTAACGCGAGGCGTCAGTGCGGCTGGTGACACTGTAATAATAGGTTAACTGTATAGCCACCAGTTTTTATGTTTATGTAATAATATCATTATAACCATAATTAGTGTATTTAATATATATAAAGTAATCCATCATTTATAATCTAGTATTTTAGTAATATTCATATTGAACTCCTAAAGGTTTGTCTTTTCCATATTGCTTAATGGATCAGACTCACTTTGTGAGTCTATTGTGGTGACTTTTCAGTAACCAGTATTGTTAAAAAAGTAAGCCATACACCCCAGCGGATCAGTGACTGGTACCAAAAGCCTTAACGCGAGGCAACAGTGCGGTTGGTGACACTGTGATAATATGTTAACTGCATAGCCACCAAGTTTTTAGATTTATGTAAGAGTATATTATAATTGATATTATTATATTTATTATGTACATTAGTTTATATTCATATAGAAGTTTGTATATTTTTTGGGATATACAAACTATATATATGGGATATTTGTATATTTAAATATATATATATAGATATATGAAGAATTGTCGTACACAAGACTGCGTTTTGTTGTTTTTTTTTACTGTCATAGCATATTGTATAGCTATTTACAGGAAAGTTTTAAGTTATTGTGTAGTGCAGCTACACGGGTAGGTTTCTTTTGGTTGTTTGTGCTTGCTTGGTTGTTTGAAGTGTAGTGTGACGCTGGAGGGCCAGCGTCGAGATTTGCCCTGGTCGGTCAAATCTCTGGTGGTTGGGGAGGTACTGTTACGTTGTAAATTCAGGGCCCTGTCTGCCTTTACTTATCTACAAAAGAAGTTCGCAATGGTTGAATAGTACTTACCTGAAATAATTGCTTTAGAATGATCAAATGTCCAAAAACATTAGTCCGTGTAGCTTGTTTGAATTAAATCCATTTTTCTTCACATTAAACACATGGAGCCTTGGCTGACACATTACAAGACACACTTTTCTTGCATTTTCAATTAAAACATATTTCTAAATCAGTTTTAGTAAGACTTAAACTTACATCTAAAGAGATTTTATTCCGTGTTTACGTTTTGTATTTGACATAACACCATAGACAAAATGACAGCCACCGTAGCGACGCCTAGCGGTAGCGGGGCGAAGTAGCTGTCAGCTTTTAATTTCACATAAAAGATTCAATTTTAAAAAATAGTCGAAACAGTTCTAATAATAAATTACATAATAAATTAATATGTATAATAATTACTTTAAGTAATTAAATTTAATTCAAGCAAATCCGGAAATAGAACTAATTTTTTCTATAAGGACTTTTATCTAGAACATTCGAACGGGAGTAATATTTTTTATATGGATATTGTCTCTGCCCGTAGGGGTTACCAGAGAGGAAACTAATACTCCTTAATATTAAGACAGGGTGATTAGTGAGTTAAATATCACAAAACATAATTTTAAATTAAAGAAAAATGCATTTCCCATTGCTAAACGTTAATTTTTTTTTTAGGTCGTGTGTTGTTATTGTTGGCAAATTCTGTTAGCAGAGGGCGAGTTGTGACAGACGTCATATTTGATGTTTTGTTGGTTTGAAGGAAAATTGTAAAAGAACAATTTCTTATGAATTACCCGACAATGGAAGTAGAAATTATAAGCTGGCCTTCGATTTATAAGTGTTTCCGGCGAAGGGAGAGCTGCGGAGTTGCGACGCCGAAACGAGTCAATCTCTGGTGTGAAGTGGTGCGATAAGTTGAGATCAATGCACTCAGGTAGGCATGAGTCGTAGTCACCTTTTGTTTTAATCTGAGGTCGTAATAATGTAGTGGATTTAAGGCGTCATTAGCTTGAGAATATAGTCAACAAGTGTGTGGTTTATTTACAGGAATCCGTGCCACAACCAACCGGTCGTGACGCCGCTGGCAGCCACGCGTAGATATAAGTTATCCTAGCGCGTGAGTATTTCAATAGCATTGTTTAAATATAATAGGCCGTCATACTAGGAAAGCAAATCGATATTTCATGGTGTCCGAATCATGCCTTGTCGCCAGGCGACGCAAGGCTCTTGGCCATGTGGCAGACGTGTCAAACCCTTTTAGGAGTGGATATTGCATCATCCCACAATATTCTGGCATTGTTTGGTTTTGTTTATTGGAATATCGTTGCCGTGTAGTGCCTCGTGTACTAGTTAAATGTGAAACAAAGCTAAAATTAAAACATAGTGTTAAATGTTAGTGTGGGAGTGTGAGTTTTTAGTTGTGCAACAGCGTTGGGAAGCTTTTGATAACCCATGGCGCTGCGAGTCCCTGGTTATGATAGGTTGCAGCCCCAGATACACAGATAGCAGACTGCGGGACCCTAATTTATGTAACAGTTCTGAACTAGGCGTGTAGTGTTATAAATAGGCCCCGTGTTGATAATTTCAGATGCTTCGAGAGGCCCGTCTCGCCGCCAGGATTTAGAGCTGGGCCCTAAAGCCTGGACGCGAGACCTGCCTCTTCGGGGCACCAGCGGCCACCTGCTGCCAGCAAGCTGTCGCCGCACAGGCGTTGACGGTTTTTTGTACCCCCACTCTGGGTTTAATCATTCGTTATTCAGGAACATATTTTTACATTAGGGTTTCGAAACCTTAACATAGTATTTTCTTTTATATCCAACTACACTAAGCGTTGGTGAAGTTGTGAAACCTTTGAGGATCTGCGAGTTCGACCTGTGTGAAGTTGTATGGTGACATCGTCTCCAGATTCGGATCGACTATACGATCCTGGCGTCCATAAATATTTATTTAATATCGGTATAACCCCACGGTTCTCTAGAGTATCGGTTTTAAACGTGTGAGAGTTTTGATACGGTTAAACGGTTTAAAACATTTAATTTAATATTTTTATAGACGGAGTAATTTAATTTTAATTTCAACTTCATACTCCGAACGGTATTGGCTTTATCCCGACCCCCACTCACGACCATAGCTCGTACGACTGAGATATTAGCTGGCTGGTTAGGCAGTAGTAGGAACCGTATTATAAAATTTATTTTAAATTAAAATTATCACCGACCCGCTTGGTCACTTTTGACTCTTAGGATTTTAGTGTGTTTTAGGGGGTGATATAGCTTTGGAATAAGGTTTAGATTACTTTAAACAGTAAATTATAGTTGGCAAAATTAATAGAAAGTTTGTTGAACTTTCATTTGAGATTGACCCTAGGGTCAATTTCGACTGATAGTTTTTATTTGTGATTTTCGGCTAAATAAATTAAAAGGAGTAACGTAGATGAATTGTACCTAACGTAATATAAGATAAAATTGTGACTAACCCCCCTCTTTTAAATAATAAAAATGAAATAAAATTTATAATTTTATTTTATTGTTGTTGGACAAAATATTTGTGTGTTCTTTTACAATATACTGCCTAGCTGTTGAACATTTTATGGTTTTATTTGATAACAACCCACTGAAGCTTGCATTTGGGATTTTCTTCCTTTTCCCCAAAAGGGACAAAATCTCAAATGTAACAGAGTTTACACAATGGGATTTTGTACTGTTCTTATTACAATCCCTCCTTCATTTATATCGGCTTGCCCCCCCCCCCCCCTCTCCAGGGCCATCGGCTCGCGACGCACTTGCTCCTTCCATAAAGGTCCTACGACAATGGCACGTGGGGATATTGGGCCATAAGTCATGGCCCATAACCCACCACGCTAGCCCAATACGGGTTGGTGGGTTTTAACGACTACCATCTCACGACAACAACCGGGACCAACGGCTTAACGTGCCTTGCGAAGCACGGAGGGGCTCGAGATGTTTTTTAATTTAGGTCACCTATCAAGCGACCCGGCAATGCGATAGTTGCATAGCGGGCAAGATCGCGGCTCCTCCGCTGCGCCATCGAGCTCTCACGAGGTGGTGAGCCCATCGCCGCTCTATGCTATTAGATGTATGTGCAGTCTTTAGTCCGTTAGTCGCCCTTTACGATACGGGAAGGGAGGGGGTGGTAGTGTTCTTTTAATGAATGAGCCGTTACGCGACATGGCTCATTACTCAGTAGTTTTGCGTTGTTCATAGAATCTCTGCTTACAAAACTGATTTCAGTATTACCTGCTGCAATCTAGGTACCCGAGGGTTAATGAAGTGCTGTAAAAACGTCACCATGCAGATTGCAAATAGCGAGGCCAGTGCCATGTAGAAGATGGAGTAGAAGATGAGGATATTACCTGAAACAATATTTGGAAATTAAAAACATAATATTGTAACACTTTCAAGCTGGTGTTTAGTCACTGCATTCTTTCAGGGTAAATAGTATTATTTCGGATCCTTCAGAGAAAGTACCAAAGATAACCTTGAAACAAATGTATGATTTATATGAGACTTCACTAAGTGTGATGTTGCCCAGTTTGGTTTTATATGAGAGCACACATCCACAAAGTGTTACTGGATACGGACTATGAAGTTACATGCTTTTGGAAAAGTGGGGCGGATATACAAGAAGTTATGAATACTTGTAAAACAGAACTGTACAGTCTTACGTTGCAAGACTTAATTGTGGTTGTGGGAGGGATGAACGATAATAATCCATTGAAATTTAAAACCAATCTTCTGAATTGGCTAAAATTCACAGTTCACACTAATGTTATAATGTGTGGTTTGCCTGGTAACGCCTACATGAGCCACTCTCTAAATAAGGAAATAGAGTTGATTTGTCAGGGTTTCAGCCATTGTATTTTCGTAAAAAATAATTATAGTAAATCTTTTGTAGGTGCTAGATACTTTTTGTCAGACTTGAGTTTCGGTATATTTCGGGATATTACACATCGGTCGCTTCGCAGGTGTAAACAGCAATCTTTCGATTCCCAGTGTCGTGAAGGCAAAGATCTCGTAGAATCATTATGTTCAAAATCAGTGCCACCTGACAGTGAAGCGGGTGAATTGTCCAGTATGCGAAGCTCGCGACTGTGCAACACACTTCCTTTTTTATAGATGGCCACGCTGTATGTATCATGCATCAGAATATAGCAGGATTCTTTGGTAAAAGAGAATTATTGGAAATAACACTTAACGAAATGACCAAAAATAAAGAATTGCCAATAGAGTTGATTTGTCTGACTGAAACATTTATTCAACAACATAGTGAGTCTAATGTTCAGCTTAAAGGCTATAGCTTGGTAACTTCCTTTTGTAGGTCAAAACAAAAGCGTGGTGGGGTGTGTATTTTGCAAAATAATAATATTAAGACCAAAGAACTGTTGTTCGTAAAAGATATGGCAGAGGAATTTACTTTTGAATGTTGTGGTTTGGAGATAATAGATTATAAAATAATTCTTATTTGTATTTACAGAACTCCTACAGCTACTATTAAAATATTTTTCGATAAACTGCATATTCTACTTGACAAATTAAAAACTTTTAATAAAAGCATAATTTTGACAGGTGACTGGAACATTGACACTATAAAAAACACAAAATTTTCGAAAACACTAACTGAAATACTGCTGAGTTACAATTTAGACTTGCATATTAATACACCCACACGCAAAGAGGCTTGCATCGATCATTTCGCGAGCAATATTAAAGAAGCAGTAGGAAGCACCAAGGCCGTGTGCTTGTCAGACCACGATACCGCTCAATTCTTGGTCATCCCTGTTAAATCCCGTAAAGTCTTGTTAAAACACTGGTATGAAACTAAACGTGACTATAGCGTTGATAATATCAACAAGTTCAAATATTATTTGGCCAATTACCCATGGACAAACCTATTTAACTTCCAAAGTGTGGATTCTGATTTCACAATATATCATAAAGAACTAATTCTTTTGTATGATTTATGTTTTCCAAAGTATAACATTAAAGTCTTTAATAAAGCTAATTTAAAAACAGAATGGCTAACAAAAGGTTTAAAAAGATCATGTTTAACTAAAAGAAAGCTTCGTTTATCTTATTACAAAAATAATTCTTATAGTACTAAAGTCAAATACAAACATTACTCTTAAATTTTGAAAAAAAGTATTCAATTATCACAAAAAATTTTAAACGAGAAATTTATTAAAACCGCTAGAAATAAATGCATGGCCACTTGGAAAATCATAAATAATAACGATAACTGTTATAATAGGAATTATGTTGAATACTTAAAAGTAAAAGATAAAGAAGTAAGTAACCCCTCAGAGATAGCAGGTATTTTTAATAGTCACTTCATAAATTCTGTTAAAACTAGTGATCACCAGGATTCAAGTTGTCTTAAGTTCATAAAAGGTACTTCCGCGTCTATGTTTTTGAAACCCGCTGATGAATATGAAATTACCAAAATTATAAAATCTTTAAACAATACAAAGGTTATGACACTATATCTACTAAAGTAATGAAGATTTGTGCTGGTGAGTTGACTCCATTGTTGACATATTTTGTTAACGGTTGTATGGTGGAAGGTAAATTTCCAACCACTCTTAAAGTCTCCATAGTCAAACCTTTGTTCAAACGTGGAGAAAGATACGAGTTGAACAACTATAGACCGATTGCACTTATCCCAGTTATGTCAAAAGTATTTGAAAAGGTCATGCTTTCGAGGTTGGCGTCATTTCTCACAAGAAATAATATACTAATAGAAGAACAGTACGGGTTCCAAAAGGGAAAGTCAACAACACTTGCATGTTTCTCCCTTATCAGGAATGTGTCAAATTTCATGGACAAAAAAGTCCCCGTATCAACTGTTTTGTACGATATGAGTAAGGCTTTTGATTTCGTAAGTCATGATAAACTTCTTGCGAAGCTCGAGTTATATGGTATAAGAGAACCTGCTTATAACTGGATCAAAAATTATCTCAGTAACAGGATGCAGTTTGTGGAAATTTCAAAACTGGATGACAAACTTCAAAGTACGGTATACAGATCAGAAGCTAGGATAAATACATTAGGAGTTCCTCAGGGCAGTATATTAGGTCCAATGCTCTTTATTCTGTATATCAATGATCTACCTCAGTGTACTAAGTATCCAGTGACTCTCTTTGCTGATGACATATCTGTGACCATTCATAAACAATTTCATGTTGACTACGAAAACGAAATTAATAATGAGATAGAAAAAATTATAAATTGGTTAGATAATAATAATTTAAATTTAAATGTAGAAAAAACAAAATTTATTCAATTCTTCAATCAAAATGGTAAACCTCAACAGCTATACATACGTCATCAAAATAAACTTATTACAGAAGCTACATCAGCTACTTTTCTTGGTATTGAGATAGACGCTAAACTAACATGGCAACAACACGTTGACATGGTATGCCGGAAGGTTAATAGGTTTGTTTTTGCTCTTCATCGCCTAACGCAATTAGCTAACCAAAAGACTGCATTGATGGCATATCATGGATACGTAAGTTCTGTCCTTAGGTATGGGCTGGTCATGTGGGGTAATTCAACCGACATAAATCGTGCCTTCATTCTACAAAAAAAATGTATAAGATCCATTTGCTGTGTAGGGCAGTTAGAATCGTGTAGGCCTCTATTTAAAAAATTAAACATCCTTCCGTTACCTTCACTATACATATTTGAAGTATTAGTATTCGCGAAGAAAAATACGGATATTTTTACAAGGAAAAGGGAAAAATGTGGTTTCCGAACAAGATACCCATTTAAACTAACTATACCACCTTCCGCTACAACCTGCTTCACCAGAAATAGTTACAGTATGTGCATTAAGTTATACAATTTACTTCCGGAGCCGATTCAAAATCTACTATTTGCAAAGTTTAAGCGGTTCATTTTTAGAATCCTGGTTGAAAATTGCTTTTACGACACTGATGAATTCATAAGATTCTGCCGTGATGGACATATTAGGAAAATGGCAAATAAATTGTGACCCTTTGTGCTTGTTTCTGTGTTTTAAGCGAATAAATGGTAATTAATAATAATGTTTAATAATTATATTTATGCTAATTGAAATGTTTGGTTGTCTATTTTGTATTGCTAAAGGTATTTTAAATTAATTATTGATATAAATAATTGTAGGTATATAGAAATTCTATTATTATGATATATTCTACTAATTCTAATTTATTTTATATGTTAATGTTTCAACTAAAATATTATGAATAAGATTAAGCATGACAATACAATAAAAAAAAAAAATTTTGCTTATCGATAATTCGGTAAAACATGCAAGTGCTGTAAATATTACATTAAGAACCAAAAATGTACCATGTTTTCTGCAAATAAAAAATCTTTATCTTTATCTTTTATCTTTAAAGGCTCAGTTCAAAAGTAATTGATTAAGAAGCTAATCATTACCATTATTAACACTTAACACGGCGCCAATAGGCACAATAGAAATTCTATTCAGTGCATGGCCGCAGTTGAAAGGTTAATCAAACCACAAACAGTTTTTTTTTGGTTCATGTTTATGCTTTAGAAGACCATTCAAACATAAACATCTATCTATTTCAAGTGTGCCAACTAAACGGACGCACGCTGGACTACCTGGATGTATGGCATTCAACTTTGGGGGAGTTCTAGCAATTCAAACATCGTAATGTTGCAAAGAATGCAAAATGTAATCTTAAGGACAATCGCTCGGGTTCCCTGGTTTATTACAAACACCGAAATCCACAAAAATCTGAATATGGCTACTGTGAAAGAAGAGATTCAGTTTCATAGAAAAATACAAAAAGCGACTCGAAAAACACCCAAACGCCCTTGCTGTGGGTTTAACCAGGCGTAGTTACCATAAACGTCTTAAAAGGAAAGACATATTACCCTAATATTGTGTACCAAAGTGCAATGAGTAGCTGCCATCGCTGGAGGACGCACTCGACCTAACAACAGCACACAGACTATCTGCTTATAGTTGACTACTGATTGCAGATAAACACAAATAATAAAAAACTGAACGGACGCATGCACCATAAGAGTGTTAAATAAATTATTCTTGAGAGGTGTACACACACACCTACTTGTGTTCTTCTGACAAGCTCACATGCGATCGCAGGACAAGAAGCGCGGGGCACACAAGCAGAAAGCACTGCTTTGAGCAGTACCAAAAGCTTATAGTTTTTTTTACTTAAATAAATTATATGATTATAATTTATTTATTTATTTATTTATCTCTTTCCAGGCGCGACAAGACATGGAAGTTGCTAGACGCACCGAAAACGCCTGGAAGAGCTATTGGTCGATGAAAGACCTTTTGAAGGGAGAACTACCGCTTTCACTAAAGAAAAAGCTAATGGACATATGCATTCTCCCTATCCTCACCTACGGTGCACAGACTTGGTCTTTGACTGCTCAGCAAATGTCTAGGCTCGGGGTATGCCAGCGAGCGATGGAGCGCAGTATTCTGGGAGTCAGATTGTCAGACCGCGTCAAAAACACAATACTGCGCTCCAAAACACAAATCGCTGATGTTGGACAAAAGGCCGCTAGTCTGAAGTGGAACTGGGCCGGACACATCTGTCGAATGTCGGACGAGATGTGGGCGAAAACTACGACTATGTGGATGCCACGTGATGCCAGGAGACGACGCGGCAGGCCCAGAAGGAGATGGCGGGACGAGCTGGACTCCTATTGCAAAGACTGGCCATCAAAAGCCCTTAATCGTGAAGATTGGAAAAAGGGAAGGGAGGCCTTTGCCCTGCAGTGGGACGACCATGGCTGAAATAATAAATAATAATAATAATAATAATAAATTATATGATTAGGTAAAGTTAAACATTAATTAAGTTACAGTTAAAAAAAATGAAAGTAACAGTATTTAGATCCTTACTATTTTATTGAAGTTGTATAAGAACTAATAATAATATTATAAATGTAAAAGTGGGTTTGTTTGTTTAAATACCATTTGCCCAGGATTCAGAAAAGGTTCAAGGATACTTTTTATTTCGGGTAAAGTTTCCTGTGGGATAATAATTATAGTCAATGCGTATGAAGTCACAGGTAAATGCTACTGAAGTTATAATTTGCATTCTTAAATTCTAATATTAATACAATAATGGATATGGACTCAAGGCAGTTATCTTATTCCAAGTGCTATTTTAATTTAACATTCAACAACAGTCTGAAGACTGCATATACAGCCAACAGCATAGTGCGATGATGGGCTCACCTAGGGTTTCTAACCATACTGTTGAAAATAGTATTATCCTTTTATGCTTGTTAATACTTTTTACTGTTCTTTAAAAATACTGTTTTTATGTTTGCTTTTTTATATTAACCTAAATAGTTGCTTATAAATATTTTTAAAAATAATAATATTTTGTTAAATTGTGCAAGAAGCTTCAAAAAATGTTGATAAAATGAAAAAATAAAAATACTGTTCATTATAGTTCTCCAACCTTTAAAATACTTAATTTCTCATACAAACAGTTGGGAACCCTAGGCACCACGCTTATCACGCTGAGTTATGGCAGATAACAGCTTTTGCGGTACTCATTGTCTAGTCTCTGAATAACCCTTGTGAGTTAATAGTTGTGAGTTTAAGCATGTATGTACTTTTATTGTCTATAAGAAGTGACAATGACCTGATTTATAGGCCTATAAATCAGACTACAGACTTGGTTGTATATGGCTTCATTGAGGATTAGTGGATCGGAGGCACTTAACACTCATTATTATCACTTGGACTGGGTGGTGGAGGCCAGTTGGTGATTAATTGGATCATTGGGATGGCTTCCCTGGCAATTAGGAGAAATCTCTTATGTAAAAATAATTAAAAGTGACATTTTTTAAAATTACTTGTTACTAACTTTGAATTTGAAAGACTTAAAGTACTTAAAATATTTAAAAAAAACACATCATACTGATTCACACATTTTTATTGTTTAATCCCGACATTTAAAACTCTCTAATATTCTTGGTCACACGGCCTGCCATTCCAAAATGCAAATATAGCCAAAACTTGTGTTAAATGCTATCTCTACCTACATTTATAGACAAAATGAGATAGCATCTGTTTAAAACCAGGTTAAGTTTAGTCTACCTTTTGGAATAAAAGTGAGTGAGCCTAACTTGTCGATTTTAATTATTTATTTATTTAAAACGCTTTATGCATGTAAACTACAGAGGCAGACTTAATGCCATAAGCATTCTCTCCAAGTCAACCATGTGGTGGGGGCATAGACAAAAATGGTAGGGTGCAAAAATGTAATAATTGCAATTAGATACAATTATTAAAATACAAGTTAATCCATAAAAGTTATATTTTTTTAGTTAGTACGTAAAAAAGTTATTCTAGTAGAAGATGCAGTTCTGTTCTCTAAATTAGAACTAAACACATTCTAATAGTTCTTGCACATCTTTTTGTTTGTTAATGGATGAATTTTGTTTCAGAATATACATAGCACTTTATTTTAATGCTTCAAAAATATTAATGGTAATGGATAAATTTTAAACACTGAAAAAAGACGACAACCCCAGGCGGGAATCGAACCAAAAAAAAATTTTACTTAAGTATATCTATGCGTTAATAAAAATGCTAAAATATAAAAAAAATAATCTATAAACGCAAATTTATCTTAACCGAATGTTCAAATATTTGTAAAAATATTTCTTTCGGATCTCAGAGGTGAAAACTTCTAAGATTTGATGAAGCAATGTTGACTAAAAACATAAGCATCAAGCACTGACAAATTTCGACGGTTGAAAGCCAGACCTCGGTAGCCAAGTGGTTAAGGCAGCCGCCCGGAATGCGGAAGGTGCGTGGTTCGATTCCCGCCTGAGGTTGTCGTCTTATTTCAGTGTTTAAAATTTTACATAAATAATATATAGGAAAGCCACGCCCTTAGCAAGCTCATTGTTTAATGTACTTAGAACTTCAAAAATAAGACGCGGCAAACAATGACAATAAAATTTAAAGTTCTGTAGTTTCAGTGCGTATAGTAAAAAGTTCACTAACCCCAACTTTCAGGTGTTCGTCCGAAAATTGCTCCTGTGTCTTCATTGAAAAAGTATTCAACGAATCGTCGCTTTCCAGGCTTTCGAGACGGCTTCGTTTCTATTTCAAACTCTTGTAATGCAGGATTCCGGATCATTTTATTTTAAATTAAGCTTTACTTAGTACTATTTACGACAAAAACTAAAAATATCAACAACCCGCACCCAACGCTACGTAAAATTATATTTGATTGAATGATGAATGAACGATCAATCAACGAACACAGGAAACGAATGAATGAATAAAGTCAACAACGGAACAATAGCTGTTATGATGCGAAGGGATCAAAACCATGCCGCCAAGTCGTAAGCGCCATTGTTTATATAGCTCAATGGTAAGCGCAATACCTGCACACTACACACCAAATCCGCCGACACACACACAACACACAGCCCGTCGGCCGCGCCGACACAACTTGTTTGAGTGATAGATATGTTATGAAATGTAAAGCCGGTTTAAAATGCGGCAGGTTTTAAATGTTACAAATTAGTCACACAAAACACTTACGGCTAAAAAACAGAGAAAAACTGATACCAGCTTGGCTGTATGACTGCACGCTGTTAACTCCGTTGCCTTCTCAGACCAAATAAAAAGTATAGACAGAACTCTGCGAACAGCGAGCGAAGTGAGGCCACATCACAGACTTGTCTGTGGGCCACATAATTAAAAATGTTTAAACGGTGCTGCCATTATAAATTCAATTACCCCAAAAGCACAAAAATAACATAAAAAATTAGCAACGTTATTTTAAACGTTATCATAAATAAAAGTGATCCATTCCGACTTGAGTTGTTGATAAAAAGTGGTGGCGATAGGAGAAAGAAAATGGAAAAAGTGTTACAGAAATAAAATTTGTTATTATTTATCCAAATTATCAAAATTATTTATTCAATTTAGGCTACAATAATGGAGCACTTATAAATGTCGCTATGCCATCGGTTCGTCAGTCTAACTATAGAGCGGGAGCCTTATACTGAGAAAAACCGGCAAGAAACTCAGCAAGGGCATTTCTTTTCTCCCTTTCGTTTACAGCATCAATACAATTTGAAAAATGCCCTCCCTATCATAGAGGGACATTTTCCATTACAAGACAATTAGACAACACAACAACATACAAAAGAATATCTAATAAAAAACCGGCATTCCTAATTTAAAATAAACTGAACAACGTCTTACTGTTTTGTCTTCTAATTATTCCTTTACTGTATAATAACATTTCATAAGTAAACAAGATTTTACATGATTGTTAAACTATATAGGTACAGTACTTGGTATTTTATTATAATAGTGTATACCTTGCCCCAAGAAAGAGCCGAGAACCTTTTGTAGGTTACAAAACAACAAACAGTGGCATTACATCACCGTGTTTAGAATGAGTTAATATTGCAACTAAAATGTGCTGAATAAACTACGCACCGGGAAGTTGGTTGCCATGATAGTGGTTTTCGACTTTGACAAATGACGGCTCGGCTATCCATTTCTGTTTTAAGTTTTGGTCTCGATCCGGAAATCTAAAATAAATATGTAAAGCGGTATATACACACATACATATTATTAAGCGTGAATAGGTAATACAGGTAGAAATTCACCTTTACAATATTAATTAATACATATTAATATGGATATAATGGAAACACGTTAAAAACAACCGACTTTAATGCAAAGGGAATGAATAAAATTTTAGTACATTTTTTCAATCTACTAATTTAAGTAGTGAACCAATTTTGATAACATGATTATGGGATGAGACCACCCTTAAAATTTATTAAACGAAAAAAAATCATATAATTAATCAGTTCACCAAAGGCGAAGAAATCGCGTTGCGTATTCATAAACATTAAAAAATACAGTCGAATTGAGTAGCTACCTACCTCGTCGTTTTTTAAAATCAGTTAAAATTTATTGATAAGCATTACAAGAAACGAGTAACGTTACGTTGCGTGTCACATTACCCAATAATAGGGTAAACAAAAACACTTCATAATGGCAACATTTCAGTTTCAAGCATTATCGTCAACATTTTTATTTCGATTTATTGAAAAATTTTGGTTTCCAAATTACCTAAGTGTAAAATGGGATTCTATCCAGCTTTTTATCTTTTGAAGATTGATTCTTACACCCTTTCACAACACAATTCGGTATTTTGACAGGTATATTTATGATTTTTCAAAATGTGTTGCTTCCACGAGCCGAGGTCTAGACTGACAAGTAGAGTTGTCTATCGATAGTCCACTATCGCTAAACTATCGATAGACTATCGATAGTTGACGTCATAACAATAGTATCGATAGCCTATCGATAGTATCGATGGTATCGATACTATCGATACTATCGATATTACAAATTAACTAATACTATTGATAAGAAGCAATACTATCGATAGTATCGATACTATTGCATCACAATACTATCAATAGTATCGATAGTATCGATTTAATATATCAATACTATCGATAGTATCGATACTATCGATAGTATTGATATATTAAATAGCTAATACTATCAATACTATCGATAGTATCGATACTATCGATAGTGTTACACTATCGATAGTTTAATAACCGCCGATAGTATTGTATCCCAATTATAGTTTATGCAGCAATTAGTATTAAGTATGTATTATTACTCGCCTATCAGCTTCCTTTCGAAAATGTATCCACATCGCTGATTTTCTTTTCTTTTTTTTAATATCACCAAACTTTTTTAAAGTAGGTAGGTAGGGAACTTTTTAAATGTGGGCAATAAAATAACCCGCTCGCAATTCACTGTAGTTATTAGTTATTTAATGGTAGAAGGAAAAATTTTCTATTAGACGAGGCTAAAAGTGTTGCCCTGTGTCAAACTGTTGTGTGTATGTGCAGTCTTTAGTCCGTTAGTCGCCTTTTGCGAAACCCAAGGGAAGAGATGGGTTGTTAGTATTATTTTAATTATAAGTCACAACTACACAAGACAGTACCTGTCAGAAAACGATTTTCCCTAAGGCTACATAAACTATTATTTGGGAAACGTTACTATCGGCGGTTATTAAACTATCGATAGTGTAATACTATCGATAGTTTTAAAAACTATCGATAGTATTGATAGTATTAGCGATTTAATACATCAATACTATTGATACTATCGATAGTATCGATAGTATTACTTAAAAATAATTGATACTATCGATACTATCGATAGTATTGTGATGCAATGGTATCGATACTATCGATAGTATTGCTTCTTATCAATAGTATTGCTTATTTTGCACTATCGATACTATCGATAGTATCGATACTATTGATACTATCGATATTGTTACTAGTTTTCGAGGTCAACTATCGATAGCGAAACTATCGATAGTTTTGCAACTCTACTGACAAGATAAGACGTAGTTTCGTTGTACGTGTGTGCGTGTAATCGTGTGTGTACACGGCAAGGCATAGTTTGACCGGCCTCACTTCGCTGTTCGCAGAGTTCTGTCTATACTTTTTATTTGGTCTGAGATTATAAACTATAGATATGTTACGTTTATAGTAATTTGCGTTTAAAATAGGCTTGTTGAAAAAATATCGATACATCGATATATCGATATTTTTTGTTCGATATATCGATATTTTTGGACGATATTTTTTTTCCCGATATATCGATACATCGATACAAAATACCCAATATCGAAATTCGTATCAAAATCGATATTTTTTTATTTATTATCTCATCACGATCTAATTAAATTCGCTAGAATTCAAACCCGTAAAAGATTATAAAAAAAAATCTAGTTTTTTTTTTATAGCAGAAGGAGGCAAACAAGCAAGCGGGTCACCTGATGGAAAGTAATCACCGCCGCCCATGGACACCCGCAAAACCAGAGGAATCGCAGGCGCGTTGCCGGCTCGTTTCTTGAAGATCCCTAAGTCGTAACGGTCCGGAAATATCGCCGCCGAGAGCTGGTTCCACAACACTGTAGTTCGAGGCAAGAAATTTCTTGAAAAACGCACAGTAGTAGACCGCCATCCATCAAGGTGATGTGGATGGAATGACAGTCGATTGCGTGTAGTGCGGTGAAGGAAATTAGCGGCAGGGATCAAGCCGAACAATTCCTCAGAACATTCCCCATGATATATACGGTACAATATACAGAGAGACGCAACGTCTCTCCGAAGAGCCAGTGGATCGAGCCGACCTGAAATAACCACGTCGCCGACAATTCGAGCAGGGCCCTGATTCTGTATCGCAATCTATAGATTCCACACCTAAACCTTACCGCGCACAAACGTCAAACGCATAAGTTTTTGGGAAGATATCGTAACTTTTTAAGGAATGGACGTGGTTTTGAAACAAAGAATCGTTACAGAATAAGGGCCCAGCTATGCGTTGAATGCGGTCAAATGGAAGGAGTTGGTATTGGGGTGCTCCAGCCCAGACATGGGAGCAGTATTCCATATGCTGCCTGACCTGTGCTTTATACAGTTGTAAACGGTGGGCCGGCGTGAAATACTGACCCGCTCTATTAAGCACACCAAGCTTTTTCGAAGCTAATTTAGCTTTACCTTCCAAATGACCACGAAACTGAAAGTCACTCGAAATATCGACGCCAAGGATTCTAATAATCGGATTGGTACCAAGGGGAGCTCCCTCAAAGTTCAGAGGTACGACAAAGGGATGTTGTTGTTGGGATGAAGTTGTGCTGAATTTCATTAATCTAATCTGTGGTAGTGAGTGCGTAACTGTCACTGTCAGTGCATTGCTTCAATCAAGTCATGTCATGTGTGTTTGTGTGCTGCGTCTACGCAACGGAAATATTTAACACCTACGTCTTCCTTCGTGTCGTCAGAGAGAGTGGCTTCTGCCGTAAATCTGGCGGTTCCTAACAACAGGAGCCGGCTGACGGTGAAACACGTCAAAAATAGAGTTTTTTTACTCTCACTGCGGGACAAATACTGGCTTAACTGATTTTTTTGTTGTAAGTGCAATTTTTAAAATAATAATTTAAAATAAAAAATCTATTTTTATTACCGGGCTAGGCTGATCTAGATTATTCTTTAATCGACTTCAAAAAAAATCCAGGAGGTTCTTCTTTTTTTAAAGTCGGTTAAAAATTTGACCGATATATCGATATATCGATATTTTTTTCGCGATATATCGAGGTCGATATTGATATTTTTAAAAATATTGATGTATCGATATATCGATATTTTTTTTCATTTCCGACATCCCTAGTTTAAAATCAGTTCCGACCGAGCAATCCAAAACTGCACCCATTGACAAGTTTCACTATTAAGTAAAACAAAAGATACGAAACAGCACGCAAATGAAAGAGATAGTAGGTATAATTTAATGATTGCACTTCAAAGGTTTCTTGTGTAGGTAAACACTTGATTGAAAAGTAAGTACATAGATAGGTAAGAAATAAAACATCTTTTAAAAGTAAATCATATTTATTGAAAATTTGAAAAATTAAATAATTAATAATGAAAGCAACGAAATAAGATACATATTTTAAATACCTTCAAAAAAATTTATTTTGTCTCTTTGAAAGTTTTTGTATTTCGGGGTTATTTTTATGCGCAGAATGGCGACGAATGTAATTATCAATTATATTTTAATGAGATGTACTCGATGATTTAAAATGGGTGTCTGATGTATTGAATGTTCGAAAAATGAGTCAAAACAATAGAATTCAAAAAGGTTTTTTAAAATGCGGCACTTTAATTTCTCTACGTCTTCATTACTAGCAAAATGTAATGTAAACCACAGATCTTATTGTACGTCTGTGAATGTAAACCCTTTTTCATTTAAATGAGATTTTATGACAAATTCGCTTCTTTGTTCACGAACTGACCTGACCACTCGGAAATCTAATTCATTTAAAGTATATAACATAAATAAACCTATAGTATCAGTATAATGTATTTTAAATAATAGAAAAAGAAACTGGCTACTTGACAGTTTTCGGAAAAGTATTTTATACCACGTACAATAATGTTTTAGAAAAAAAAACATATTTTTCGTTTTTCATTTAAACCATAGATGGGCAACAACCAGCCCGTATAAGATATGATCCGGCCCGCGACGCGAGACATTTTGAAAAAACCCAATTAAAATAATACTAAATTAGTATACTTTATAACTATAGAGAGAGCATAAGTTTGCTATCTCTTTCTGCCTTAATCCATTATTATTTTGGTTCCGTTTCGGCACATCATGTTTACTCTAAGTAAAACAAAGACAAAACATAGGATGAAGGGACCGTGTCGGTGAAACTGTGCAACGTTTTACATAAAGCCTGCGACACTTGACCCCAATGATATTATATATAACAAGAAGCTTGACCCCAAACCAATCGCTGTCATTAAATTACCTACCAAATAATTATTTGTTTTTTAAGTTGATTATGTGTATATTTTAGGTGTACATATTATTCCGGTGGGCTTAATTGAACAATGAGTAGTTCAGTCAAACATTGCAGTAATAGAAGTGAGTGGCAAGTGCCTGGAATATCGTTTCTTACGTAAGTTTTGTTAATCTGGTTTCGTGATGATTATTAGCAATTTACCATGCAATATTTGATTTGTTTCTATTCAAAATGCTAATAAATGTTTGCTAATCTCTAATTCTAGTCTTAAATATGTGTGCTTTTGGTTTAATACGGAAATTTCATAAAAATATTTCAACATAACCTGTAATCAGTATTGTCCGGTACTTGGCAAAGTTTATCCCAAAAATCCTTATGTTTTATTAAGGAACAAATAGCATAAAATAAATTATCTAATTGAATTATATCCACCTGTACTTTTTACCTTTCCTATCTATTCGAGCGTTAGACTGAGCGTGGTAGAAAATACTAAATTTAGTTTTAAGGTTTTAGGGGCCTCACGAGAATCAAGCCAGCCTAGTGTAAATTAACATTATTTTCTATTTATTTTAGATTTCCAAAGGATGATACACTCAAAAAAATGATGATGGGACATAAAAATAAAGAAAAATGAAATCTTAGGCCACTTATTTTTTATTTAAATTTTTATTTAAATTATAAATAAAAATAAAACATATCTTATCCCATATTATAGAAAATATTGTAAAATATTAAAGTCAGTAACGCGTAAAGCTAAACGAATATCTAATATTTCATTAATAAATAAAAGTACAAATAAAAATAAGGCAACATGGAATTTAATAAAAAATCAAACTACTCCAGTAAACAATTTTAAACCCACTATAAATAAGATCACTATAGGCGACCGTACAGTGAGTAACGTAAAGGATATAGCTGAGATTTTCAATAGCCATTTTACTACTGCAAATTTGTCCCCTCTTTTGAATAATAACTACCGGACTTCTACTGTAATCTCAAATAGTATGTTTCTTGCCCCTGTTGATGAAACTGAATTAAGGAAGATTGTCATGAGTTTTAAAAATAAAAAAAGCTGCGGTTATGACAGTATTCCAATGCAAGTTATAAAACGTTCTCTAGAATACATCAGTAAACCTCTTCTATATATTTTAAATCTAATGATTGAAACGGGTGTATTTCCCGATGAATTAAAAAGAGCTAAGGTAAAACCATTGTTTAAGAAAGGAAGCAAATGTAACGTAACGGACTACAGGCCTATAGCACTACTATCTAGTTTTTCAAAGATCTTTGAAAAAACTATTTATAACAGACTTTTAGACTTTTTCAATAAAAATAATTTAATAAATACAAATCAATTCGGTTTTCAGAAACAAAAATCGACTACTTTAGCAATGTTTATAACATTAAAAGATATATGGGAAGCTTTGAATAAAAAGAAATCATGTATTGGATTGTTTCTAGACATGTCTAAGGCATTTGATTGCGTAATCCATGAAACCCTTCTATATCAGCTTGATAAATTAGTTATTCGGGGAATAACACTAAAACTACTGGAAAGCTACCTTAAAAATAGAGACCAATACACAGTAATAGATACTTTTGATAATACAACTAAAACATTTAAAGAAGTAAAATCTGACCCTAGAGAGATGCTCCTAGGTCTACCACAGGGAAGCATTCTTGGCCCTCTTCTTTTTTTAGTATATGTGAACGAACTCCCGAATATCACAAACCACTTATGTGTTATGTTTGCTGATGATGCTACAATTTTAATACCCAATAATCAAAATGATAACATTAAATTTGAAAAAGAAATAGTTAAAACTTTAAATGAAACCATACGTTTTCTACAATCATTAAATCTGACAGTAAATCTTTCAAAAACAAAAGTAATACAATTTAGAAACTATAAAACGAATCAAATTAAACTAAATATCACGACTGAATGCAAGTCAATCATTGAAATTGTTGATGATATAAATTTCTTAGGTGTAAATATTGACTCACATCTAAATTGGAAGTTGCACATAACTAAAATTAATAATAAAATATCGAGCTACTGCTATGCCCTATCTATACTTGCGGGAACATCATCTGTAGAAGTAGCCAGAGCCGCCTACTTTGGCCAAGTTTATCCTCTTCTTACTTATGGAGTTATTTTCTGGGGAAACTCTGTTAATGTAAAATCTACCTTTATACTACAAAAGAAATGCTTGAGAACTATTTACAGTATGTACTCTGATGACACTCTGAGAAATGTTTTTAGAGAAAAGGGTTATTTGACACTGACAGGTATTTATGTATTAGAGATGGCTCTTTTTATAAAAAGCAATATTCAGTATTTTAAACATAAAAGCACAAATAATTGTAATTTGCGGAAGAGATATGCATATGACTTGGCTCTACCAAATATTAATAATGCCCTGTATCACAAGAGTGCCTATGTAACAGGAATTCAAATATTCAATCATCTGCCCACAGATCAAAAAGCCTCAGCAAATTTAAGCTGTTTTAAAATTAAATTAAAAAGATGGCTTATAGATAAGGCGTTTTACAGTTTGACTGAATATTTTGGTACAAAAACAGCATAGTGGCTGTTTCTATGTAACATGTACCTACATACTAAAAATTGCATGCCCGACTAGGGTAAATTGTTTGCTCCCATTATTTTATGCATAACACCTGCTATGTATTTACACAATTTTATGGCAATAAAAATTTATCTTATCTTATCTTATCTTATCTTATCAAAACTTGATACTTAACACAAACACTATTGAGGATTTGAATACTGACAAAAAAATAATCAAGAAGTAAGTATCACAAATAATAAAGTGTGTCGCTTCTGAGGTTTTGGTGTCAAATCTTACATTTTTTTATTATTTCGTATATTTTTCCCTTGAGGAGCTCGATGGCGCAGCGGCTAGCGCGTTCGGCTTGCGATCTTGCCCGTTAAAACATCTTGAGCTCCTCCGTGCTTCGGAAGGCACGTTAAGCCGTTGGTCCCGGTTGATGTCGTTAAGATGGCAGTCGTTAAAAACCTACCAACCCGTATTGGGCGAGCGTGGTGGTTTATGGCCCAATATCCCCACGCGCTATTGTTCACGTGGGAGGCCTGTGCCCAGCAGTGGGACGTTTATAGGCTGATGATGATGATGATATTTTTCCCTTAACATCAAAATTTTTGTTTGTTTTTAACTTCTCTATTGGTTTTATCAGAGACCGCGATTTCGCAAAATCCACCTTTATTTTATTATGAATTTTCGGTATTCCACAAAGTTAAGGATGAAGTATTTTTGTTACAGGTTGTTTAAACGTGCAGTAGTTGCAGTACTGAAGAAACATTAGAACCAAAGCAGCAATGCTTCTTTTTTACTTAAATAATCTTGACTTTGTTATTCAGATTGATACATAAAAGTTAAACTTACGTTGAAATTAATGTTAGAAAGAAACAATTTAGGCCACGGATTGTATTATAAATAACAGTCATTATAATTTGGCTTCACGTGTTATTTATTTCATATTGTATAAAATGTTTCAAAGATTGATTTATATTTGATCCACAATACATTGTTGTTGATTTTATATTTTCGTTTCTTTTATCCTAACCGTTCTACATCCGACACAAAAATGAGAGGTGTTATGTCGAGAGGTCGAGACGTGGTATTTGTTCTTGATATTATGTAACATTTATCCATATTTAGGGAGTGACAACTGTGAGCTGGCAACATTTTAGTGTGAAAATTTTGCACATCGAAGTTACTATAGAAACACGCATACATTTCACACGTACACACACACACGCACACAGTGCGAAACCGCTCTTACGTTAGTATATTATGTATTTGGAAAATAAAACTATTTCAATGTTATCAAATAATTTTATTTTTTATCTATCTCAATCATAGATTAAAACAAAAAGGGAAGATACGGTATTAGCGTCTCGTGAGTGAGCCGCCAAAATTAGGCCTAAAGGCACAATTTCACTTCAGTCACAATTTGCCGAGCGAACAGGCTCTATTGCGGATATTCTACTGTGTGAAAAAGAGAAAGACGCTACTCCGCAGTGGCGTCGGAATCGGTCGTACGTACTCGTCTGTTGCGAAGCGACCGAGACGTCAAAGCGCTACTCGCTGACTCCCTCGCGCTGACGTTGAAACTTACCGCTTTGTCTCGCTTGCTCGATTTACACTTTATAAGTGTGCGTGTGCTTAACCCCTTGTGTGTCAAGTGGCCTCCTGGAGGCCGGTCGCCATTTTTTTTCAAAATGGCCGCATGTGTCAAGCTACTTCCGTATTACTTCCTGTTTATATCCGGTCTAGGTATAATGACGATTTCCATAAAATTTTTATATAGAGACTATATAAAGTCAAAGTCAAATTATTTATTCAATGTTAACCTTTACAGGCACTTATTGACGTCAATACTAATAATAATAAAAAACAGTTAACTAACTTATAGATAAGACTTAATAACTAATCTAACGAGCTATTATAGTCTGTGCCAGACAAATGCGCATTACTACCCCCAGTACCACTGCACGCCGAAACAGAATCGCGTCGAACCGAAATATAAGCCGTGGTCATAGAATTGTGTAATATGATTTCCAATTATCGTATTGATACTGTGGTAAGTAATATAAATTGGAGAGTTTTTGAAGTAAAAATAAAGTAGCGGCTGAAATGAGTTTTGGAAAACATTAGTACCTAACCAATAAGGTTGACATTTTTGATCATTCAAATATCTTTTTTTTATAAAAACTTAAGCATAAAAAAACGTCAAATATTAATAAGCATAAACTTGTGTGTTTTAAAATTGTTTCGTTTTTCGTCTTGGTACAAGCACAGAATAACTAATACTACTACCGTACAGAAGGTTCACCCTCCAACGACCCCCACGCGAAACTGAAACCTATCTCGTGACCCGAGCGTTCATATTCCGATAAGCACAGCCGACTCGATATCGATTTGACGTCCGTCAGGAGCGCAGGGTTTACGCGCGCGCGTAGGGATTACGAGTTAAGAGGAAACACCACGCCGACGCGGCACCCAAAACTCCCACACAAAACACAGAAAAACGACGCCCCGCAGCCCCCTTCCAAAACCGGACCAACCCCCACCACCCCTTCAGCAACGGTTAAAGAAAGAGACCCTTCACGTCCGTATGCTTGATTCCTTTGCATTAAGTCATTTATTTAATAACCAGGAGCCTTCAAAATTAAGCGAAATCACTTTGTTTTAAGGCGTCTTCAGAAACATTAAGTAACTCGTTTAAAAAAAAATCAAACATACAGACACAGAAAACCTCCTCCCCCAACCGACGCTTAAATAAAAATTGGTCCACCTCTGAAGGAGGAAACAGGGGACCACAAACGCCGCTCCCCCGCGCCCCGCATGTGAATCCCGAACGCCACGCCGCCGCAGTGTTTCCTCTCAAGGCTAGATAGATCGCGCTTTAAGTTTTTTCAAACCATCTGAGACATAGAAAATAATGGTTTAAATTCTGGAAAAAAAAACTATGTATTAGTTAAGGATGCAATCTATTCAAAGTCTCATTCAGTTACAAAATCCAATAAACATCACTCGATAAAAAAATAAAAAAAAATAATAATAATAATAATACTGACAGTACTCCTTGACACGGCACGTATTGTCAGGAGGTTCCTCACTCTGCAGCCCTAACCACCGATAGCTTGGGTCTATCCCCGCTGCCGGTGGCAACCTAGGTTAAGTTTTTTATAATATTTTATATTGTAAATAGGTTTTTATATAAAATATTGTAAAAAATTAAACTTAAGAATTATGTTAAATAAAGAGGATAATAATAATAAAATAAATAAAAAAAACCCAAAGTTACCCCTTTTTGTAATGTTTTTTCAATATTATGACTAAGCTACTGATAGATAGATAGATAGATAGATAGATAGATAAAAACTTTATTTACTGCTAAAAGACACACACATGTTGGTACACAAAATCACAATAAAAAACATAAAAAAAAACATAGTACAAAAAAAAGAAGATAATAAATATGTGTGTGTGTGCCGCAGCAGCAAAAGGGTGGCAGTTCATCGTCATATTCGCTAGCTGCGAATCGCTGGTTTTCAGCTACTACCGTGAGTATAAACGCGAGTACGTTTACCAACGTTAGAAAAAAAAAATCAAAACTATAACTAAAAATTAAATACTAAATATTAAACTTAAATAAACTGTGATGATTGTGCCTATTTGCTTGCCTAAATTGCAGCTGAGATGAGATATACCTAATAAATAAGTGGTAGATTTAGATCAATCACACTCAACCACACTCACATCACCATCAATCGAACCAGACCCGCACCGACGCCACGTCCCCAACCCAACCTCTACCACCCCCACCACTCCCCATCCCCGATCCTACGGGGGCAAACCAACATCGCGTCGCGTCGCGTCGGCCATATTTACTTCCGATCCAGCCTGCCTACGCGACACGACGCGACACCGGCTCACCCCCACAGGACCGAGGACAAAAAATGACGAGGGTAGCAGAAGCCAGGCTAGGGACGCAGCATCGGCACAAGTCCAACTCGATCGACAGTGATGCGAATGCAACCGAATACGACCGATCCAAATCCACCAAATAAGATATAAAATTATTTTAAAATATAATATATATACATGCATACATATATATACACACATACAATACATTCATACACACTATACACATATATAGATACGATACTGATACTTTACATTTAATTTTTGTACTCAACGAAAGACAAATAATTCGCAGATAAATTAGCAGAGAATCCTATAAAGTCTATACATATAGGCAAACGCGCCGCTTCGCTGTTATACCCGTCCCGTACCGTCGTACCATCGAGAGAGCGAGAGAGAAGCCGCGAGAGAGAAATACCTGGCCTTAGGCGACGACGCGCGACGTGGAGCGTGAGAGCCGAGCGGCAACCTTTACTGTCATACGCCTAGGCGGCCTTCCTGGGAGGCACGCCGGCCGAACGTACCTAAACTGCAGCACCCCACTGGTACAAATGGGGTAAATGACCCTTCATGCACATCTAGCTGGCACAGACCATAACCTACTCTACCTACCTAATCTACCTACCTAACCAATCTACCACCAGTTCGGATTTTGGGAGAGCCTTCGACCGAGAAGAGCTGGCAAGAAACTCAGGAGGCCTTACTTTTTTCTCCCTCTAAGTAACAATGTTACTTTACAGTGTCATAGATCTAATTAAGTAGGTACAAATTATTAAACATAATTAAGTACAATTTGTACGCATCAATAAAAATAATAATAACTAAACTACATAATTTCAACAATTCATAAAAAACTTATATCACTGGAATCCTTATTAAATAAGCTATCTGGTTATGTATAATAAAGTATAGTTTGATTCTATAATAAACTGCAAAAAAAATGAAAGTAGGTGAAACACAGGTGAAAGTACTTTTTTTTTCTTCGATATAATATAAAATAATAAATTTAATTATAAATAAAAGCATGAAAGGTGTAACAATTATTATGATAATTATTTGTTATATTTACAATATGGAATACACGTTTAAAACAGAATAAAATTGGAATTGTAATTGTATTAAGATTGAGTTTGCGTTCGAGAGTAACCCCCCAGTTTGGACTAATGGCAAACGAACTGAAGCTAGCGGATTACGGTCCGCCCGTAAATATCCGTGGGTTGTCGTCAGTTAAAAATTTCAACTTAAGATTTCACACTCACGGTCAGTTTTTGGATGTACGTCAGTTAAACTGACCGTGAATGTCGAGCATTAATCACCACACCACTCATTATCATTAATATCATTATAGGGAAAAAAAATAAAAAAACGACTGACTAGGCAGTATGATCTCTGACCTTAGCCTGTTTCTTCATGGGACAAATATAAAAAAAAACTACCTGTCAGGCCGGCCTGTCACTGTCACGGACTTCTTGGCGGGAAAGTGAAGCGTCATGTCTTCAGTTTTGTTTTATTTTCCAAAATTTGTGTTTTTTCGAACATTAATGTGAAATAATAGTGGATTATTAACCGTTAAGTGTTTGTGAACGTGCATGAGTGTTGGCAAATGAAACAAAACAGTGCAACATCACTTTTCAAATTCTCTCAAGTAGTCCGCGTGAGACCTCAGTAAAGTGCCACATCTTTACTGAGAACTCAAGGGGTTTGGGAAACATCATTTATCATTCATCTTAATCACCACTCATTATCATCAAGGGAAAAAAACAAATAAAAAACTAATGACTAGGCAGTATGGCTCAGACCTTAGCCTGTTCCTTCATGGAACAAATATGTATAAAAAAAAAAATGTCACTGTCACTCAATTTTTTATTTTTCGGTTTTCTTGCCTGCACTGCAGGTGTTTTTGCTGGATCCCCTTGTTGATATTGATTGTGTTTAAAATTGATAATTCAAGTGAGGCAGACAAGCACTAAAATGTCGTCATTCCACAAAATAATTGTTACCGTGGGGTTTTTGTCTTTGTTTCATTCTGCCTTCTCAGCGGCCCAACGTAAGACTTTCGTATTAAATTGCAGTAGGTAATTAATAATTCCAAGTGCCTTATTCATATAAGTTTACTCAATTTTATTTCAGATCGGTCATATTTGAGAATCACCTCTCAGGAGTTCACAACTCTACCATTAGATGTAAGTAAAATCGAAAGAGAAAACAACAGCAACATTATTTGGTCTTATTCATCTGTAAGCATACAAAACTTTACAGTTCTTAAGACAAAGAATACACTAAAGATAACATATATTTAGTTCTCTCTTCAGAATGTTATTAAAATTAAAATTATGTTTATGTACATATCTAGTTTAATGTTTTAATTTCATTTAGTTACAGAGATTACATAGATAAAAAACAGTTTATTGCATATACACAAGAAACAGTTGCACATTACATAATTTTGATAGTAAGTGTAGGATCATTTAACTAATCATAAATTTTTTTTCACCAGATCGTAGTGCAAGCTGTTACAAGTCTATTTGCCGTTATGTGGAGTGTGCTAAATGTGGCTGGAAACCTTAGAGAGATTCCTGCTGCTGCAGAGTTAAACACAATCACATGGGAAACAAAGAGCAATTTACCTTCCTTTGCTATCTTCAACCACAGAGGGAGGGCACTGGCTAACAACTATGTACCAAGTGTTGGTAAAGCAGAGTTAGAAAATTTAGAACAATAATATTAGATTATTTATAGTGTAATTAATAATTAGTAAGTAATTGAAATAAGTTATTGGTGTGTTGTCTTATAATGTACCTATCTATGTTAAATTTTGTTTTATTTCCATTGATGAAATAAAAATCTAGTATTATAAATGTATTTTTTTTAACCAAATGGGTACTAAGATTAAGAGTCAGTATTACCACAGTCTAATTTGTTTTTATTGTTTGTATCTGTTAAATAAATAGTAGTAAGGCTGACAAATTATAGAAGTGGTAGATCACTGATAGCCTTTACAGAGTAACTTATCCCCTTTGTCTGCTGGAGACCTAATTTTAAATTCTGTTGTGTCTGGTTTTACAACAGCTGAGCACTTTTCTATACTAATATTATAAAGAGGAAATATTTGATTGTTTGTTTGTATTGAATAGACTGAAACTACTAGACCGATTCAAAAAATCTTTTACTGTTGGGAAGCTACACTATCTCCGAGTGACAGAATATAAATATTATATTTTCTAAAAAATTAGGGATCCTTACTAAAACTCAAATAAATTCCTTAAATCGCGTGCGCTAATAAAACTATTGATGATAGGATAAAATAATGTACTATGGCTTTGCAGAACACACCATTATCTACAAAAAGTAGCTCTAGCTAGCTGAGAGTGTGGTTGATTCCCTCGCCTCGCCCCCTCGCGTCCTTTGAATCGCATCCGAAAAACCGACACAAAGTTATTGTTCTAAGCACAAAGTGGAGCGACAGCGAGGGAAGACGAGGGGACACGAGCGCACCGTCTTCACTCTCGTACTCGCGTTACCTCGTAGCCCCGTGAAGAGTCTGGATGGGCCATTAGAATTTACATTCTTATAGATCTGAATGAAAATATTTTACAACTAGCGGCCGCTCGCGGTTTCACCCGCGTGGCTCCCGTTCCCGGTGGGAATTAGGGATAAAAAGTATCTTATATGTTAATCCAGGTTATAAACTATCTTTATGCTAAATTTCATCTAAATCCATTTAGTAGTTTTTACGTGAAAGAGTAACAAACATCCATCCATACTTACAAACTTTCGCGTTTATAATATTAGTAGGATATTATAAACATCAGCTAAGATAAAACTGCTTTATAGAATCGTAATATTTGATTATTTGCGTTATAGAACGCTCAAATAAACTCAAAGATAACGAAAGGTTAAAAACTATGTCTACCTCAGCCGCCCGGATTGCGGAGGACGCGGGTTTGATTCCCGCCTGAGGCAGACATTTTTTTTTCAACGTTTCGTTATCTTCTTTCTTGTCGTTCTTCGTCTTCGTCTTTTATAATTCCGTAAATAGTGTATTTTTTGTGTTTGACAAAAAGTAGGTTTATTATTGGAATTCTTTGCATCACTTTAATGTTTCATTTTGTATAGTTACCTACTACATATTTCTAGTAGGTCAGGGATCATAAGACCGCCGGCGGTCGCGAATCAATTGATTTTAAATTGTGTCTGGTTTTACGATGCTCAAGGGGTTAAAGTCCTTGCTGTTTCCAATTTGTAGCAAGACCTAATTTTTTGTGGGATAGTAGGTACAGTGATAATTTCACACCCAACAGCCCAAAAATAGGTAAATGACTTCTAATTGCTCCTGGAATATTAAAAACCTGTTACTGACCACAACATTAAATTGATGTATACTAATGATTTTTCTATTATGACTGGTTTAACTGCATGTTGCGGTCAGTAAGCTGTTAAAGGTTAGTATTTTCCATAAAGTTACATCAAATTGATGTATGCAAACAATAGAATTTATATTATGACTGGTTTAACCCTACAAGGCACCCAGTTCCATATGTGGAACACCCACTTTAATCGTTCCTATAGCTATAAAACTATTAGTAGCGACATCTTGATAGAAGGTACTGACATTTAGCAATGTAGTAATACGAATCTTTCATAAAGATGTCGTTCGTGTTTTTGTTATAGTCACTCCGTGTTAAATTTGAATGAAAGTGAAACGTTAGTCGTTTAGTCTGAAAACAAAAAATTTAAAAAAATAGTTTTTGAACAATTTTGATTCGAAAAAAATACTGTGTGTTATAACAAAGTGTAGGTATATTTTGCAGAGGTAAGTTGTGTTTTTATATTGCAATATTAAAAGTATTAGTAAATCATATTTTTATGTATGTTCCACATACGGTACGTTGAGCTTTAGTATCCGTTTTACTTATACGTACATACGATAAATTTCCTTATCAATACTTTCATTTTATTGCAGATAATGTCGCGAAGAAGATTGCATGATGAAGATATTGAGGGTTTCTTGAATATTCCTTCTGGGAGTGAAGATGAACAAGATTTTTCTGACGCTGAAAGTGATGATGACATCTAAAAAATTCAGTCCATCCAAAACTTTTTATCCGAGCCACTTAGCGACGTGGAAACTTCCTTATCTCCGAAAAGACATCAGTGTTTGTCTCCCGTCAACGAGGTTGTTACGAATATTGAAAATCGTCAGCCAGAAATATCAGACCCTTAGCATAGTACATCAGGAATGACTTCAGGGACAACTACAGTACCATTACACAATCTCGGGCACCTAGACAATAATCGACTATTAGTAACGCAATCGGTCATAGATCTAGAATCCCTGGCTCTGTAACTGTCACCCAAAGAAAAAAGAGAAGATTTATTTGCAAGAAAACATCTTTTCAATCACCTTCTTTTACATTTACTTGAAACACTTTACGGGCACCGATTATAGACTTTGAAATTCTCCTTCAATATTTTTTATAGTTTTTTGATTCCTAGGGAAATATAAAATAAAAATTAGGACCAGAAAATGGTACTTGAAGCTATTTTATCATCTTCTTGTAACTTTTATCAATTGCTGGTTATTGTACAGAAGAGTCTGGGAGCAGCAGCATACGCCAACCCCAATGAAACAGAAGGACTCCAAATTTGAAGTAGGGAAAAGTTATGCATGTATGGGCTATCGATAAACAAAAAGAGAGGTAGACCGAGTTTATCTGATGAAATTGATCATAAAAGGCAGAAGCGAAATACATCAATCATACCTCCTCGTGATATCAGACGTGATGCGTTTGAGCATTTTCCTGTTTGGGGTGAAAAAAAACAACGATGCAAAAATCCTGGTTGCAAAGGAAAAACATTCTTATCTTGCGAACAAATGTCGCGTAGAACTTTGCCTAAATAAATATAATAATTGTTTTAGATCTTTTCTTCAATAAAAAAATAACAAATTTATTACCTATATTAGATATAGTATGTTTTTGTTTATTATAAATTGCAATTATAGAAAAAAGTAAAACATATAATAGTTATTTCATTTTGTTTAATAAATATTAATTATTTAAATATTAATAATATTAATTAATACAATAAATCATTAATTGAAAAAAAATCAAATATTAAACTATTTTCAAAACAATTCAATTGTACGAGTTAAATACAAAAAAGTATAGTAAAGGCTCAGTGTACCGTATGTGGAACTGAAATAAAAAGTTTATTTTTCCGTAAAATATGGTTTTATTTTTATTTTAAAAAGTTTTTCCTATCTTCTGATCACTAATTACAACCTATATTTTTTTGTCGCGCTCTAAAAAAAAATTGAGCCTTGTAGGGTTAACTGCATGTTGAGGTCAGTAAGCTATTAAAGGTTAGTATTTTCCTATAGGTATAGTAACTTTATGGTATTTTCTGAGTAACAAAATGAAAGTGTTTTTTTGTAAACATTTATTAATCTTAAAATTATAATTGGAATAGCAATTCGTGACTTAGAAGGCCCTCACCACATAAGATTTGAAAACACAAAATCACTGGGCCAAGATACCATAATAATATGTAAAACATGAATATTAAAAAAAAAATCTGCAGAGCAACTATGGATAAAACATATTTGTGTTATGTTATTATTCTGATAATAACATAACACAAAACACAGTAACCATTTTATAAAATTATCTCCTTGAAATTCACTTAATAGGTCAGGGATCTTATGACCGCCGGCAGTCGTGAAACAATTAATTTTCAATTGTCTAGTTTTACAGTGCTCAAGGGGTTATAGACAGATACAATAAACAAGAATTTTACATATGTACCATACCTAATATCTAATTTATAAAAATAGTTAATAATCTTGTGCAGTCCTAATTTTACATTGATGAATGAAACACATTTTTATATTATTCATAACAAAGTAACCAGGCACTTTACTAAATTTCTCACATGGTGAGGGCCACCAGCAACTGTCGTTGGATTGCACACTCAATGTCATTTTAATTTTACATCCTAAAATCACCACATGGCTATCTGCCGCCGCGCCCACCCCTGAAGCCACCGCCTCTGCCGCCGCCGCCGCGGCCGAATCCGCCGCCGCCGCCGCCGCCGTACCCGCCGCCACCGCCGCCGCCGCCGTACCCGCCGCCGCCACGGCCGAAACCTCCACCACCACCTCTTCCTCCGCCGCCTCTACTGAAACCGCCACCTCGACCTCCGCCGAAGCCGCCGCCTCCGCCCCGCCCGCCGCCAAAGCCACCCCGCCCACCACCGCCTCTAGGACCTCCCCGACCACGGCCGCCTCGCTTAGCACCAGGAGGCTGCGGCAGAAATCTCTTCAATGGCAGCAACTTCGCCGGATCAATGAAGAATTGCTGTCCGTCTTTAAAACTCTTTGCCTTAATATTTTCTCCAAGCTTCACGGACACGTAGTAGTCGCGCAGATTGCCGAATATCTCATCTATCTTGCCGACTTGTTCCTTGTTCTCCAAGAAGATGGGCGCGTTGAAATATGGCACATCTTCGATGTCTACTTTGCAGACGAGGTCGTCTTGTACTGTCCAGCCGTAATGGCCTAATGGGATGACCGTTTCCGGAGGCCCGGCATCGTATTGTTGTCTGAATCCACCGCCGCCACCGCCACGACCGCGACCGCCGCCTCCACCAAAACCACGGCCCCGCCCGCCGCCGCCAAACCCTCCACGGCCACCACCGCCACCGCCTCTACCACGGAACGACATTGCTTGTATTTAGTTTAGCGTAAAACACAATGTTTGTAGTAGATATAACCTAAAAATTAATGACGAGTACATACAACGCGCAGTCGCACACACGCTGTCTTTGACAGTATGACACTGACATCATGACATGATATTTTTTTTTATATTTGTTCCGTGAAGGAACAGGCTAAGGTCAGAGACCATACTGCCTAGTCTTTAGTTTTTTTATTTCTTTTTTCTCTAGATGAGCTTAACTGAAATCTCACGCAGACTTCTTGAGAGAATTTGAAAAGTGATGCTGCACTGTTTTGTTTCATTTGCCAACACTCATGCACGTTCACAGACACTTAACGGGTAATAATCCACTATTATTTCACATTAATGTTCGAAAAAACACCAATTCTAGAAAATAAAACAAAACTGCAGACATGGCGCTTCACTTTCCCGCCAACAAGTCCTCGACATGACATTAAATATATATTTTTCCTCTTAAATAATGGCTATACTATGTGCGATCTGCACATAGCCAGTGTCAAGTTTTTAATAGTAATTATTATTTTCTTTACGTTAAGTCAGAGCATTCAACCAACAGGAGACGACACGCGCACTAATTTCTATGCAAAAAAGTCTATCATTTTCTGCGGGGGGAAGGAAACACACATATTAATTGTTATCACTCTAACTAATGCATTTTTGAATGACGTCGCTAGAGTCTGACCAACGAAACGTGACTGGAAAGAATGGCGGCAAATTCAAAAATTCTTGGGGTGTCAACACTCATTATTCTCTGAAAAAACGACGTTGATACTTGTATTTTTTTATTAAACTGTAGATCAACCAAACAAATAATTTGTAGTATCAATAAATAAGAATAAATCTTAAGAATAATTGAAGAAGCATTTGTGATAAGTAATGAAATACCATAATTTAAAGCGAAAGACTTTAAATGATTGAAATATATTTATTGTTAACACAACTGGTAAATACAGAAACTAAGATATACCTAATACGTCACGCTTAAAGAGATTCGCGGAGGATATCGTTACTCAACCGTTCCCTTCGGCGATCGGGAAGCTCTCTCTCCGGGCGCCGGCCAGCGGACCCTAGCGTTGGCGCGGGCCGCAGGAGGGCGGGGGAAAGAAGGCGGAGGCATGCAGTGATGTTCGTATGCGCAGCACTGGCTTTGGCAATACTTTTATAAACCCCGCGTTACATTCTCCCCCTCTAGCCTAACTAAGGGTCCCCACAGTTGGGCTAGTCTAAAAATTTACGCGGTCTACCCCGTTTACGTTTCTCCCTAATAGGAGGTTCTACTTGTCCGGTAAAGGGCGTGAGATGCGAAACGTGATATTTGCCCACGTTTTTGCCGGTCTGAACGTTCTCCAGACTGTAAGTGGTGGGACTTACAATTGTCCCGATTTTGTATGGGCCGTCACGGCGTGGGATAAACTTTGCAGTCTGTCCACGTCCTGCGTCGTTCGGCCCCTGCGTTTTAAGTAAAACGAGGTCACCCACCTTATACTCTGGCGGTGCCCTCCGCTTCTGGTCAGCAATTTTCTTCTGGACGGCCTGCGCTTTCTCATGTGTGTCCCTAGCGTCGTCCAAAGTTGCAGCCATCTTCTTTAAGTAAGGTGTGATGCTGGGCACAAAATTATCGTGCTCTACAATCGCCCTCATGTCCGTTGCAGCATCGGAAGGAGCTCGCAGCTCTCTACCGAAGGTCAGGTATGCCGGCGAAAACCCTGTACTTCCTGTATCTGCAGAGTTCATTGCAAACCTGATCGCAGCGAGGTGTAAGTCCCAGGTGGTATGTTCTTGACCTACGAGCATGGCCAACTGAGGTTTCAGGTCCCTATTCTTCCGTTCTATAGGGTTAGCCTCGGGATGGTAGTAAGGTGTGAGTGACTGGCTGATCCCCAAAACATGGCAGACTTGCTGCATCACCTCACTCACGAACTGCACGCCGTTGTCACTGATGAGGCGGCGTGGTACTCCATACTTTAGAAAAACTTCGTTTGCCAGAGTTTGACCACATTCGACGCTGGTGGCACTTTCTAGTGGAAACAATTCCACCCAGCGCGAGCAGACGTCTTCTACAATCAGTACCCACCTGTTCTTCCTGGATGTCTCTACAAGAGGACCAAACAGGTCCACGGAGACTACTTCAAATCGCCTATTCACAGCAGGGGTTTGCAGCAATCCTGCCGGTTTGCGGTTGTCAGCTTTATACCTCTGACAAGGCACACAGTCCTTTATATAATTTGCGATGAACGTGCGCATGCCAGGCCAATAATATCTAGCACGAACACGGCTCAACGTGCGCTCTACGCCAAAATGTCCAGCAGTAGGCGCGTCGTGGAGGTCTGCCATGACTTGCCGGCGTTCTTGCTCAGGCACCACTAAGCAGCAGTCCTCTCTGTCGTCTGACTCTAAGCTGTACCTATAAAGGATTCCGTCTGATATGGTGTATCCGCGGTCGGACCATGGTCTCCCCCTAGAAGGTTCGTCGGACTCAATGTCTTCAATGATCTTGCGCACCTCTGGGTCTAGAAGTTGATTACCGCGGATCTCACTGCTGGTCCTCTTTGGCATATTGACAACTGTCATGCAAAACTGACATTCACCCTGATCCTGCAGAGAAACGGGTCGCGACAGAGTATCTGCAACCACATTCGAGCGGCCGGGTGTGTATTCGATACTAAGGTCGAACTCCTGCAACGTTAGAGCCCACCTGGCTAATCGACCGCTGGGTGACCGTTGACTCATTAGCCATCGCAAGGGTTGGTGATCTGTCCTAACAATTACCTTCGCCGTTTCTACATAGCCGCGGAACTTACTAAGTGCCCACACGACGGCGAGAGCCTCTCGCTCGGTCGTGGAGTAGTTTCTCTCGGCGCTGGTGAGGAGTCGACTTGCGTACTCAATGGGTCTCTCGTCGTGTCCCTCCCCCTGCATTAAAACAGCCCCCAGGCAGTATGCGCTGCTGTCAGTGCAGAGAACGAACGGCTTCGACTCATCTGCCTGACACAGAATAGGAGCAGATACAAGAAGAGACTTAATGCGCTGAAACGCCTCCTGTTGCTCAGCGTCCCATCGCCAAACACTCGTCTTCTTCAGGAGGTTGGTAAGAGGTCTCGCGACTTCCGCGTAGTTATCAATGAAACGTCGGAACCAACTGGACGTTTGTAGAAAACTCTTTAAGTGTTTAACATTTTGAGGGGCAGCCATGTTATCAATGGCTATCGTCTTTTCAGGATCCACTTGGATTCCACCTGGAACGATGACGTGCCCTAGGAATTTGACAGACTCTCTTGCAAACGAAGTCTTGTCCCTGTTAACCCTTAATTTAAACATGGCCAGTCGATCAAAGACTGCTTCTAGGTCAGCCAGGTGCCTCTCGAAGGGTCCTGGTGACAGCAGAATCAGGTCGTCCAGATATGCCAGGAGTTCCACCTCCTTCAGGTTTGAACGGAACCTGTCCATCAACCTTTGGAAAGTGGCTCCAGAATTTCGAAGTCCCATCGGCATCCGCTTGAATCTGAAGGTGCCAAGAGGTGATGTAAACGCAGTCTTGTCTTGGTCCTCTGCGCAGACGCTGACCTGATGGTAGCCTGACCGGAGGTCCAGCGTAGTCATGTACTCACTAGTTTTGGCGGCGTGCAGGATGTCCTCGATGCGTGGGAGCGGGTACCGGTCCGGCTCTGTAACGGCGTTGAGCTTCCGGTAGTCAATGCAGAGCCGTAAGCTTCCGTCCTTTTTACCCACCAGTACGACGTTGGAAGCCCATGGGGATTCGCACTCCTCAATGACATCATCTCGCAGCAGCTTATCAAGCTCCTTCTGCAAGGCCTCTTTCCGGTTTTGAGACATCCTGTATGGCGGACAAGAAATGGGTTCCTGTTGTGGACTTACCTTAATTCGGTGCGTGGCGAACTCCGTAGGTGGTCCGTCACGTGCAAACTGTAGCGCGCGCTTATCGATAAAAGCGTTGAGTGTACGCTTCTGCTCTGGCGTTAACTTCGTACCTTCATCCGAGCGCAAAGTTAACTCAGTAGAGGCGGCGCGCATCAGGTTAGTATCAGCCGAGCTAAGCGTGTAGGTATAAACAAAATCATAAGAGTGTCCGGGATTGTCCGAAAACATCCATGTACGCCGGGCAACGTCTATGATCATACCGGCCCGTGCTAAGAAATCTACACCTAAAAGCGTCTTCGTGTCATCGCCGGGCAACACCAATAGTTGACAACGCACGCTACGACATTCCATAACAATATCAACTTCGGCTGTTAACAGATCTCTCCAACCCTGTGTTCCGTCAGCTAAATGTACGTAACGCCTAGTGTCACTAAATTTTACTCCTGAGTCAACTAAGACTCGATATAAGAGGGGACTCGCTATACTATGTGTAGCCCCAGTATCTACAATCGCAACCCCGTTACGGCCCATAACACTAATATTTACCATCGGGTAGGATTCGTGCGCACTCACTGTCGTTAATTGTACACACGAATTTCTCGTACCCGTACAAACGTTACTGTGCTTGTTCTCAAAACCGTTGTTTACAACAACATTGTTAAACGACGACATTGGTTTGACACAATTATCACATTTCGACCTCACGACCCCCGGTTTACCGCAACCGTAACAACGCAGCCCTTTCTGTGTAGTGTCGCTAGTCGACTCCTTAATAATAGAGACTTTTTCAAGATTGCGACACTCGTCGCTTGTATGACCGAATAATTTACAGTAGGTACATCGCGGTCTTATCTTACTTCTATTGTTATTGTTACTTGCCGCGCGCGTAGGTGAATTAGATCGTGTCAGGTTACTGTCGATCGTGGGGACCGGCAATGTTTTGGTTTGGGAATGCGATAAGGAATTCCTCGTATTCGTATTACTTTTAATAGTGTTCACCTTATGGGCTTTGTATGTATCCTCCGCGATCCTCGTTTTGTACATTAATTCATCTAAACTACGAACATTTTCGCGGGGCACTCTTTTCGTTACACGTCTATGCAATAATCCGTAGCAAATGTCTAATTGCACCACTTCATCGAGCTTATACGGAAGTTTCGATAATAACGCGCGCACTTTACACAAAAAGGTTTCTGCGCGTTCATCTTCCCGTTGCTCGGCGGCGTAAATCTGCCGTAGAATTTGGTGCGCGGGCTGCACCACGCCATACATAGCGCGAAGACGGGCGATGGCGTCCGGCCACGTCGACACCGACGCCTTGACGCCGCGCCACCATACTGCCGCTTCCGCTTCGAGTAGCATTGGTAATCCCCGGAGGGCATGGTAGTCACTCACCGCTGCGCACTCCTTAAATACCTCGACGGTGTCCAGGAATGCTTCCAAGACTTCGGCGTCTTGGGATGACCCGTCGAAACGCGCCGTGCACTTGGTGAAGTTGGCACCGGCACCGGCGCTGGTACTGGCGGCGGCGCTTTTGTCGCACGCCTTGGTTGTTGGAGAGGCCCCGACTGGGGAGGAAGTCCTTAATTCGCCACTGGACTCCATTAGCGAGTTAATGAGGGTTCTGTTGGCTTCTGTTTGCGCACGCGTGATCGACTCGATCAGCGTGGACAGGAACTGATCCGTCGGCAGCTGGAACGCCGGTGGTTGTGTCGGCCTCGTGCCGGCACTCGGTTCGTCAGCACGGCCGGGTTCAACGACAGTGTCATCTCCTTCAGTGAGCGTGAGGTCATTCTCATCTTCTTCTTGCTGTTGACGGAGCGCTTCTCCTTTCCTCGTTATCGGCATCTTCACGTCGCGAACTTACGAGTGATGATAACACTTAGGATAAGGTGGAATGTCCGTACTTCTAGACAAGGTAGGTAGATGGTTGGGCACGTTTCACGTACACGGTTTTTATTGTTTATGTAAGTATAACTTTGTTACACACGCGGTTCGAGCCACAAGTATGGGCGCCAGTTTAAAGCGAAAGACTTTAAATGATTGAAATATATTTATTGTTAACACAACTGGTAAATACAGAAACTAAGATATACCTAATACGTCACGCTTAAAGAGATTCGCGGAGGATATCGTTACTCAACCGTTCCCTTCGGCGATCGGGAAGCTCTCTCTCCGGGCGCCGGCCAGCGGACCCTAGCGTTGGCGCGGGCCGCAGGAGGGCGGGGGAAAGAAGGCGGAGGCATGCAGTGATGTTCGTATGCGCAGCACTGGCTTTGGCAATACTTTTATAAACCCCGCGTTACAATAATTAATATTAACCACCTTACAAAGTGGAATAGAAGAATTTTATTTGTTGGAAAATGGGTCTGTCATTGACGATATTGTTTCCAAATATTGCATTTCACTAGATAAAACTTCCTTTTGTTCAAATGATATAATATTCTTCACAATATTTTAGTTTTGTCTCACTAGTACCTACTTGAAGTTTCTGTAGGTAAGATAAACAAAACTTGATTAAAGAGTCAACTCATTGAGTTATAATGTACTACGTACTAGAGAAGACGTCACAACTAGATTGTTTGCTACACGCGTTAGAGCCAGCTCGCTCCAACTGTATTAGTCTGTGGCAGGCGCTAGACGCAACAATACTTGTGTATTCTGTGTTCTATTTTAAATATGCCTTCATGTGTGCTAACTGTTTAAAGAATCCCGAAAATGCAAAGAAAACTAAACAAATCACTTTTTACCTGTAAATATGCACTAAATTATCGGTACCGTAAAATGGGGTGACTTTGAATAACGGGGCGAATTTAATGATAGCTTCCGTTTTTCACTTTTTAAATTTTAATTTAATAAGTTTTGAACGTATCCTTTTCGTTTTTGTTCTGTTGGTAGCCTTGATAGATCAGCCATTGTTTGTAGTGGTTTGCACCGGAGCGGAATCTGGCGGACCGGTGAAATTCACCGGTGATTTGTTGATCTCCGGTGATTCACCGGTGATCTCCGGAGAATTTTGTTGTTTAGCAAGAAATTATTAAGCTATTCTATTCAGTTATTGTTCGGTAATGTTGTGCAATTTGAAGCTTTATTGTAATAAAATATTATATTTATTTAGGTACGATGAGATTAATGCTCTAAGATGAGATTCGATAAAAGAAAACATTAGGTACTTATCAGTAATTGAAAAGGAGAAAAATCTTGATTTTACATTTATTATTATTTATAATAAATTATGGTTTTCATGAAGTAGACACAACATTTCAACAGCGTCATTGCGCAGCATATAGCATATATTTCTTTGGTCATTGAGAATATAACATGTCGTTGAAAATACTCTCTCTGATCGAACTAAGATCAAACCAAGCCCAAATTAAAAAAAAAATTCTGATGTGGCAGTGATGACAACAGGGCCTGAGAAATACTATGTGGAAGAAATTAATAAAATCAAATTTAATCCTACTAATATTATAAACGCGAAAGTTTGTAAGTATGGATGGATGTTTGTTACTCTTTCACGTAAAAACTACAGAATGGATTTGGATAAAATTCGGCAAACAGATAGTTTATAACCTAGATTAACACATAGGATACTTTTCATCCCGATATTCCCACGGGAACGGGAACCACGCGGGTAAAACCGCCAGCGGCCGCTAGTATTTTATAAGTTCCTCTCGCATGAACTTGAATGGTATACTGGCGACGAACGTTATAACTAGTGTCCGACCGAAGTTGCGGTTTCGGTTTCAGCCAGTTTCGGTCTGAAAATCATGTTTCGGGAAGAGGTTCTGTTTCGGCCAAAAACAGCCGAACCTTTCAGCCGCGCCGAAACTTACATCTTCGTACTTTTGGGTCGCGTTCGGCTAACGTCGAGTGCACTCGGCACGGCTGGCCATATGGCGTCACTCGCCTCGCTAACTCCACCGGCCACTGAATCAGTGCTCTTTGCTCGTGTACCTAGTGTAAATTAAAAGTAAAACTGAAAGAAAATACATCATTATGATTTTAGAGTCGCTGCCTTAGATGTAAGTAACATTTAAAATTTTTCACTTTTTAGGGTTAGTTAAATTTTGACCCAGTGTCATTTTAACAATGTTGAAATTTCAATTCGATAAAAGTTGAAAGTAGAAACTTGTAATATTAGGCCGGCGAGATGTTTCATGAATCAAATATCTGGAAAAAACGGCCCACTGACATTTTTATTCAACGTTTTAATCACGTTTATAAATGGTTCGCTTTCGGTTTCGGCAAAAAAACATGTTTCGGTCGAACACTATATAACATTATGCAACAACTTAAGACAGTCTTCAAAAAGAAGAATACATAAAAATGAGAAATAAAAATATTGTAATTTAAAAAATGATAACAAATAGTAGGTAGGTACCTAATAAACACATCGTTAATCAATAAATAAAATATGTTTTTTATTTGGCTCTATAAGTTGTATAACCGGAGAATACCGGTTTCTCTCCGGTATTTTTTACCGATTAGTTTCACCGGTAGAACACCGGTGTTTCTCCGGAGATCTATGCTCCGGTGCAAACCACTAATTGTTTGCAGAAATCAGCGACAGTGCGCTACAATGATTTCGATGTTAAATAAAATCCCAATCTTGTAGATAAATTTTCGTGAAAAAAGTGGTATAAAAAACTTCTTATGTGTGGCCGTAAGTGTAAAATTCATAGTAATGATAATAAGGTCATTTTATATTGACATGCTTTGCATAATCGACAAGGTTTTTGTTTTTTACCTAAGTCGGCCATTTTGTATTGCACAACGAAATCTGTTACAAAAGGCTACTTTGACTAGAGCTACGGGGCGACATTGATAGTTATCAATATCGCCCCAATGGGTATTGTTCTAGAGATATACTTAAAATTGTTATGAATTACAAAGTCACCTCTACTTTTTTTTTAGGTTCCTAGTGATGGTTCGCACATACAAAAAGTTGCGGGAAGTTGCAACTATAAGAATTATACAGACGAGGCACTTGAAGAGGATTATCGATGGTGATCTCTCTATTTTTGCTGCTTCTTCGACATTTAACATCCCATACATTTAGACTAGAAGAGAGAAGAAATTATTAGGACTTTTTGTTTAGTTATTAAGACATATATTTACTAGTTCACGTGTTCCTATTATGTTCGTACATCAAGTAAAAAGTATTAATACATGATATTTTTAATCAGAAATGCATAGTTTTACTTAAAATGCCACTATTTGCTATCACAAAATGCCAATATCAACTTCGCCCCTTGTGTCAAAGACGCCCCGACAGATTTCAAAACCTAATAATTCCTAAAATACATTACATATCAAAAAAAATTTTTTTTCTCGCGGCGCTATACGAATGGGCGATTTTCCGAGATCAAAAAAAAAAGGAATTGGTTCGTAAATTACTTCATAGATGGCGCTTAGCATAGATTAGTATGGCACATGGTAAAAGGCGGGTTCATGAAGAGCACGTGTATGGCTGCGTAATATTTATTCTATTCCAAAATAGAAATAGGTTCTGGATGTCCTGAATATAAATAGGTAAGGACTTACTATTTTTTTATTCTTTTGGTAGACAAGTAAAAGTGTAGAATTTATTACAGCCCTTAGGTAGGTACAGCTTTTATAAAACTACATCTATCGGGTGTTTTTGAACTAATTTTTACTTTTTAATTTGGGCTGTCAGAAAATTGCCCATTACGAAGTCGGCAGAACGGCTGCGGTTCAGTTATGGTTTGGGTGTGATTATTTAGCGGCCCCTTGGCCTATACGGGTGTGAGGCTTGGACTATAAAGGAAAATCTCAGGAAACGTATACAAGCTTTTGAAATGTGGGCATACAGACGCATGATGTCCATATCCTGGACTCAGAAAGGCACCAATGAGGAAGTTCTCCGATGGGTAAGCCAGAAACGTGAGCTTTTGCAAGCTATCAAGCAAAGAAAATTTGCATAATATGGGCCATGTGCTTAGACACGATAGATACGAGTTCTTGGAACCGATAATGATGGGAAAAGTTGCAGGAAAACGGATACCTGGTCGCAGAAGAAAGTAGTGGTTGCGAAACATTCGAGAGTGGACGGGAACAGCGAATGCCGCTGAATTCTTTTGCCTTGCCAAAACAAGTCCAAATATGCAGAGCCCTTAGGATAGCCACCATTAAGGGTGGCTCTACAACTATTGAATTTTGTAGTACTAGTGAAACAACTTCTTAAAGAAGAAGAAATATAAATAAAAAAATTACACAGTACACAACAGTTTACGACGAATTACGAATAGACATGGAGTGAGGATTTGCCACTTGCCTATAGGGGTCGTAAGGTTAGATAAGATAAACACTTTGCTTTTAGTTATAGTTAAAATCGCAAGAGGATAGACTGATTGGTAGGTACTTAGTTGAATTTTAAAAATGCTGCAATATTATTTAAAAAAAATACTTGCCTATCTAACCTTACGACTTTTAAACAGGAGGAACTAAAAACTGAAAAACATGTATTTTCATGGTTCTAAACGCCGATCAATTATTTTTATGTAGTTGGTGTAGGAAGGGACCTCTAAAAAGAGGACTATGAGTATGAAAGTAGACTAACAAGATGAAAATGAACCATCTACATTAACTGCTCTTAATTCAAAAATTTGTAAAATATTATTATTATTTATCTGAATAAAGGTTTTTCATCTTTAAGGATTTCTTAAAGTTGGGAAAACAAAATGAGAAAACTAAACAACAATTTCAATAATCTTTATTTGTAATGGAAGTATTTCAAAGAAGTAATGTTTAGTACTTTATCTTAATAAAAACTTCAAACACCATATAAAAATAGATTCACAATCCTCTAAATCGTAGCGGAATAGTAGCAGCTTTGACATATACATTAATTGGTAAGTATTATATGTTTTTTTGGCCAATAATTTTATAAAAGGTCATTGGTTTTGGCAGAATTTTTGAAGCTCTTCTTCATGTTGACATTTAACTCGCACACTAAACGAAATAAGTAGGTACCTACCTAAACATATTCTCACTAGCTAACAAACTCTTTTTGTGCAGACGTTTTGAGAGCCTTGATTGTGCATCTAGTTTTTCTAAGTGATCGAAGATTAAAAAGCTTAAATTCTGAAAACGAGAGTAGGCACGACACGCTTTTTCAATCTCCTCTTGTTATTAGATTGCATAAGTTAGGCACGAGGCCGTGAATGTGGATTTGTACGCGTGAACGCCGCGCGAACCTTCTGTAGCGGGACAAAACACGCGTGCTATCACGCCTGTTCCCCGATCAGATCGGGGAACAGGCGTGATAGCCCGCGATAGAACCCCGCGAAAACCGTCCACATTCACGTTCACGCCTGTTTACGGAGCTTCACGGCACTAATGTGGAGCCGCCATAACGGGTATGACCATTGAGCATACGCTCTTGCTTGGCAGAGGGGAACGTCTGCCAGTGGCATCTCCTGTTGGTTGAATGCTCTAAGACTACAGTAGATGTAATAGATATTTATCGTCCTTGGTGGACGGGCGCCAAGTTCCCACCGAGGTCACCCCTTCAGGGTATTTTTTACTACAAGACGGTAAAATAATGTTACATTTTAAATATTGACAGCTGATCGCAAGTGTCATGACAATGTCTTTAAATGTCAGTCATCAAAACTGTCAAAAGGTCAAGTGCTTGCTTGTTCGTTACGTTTGTCGTGCTATTTTAATATTTTTACGTCTATTTAGTTATTTTATTAATTAATTGTTTATTAATTCGAAAAGTAGCCTCTTTTTTCCTAATTTGGTACATTACGTACAAATTAAAGTGCAATGTCAACTCACGAAGATGTAATCAAAGATCTCAAAGAGAAGAACAATGAACTGGTGCAGAAAGTGCAGTACTGGAAGATGGCTGCAGCACAGAGAGAGGATGAGAAGTTAGAGCTGATGAAGGAAATCAACGACTTGAGGCTGAAACTGGCCGTAAGTAATATCTTGACGATTGACGTCCCCACCCTACTTTTCATGTCGACACTTACCAAGCCTACAATGACTACTTCATTCTGTATTTTCTATTACACAATAACAGCTTATTGTTAATTCCACAAGTCCTTTCCTTTTTTTTCTATACGCTTTGAAATTCACCTGCATAATTTTATTAGTAAAGTGCTAAACAATAGAAATTTTATTGTTTTTCCATCATCAGTAACCATTCAATAAGGCGCTTAAAGTGTAAATGACATGCTTAATGTATAGCACTACATTAACTTTGATTTGTTAGTTCCTTCCGTGTTCTTTTAGCAACAACAGGTGTTGTGAGACTCCATTTTATTTCTATCTACCATACAATACTAAATATTCTTTAAAATTTTAAAACACTTGAAATTGGCTCAATGCTACATGCTACATAGGTGCCTCAACATTTGAACGTTTAATTGGCAATAGAGCATGCGCAGGTACAGACGTACGTCATTTGATGGCATTGCTTAGTCAAATCCCTGATTCGACGCATTGCGTTGGTAAGTATTTGAATGGAATTAAACATACCTATGGTATTTTATTATATTTGATCTTGAAGAAAAGCAGTCAAAGTACCGTTTAGATACTATGTTTTTACATTTATTTGTCTTTTTTATGAAATAATCGTGGGGTCGAGATTAGGGATCTGTATTATTGATTAATCTCAATATCGGCCAGGTGGCCAATATTGGGGAAATGCATGAAAACGTTAAACAACATGTTTAGCTATTTTATATGTTAGCAGTAACATTAATAAGGTTAAAAATGAAACAACAGCTCAGTTTGATCACTAGATCCTAACGTCGGCTGTCTAAAATAGATTTTTATCAGCTACGGCCGATATAAAGGGAATCAATGCCCAATAACGGCCACCAAGTATTGGGTATCTACTTTCCTAAACCCCCAAAAAACTTTACAATAAAAAGGAAAATCAAACAACGCGAGGAAAAAAAAACAAGAATTTAAGAGAATAAAGCGAAGAGAGAAAAAAAAACTGGAAAAGAGAATAAAAAAATAAACTAGCCAAAAAAACAAAAGTAGTAAAGAAGAGATTATTAAAGGACAGCAATCGCGAAACTGACCTCACTGATTTACCTTCTCAAGACATAATGGAAAAGGAGAAAATTCTTTGTGCTGGCTGTGAATAAGAACTAATTAGTGATGTTGAAGAAGATGAAGACAAAAATATTGGATGCGACATATGCCCCCAATGGTTCCACTTAAAGTGTACAGTTCATCGTTGTCGAAATTATATTGATGTTGCTAAAGAAGATTTTACTTGGCATCACTGTTTAGAGCATTTAAATAAGTTTTTTGTTGACTTTATTCGGTAATTATTTTTATTTGTAATAATTCGTTTTTGGAGTTCCTTTCTTAATTTTTCTTAATAATGTTGAATCATTGTGATCTTTAGTTTATAATAACAGAATATATTTTAATTTTTAAGACTGAGATCTAAAAAAAAGACTAATTAATAATAAATAAGAGTAAAAAAAAGTGATTTGTACTTGAGTTGTTTTCTTTTAATTTTTTATCTTTTTTTACTTTGGTTAGTAGTTTTATTGACCTAACTTCACCTTAGAAAAGGTATGCCGATATTAGGGTCACAGGCGGCGGGTATTAGGGTGTTAGAGGCCGATATTAAGGAAAATCAGCATACTCGAAAAAAAACATCTTTATTATCAAAAATAACAAACGATTCGTAATTTTGCGAATGTAGTAATGGAGTTTCAGTATTCCTCTACCCAAAAAAGCCATTGCAAGAAAGCAAAAGCTATTAACGTTAAAATTACAAGCAGTCAAAGTTCAAAAAAAGTTGCCACCACCCTAAATGAATAAGCAAAATTATAGTTAATCTAACTATAATTAAATCTTTACGGAAATTAAATTATTCCTTCATAATTTACAGAGAATCCGAAGTGGCGGCGCTGCACAAGCACGGAATCTTGATGCTGCACTACAATCAGCTAGTGAGGAGGCTCTCTCCCACCTGGTCCAAGCCTCTGGCGCTGTGGCACACACCATAGAACTAGCGAAAACGTACATGAGGGACCGACAAGAATTGGACAACTCATCTCCCCGATGGAGCAACATCAGTGGCACATCAAAAGTAGAGAGAATTCATAGAGTGCCACCAATGATGATGGGTGGCCAGTCCATACAGCCAGTGGTTTCGCTCAGCCGTGCAATATTTAATACAAGCAACCCTAGTAAGTGTTGGTATTTTTGAAAATATTTAATAACCTTTAAATTATATCAATATTATCCCTGAAGGGTTAGACAGAGACGAGGCAATGAGGACCGCAAAAGCAGCCCTCTACCATAATCCACTTTTCACCAAATAGCGACTGCACATGTGCTTAACGTGTAAGGTGGTGAGCATATCACCGCTCTATTCTGTTGGATGTATGTGCAGTCTTATTCCGTTAGTTGCCTTGTACGACACCCAAGGGAAGAGGGGGTGGTAGTATTCTTTCACCGCTACGCAACACAGTTGTGTATAAATAAAAATCAATTTTCACAAAATGTATGTTTGACTCACATGGGGACAGGCCGTTCTGACACTACTGCACATAAGTACTTTTATTTTTTTTACTTATTTATTTAACAATGTATCAACAGCATTAAATTGAATGTAAAGTAAAGAAATTATACCAATTACAGAAACACATTATGCTAACAAAAATGTTAACAGTGATGAACGAATTTAAATTTCTTTGACGTTTTTGATTTATTTATGTTATATTCAAGACTTGATCTAATCCCAGACATTTTCAATTTTAGGAGTAGCACAGAGAAGTCCAACTCAAAATAGAAGTATTACCGAGCGAGCTGTTCCGATGCACATGTTACAAGGTTTTTATTTATGCTCATTTTTTTTACTTTTATGTTCATCATTATTAACCTAAAAAGAGCTCATGCAGGCATTCCAATGCAAACAATTCCATGATCAAGATATTTCAATTTCGCATAATGTCCAGTGACACAGCTTGTGATATTTTTGCAAGATCACAACGCAAACATTGCCTCTACGAGCTATTTATATGTGGCTTATTTTGAATATAAGAAAGACTTTTGTAACGAAACATTGAAAAAAAAGGGCGGAGGACTTGGGTTTGATTCCCATTTCCACCTGAAAAACAATTTTTTCAACGTTTTGTTGTCTTCGTTCATTTGAGCGTTATTAATGCAAATAATCAAATATTACTAATGTCTCTTGTAACAAAACAATTATTGTTGTAATACTTTTTGTAAAACACAGATGTATACATACCGTTGACCAGGATAGATGTCAATGATTTACCCGCTAACCATGTTGAAACTGACGGTAATAACGTGGACAATAGCTCGGAAGACTTAATTCTGGAAGGTAAGTATTTAATTTACATTTTAGAAATAAATTGGTGAACCTATTACCTATAATCTCCGTTAAATTACCTAAAACCATTTTGGAAAAAATGTATGTATGTACCTATTATGTGATTTTATTATATTGTTATATGTACAGCGTCTGCACCACGGCATGTAATTGGAGATGTTTATACTATTCTTCTAGCAGATGTACCAGTACTACTGTATTTAGTACCCATATAATATGTTCTTCAATTAGTTCAATAAGTGACTTTTGATATTCTATATTATTCTATAATTTAAATAAAAATTTGTGTATTCTTTCAGACAGCACAGAAAGGTCACTCATAGATGAATCTCAAAATATAACAGAAGAAGATTTTGAAACATCGTTAGTATACATAATAAAATTAAATATAAATGACCAAAACTGGCGTGACCATGTAGTGTTAAGTCTGCCTTTTGCAGTTTTTTATTCTCAATAAAGATTAAAAATAAATAAAGAACTATTTTTCACTTTTGCATTACATGTTGTATTGTAACTCCCAAATTACCTTTCAGACGTAGACTAGATGCAGTTTCTGAAGACTTGGAGCCAGAAGATGATGTGATTACCCCCCCACCGAGGTAATATTTTACACATACATAATTTGAATAATTGTAAACATAACATTTTGGAATAATATAATCATATATTTTTATCTTCTTTAGCAGGAGTAGAGTAGAAAACCCTCTGGAAGGGCCAAGTTGGCTGCTAGATGTGCCCACAAGCACGAAGGTAATTGTGAATTAATTCTACTAATGTCATTTGAATAAAATACAGTCATTGTTGTTCGTCAGAGTTGTTAGTTGACTAATAGCACGATTCCAAAGTTTGATCGATTTTATAAGCCGTCAAATAGTAACTTATAGTAGTAAGAATATAGTTAAATTTCTTTAAATTCTATTCTACTAGCGCGATTGCAGCTTTCGGGTAAAAAATGATGGAATTTTAATCGTTTAGAGATTCGATGACTCATGTTTTACAAAAGATTCGATCGAAATCCTTTTTATTTATTTATTTAATAAAGACACAGAACAGTATACAGCCAAAACAAGTTACAATAAATAATTAAGACTAAATAAGTACTAGACGATAAACCAAACTATGTGTCCTAAGTGTGGTATAAGCGATAACTGCTAACATTGGTTTTGAAATTATTATTTTTAACAATACAAAAAACCTAACTTAAGAGGCCTATTACATCTCGAATGTGATTTTTTCATAAAATGTCCATTTTTGCATTTTGTAGTAATTTTGTAGTTGTATTTATCGTTTTTATCGAAATAGGATAATAAATTCATTATAAAATCTTTATTCCTCATGAAGTAACAATTACTCTGGTATAAATTTTGCTCAATAATATTATCGTAGATAGGAGATATTCACAGTTAACTTATAGCGATTTTCGAAGTTTTTTGGTTTAGAATAACATTTTTTTCCTATATAAAATCAATGATATCTAAAAATTCCGAGGCCGCTACGCACTATTTCACTATATAAGAGATAACATTATATTTTTTTTATTTTACTTGTTTAGAACAGTAGTTTAATCGATGAGCTCAAAAAAGTGCCTTCGCGCACTTTATGAAAATCTTTCTCTGCAATTTTGGGTTTAATTAAAAAGTTAAGCAAAATTTACAAAAAGCGAGGCCGCTACGCACTATTCCAATAGCTATTCTACACTATTCAATAAATCATAATTAGTAATGTTTCTGTGTCTGAGATCCATAACGCCAAAATTGGCCATTTTACGATATTCACAGTTAACTTATAGCGATTTTCGAAGTTTTTTGGTTTAGAATAACATTTTTTTCCTATATAAAATCAATGATATCTAAAAATTCCGAGGCCGCTACGCACTATTTGACTATATAAGAGATAACATTATATTTTTTTTATTTTACTTGTTTAGAACAGTAGTTCAATCGATGAGCTCAAAAAAGTGCCTTCGCGCACTTTATGAAAATCTTTCTCTGCAATTTTGGGTTTAATTAAAAAGTTAAGCAAACTTTACAAAAAGCGAGGCCGCTACGCACTATTCCAATAGCTATTCTACACTATTCAATAAATCATAATTGGTAATGTTTTTGTTTCTGAGATCCATAACGCCAAAATTGGCCATTTTACGCAAAAATCACAGTCGAGATGTAATAGGCCTCTTAACAATAAATAAAACTTTGCACAATATGATAACATTTAGATTAAAATCAGTTATAAGTAAAGTATATCTCGCAAGCATTTACCAAACATTGTACTATTGCCGTTCATGATATCGATGCTGTTATTCGACTTTGCAAGATCGTTGTATAGACGGCACATGCGAGTTATTGGGTTTTTTCGATACCCGACCGATGTGCCGGTGGATATCACGGGCAACCGCTGGATGCGAGCATCACAAGATCAGCCGTTGTAGAGATCCTTGGGGGAGGCTTTTGCCCACAGTGTGCATTCTTCGGCTGATGATGATGTTTGTTTGCATCCGAAGCCGCGCAGCACCCTGGAGCCCGACTCCACCACCGAGCTGGACGACAGCGCGCGCTCGCCGCCGCCCGCGCGCCCCAAGCCCCCCGCGCACCCCGCACGCGCAGAGGTCAGACATTACATACATACATAATATAATCACGACTATAATCCCCGAAGGATTAGTCAGAGACCAGGCAATGAAGGCCGCTTAAGCAGTCCCATGCCATAGTTCACGCTTCGCCAAATGATAACTGCACATGTTCTCAGCGTGACAGGTGGTTACTCCATCGCCGCTCTTTACTGTTGGGTATACATTATGTTCAGTCTTTTAGAGATGGGGCGGTAGTATTCTTAACGAGCCACTCCAGCACAGCAAAGATTACTCAAAATAATATAAACATAATACAATACGATAATAGTAATAATAATAAAGTATAATTAAGATTGATTGATATTTCATTATAATTTTTTTTGTTTTTAGTTTTTAATTTTCTCAAGTAGGCCTCATTAAAATTTTGTGATTCTTTCCTTTTTTGTGCTCTCTCTATCCACTCGAAGCCGCCCACTTTCTTCAGGTCATCATACCAGCGCATCTGAGATCTGCCTGTTGGACTTTTTTCTCCTCAAGGTCTCCACTGAACAAGCCACTTGCACCATGATTGATGCTTGGGTTTCTCCTTAGAAGGAGCCGCCCCCCCTGGCGTGCGAGTTCTCCCCCACGGTGCGGCGCCGCAAGCGCGCCACGACCCCAAGCGCCACGCCCCCGCGCGCCTCACCCCCGCCCGCGCCCACGCCCGGCGTTACGCCCCCGCTCGCGCCTCCGCCCGCGCGGCGCCTCAGGTCAGTCGCTGTCATAGGTTCCCTATTTTTGTTGCATAAAATTTTGTCATAATTTAGCATAGCATACTTTTGTTTATCCTAATAATAGTTGCGCACAATATTAATTTGGCATAACCTTTTAGGCACATTTTTTTAAAGCATAACTACTATAAGCATAATAATTGTTAAGCATACTGTTCTAAAGCCTAAATTTGCTTACGCATCATTTTGATAGGCATAAGGGAAAAAGTAAGTTTGGGAATTATGTGTAAAATACTTTTCGTATTTAAAATAAACATGTTGGCGACTTAAGGGTGGTCCAAGGGCCACCCCCGCCGCACCCTAACTTACTTTTACACTATAGTACCCAAGTTATATTTGATATATCTACCTAATATCTACTTATTGTTTTTCAGATTCACACAGCTATCAATAAAATAAAAAATTATGCAGTCATCCTTATAAAAAACCAATTCAAATTAGAGCGGTATTTGAAACTATAACCCCACCTTCTGTCTTGTCTAATCTACCAGACTATCTTTATGCCTAATAAATATTAGACGAATAAACAATAGGCCTTAAAACTATATGCAAATCAAAATTAGGGCAAAAAACATTAGCCTTATACCATATTTATATAGGGTCTAACAATATCAATATGCGAACGTTTAAGGGGAGCATCTATACATCACACTAAGCATGCTCACTAAATTTGGTCCAAAACCACAGGCCTGTTACCGAGATAATCAACAAAATTATCATAATTCACCTAAAAATACACCCTTTCAAAACCCGTACAGCTGAACTACACGCACACAAAGATAGCCAAACATGCACACTACACTCGGAGCACACTGCTATATTTTTATTGACGCTTGGCTGCGTGTTAGTAAAGATACAGCATGTTTCACGATGTGCATTATGTTAATTGATTTTGTTTGTTAGAAAATATAACTTTGAAAAATCACTATAAAATTGGATCCCATTTGTTGCCATTGTATTCAGAATGATGTATAGATACCGCACTTAAACGTTCGCTTATCGAATTTGTTAGTCCCTGTTTATGCTTACTGAAATAGTATGCCAAAAAACAATTATGTCCAAATATTATTATGACAAAAAATATACCTAACTCGTTATGCCAAATTAAATTAGGGCAATTAAAAATTGTCGAAAAAAAGGGATCCTCTGTTATTTACAAGATCACGTTTGGATAATGTTGTGCCTGCGGTGTCTAAACAAGCTTACACAGGCAATTTTTGATCAATTATTGCTTGGCAACACATATTGATCAATCTGGAGCAATTAGTGAAGCATTTTCAAAAATTTTTGGCAATTGTTTCGGCAATATTGCTTATAGTTGCTTTTTAAATTTCAATTGCTTAATGTTGTCGACACTGAATAACCCGAGAGTCTGGAAATTTAAAGCAATTTCGTTTTCTGTCTCGCTTGCCCTTATTGATTTTGCGGTTTGACTACGTCTCGCTTCCGCGGGGACAGCGAGCGGGTGGGCGAATGTGCAGCGGCGTGGTGGGCGCCAGCGCGTCTAGGCTACGCTAGGCGAGAAAATCGTCCTCCATTGAGAGAGATAGTTTTGTACGTGTACGAAAGTATTGCGTGGTATTGCCTAGTTTCTTGGAGTTGCTCCATATTGTTTAATATTGTTGTTGCAATACATTTTGCAAAATTGATGCTTGTTGCTGTTGCCGTAAATTGCTCGATATTTTGTCACGTCACAATCGCGCAGTATTGCTTATAATTGATCAATTTTCATTGCCCGTGTAAGCGTACCTTAACATGTTACATACTCGTATATAGTTTTATTGAGTGCAATAGAAACAATAGGCTGTGACATACTTATATCATTTGTAAAATTTTAATGCTGTCCTGCCTTGCTACTGCTGTTAACTACATTCAAACATAGCAGTTGTAGATTACAAAACACCTCGGGCACATGGGCATGTATAACCCGGGCCAAACATCTAGCTCGCTGTGAACACGAGGCGATTCGTGTCGCAGTACCACAATATGGGTATCAGCGGGACGCAAGCGGTTTGGGAGGGCGGGGCACACCCCTGCGCTGTACCGCGCTCGCCATGTGTATTCGTTTGTTTTGTTTTAGCAGTGGAAAGTACAGAAGTACAGTCACAAGTATATTTTATTTGGTCGCGTCGCGATTTATGTGTTTGTTATTGTTTGTTGTTACGTTACTGTTTTAAGTTGTCGATTTATGTTTTTTGTTACTGTTATTGTAGGAGTAGGTACTGTTCTGTTTTTGAAAGGCTGTTAAAATGTCAAGGCGTAATACAGTTTTACGTCGGCAAGCTTGTAAAAATATTTATGACGTATCGAAGTTTATAAAATGAAAGAAAGCTGACAAAGGTATACATATTGACCTTAAACATGCACAAAAAAGAATTTCGGCTGCTACTGGATTCAGTATGGATTACCGACGGTGCGCAGAATTGATAGAGAAGCAAATAAGTCAAATCTTTGGACAGTTTTCCGTACTCCCGATAAGGACACACAGTTTCCACGGCTTTTCAAATCGTTATATTTTTTTAAATATATGTAGGTATGCTCATAATTTAATTGTTGTTATTAATTTATCCTAGTTAGTTTTGATTATTAAAAACTAAATAAAACGCCTAATTTATAAATTATCTTGATGTGTTATTGTATAATTATAATGTAACTAACTGTACACCTGCGCGTCGCAACTCCAGAGCGAGCTAGTAGTTTGGCACTACCTATACATGCGAGTAAATTCCAGGTCGGCCACTTTTCAGCGATATTCGCTTGTGTTTCATTCCGACCGCGCCTATACAGTACTATGCGCGTAGATTTTAACTTCCTCGACTGTAGTACGACAGAGAATGCTGGAATAGTTATTTGTTATGCAAGGCTGCAAAGTAGGTTTTTGGTGCGAGTACTTGTATTGAATCCTGAGCGTAGCGAGGGTTGCATCTCGTGCAAAGTGAAACACACAATTTTTCACCTCACTACAGCGAGGAAAACGCTAGGTGCAAAAAACAGCTTAGTTATTAAATTAGTGTTTATTCATTTTACAAATTAAAATGACTGCAATTGGTAATATTGATAGTTACATTCTTTTTTCTTTCAGTCCAGTGCTGCCACCTGTGGCTGGCCAGTGCGATTATTTAAAAAAAATGAGTTTGGCGCACTGAAATGAAATAAGTATTTAATGCATTTTTAGTGGACTTGCGGTAGAAGAAAAGTATGGAATAGAAAGGTTCGAATTTTAAAAACTTTCCACGCTAGCGGATAAAATGCACTTAATTGCGACAAACAGAATCTTTCCAAAGTTGTGAGGTGGAATATAGTTTATTGATTCATCTCTATTATCTAGGCCGATCTGAGGCATTTGAACACCGATTACCTATTTACTAAAATGTTTACTTTAACAGCAACAGCGGGCGCATCCTCAAAGTGCTAGTGGCTAAGATGCGACTGGACGACAGCGGGGGTAGCGCGGAGAGCGGGGGCAGCCCGGAGGGGTCAGGGGGGAGCCCGGGCGGGGCGCGGGGCTCGGGGGGGTCGGGGGGCGACGCGTCCCCGCCCAAGCGCGCGATGAGGGATACGCCGCCGCCGCGACACACGAAGGCGATGCGCTTCGACGCGCCCAGTCCCAACGGGGCTACGGATGCTGGTGTCATAGTGTCGTGAGTATTGCTTGTTACACATTATACCATTACATCCTACTAATATTATAAACGCGAAAGTTTGTAAGTATGGATGGATGTTTGTTACTCTTTCACGTAAAAACCAGTGTATCCCAGTAGTCCCCTCTGGCGTTTGTCCCCTTGGGGGACTACTGGGATTTTTTTATACAAATCTCCCAGTTGTCCCCCGTGTCACCGGTGGAGGGGACAATTGGGACTTACATTTTTAAATATCCCAGTCTCCCCCACTTAAAAAATTATACGGCAACTTCTCAAGTGGGGGAGACTGGGACATCTAAAAATTAAAGTCCCAGTTGTCACCCGTGTAGTTGGTAGAGGGGACAACTGGGAGATTTTTATAAAAAAATCCTAATTGTCCCCCAAGGGGGAAAGGCTAGAGGGGACTACTGGGATACACTGGTAAAAACTACTGAATGGATTTGGATGAAATTCGGCATACATATAGTTTATAACCTGGATTAACACATAGGATACTTTTTATCACGATATTCCTACGGGAACTGGAACCACGCGGGTGAAACCGCGAGCGGCCGCTAGTATATTATATTCTTTAAAAGGTTTTTTTCACTATGGGCAAGGACTTGGTCTTCATCTAGTCTGATGAATTGATAAGTGACGATAAGACCGAAGCGCGCTTCACCTGGAATCCTGTTGGAATACAACAACGCTATTAACATTACTTTAGACAAGATGGATGGTAGCTAGCCAGGCGGACTTAGCAAGCCATATCACCAACCAAACCAAGAACACAAAGATGTACCCTCTGCTAGGAACCGAACCTGTCTTAGCCACTAGACCACGAAGCCGGTTAATAAACATCACATAGCACAAATAAGTAGAATCGGTTTGAAATTTATAATATTGAATAGAACGCGGATTCATGCACTCATATTAAGAATTGGCTACTTGACAGTTTTCGAAAGAGTATTAAAAAAATTACAAACGCTTATATTTTCCCCGTACAATATTTTCTTTCTCAAAAAAATCTTTATTTAACAGAAAAAAATATTTTTCTGTATTTATTTCAAATTTCGTGCGAAAACGGTTGGTCACGTGACATTTTGCTCTGTGACGTCACATTTCAATAAATATAGAAACTTATCTTGAAACATGACAGATAGTTTTTGTTAATTTTGTGAAATGTGACGTCACATGAAGCTCAATCATGGCCGCCCCTTGCCTCCCGTGTTTCGGGTTTTGTAATCCACAGATAAAAAATCGCAAATTTATTTTGTAAAAATATTTTTTTTACAAATTATCCTAAAAAAAAATAATTATCGTTAAATCATAAACTACCATTTCCGACATATTTTATTGTTACGACTGTCAAATAGCCAATTATCAGTGCAATACCCCACCACAGTGAAGCGCTCCTAGAGGACTCGTCGTTCGGCGCGGGCGGCGACTCGCGCAACTCCAGCGTGACGTCACGCGGCGCGAGCGTGACGTCACGCGACACGAGCGTGACGTCACGCGACAGCGACCGCGGCGGCGCGCGCGGCCGCACCCGCCGCGCGCGCGCGCCCGTCGCCTACAAGGAGAAGCCGCTCAACAGGTGACAAGGCGGATAACCCCCTTTTTTCATACATTCATACATTTAAGACTATTCAAGTCAAGTCAAGTCAAAATATATTTATTCAATAAACTCAATTAATAAGTACTTTGAATCGTCCAAATCTCTTTTAACCTACCACCCATTCAGGACATAATTTTTTAACTGTGGCAAAGAATGGGCGCAAGAAACCACAGCGCACAAAAGCAACGACATTTACAAACAAAAAAAGAGTATGTCGTTACCAGGTCAATACAAATAAGAATTTAAAAATAAAAAAAAATGCTGCAATACAAAATTACAATACAATGTAGTATCAATTAAATAGAGACAATTAGAAATAGCTGTTGGAGTGCTTGGAGCATTTCAGATCCAAGCATACATTCATACATTTAAGACTATTGTCCCCTCAGAGCGCTTTCACATAAAGGCGTTTTAGTCGCGCGACTGCATCGCTTGTAATTAGCGCTGCAGTAGCGCGACTGGGTATCCATACATGTTTAAGGGGATCCTGTACGAAATTGTAAAAATTTACGTATTTTTAAGTAACTTGTACTATGCGCTGAATTAGTTAAATACATTAAAAGAACTTAATTTTACACATGAAACAATAATTCTTACATGAAAATATTTGTATTGATATTTCGCAGGTCGCCCCCATCTTAAAAAAGTAAATTTTAATTTCTAACACAAGCGCGTGATGCTTTTGTACATTTCGCAGAATAAAAACATTGCTCTAATCAAATTACTAGGTCTGCAACTTCAAAGCAGAATAGTTCTAATTTTAAATATCAATATGATTTATTTTGCTTTGAAGTTCACCATGAGACTTATGTCTGGTTTTGCGATCGCGCGCAATGATATTATATGTGTAGATACGTTGCCTGCCCTCCGTAGTGACTAGAACAAATCCAGGTAATTGCCTGAACCTCACTCAGTCACACGTCAGTCATTGTCACGTCAATACGATCGTTACCGTTATAAGTTTTTGTGTTGTTACTTGGATAAAAGGCCTTCCTGTGTATACAGAAATTGTAAAAATTATACTGCAACCATAAAAGATAAGAATTATTTTATTTTTACTCGTAATTATTGTAAAAATAAATTTAAAATAAAAAAATTCATTTAGTGAGGACATTTGCCCTGTTGCCAATTCGATATGCATGAGTGAGACGCGTGTACTATGTAAGAGAGAGACATTTCTGTAAGAGTGAAAGAGAGAAAACAATGGCGGCCGAGATGGCACATAAACTCAATGAGCTCATTGGTCAACTACTTTAGAGAGTATACAAAACATAAAATATATGTTTATCTCTTTTTAACAATAGGCTAATGATATGATTACATTTATTTTCTTTCCCTTTCGACGTGATTACGTCATAGAAACAATTTCGCCATTTTTAAATGCAATTCGTTCAGGTGTAACTAGTCTATTTATAAAAGGTCATTGATCGCGCGGCACCCTCTTAAGGCTAGGTGTTAGTGAAAAATGAAATAACACGTTCTTAGAATTACTTTTTGAAGTAGTAAACAGTAAAATTAAAATCTGCTAAAATTATGAAATATTGTTGAGGCTTTATTCTGTGAAATACACCCGATGGAAACACGATTTTATAAAGTTGGCTCGATATAATAAATTCACAATCGCTGTTATACCCGTCCCTTACCGTTGTACCGTCGAGAGAACGAGAGGGAAGCGCTCGAAATACCTCCCCTTAACACGGCCGCTTACCCATTTTGGAAATGGCGAAACTCCGACGTGGCACACGCCGCGGCGCGCGTCGGCGGCGGCGGTGAGTGTGGGTCGGTCCCGGCGCGGCGCTGTGCTCGCGCGCTGTCCCTGTCCATCCGCCCGCCTTTTGTTTCTTTTTTTTAAACGGTTTTAGCTTGACCAGTTTGTGGATGTTGGGTCAAATTTAGTACATAAAATTTTGCCCCTTTCCTGTTGACCGATTGATCTGAAATTTGGTACACACCTTTTAGTTCTGATGACAATACAATTAGGTATATTCAGTATACTTGTACATCATACGTTCATACGTTGTACATCCAAAATGGCCGCCTACATAAAATGGCGGATTACATTTTTTTGTTCAACCACCTCAATATGGGTATCAAATGAAAGGGCTTGACTAGTAGTATACAATGCATTAAGTATAATAAAAAAACTAAAAACTTAAAAATAAAAAAAATAGGTAATTTTTTTAAATTAAGTTAAACGGTTCTATTGAAAAGAAAGAAAGATAATGTACTAAAAGCTACAAAAAAATAAAAAAAATATTAAAAATAAAATCGTGGGGCGTAGCATAGCCTGTATAAATGTGTAATCAGCATTTATAATGATGTGAACGGTTGACTGTTGACAGAAATTTCACGCGCCCCACGATTTTATATTTATATATTTTGTAGCTTTTAGTACATAATCTACGTCATCGTTATCTTTCTTTCCCTTTAATAAAACCTAAAAAAAATTACCTATTTTTTATTTTTCATACATACGTATTATCGCGGACGCAGTCGCTTTACCAGTCTAAAGGCCAAAATCCGTTGCACACCGCGTCGTCTATTTGGTGCGGGCACGTACCCGGGCGGGCGGTGCGCTTCATACGAAAACCGCTGCAAACTAAAAGCGACGGTGACCCCGATAGTACATTGACACTATTATCCCCTAAGTGTTAGTCAGAGACTAGGCAATGAATGGCCATAGTCCACGTTTCACTAAATAACGACTGCACATGTGCTCAGCGTGACAGGTGGAGCCCATCGCCGCTCTACGCTGTAGGATGTATGTGATGTATGTGTCCTTTAGCCACCACACAACAGTTTTGTTTTATTTTCTTAAATTCATGTTTTGCCGAATATGAATCTGAATAGTGGTGGATTATTAAACAAATATAACTTATAACATTTTAAAATGTCCTGTCCTGTCCAAAGTCCTGGAAAGCGCTGTTCAGAAACAACTATTTTCATACGTATCTAAGCACAAGCTAATAGGCCCGTACCAATCTGGTTTTCGCCCTGGCCATAGCACAGTAACAGCCTTGTTAAATGTCACAGACGATATCCGCCACGCCATGGACAACCGGTTGTTTACGATTCTTATTCTACTGGATTTCAGCAGCGCTTTCAATTCTGTTAACCATGACATCCTTCTTGCCATTCTCCATTCTCTTAACCTTACCCCTGCGGTGATCGAGTGGTTCTCGGACTATCTACGCAATCGCTGCCAGAGGATCAGGAGTGGGGAATCGCTCTCGGATTGGGTTCCCCTTACAGCGGGAGTGCCGCAAGGTGGGGTACTTTCACCTCTCCTCTTCTCAATCTTTATTAATGAGCTCGCTAATGTTCTATCTTGTCCGTACCACCTTTATGCGGATGACTTACAGATTTATAGGCATTTCGATGAATCCCATACTCACACTACAATCGAAACAATTAATAAGGATCTTCTCGCGGTGAAGGCTTGGGCGGGTGCTTTTGGATTACTGGTGAACCCTACCAAATCACAAGCTATTATTATTGGTAGCAATAGGCTGTACGACAGGTTGGATCTAGATGGACTCCCCAAGGTTACGTATGATGGAGTAAATCTTGCTTATGCACAGAAAACAAAAAATCTTGGCCTCGTTATTGATCGCACTCTGTCTTGGAGATCACAGGTAAATGAAGTAAGTAGGCGCATGCATTATTCCTATCATTCTCTCAAGCGACTCCAGTTTTTCCTACCATACAACACCAAAATTATGCTCGCTCAGTCCCTTATTCTCCCTCTTCTCGACTATGCCGATGATTGTTATTTAGATGCGACTGAAGAGCTGCTTAACAAACTGGAGCGCCTGCAAAATTTGGCCATTCGGTTTATATTCGGTTTGCGAAAATATGACCATATTTCAGAGTTCCGGTCTAGGTTAAAGTGGCTCCCTGTACGTCTCCGCCGAGATATGCACATCCTATGCCTCCTTTACAAAATCCTTCACTACCCCCATCTCCCTCATTACCTACGTTCCCGCTTCACCCCCTTACCAGCTTCTTCCCGCCCCAAACGTTCTTGTGATACAAGAACCCTATCCTATCCACAATCTAATTCCACATTTTTCCAAAATTCCTTTACTGTCTATGCAGCTAGATTGTGGAACAAACTACCGGCTAACATTCGTGAGAGGTCATCGGTAGAATCGTTCAAACACCATCTTAAAGAGCACTACCTATTAAACTTAAGTGATAATCAGTAACATAGTATATGTATAAGCAATCTTATATGTGTATGTGTATTTATTTAAATAATTATATTTAATTTATGTACGTATATAACTTTAGCGCAATAAGTCCCGCATATTTAATTTTTATTACCACAGCTAGGGTTGGCTGGAAGAGATCTCTTCTAGAGATAAGCTCACCCTTGTATATGTCCTGTATAACGTGTGTCTTTATGTAATTTATTTGTGCAATAAAGTATTATTAAACTTTTTTGGCCACTACAATTATTATTATTAAAAAACGGAACTTTTACCATGTTTGAGTTGTTGTTTTTGAGTCACAGTTACCCCGTGATGATGCTGCATGCAACTGCGCTAAAATATCGGGACTCTAAAACAACAACTCAACAACAACAGGTTTTTCATAAAAACAAATATACCTACTTATAGCGTCATTTTATTTGTCTTTTCAGAAAAATGCGCAGGTGATCGTCGCGCACCGATTGCAGCGGCCATGTTTGCACGTTTGTAGTCAACGTCACAGGTTGTACTTGTACCTGCTATTCTAGAAGAGTGGAGCCTTTCTCATATCCTAAATTATGATTGATTATTCGTCGTTGTCCTAGCTACAAACTATCGAAACTCCATTACTTTCAAAAATATCTAAGCATTTGAGTGAAATAAACCTTATGTTTATAAGTTCAAAGTAGGTTTTTGAGTTACACTGTCGATCTTTGCGATTTAAGTGAAAATAGACTCTGAACTTACGTTTTAAGACTTATTTTAGGTGAACGCTTAGACATTTTGAACCACGATATTGTTTCTGTCTGCCCACGTTTTTGTCTGTTATTTTCTGGAGAATTATGCCACGTTTATACTAGCAAATTTTTGTGCGGTGTGTTAAAACTTAGAGGCCAGTCTTAACGAAGCACACCGTACGTTATACAAAATTAGGTATAAAATTATAATGTTATTGTACCGTACGTTATACAAAATTATGTATAAAATTATAATGTTATTGTTTTTTATAATTTTAACGCAAATTTTTCGACACACTTTTGTAATTTGTTCGCAACACGGGGTACGGGGTCCACGCGAACGAAACGAAGTCGCCGGCGGTCTGCTAGTAATGGATAAAGTTAGTTATTATGACAAAGCTAATACTAACAAAAACAAGAATGATTATGGCTCTTAAACGCCGCATGGTGACCTTAAACGCATTTATGATAAAATGTTTACTAGAAAAAACAACCAGTCTCAGGAAAGCTCGAATGGAAGTGGACCGGCAATCCAAAGGTCAGGGGTTTAAATCACATTCGAGCTTTCCTGAGACTGGTTGTTTTTTTCTAGTAAACATTTTATCCTATATCTACAACCTTATTTTTTCTTTATACAAAAACAATTAAGGGTGAGTTCCACCCATGAAACTGAACAACTTTCCCCAAGAAACCTATAACCGCGAAATAAGACACCGATATCAGATTGTTTTACCTTTACATATTCGTTTCACGGTTCTTAGGGTTCCGCATGTCTAATGAAAGATCCTTATAAGATCTTACAAGTATGTCTCTCTGCCTGTCGATCAAAGGAAATTTCCTTTATGGGCAGACCTGAAATCAGGCACATACTATGTGGTCTAGTGACCAGAATATGGAAGTATCGTGGATCAAATAAAAGGGCTGCGGTATGTATGAGTAACGCAAAAGAAATTTGATGTAAATGTAAAAATTGTTTATTGAACATGCAATTTTGTAAATATGTATACATTCTCGTGCATTAATATATTTACCCTCTCTTACTAAATGTCAAAGAAAAAACTATAACTGCAATTATATACAATTTGAGGTTTTTATTTGGTATGAACAAGATACATACTAAATAATTATGGGTTGAAATTACGACGTTAGTTTGTGTTTTCGTATTATGTATTATTTTATTATTTAAAAGGTATTTTATTAACGATTTTGATGTAAGTAGATATATTTAATTTAATGTACGGAATCCCGCACGTGAGTTTAACTCACCCGGATTTTTAGTATGAGATTTTGTATTCTAATCAGTAAGGCACACCTCTGAGAATCTAGTAAGGTTAAGACCACCAGCATTAAGATGTGATGTGATTTGATCATTGGTGGAAGGCATATACACCGAGATTTTTCATTGGTTTTGGAGCCGAAACCCTGTTCATGTTTATCATCAGTAGAAGCTATTTAGCATGTAAAACTAAAAATATAAGCATAAAAAATCATTAAAAAATATTGATAAAAAATGTAAGAACCCTTAGTACCGGACGATCTCACGAAAGTCAATGACCGAGGCGCTTCAAACGCTCCGCCTACCCCCCGCCCCGCCGCCGGCGCAGGCGGCCGGCCGGGAAAGTTCATAGGGGTCACGGTGTACTAGTAGATAAGGAGAACGTTACTATGTGTTTTCGACAAAAAGTCACTTTTACAACTTTTTTTACCTAGCTCGTAAAGCGATTATTATTTCATAAATAGGTACACTTGTTTTTTATTATAACGTTTTCGGCTCCAAAACCAATGAAAAATCTCGGTGTATATGCCTTCCACCAATGATCAGATATTTTTGCAGGCCCTCGATAGTCACATCTCAATGCCGGTGACTGTACACACGATAGCAGGTCAACGTACCCGAAACCGTCAAATTTCTCTACTTCATATTGATCTTTATACCGAAAAGATAAAGTTCAAAATTAATTGAATAAATTGACCTGCTGGCGACTGCACATAGGTACACTTGCGTGATGCCATTGCTTAGAAAAGCTCCAGAAATAGTTCAATCAGAACGGCTTGAACCACTATTAGTTTCTTGCCGTCCGCTCAACCTTTTAAGGTCATAAGTGGCCTTTTCAAAACTACAGAACCCCAGCGGGTTATAATTAAGTAAGGACCAATGAATACGCATACCTTTCTTGACACTTCTTGTGCCATGTTCTCAACGAAATAAGACTCATGAACTGTCAAAAGTGCAATGTCACAAAAGTTAGGTTTCAATAGGTAGTCTACAACATGTTATACCTAATTTCAGGCAACATGATAGCACATTCATAAATTGTAAATTGTCGGATATTTTACCATGTTAATTGTTAACGTAACATTAATAGAATTATGGAATACCAAAGTTTTCAAACGGGGTTTTATCGCAAACTCAGTAAAGTTATTCCATTTAGTCCGCTCGTGACTACGACCGGTGCAACTCTGTGCAAAAACCTAAAATACCTACAAAATTTTTATTTAAACCCCCGTTAAAAACTTATTTTTAAATGGTTGGTATGCGAGAGTTTAAAACTGTATATAGAATAACACATTCAAGTCGTACGCCAACAAGGTGACTCGATTGTATTTATGCTTAGTATTAATCATGTAATCATGAGGTATTGGTTGAAATTCGATCATAAGACTGGATATTTGTTACGGATGTAAGTATATTACTTAGCTTAGCGAGTTCGTGTACTAGCTGTATTGGGCCGAATATTTGACGTATTAATTTATATTAATTTATGTGGTCCAAAATATATATCAATAAACAAAACAAACAGCACTGCTTTTTTATTAGAATCTTTTGAATTTAACACTTTCAATACTTTTATTTAACACATTGGCGGACAGTACTCCAGACACAATTTTTTTTAAATTGTTATAACTGCTATAGCCGTCTAGTGTCTGTCAAAGTGTTAAGCACTCATTAAAACTTGTTTTACTTAAATGTGATAACCTTTTTGTACTTATATATACTTCGCCTTCTTTGGCCGAATATGCTATCAAACCAAGTGAGGTGGCGGCAATCTTTAAGTATTTAGATTGTTCATAACCTTAGCTATTACCGGAGTTGATTTGATACTTTCCAAATATATGGGTTAAATCATCGTCCTTGGTTAAATATAGAAATAGTACTTTTAAGTCAGTACATTTGTAACCATGTATATATATTATCTACATAACCTATAAAAACAGGTAATATATACAATTTTATTAATTAAGAGTGTGATCTGATAAATGTTTGATCACCTATATTGGAGTGTTGGTGTGCCTATTTTAGGATTACTTGCACCAAAACGTACTAATTACTATTATCGCTAATTTTTTTTAGAAGGGAATAAATAGACAAGTATACTCATAGATGAAAGAAAGAAAATTAGAACGAGAGTGTAATTTTTTTAAACCTTTTCCAAGCGCATACAGTTCAATTTGGTTGCGACGCAGCAGTTCTGCTAGTGGATGGATGGGTGGATAGATGGTAACAACACCTATACACTCTGTCTATTTCAACTTCAAACTCTTTACAGTAATGCAAATGTTTTTTAAATTTGTTAACAATTTATCGTTTTAGTAAATTTTAATGTGAAATTCTTGTATTTTTGTATAAATGCATCACTCAAAATATACTATGAAAAAACGTGCACATAATATTATTAGGGTAGCAAATTAAGGTAGAGAATAAGAGATTATTTATTGTGCGAATGTAAATCCAAATTTATCCTAAGTTGTATGAAATAAAAAAACATGTCCTATGTTAATCGCACTTACATGTGGCGACTCTGTATGAGCACTGTGACTTTCATCAAAAGTTATAGGCTGGCAAATTCATACGTGACAGCGGGACGGGGGATGAAAGGTTGCGGGTGCGGGGAAGAAGAGCGCGGGCGGCAGGGCCGCGTAGTAGGAACGGCAGTTGTGACCGTGGGACTAGTGTTGTCGCTCGATAGTCCACTATCGATAGTTGAGTAAATGCATAAGTATCGATATTATCGACTCAGCAATACTATCGATATTATCGAAGCTCAATATCGAAGGCACTATCGATACTATCGTCACAGACTACTATCGGTAGCGCAAACATATCGATAGTATCGATTGTTGTTACAATAGTCATAGCCGATACTATCGATAGTAATTATGATATTGAGCTTCAATACTATCGATAGTATTGCAGTATACCGATACTATTGTACCAAACTGAACTATTGATACTATCGATAGGCCTATCAATATTATAGATGATTTCCGAGGTCAACTTTCGATAGTTCGGCAACACTACGTGGGAATGTCCCGTACGAATTTGCCAGCCTATACATCTAAATACATTGATCTAGCCAAGCCCTGTAAGCCTACGCCAGCCTTTACTAGAAATGGTCGACACAAACATACATATCTATCGATATGCAGTAACCTTTGTCGCTACCGTGAGTCGTTGGTCTGGTTAAAAACCAAAGATTTATTTTCGAATGTCAAGATATTTTTAGTGTGTCTATGAATTCTTTTAATTTTAAAAGAAGACCCTTTTGATTTATAAAATATTTATTTTATATTTTAAAAGGGTCTTCACCAAAACCCTAAACGTAAAATCAGCGCTGGCTTGCCTATCATAATTTTGTTTTCTGTCAGCTATTGAAGTTGATAAGACGGAATTGTTTTAGCGGGCGCTAGCTTAACCTAGATAGAAACAATTTGGCTGCAAGTTTAATTATCATTGTTATAAGAAAGTTCTTCTTTATGAGTGACTTTCCAAATCAGTTTTGTTAGGAGTTTAGAACTGACTAGACCCGATAGCTTTTCAGAAAACAAAAAAACATAAAATAACAATCTCTCTTATATAATGAAAGCATGCGTGGCGTCAAGGTACGATTCTATATTTATTTAATAAAATAATATGCGTTTATATCTATATAGAGAAACATGTATTTTATGTATGTCTCGTAGAAAGTTGTTCTGCATGAACAAAACATTAAAAGGTCCCAAATAAATAAGAGCCTCATTACTGTTTCGCTAGGTATTTATCATAAAGTTACTATACCTAGCGGAAAGGTATAATAACTTTATGGTATTTATTTACCTGCAAATATTGCAAATTCCGAAATGTCAACAGATGCGATGTGATATTTAATAAAAAAACATTATTACTATTCTATTTGTTTTATTTCCATAACATTGTTAATTGAACAATTGTAATTTGTGTGAGTATATAACCATTTTCGCTCGCTATTTAGGTAGGTTGGGTTAATATTTTGTGTAATAATAAAGAGTTGATGGCCATACAGTTTAATTATTATTAACGTACCTACACTATGTTTGCACCTGGAAATGAAAGGTTCAAATTTTCTTTAGCTTACAATAATATTATCTTCACCTTTTAAGTCTGACTGTTCCCAATCCCAACATGCACTTAACCTTTTGGGCGCCACGCCATAAACGCATTCCTGTGTCCTGCACGCCAGAGCATAAAATAGACAAAAATACCTACGAAAAATATAGTGCTGCCAAGAGTCGATAAATTGGTAACACACGGCGACCTGTTTTTGTTGTTTTTATATGCAATAAATGACTACTTATAATCTGGGATGTTTAATTTATTCTTGTGCCATCTTCCACTCTTTGTATATATGTACTTAGTACATAAATAAAAGCATAGCATTGAAAATAAAATGGTGGTAAACCACAGCACTATTCTCTATAGTGATGTCTTCATTGTCACGACTGGACGACAACGGCGCAGCTGGCCATCCTATAATGCCTCTTCCATAGAGATGTACCCGAGTCGCACGTAATGTATCAATTTCGAAATCGATACCTAGAAAGACATCGATTAACCTTTTCACCGCCCAACTATCCGTATTAATACTCTGTTGTATTTACTTATGTTACTATGTCTTACTATGTGCTTTGTTTATATTAAGTAAGTGCAGACGGCAACAGATTTTGTGAAAGGTTAAATCCTTATCTTTAAATTTCGTGTTAGTGCATCCGAATGCAGAACAGTAAAGCTTTTGTTTCACCATCCTGTGAACTATCCACTTACGAAAATAAAGTTAACGTGAAACAAACTGCCGCGTCGGTCGCTTTCTGCGTACTGCGTGCGTGACACTCGATTAAATTGTCTCCGCGCGCGGACCGAGAGTGTAGGTATATAAATCGACCGAATTACGTAGTGACACGGGCCTGCTGATACGCTATTGTAGATCTTAAATCCTTATCAATATATCGTTTTTAGTCTACTCACAATACTTTTCGGAACGAGCGTAATGCCGAAAGATAGCAAGTCGATATACCTACTTACCCGCTGTTTTAGACCTTAATGTTTACCCACGTGCACTTACCTATTTTTTTTGAAGGATTGATTATGTTGAACTGTGGTTTTAGAGATTTATTTCTGTAAAGAATATTACGCTACTATATTATAAGCTATATTATTATGTACTTTAACTATCATTGAATTATAAAAATATACCAAACACATTGAGAATTATCCGCTTGCGTGATCTCGAGATGATACCTAAACATCTTTATAGTGATTTCGTCCTTTTTTACGCAACCGTTACGAACTAAAATTGCGGCTAGCCTTAGAAAAACCTTTGCTATGATTTTTAAGTTGATACTGGTTATTTTAAACTCAAAAACAAAAACTTTAAAAATGTAGGTTATTAGCGGAGTGTAATACGTAATTTAGAAACACACTATCTCGATGCACATTAGAGCGACAAAGTGCGACAAACCAAATCTCGATGCACGAAATCGCGACAAACCAAATTTCGATGCCATCTATCTAAACATGATGATATCTATCTATATAAACAAAACTGAGAAGGTAGTTACCTACTTGGTATTAACCATGGGATATAAAAAAACATACATAGAAAGTGTCAATTTTAACCGGTGCAAAACAGTACAAGAATATTTTTATAAATAAAAACAAACATATTTAGTACTTAAACAATATAATATAAGTAATGTATTAATATAATATTATTGTGATTCATTTTTTATTTATTATTAAATTACAATTAAATTATATCACCGTGCACACGTGTTGTATGCATATGATCCATAGTAGATGACGGTACCTACCGCTACCCTAAGTAAAAATAAAATAATCTACCCGCAATAGTTATGTTGCCGCAAAATAGCTAATTCCATAAAGAGACTCGATGACGCAGTGGATGACGTTCTGTTTACAGTCACAAAAGTTAAGCAAATTTGCGCAGGTCGAGTAACTGATGGGTGACCAGTCAGCGACCTCGGCGAATATTGCTTAACTTTCGCGATCGAAAACCTCGAGATTTTATGAACCTACGGTCACCCATCCCTTTGGCGACCTCGGCGAACATTGCTTAACTTTCGCGACCGAAAACCTCGAGATTTTATGAACTTACGGTCACCCATCCCCTTGACGACCTCGGCGAACATTGCTTAACTTTCGCGATCGAAAACCTCGTGATTTTATGAACCTACGGTCACCCATCCTCTTGGCGACCTCGGCGAACATTACTTAACTTTCACGATCGAAAACTTGAGATTTCTATGTACCTACGAGTGATGTATAGTGTAAAAATAGATAAAAATTGTATAAGCATCTTCCATTTATTCGCATAAAACGATTACAAACTAAATTCCTATGTTGTGTCGCGATTTCGTGCGTCGATATTACGTATTACACTCTAATTAGCGAAATAACCTAGGCTTACAAGAGTTGCAAGGAGTTATTTTGTTTCGAATATTAATTATAATTACTTACATTACATACAATTAAACAAAATCTAATAAAACGATTGTTAACATAAATAATAATATATTTAAAGTCTAGTATATAATAAGTATAATAATAACAGAAATAAAGTTTAATTTATTAAGAATTTGCATACACTTACTTACCTCTAAATCTCAATAATTGAATCAGATTTCGAAAATTCGTCGTCATTATCGACGCCTTCCAAAATGCGAAGAAGTTCAATTGAATCGCTCATGTTGCACTGCACTACTTTCCTTACTATGCGCTTATGACGTCATCAGGCTATCGTCTATCCGTGACCACGGCGCCCAGAGAACTGATTATTGATGACGCGCTAGGGATGCGCCAGAGTTGCCATATTGGATTTATTAGGTGAAGTTGATTTGACGATTCTTTATTCATGTAGCTGAGCTACGGTACGCTATGGTAGTGTTAGTTTTCTTACATTTCATTTTATTAAAATAGCAATAATAATGAAATCAAATAACACGTTTTAGTTGAATTTTGAATAGGTAATTTACGATAAAACTACCTTCCGCAGTACAGCACTAGCGGTCAAGAGTAGACGACTTTGGCGTGTTGGACATAGTATTTGCTTAGATAAAAATCCATGTTTTATAGTTCAATATTTCTCAGTTCTTATGGCTCTAAGAGACTTGTTTTTATACACATATGTTGCAGGGATATTCTTTATTGCCGAATGTAGAAAAAGAAATACCAGTAATAGTTTTTCAACACATTTATTTAGTATTTTTGTAAGCCGGGTTTTTTGTCAACTATAGATGTCGTTGGCGCACAGGGCCCGCAAGTGCTGGTCATATATAGACGACTTTGGCGCTCAAAAGGTTAAAAATGTTTTATTAAATTATTGGGAAAAATTAATGTTTTTAATTATTTATTTGAGCGTTTTTAACGCAAATACTCAAATATTTTTTTAAAAAGTTATAAATTATAAAATGTTATAAGTACTATTTTTTTATCTTGCTGTTATATTAATCTCCATAAAAGTAGATTAGTACGTGTGTAATTGAGTAACCATAAAATTATAATGTTGCCATTGATGCGTAGATCTAATTGTAAACTTTACCAAAAAATAAAATAAAACAAAACATAAAATAAAAGTTTTATAATTACATCTTATTTAACATAAATGGAATTTACTTAATTCTTAAGTAAATAAATCACTATAGTTAGTCGCTATACATGGTTTAGCCAAGGCAATACGTTTAAAGCAAAGTACTTTAAATGGTTTTATTTGAATCTTAATTTTGTGCCCAGTCGATACAAATAAATGGATGCCAATATAAGTTGACGAAGTAACTTACATAATTTTACGTTATTTCAAAATGGCTCTTCATCATCATCATCACTCATCGAATCTTACAAAAATAAATTATAACTTCACAATTGAATCATATTCAATATCATCCTTATTACAAGGCAACACCATCTTTAATCGTATATCTTAAGGTACATATTATATAGGAATATATAATGTTTCCTTTATATAAGTATGGGTTAAATTTGAGGTGTTATAATGTAACATGTATGTAAATTATTTCATTTCACTATGCAACATGAATAAAAATGGTTTGAATGTATAGTTCAATAAATTTCAGCATAATATCACACGAATAGGTAGTGCAAATAACATCTTACATACTCTTCCGTAAATTTTTGTGTAATTGCAATCGTCTACTATTCCCAACATCAGGATTGCTGTTTCTAACCTCTAACTTCAAATTTAGCTTTTATCATTTACATTTTCATTCTTGAAATATGTTTTTCAAAGCAGTTTTCTTACATTTTGACGGCCATTTTCAATCCTCATACGATACTGTATCGACTTGAATAGCGGCAGTACTGGATGCTTCACGGATATCTTACAATGATAAATATTCGCTAAGTACAGTCAATGGAACATGAAGCGCAATGTCATAGCAATAAGTGTGACATTCGCTTGGTCCATCGTGTGGAGGTTATATACAGGTTGATCTAGCTGGACGGCGCGGGAGGCGCGGGGCTCGCGGGGGCGGGCGGCGACTCGTTGGGCGGCAGGGTTATCGATGCGCTCTGTTCTGGGGCTGCAGAGTCCTGAATAAAGTTGTAATAAAATATATTGCTAATTACTAGGGCTCGGATAATTATGTATTAAAAATTTAAACTATGTACATATAATATGGACTAAAAAACTAAAATATGGCAAAAATATGTGTTAAAAAATAACAATACTGTAAAATTTACGACTATTTATTGCAAAAAATAAAAAAATACAATTTTACTCAGCTTCTGTTTCAAAATTGAAACTCTGTTTGGACGAAACAATGCTTTGTACTTGCTGAATGATCTTTCAACATCACAAGATGTGATTGGAGCATATTTAAATTTGCATACATAGTTCTACAAGTGAGTACGGCATATCTATATTTTGCCTTCTAATGTTCCGCACAGCATGCTGTTAATTTTTTTCAGGGTATGAAATCCTTTGTTTTTATCCAATACGATTTAGCTAACGTAAAATTATGAAAATATGAATAGCTTGATATATTTTTTGATAAATATGGATTTACATGTAAAATATGGAAAATAAAAATTGAATTTTCACGATCTAAATATCATAATTTATACAGAAAATATAATTAAGAACGAAAACCATTTTAATTAAAAATATGTACCTATTTACATATTAATCCGGGCCCTACTAATTACATTTATTGAAATTTAAGCTGACTTAGTCGAAGTTTCGGACTTAAGAATTTATGTGCGTGAACCTGGGGACTTATTGTCTAACTTCAACACCTATCACAGGGATACCTACACTAGGGGACAAATGGCCCTTGACATGTGTAGGCGACATGTCAAGCGAAGCCGGGCGATTTTGCTTGACATAATTATATCTGGCGACATCGCGCAACTTTTGTCCGTAGCGACCGACATCACGAAACTTGTCTGCCATGTCGAGTGAAGTCTGGCATCGTCGCGTCTCTTCACTCGTCGTCGTTGGCGACACGTGTCGCGCGATGTGGCTAGAGCCAGACATGAGCAAAGTCCGGCAACGTCGCAGCACTTAACCCGGCGTCGCTGGCAACACGTGTCGCAGGACATTTGTCCCCTAGTGTATACCTGGTTTAAGGCCCCTGGTTTGCAACTGAAGCATTATATTTTTTCAGTTAAGACATCAGTTTAAATCATGTCTCGGTTAACCAGGTTTTGGAATAAAGGCTTCAGCACACCAAACGCGGGACAGTAGCAGCGCTGTTTAAATGCGGGCCCGCGCAAGTTGTAATACAAGAAAGTCTTTGAACTGCGTTACACCAAATTTGAACGCGGGCCAGCGCTCGAACTGCTCCACACTGCAACTGCAACTGACTGACCTGCGCTTCTGTCCCGCGTTTGGTGATGTCCGTGACCCCAGCGGGATAACCCCTTCAGATCGGCTTCAAATTACGCACCGATTTAGTTGATAATATGTGTTTGCGCCACAGCGCAACGAATAACAGCCGTCCGAACGAAGTGTTCGCCCGCGTCGGCCGGCGCCCGCGCAAAGGCAGTGCCCTTCGAGATCTCAAGACGAAACCACGCGTCACGCGCCCTTGAAATCAGCCTTCGAAATAGCATATGTGTACAGTTACGCCTAAAGCCTAACGAACCAGTGCCCCTAGTGAATAGTTTAGTGTAGTGACTGTGCGCTAGGAACTCAACCTACCTCGCCGCCCGTGGTCAGCTCGTCTTCCGGTTCCAGTGACCTCGTCAAGCCTGCTCCCGGTAAGTTCCTTTCGACCTCCCGCCTAACCCACTTTACTCTGCTGTATTTGGCGGTGTCTTCTGACCCGCGAATACATTATGATCCTACGAGCCGGATACACCCCAGCATACAGTCCACTTAATATCACCCTACCCTACACATTTCATTTTTTTTTGCCTCGACTCGTGCCGCCACCCATACACGCCTACACAACTACACATAACCTATGCCACCGGTTTCAGACCCAGAGGTCCCGGGGTCGATTCCCAGCGGGGGGTACATCTTTGTGTGCTCGGTTTGGTTGGTGGTATCGCTGTTAAGTCCGCCTGGCTAGCTACCACCATCTTATCTAAGTCTGTCGCCATAACAACGATGTTTATAGCATTGTTGTGTTCCGTCAGTTTGAGGTAAGATAGCCATTTCCCCAGTGGTTGAGGATTCCGGGTGAAGCGCGCTTCCACCTTCGGCCTTATCGTCACTTACCATCAGGTGAGATGAAGGCCAAGCGCTTACCCGTTGCCAATAAAACAAAAAACTGTTATTCTATTGACATCTTGTTTAACCTGTTCTTTGTAAATAAAATACTTGGACATTGACCTGCGTGTGTGCGGCGGCGGCGGGCGGCCGATTCCGCGCGCGGCGCTCCACGTGCCCGAAGCAGTGCTCGCACTCGTCCTCGCTGTCCTCCGAGTCAGACTCGCCGAAGCGGTGCGGCTTCTCGTATATGCAGCAGCCTGGGTAGAGGGACACAATTTTAGCCCTTTTCCTGCCACAGTCGGATCAATCCTACAATTAATGTTATCGTGCCCATTTCGCCTGTCATATATACCTACATTCGACAAAACATCTGTGTTAGTTTTTGGTCGATATTTTTGTATTACGGAGCTGGGCGCTGGGGACACGGCAACTTATTTAAAGCGGTTAAAAGGTTACACTCCATCCCATAGAAACGGTGACACAGATCTTTTACGTAAAGGCTTTTTATTCGCTTTGTGCTAGTAATTTAGTCGATTAGCAATACATGCGCTACTGTACAGTTCGATTCAATTAGGATGGCGGTTGTTCTTTAAAGGGCTACCACACTGTTGTAAACCGACGCTTACAACAGCCGTTTACAACAGTGTGGTAGGTTGTTTTCAACGACATTTCGGTTGACGTTTCCACTACCTTTGTTTGCGGGCGCGCGTTGAAAACCGCTGTGTTGCCACTGCCTTAAACACCATTACACACAAACCGCTATCTTCAACCTACACTACAACCTACATACAACGTGGTTACTGATAAGAGCCAAGTTCGTAAATAATAATGTACGTACAGCGCGGTATTTTTTACATCTTTAAAAGCTCATATCTAGCTAATAATGATATAAATTTAATCACGCTTTATTCCAGCAAATTGATCAATTTTTTTTTAAATTGCCTTCACTACTTAGGTATATCAAGGAAGGGATGCCAATAGCGCTATTTAAATTCGCAAATAAAACAAAATATGTCAAATATGCAAAATTTTACGATAATGTTTAACATCCTGCTGTAGCCTAAATTTTACTCTTAAAAATACTAATAAAGCAGGATCCTGCTAAAAATGGCAACACTGTAGACTGTGGCAAACCAAGTGGAGGCTCGTTTACAACTTGTTGTAAACGAGCCTCCCGCCTCCCGCCAAGGTGACCTGGTGGGAAAGGCTTGTTTACAAGTTACAGTGGTAGCCCTATTAGCTGCGAGTGCCGGTGCGCGCAGGTACATCGCGTGCCCTCAGGGCGGGGGGGCGTATACTAGCGGGCGGGGGTGCATCGCCCTCCCCGCGCTGTAACGCCCCGCTGACACCTAATATTCGCTACTGCGACGCGACTTGTAACTAACTTCACGGACGCCATTCTATATGAATCGGACTGTACCTACGTGTACGCGCGGTCGGAATGGAGCGCAAGCAAATAACGCCGAAATGTGGTCGAACGGAAACTTGATTGTTCTTCTACTCGGCTAAATTACTAACATAGGTGGGAACGGGTACGTATTAAAATCCCGAAAATTCATAATACCTACAACTAAAATAAGTTTAAAACATCGAAAATCAAAATACCGAATGTATGAAATACCTATGCCCGATATACCGAAGCTCAATATGTCGATTTTCAAATAACCGAAAGTTCAAAATCCCGAACGTTCGAAATACCGAAAGTTCAATATCCTGAATATTCAAAATACCGAATTTTATAAGACCTAATTTCGAGGTTGTTTTTTTATTAGACAACAGAAATACTAGCTGCCCTACTCCTGTAAGTCACGTGAAGGTTAGAAATTAAAGTTACATTGTAAAAACACGGTTAATCTATCTATCGGGATTTTGAACTTCGGCATATCAACAGCTGTAGGTATATAAATCTTCGGGATTTGAATTTTCGGGATTTTGAACTTTCGGGATTTGGAACTTTGTACTTTCGGCATTTTAATATTCGGCCTTCCGCTCATAGGTCTTAGAAATTCGGTATTTTAAAATTATAATACGTACTCATGGGAACTAGGCTTTAGGTGCTTGGCAGACGGTGCGGAGGGGGCGGGGCAGCGCGCTGATCGCGAAGCCATAAAGACTGCGTCTGCCGCGTCGGCCTCAGAGCATACAAACTGGTTTGTGTGCCTATATAGTAGCTTCACCATCAGGTACTCACATTTGGACTTCTTCTTGTTCATGTGTTCGTTGTCGACTGTGTCTTCGGTCCAGACGACCTTCTTGCGTTCGCGCTGCTGCGTGCGCGCCGGCCGCAGCGTGATCACCGCCACCGGCTCAACGGGCTCCTGCAAATTCAACTCAACTTAATCGGGCTATATCGTCTGATCCGGCTCGAAGGACCATATTTACACTTACACTTGGATCTGGCTCGAAGAAATATATTTACACTTATGCTTGGATCTGGCTGGGAAGACCATTTTCACGCGGATGGATTAGGGAATCTAATCTTTTTACCGTTTTACGTCAGATGACGTGCACCCAGCGCACTGCTTATAAATCGTTATACAAACTTATTAAACATTAACAGTAACTGTGTAACTTTTAAAAATTATAAAATAATGCCAGTATAAAACTTAAAATGATTGATTGACAGATAGAACATCTAGGTATTCTATTACCTTATTTCTGTAATAATGCAACAAATATCATCAAGAATATTATCACATTTAGGAAAAATCAAATATTATCAGTATTGACTATGACTAGATCTCAAGTTGCTATATTTTATCAGATAATGCAGGTTGAACCTTAGTCATACACACCACATGTGATATCAAGACAAGATTCTTATCACAATTAAATCAACAAACACATAATTATAGTAAACCTCAGTATTTATTTTAAAATTTTTACAAGTAATTTTGCATTAATTTATTATGATAATTATATTAACTTGTAAACTATCTCACTACTTTAGTTACAAGCATTTCATTTATTTTACTATCATGGTATCCAAGGAAGTTGGACAAGATCTCTTTAGTATGTTGGCCTAAAGTGGGAGGAGCCATCCTAGCGTAGTTCCCCCCTTCGCTATACACAGTTGGAGGTCCAACCACCTTGACCATGCCCGCATGTGGGTGCTGCAACTCCTTCACCAGCTCAATTTCCTTTACGTGCTCATCATCAAAAACATCCTTCATTGTGTTCACAGATCCATTTGGAAATGACGCTTTCGCAAAAACCTTTGACCATTCTTGTTTCGTTTTCTTTTTAATAATTTCACTGATGATGGCAACAATTTCTTCTCGGTTCTTTACTCTTGCAGAGTTGTCTTTGAACCGTTCATCGGTAATTAACTCTTTTCTTTTGATGAGGTTGCAGAAATCTGCAAATTGAGCATTGGAGCCGGTTCCTATAACAATATCTCCATCTTTAGCTTTAAACGCTTGATAGGGCACAAGGTTAGCGTGTGCAGTGCCCCAGCGTTGGCCTTCTATACCACAATTCAGGTAAATGTTAGCGACGTTGATCATACTCGAGATCTGTGTGGAGAGGAGGTTGCAATCAATCTTTTGGCCTTTGTCAGTTTTCTGGCGGTAATAGAGGGCGGTCATGATGGCCCCGTAAGCGTGCAGGCCCGTGGTTACGTCTGTGAGGGCGACTCCAGGCTTCGAAGGGCTGCCGTTTCTTTCGCCAGTGACATTGAGTAAGCCACCCATAGCGCAGGCTATAACATCATACCTAAAAATAAAATATATTTTTAAGAATGTAAATTAATTAACATTTATTCTAAAATGTTGCTATAAAAAAATAAAGCTAATTTATTCCTAATTTTCATGATAAAAAACACAACATAACATACCCAGGTTTCGTTGCATAAGGCCCAGTAGGTCCAAATCCTGTAATAGCGCAGTATATGAGTTTGGGGTTGATCGTCTTCAACTTTTCATACCCAACATCCATAGCATCTAGCTTGCCTGGGAGGAAGTTCTCAACCATCACATCACATTTCTTAGCTAGATCATACATAACTCTTTTACCTACAAAAATTACAAGTTTATACATGTTACTCAAAATTTCCTTGCTACATTATGAATAGATTTAGGTTATAAATTCATTGTTTTATTGAAGAATATTTTCATAGTAATATTAGTAACTAAACTAGTCAAATCAAAAGTTATAGCTGGACTGTATAGCAGGAACTATATAAGTAAGAACTTACCTTCTTGAGTTTTTAGATCAATACAAATGCTTCTCTTGTTTCTGTTTACACTTAGAAAGTAATAAGAGTCATGTTTCCCGCCAATGAAGGGCGGTCCCCACCTCCGAGCCTCATCGCCTTCAAAGCTCTCCACCTTAATGATGTTAGCGCCTAAATCTCCCAAAGTCATGGTGCAGACCGGGCCCGCGATGACCCTCGTGAGGTCCAGCACGTTTACATCGCTCAGCAGACCCTGTACTTTCGTACTATATTGCGATTTCTGAATTCGACCACTCAAAAGGCAACAAATTTTTCTCACAGATGCCATTGTAATCTTATTTACAGGGCACGGACAAGTATAGTAGCTACAGTATCTCTAAAGCAACTGTACTTATCAAATAAAAGAGATAAGTCTACGTGTATAACAAATAAACAATAAGTACGATTAGAATATTCTATTGACTTACCTCTTGAAGGGGGGGTGCGACGGTGGCAATAGCAGTGCTGGTGGTTGCCATTTCTTCAGGTCTTAGTCTTAGTGTTCGCTCTCCCATCAAAGTTTCATGAGCACAATGTTTTCACATTATATTATACACCTAAATTCACACAAATAAATAGCAAAAGAAACTAATTATTTTCAATAACCTCTTCTCTAAAGTCATAGAAATGTCACTGTCATTTGTTTTTTTAAAATATTAGTTCCTTTTTTTTTTCTTAATATATTTGTTCCATGAAGGAACAGGCTAAGGTCTGAGCCATACTGCCTAGTCATTAGTTTTTTATTTGTTTTTTCCCTTGATGATAATGAGTGATGATTAAGATGAATGATAAATGATGTTCCCCAAACCCCTTGAGTCCTCAGTAAAGATGTGGGACTTTACTGAGGTCTCACGCGGACTACTTGAGAGAATTTGAAAAGTGATGTTGCACTGTTTTGTTTCATTTGCCAACACTCATGCACGTTCACAAACACTTAACGGTTAATAATCCACTATTATTTCACATTAATATTCGAAAAAACACAAATTTTAGAAAATAAAACAAAACTGCAGACATGACGCTTCACTTTCCCGCCAAGAAGTCCAATATTAGTTCCTTAAAGGAACAGGCTAAGATCAGAGACCATACTGCCTAGTCATTAGTTTTTTTAATTTCTTTTTTCCCTTGATGATAATGAGTGGTGATTAAGATGATGAATGATAAAAGATGTTCCCCAAACCCCTTGAGCCCTCAGTAAAGATGTGGGACTTTGCTGAGGTCTCACACGGACTTCTTGAGAGAATTTGAAAAGTGATGTTGCACTGTTTTGTTACATTTGCCAACACTCATGTACGTTCACAAACGCTTAACGGTTAATAATCCACTATTATTTCACATTAATGTTCGAAAGAACACAAATTTTAGAAAATAAAACAAAACTGCAGACATGACGCTTCACTTTCCCGCCAAGAACTCTTCTGTCATTTGTTTAACATTGTCATTTTTTTCCTTTTAAATAATGGCTTTGTGCGTTCAGCACATTTAGCCAGAGTCAAGTTTTTAATAGTAATTATTATTTTCTTTACAATAAGGGGATGATAATGAGTGATAATGAACGTTTAATGGTAAATGATTTTCCCCCAAACCCCTCGAGACTCGAGACTCAATAAAGCTGTGGGACTTTATTGAGGTCTCACAGACTCCTTGAGAGAATTTGAAAAGTGATGTTGCACTGTTTTGTTTTATTTGCTAACACTCATGCACGTTCACGAACACTTAATAATAAATAATCCACCATTATTTCACATTATTATTCGACAAAACAAAAATTATAGAAAATAATACATAACTGCAGACATGAATGACGCTTTACTTTCCCGCCAAGAAGTCTCATTGTAATTTGTGTGTCAGTCAGTGGTGGAAACATTGAGTTATTATATCAATGGAGTTTCTCCCGTGTCCTTTAGCAACAACACGTGTTGTGAGACTTCATTTTATTTCAATCTACCGTACAATAATAAATGTACTTTCAAAATAGGCTGTGGATAGAGTGCCACAAGCGGCAACATAGTACGATCGGTTACGATGCCGTAGTTTGACGGCCTCCTAGTACGAAGAGTATAATAAAAAAATAAAATAAAAAAAAAAGCCACAAGCGGCATTGTATCTCAATCGGCTGGGGAACCGTAACATATTTTTTATTTGTCATAATGTTCAGACGACTTATATGCAAAAGATATTTTTGTATGGAGTTAGATTTCTGTTGTCTAATAAAAAAAAATAACCTCGAAATTCAAGACAATCGCTACGCTGCGCTTCGCGATTGTCTTAAATTTCTAACCTATCACGTGACCTACAGGAGTAGGGCAGCTAGTATTTCTGTTGTCTAACAAAAACTTTACGGCAGCTTAGGCGGCGTCACTATTATACCGCAAAACTTACGGTTCCCTAACCGATGGAGATACAGTGCCGCTTGTGGCATTCTATACACTTCCTTTTAAAATAACATACCACTTGAAATTGGCTTAATGCTAAACGCGAAGCCATTAAATAAGTTATAATTTTAATAAAATATCAATGAAGGCTACGTTCAAAATAGTAATATTAAAAGGCTAAATGGCAAAACACAGATTTATAAACATAGGTACCCTAAAGTAAAAAGAAAATGAAATAATATTATTCATTTATTTATTTATTTATTTGAAACAACAAAACTGAATACTACCATTACAGAAAAAAAATCCAATGCGATAGTACAAGCACTTATAAAACTTTCTAACCTAACCTATTTACAAATTATAGAAATTATACTTAATTTCAAATGAATCTGACTACACTACTAATGCTATACGCATTTCAATAGCGTTTTCGGTAATTACAGTTTTTACTTTTATAATTATTGGCGCCAGTCGTCGGTCTTCGCCCGTCGGCAAGTTACAGTGAACCCGGTAAAACAACAGAGATTGCAGAACGATTGTGTTTCATAAATTTGTGATATAGTGAATTATACTATCAGCACGTACTCAATAGTACGTGATAATTAAGGTCTTCCTGATTGACAAGGCGTCCTTCCTCTAGTCACGTATAGATGTGATGTTAATTAGTATTTAAGATGATACACGAGAGGATAAAGATTATTGATTCAACGCAAGACATTGTTTCATTTCGGGTCTCCGTCCCAAAGCCATTACATGGCGACCGTGACATGGTGTCACAAGTCCGCGCCGCGAAATCGCTAGTTGAAGTCTACAAAATATGTGCTACACGGTGCTACAAGAAGGACTCCCTTGGCCATTGGGACGGAGACCCAACGGCCTGATCCACACTGGTGACCCCGCTCAAGCAACAAGCAACCTTCCAACGGAGTACTACGAAAAGAACACGTGAGTCATTTGCAATATCTACACATCAACCATGGCAGTAACATTCTATTCAGCTACGGACACAACAAGATTTTCACTACACTGAGCCACACCGAGCTGCGACTACGTCATTTAAACATCATTCTTGGCTCTCACAACCACAACTTTGGCTTCCTTTCCGGCACATCGTAACAAGAACGTTTCATCGACCAAGGCAAAGAAATAAGGTACCCAGAAAAAACAATGTGAAATAAAATAAACTAACGATTTCATAACTGCACACATTATGTCATAAATTGTGCAGCGCAGCGAACGCGCAAGAATTTCCGATGCAGCACTTTTCGCTGTTTGCTTTACGCTTGCGCAAGGTCAAGAATGCCGCTATACGGAAAGAATTTTGTATAGAGCTGTGGATTTTGCTATAGAAATAAATAAACTGAATCCAAAGAAATAAGCATATATGTATACAACGAGTATTCACCGTTTAACCGCCTCACTTTTACCGACTGACAAAGTGGTTTGAGGTATGTTATTTATAATTACGGGGGGGGGGGGGGTAGAAGTAGGACGGCAGTCGGTGACTCGGTGAGTGAGTGAGGCATTCTGGCTTTGGCGCTTGTACTGTGCGGACGGTTAAACAGTGTTCATACTTTAATACTTTATACTGTGTGTGACTAAATGTAAAATACTGGTTGTTAAAGAAAAATAAAGAATATATATCCTGGTCAGCAGCGTTTTACTACATACCTACCTACATTTAGTTGCTGTCTCTGCGCCTGTAAAAATGATAAGGGCAATGTAAACATCTTAAATAATTGCTTTCGTTTATAACGACACTCAAATTTTTTTTTAATTGTAGCGCATTCAAAAATTCACGTTTTCGATAACCGTCCACTCTGTTTTAATTTGCAAGCCATTCACTATGAATGGACTGTGCAACGGTTCTCAATATATTGCGGCCTGAGTGACCGTCAATATCGAACCGGGTGATGATAGCAACTCTGTCACACAGTTGATCCTTGGGGACAACAAAATTCTGAAATTCTGTGCACTCTAAAAGCTCTTTGAGGCTCCTGTTCTTGAGCTAACAACGATGCCGACGGTCTGTCCAGGCGGAGGAGTGGGTCGGGGACCACTAGGGCTGCTATTTTTACTTTGGACCATCAACGGAGCCTTCTGGAAGCCAGGGGTCTGTTCTGACTGTATAAAAATTTGACAATATTATCGTCATACCGTCTGCTATCGACTGATCTAGTCGAGTATACATTTTCGAGGTAATGAACCATCGGGCTAATAACCGCTCAGACCGCTCAGACAGAACAACACGCCCCGTGGGACAGAACAACACGCCCCGTGGCACTATTTCTAATATCCTCTGCTGAAATATATTCCTGTTAACGAAAAGCAAAAAGGCAAGCATGAATAAATCATCCTCAGATTCGAATATTGCGGAACAGATCAAAGATAGTACGCCGCCTAATAGCTATGTTTACCAGCGACAAAAACGAAGCAGGGAACGTGTTTTCGAGGATGAAATTAGTACTTTTAAAGCCGAATTAAAAGATATGATGACAGCCCTGTTTACAACACAACAGGAAGAACTAAAAAGAATTGTTGCTACTCAAGTGGAAATTAAGAATTCTAATAACTGACATAGAGACTGTCTTGAATTCCTCACTGCTCAAAATGAAGAGTTAAAAAAGAAAATAGACTTACTAGAGCTGCAAACAAAGAAAGATAAAGATTATATAATTCTTCTTAAAGATAAAATTGAAAATCTGCAGCGCTCAAGTTGGAAGATATAGAGTTAAAGAACGTTCCCGTACTTTCTAGGGAATCTAGAGAAGATCTCATAAAAATGTTATCGTGTCTTTCAAAGAATATAAACTGTAATATAGCTAAGGAAGATATCAAAGATATTTATAGAGTACGAGGAAAGAGAGACACTGGAAAGAACTCACCGATCATAGTGGAGCTTTCGGCAACATTACTGAAGACTGATGTTCTCCAGATGAGTAAATTGTTTAATATTTGAAATAAAGAAAAACTACGTGCCAAACACTTGGGATTTACCAAAAATGAAGAGACGCCTGTCTTTGTGTCTGAACAATTAACAGCAAAGGGTGCTCGTCTTCACTTGGAAGCCCGTGACTTTGCGAAATCAGAAGGATATCAATTTTGTTGGACTCGTTTTGGTCGAGTATATCTACGCAAAGACGAAAACTCGCCGATAGTTTTAAAAAGAAGTGAATCCCAGGTACAAAACTTAAAATTTCCTAAATGACTATTCTGTAGAATCTTTATTTCTACTAATTACTTAATTTTCCTTTTTATTATCGCGAACAGTTTCAAGGTAATTTAATTAAAATTGTCAAAATAGGAACTTACATACTTTATACACAACACACACATACATGTCTAAAAGAATTTGTTAACAAAAATAACTATGTACATCATACAAAACACACAACACTCTATTCATGCACACGCATTATTTAAATCAAATTATGAATCTAAGTTTTTACATATCCCCCAGACAACACCCACGCACATGCTCACGCACAAACTATATAACATCACAAGATCTATCAATTTTCCTAAACTTGTTTCTGCCTAGAGAATCTACTTGCATTCATAATTATAATAACTACGATAACCAACCTTTAAATATAAAAGCAATGAAACACCACAGACATATACTAAGGTAACGGCACCAATGATGGTCAGCTTAAAGGACATGGTTGTCTTTGTTTGGTCATAACTAACAAGGTTTTAAATCAATAGGTGATCAGATTTAAATATAAAATGAAAAACCATTAGGGAATCGTTTTACATACTTTATTTTATTATTTGAACTTATATTCTTTGAATACTTTTTTCAAACTCAAAATACACCAATGATGGTCATTCAAAATCTATTAATGAGCACCCAGTAATAGTCATGAGTTAACTATAAAGAAATGTACTTACAGTATAAAATGTGCGACATTGTGGTAGGTAAGAATTATTATGTAGATATGTATGGATTTTGCCCTAGCCTGTGACCCAGCAGTGGGAATATCACAAAAGGCTGATGATGATTATGGATTTGGTAATCGTAATTGCCCTACGATGCAAGTCTTGGGATCAGCTTATCTTCTAGGTAACCGCTAATTTTACTTATCATTACAAGCTTTTACTGTAAAACTATTGAATTGAGCAAAGGCAAATCTTAATGTAAGTTACTTTTTTATATATAAGAAGAAGAATATTTTTTATATATAGTAAGTTTCGTCTTGGGGTTTGCCAACGAGCAATGGAGCGCAGCATCTTGGGGGTAAAGCGAACTGACAGAGTGCGTAATAATGACCTGCGTTCTACAACGGGCTTAACCTACTAGGCTACAAAGCTGCCAAGCTCAAATAGGATTGGGCCGCATGCATCCCGATCGCTGGGCAAGGATCACTACACAATGGGTCCCTGGAGATGGACGCCGCCGCCGAGGTCGGCCTAGAAAGAGATTGCGTGGCGATCTGGACGCACACCAGACTGACTGGCATGAGGTGGCTCAGGATAGAGATGGATGGAGGGACTAGGGGGAGCCTTTGCCCAGCAGTGTGACAGTATATGCTAGCAAAAAAATATATAAGAAGGAGGCAAACGAGTAGGCGAGCTGCCTGATGGTGAGCCGTCACCGCCGCCCATGGATATCAGCAACACCAGAGGTGTTGATTTGCGTTGCCGACCTGAGAAAAACCTCTTTACACCCCTTCTGAAAGAGTCCATGTCGTAGTTTTGGGAAAACGTCTGATGGCAGCTCATTCCACAGTTTAATAGTGCGTGGAATAAAGCACTTCTGGAAGCGAACCGTTCAAGAGAACAGTGGCTCCAGGAAATGTGCGTGTGCTTTGTTCCGATGGCGAGCGGTGCGATGGTCGAAGGACGAAGTGGGCACCAAATAAAAGTCCCTCAGAGCATTCTCCATTATACAGGCGGTAGAACACACACAATGAGCCGATGTCACGTCGCGTCGCAAGGCTAGGGGTTCTAACTGGTCTGTGAGTTTGGGATCGTTGACTAATCGAATGGCGTGTCGCTGCAAAGATTCCAGAGGGTCAAGTTGGTATTTAGGAGTTCCGGACCAAAGATGAGAACAGTACTCCATGTGAGGTCTAACTTGGGCTATGTACAACTTTAAAAGCTGGTTAGACGTGAAGTACCGTCTCGCTTTCCTAAGAACTTCTAATTTCTTGGATGCCATCTTCGCTTTGTCCTCTAGATAAACGAGAAACTGTAGGTACATCACTTGATTTGTCAACACCAAGGATCCCAATGCTGCTTGAGATGTTTAGTGGAGTGCTCTGGAACTGTGGTGCTACGACAAATAGATCCCTTTTGGCGGTGAACACGCAAACCTGTATCTTGGAGTGGTTGAACTGAACTAAGTTCGATTCACCCCATTTTGATACCATTTCCAAGTAGTACTCAACTTTGGACTAAAAGTTTCAGCCGATTCTCCTGTGTAAAAGTCCGAGGCACATTAGGTCTTCCGATGTACAGGGCGTCTCCCGTACTGTCATCCGCATAGCAATGCATTCTCTCAATGTTGGCCCATATCATTGATATGCAGCAGAAACAGCGTGGGACACAGAACCGAGCCCTGGGGAACGCCAGCATTTATGGGCATGACATCAGAGCAGCAACCGTCGACAGCGACCTTAATGATGCGCCCACAAAGAAAGCTAGCGACCCATTTATAAATTCCCTCGGGTATTCCGTATGCTGGTAACTTCGCGAGAAGCGTTCTGTGTCAGATCCTATCGAATGCCTTTGCAATGTCTAAGCTAGCTGCTAGAGCTTCACCTCGACTCTCTATGGCCTCTGCCCAACGGTGTGTGAGATGTACCAGGACATCACCCGTTGACCGCCCATGACGGAAGCCGTATTGGCGGTCGGAAATTAACTGGCGATCCCGAGATATAGGAGGAGCTGCTTGTTGATGATACGATCTCTCGGACCTTTGAGAGGAGGGATGTGATTGCTATGGGCCTGGCGAAAGGGTTGGGCTTATTTCCATCCATACTGATTCTTTGGACGCTGTCCAAAATCTGATCCCTAGTCATAGGAAAATGCTTGTCTTGATAGAATAGTGCTAGGTCCCATAGGGCAAACCATTGGACTTTTTCCAGTAATTTTATTGTGGAGTCATACGGGGGAACACCATACTGCTTTGCAGCTGCAGATACTTTTTCTCCCCTTTGTACTGCTGATATAGCCTTCAGCATTTGGTCGCACGAATATCTCTTTTTAGGTGCCACCTAAAAATAATGAAAACAGGATCTGGGAAATTTGAAGAATGGTTAAAGTCATTAGTTTAACTCGAACAATAAGTGAACTCTTTGAGACATGCTTTAATTTTTTGACCCGCTGGGAATCAAACCCGGCACCCCTGGATCTGATACAAGCATATCAGATAGTCATACCACTAGACCACAGGTGGTTAAAAATCATCATCATGAGTCGATAGCAGTTCTGAGAAAGTTTCATTAGAAAACTCGAGCAATATTAATATATTGCTAAGATAATATTAAAACCAGTAATGGTCATCCATTTATGGGCGTTAGGACAATGTTTAAATATTAAAGCCAGTGATGGTCATGCAATAATGGGCATTCGGCCTACGTTTGAATATTAAAGCCAGTGATGGTCATCTAGTCATGGGCATTTTGACCATTATTGGATAATAGACGTTTGCCTGAACCAGTCATGGGCACCGGCTCCAAATTGAACCCTGAGTTAATTTTACATATCCTTATAATCAAAACGCATTCTATGTTTCATTAGGAAACATGGAAATAATCGCAATTTCACAAACATGCCACCAAAGCAAAATTGTAAGCCAAATTAATCATGTACCTCCTTAGTGATTTCCTTAAAAAAAATAGAGATTTTTTAAGTTTCTTCACTCGCGACGTTACGGTTTAGTTCGCCGTCTTTATTCTTAATGGCCGACACAGATCATTTCTTGTCAAATGACAGCTGACAGTCTAATGTAATATTTGGTCCGAGGTCTAAGCTCTATGATTAAATTTTGCTGGTATTGAAAAACGAAGATTTACTTCAGATACCAATAATTTAAATTAAAACTGACCATGACCGGTGCCATGACCAACATTGGCGCCACTACGTTACCTCATATTAAAATAAAATATAAATAATGAATAATTTTAATATTTCAAACTTGAACGAAATAGACGATACAGATATAGCCTTGACTCTAAAATGTAAACCTAAAGAACTATTTACACTACTACCACAAAAGCAAAAAGATCTTACTATAATATCCCAGAATATACGTAGTATTTACGCAAATCTAAATGAGTTCCAGCTGAATCTACGTGATTTTAATATTCCAGTAGACCTTATTATTCTTAGTGAATGTATGTTACATCCAAACAAAAACATACCGCAAATAAATAACTACAAGTCATTTCAAATGACGAAACACCTAAATAAAGCTGACGGAGTAGTTGCCTTTCTCAAAAATACCTACCAAGCTACTGTAACTGAAATTAACCTTACACAAGCATCTTGCTTACAAATTAATGTAAACAACCTAACTATTATTGGTATTTATCACTCTCCATCTATAACAAATGCTGATGTTATTGCGATTTTTAACTTTCTATAGTAGACTTTAAATCGCAATAACTCAGCTAGAAAAACGTTTTTAAAAAATGTTTTCAACAAACTATTTAGATCTCTGTGTTTTACTACAGCATGCAAAGTTTCATCAAAATTGTCTCATTGGTTGTTAAAAATTTCGACTTGGAAGTTTGAATGGAAAACCGAAATTCGTAAACCCTCTTAAGATAACTTTGTCCCCCCAGCTGTCAGCTAACTCGGTCAATGCCTATTTTGCAACAGTTGGTAAGCAACTAGCCGAAGGTATTATAGCTAACCCTTCTGTACAAGTAATTGATGAGTCGCAAATAACATACTCGCAACCTTCATCCTTTGTACTACTAGACACTGATCACGACGAAATTCATGATATACTCATGTCTATGAAGTCGAATGGTGCTCCTGGCTATGACAATGTACATACTCATTTTCTAAAGAATGCTTTTAAAGAGGTTATTCCTATCCTTGTTCATTTATTTAACTTGTGCTTTCAACAAGGTGTTTTCCCAACATCCTTAAAACAAGCTATTCATCATCATCAGCCTATTAACGTCCCACTACTGGGCACAGGCCTCCCACGTGGACAATAGCACGTGGGGATATTGGGCCATAACCCACCACGCTGGCCCAATGCGGGTTGGTGGGTTTAAACGACTGTCATCTTACGACAACAACCGGGACCAACGGCTTAACGTGCCTTCCGAAGCACGGAGGAGCTCGAGATGTTTTTAATTTGGTCACCCATCCAGCGACCCGGCATTGCGAAAGTGGCTTAGCAAGCAAGATCGCAAGCCGAATGCGCTAGCCGCTGCGCCATTGAGCTCCTTAAGCTATTATAACTCCGGTATATAAAGGTGGCAATAAAACCGATCCCTCAAACTACAAGCCGATCTCGGTGCTCTCGGCTGTAGCGAAAATAATAGAAAAGTTACTAAACGCGCGTTTAATGAAATTTTTTAATAGACGCGTTTTACCTGAAATAAAACGCATATTAAATACTTACCTCATTAGAAGCTTATAATATTGAGATAAGCATATCCGTTTCCCGTCGTATTTTCCTTCTCTTTCTTCCGGTATATCGCTGTCTCTCTCGCTCATCCCACTCAGTGGCGTCACCAGGTGGCGCGGTGGGGGAACCAGGAGATTTCACACCCGTGCCCATTTGTTCATCATTGCGTCGAAATATGCATTAAGCACCAGGCGGAAATAAAAACTAAGCTTCTAATGAGGTAAGTTTAGTGACAGTTACCGGCATGTAAGTGAACCGTTGTCATCTTTATGGTACCTACCCTTATTTCACTTAAAATCTTATAAATTTGCATAAATTGACGATTTGTTAATTATTACACGTATCTTGTTTAATTCCAACCACTTTAGTTGCGATTAACATACGTAAACATAGCTTCTGTTTGTTGGTTACGCGACTACTCATACAGCTGTTTACTTGTAACCCACATAGTATTTAAAAATTTGTATTTCTCTTTTATACGGTTCAATTTTTAAGTTTTCCCATAATGATGACTCGCAAGGCCTTGTCTCGTCAGGAGGAGTCCAAACTCCAACTGACATTAAATGAATTGAAGGCTTCGAAAGAGTTGTGTGATCAACTAAACAGAGAGCGAGATGACAACGAAAGGGAACTTTTGGAATCATTAGACAGGCATCAAAAGTTAAAAAATGAGTTGGTACAGTTAAATGACCGTTATATCGATGCTATTGATGCCCGGGACAGGCTCCAAAACATTGTGGACAGGTTCGACCAATGTAGTTCAGAGTATGACCAGGCTCTGAACTGCATAGATGAGTTGAAAAAACAATTGCATGAGGCCAATAACAAAATTACTTTATTGGAAACATCAAAACTTAATATGACTGCCTCATTAAATCAAAGCTTGTTCGATGAGTTGGTAGTCTGTGCCCCCTCCATGGTTTCTGCGACAGCTAGCAGTCAGCCCACTGTCACTATAGATCTTACATGTGAGGAAAATAAAAATAGCAACCACTCAGTGAAGATTGTTGGCTGTAGCAAAAATAAACTAAAAAAATATATTAAGATAAATAAGTACATTAAGAAAACACAAAAATTAGTTAAGAAGCACAATTTTTTTATTAAACATGTAAAATTAAATAGAGAAAGATTGTACTTAATTGACAAATTAGATATATACTCGTCACAACTACACAATAAAAATTTAAAATATAAAAATGATACACAAATTCTACAAACTAAAATTGCACACCTAGAGGACTCGCTTATATTTATTACTAAGCAATATGATCTTTCACAAGGTCAAATAAAAGAACACATGTTGGCCATTGATGAACTGGTAGTCCTGTGTAATGGTAACAATGAAGGGATTGATTCACTCACAAGTAATTGTAAATGTAAACAGTTACCAAGCCGTTCATCAATCCCATGTGATTCTTCCTCTGTCGAATTGATTGATGTTTCTTCCAAAGGTTCCCTTACTCAGTGCACAATTAAAAATGTACCACAACTTATACCAACCAACCAGATTCCATGTAAGACAGATTGTAATAGTGACTTGGTAATATTTAGTGATGAATTTGGTAAAAACATGGGTCGGTTGTTATCTGACTTGGGACATTCAGTTATCAATTATTGTATACCGGGTGCTTCTTATCAACATATTTTGAAAAAAGCTGTAGAACATAAATATAAACCCAATAGCACCTTATTATTATTTGTTGGTAATAGAGGTAATCTGAACAAAACAAGCCTTCTAAAATGTTTAGAATGTTTGAATAAGTTAATTGTAAAGAAAATTATATTGTTTACATTACCTTATTGTAGTAGTTTGCCACAGGAAGAAAATTCTATTAGACATAAGCTTAACCTGACATTACATTTATTTTGCAAAAATGACATAATGCATTTAATTGACACTAACAACTATGTTAGTAATTTTTATTTGACAAGAGATAGTTATTATCTGCCAAATTATTTTAAGCGACAAATAGCTTTATCGCTATCCTATTGTATTCAAACGTCAGCCAAAAACTTGGTTATACAAGTTGCTTCTATTGAGCAATGTATATTTGACATAGACGTCAGTAGTGTTTCTACTGACATTCCAATTAATTATTTAAATTAAATTATATGACAAAAGAGGAAAACTCTTGCAAAATGTTTGTTAATAAAATGAAATTAAATGAATGTATAAATAGCTTTAGCAAAAGCCCATGTCAAATATTAAATTTAAAAAATGTACAATCTTTAAACATTGTCCACCAGAACATCCAAGGAATGATGGGCAAAGATTTGGAGATTGAATTGTTCATGAACTGTAATAAAATTGATATTCTTTGCATAACAGAACACTGGCTTAAAGACCATCAGTTCATGTTCAATTTTAAGAATCATTTGGTAGGAAGTTCGTTCAGTCGAGGAAATGCAATACATGGTGGCTCCTTAGTTATTGTTAGTAAGACGTTTAAATTAAAGGAACGGAAAGACATAGTGAGCCTCTCGGTTGAGCGAACAATAGAAATAGCTTGTGTGGAGTTGGAGCAGTTTGTTGTATTAATTGTGTACAGACCTCCTTCAGCATCATATGATTATTTCGAAAAAGTTATGGATGAGGCATTACATAAAGTCCGTAATGTAGGTAAAACAATAATTGTTTGCGGGGATTTTAATATTAATTTGTTAGAAAATTCCACGATGTCAACTAAAATTAAAAACCTATTTCTATCATACAACTTGAATCATTTATTTTTGGAGCCGACAAGAATAACTGCCACTTCGGCCACCTGTATTGATAACATATATACAAATGTAAAACCACTGGCTAAGCAAATTATTAATAACCTGGACTCTGATCATTGTGGCCAAATGGTCAGTTTTCCACACCAGCGTAAACAAGTGACGAAAAAGAATATCACTGTTGTACCAAAAACTGCAGGTCGGCTGGAACGCTTTAAAAGCAATCTAGATACAAAATTAAATTATTTAGAATACAATGACAACCCTAATGTCTTTTATAATATTTTTTTTAACATTTATTGTTCAGAATTTAATAAAACTTTTATTCCAAAAAAGATCTCAGTTAGTGATACTGTAACTTGTAATGAATGGGCTACAATTGGTATTCACAGAAGTAGGAAACGCCTTTATGAACTTTATGGTGAACGCAACTATAACACCAGAGATGACTTCAAATTATATGTTAAAAATTATTCAAAGTTATTCAAAAGAGTATGTCGATTAGCCAAGGCAAACTATCTGAGTTCTAAGATTAAGAATAGTAATGACAAAATAAAAATGACATGGAATATTATAAATAGTGAAACAGGAAAGGTCAAAAGTCGTAATAATGAGTACAATTTAAATTGTGATAATAAAACCTTGACTTCTGATGCTGATGTTGCTGCAGCATTTGAGAGGTTTTTTACTGACATTCCAGTTTCAACTACAAAAGCCTTGAGTTCCTCCCCCACTGTAGCTGAATCTGTTTTGAAGGAGAATGTTAAAGATTGTGAAAATAATTTCAGTTTTCAAAAAATTTGTGTTATAGATATAATAAAAACATTTAACACTCTCAATAAAAAGAAAACTGCTGATCTGTGGGGTAATTCCGTGGACGTCGCTAAATCTGTAATTATGACAATAGCTCCAGTTTTAGCTTGCATATTTAATGAATGCATTGACTGTGGTGTTTTTCCTGACCTCATGAAATATAGTAAAATAATTCCATTATTTAAATCAGGTAGCACTTCTGACCCCTCTAACTTTAGACCTATTTCTGTGCTACCCACATTTAGTAAAATTTTTGAAAAGTTAATGCTAGATCAAATGCAAATTCATTTTTATAAAAATAAACTTTTACATTGTAAACAATATGGTTTTACTAGGGGTCGCTCTACAACTGACGCCGGTGTTGAGCTTTTAATCCAAATATTTGATACCTGGGAGGAATCACAGGATGCCCTAGGGGTATTTTGTGATTTATCCAAGGCTTTTGATTGTGTTTTACATAAACTTTGGTCAGGAAGCTTAACCACTATGGAATTAGGGATGCTTCTTTGAGCCTTCTGATCTCATACTTGAGTAACAGGATTCAAAAGGTCGACATTAACGGTAAAAGATCTCCGGGATCAGTGGTTAAAATGGGAGTTCCGCAGGGTTCAATACTTGGTCCATTCTTGTTTTTGGTTTATATTAATGACTTACCTTATTTTGTAAAAGACAGTCATGAGATAGTATTGTTTGCTGATGATACTTCACTTTTATTCAAAGTGAAACGACGACACCCAAATTATGACGATGTGAATAATGCGGTCTCAAAGATTGTTCACTGGTTTAGTGTTAATAACTATAATAAAAAAATAAATAATAAAATAAAAATGGTTTATTATCAACAAAATTATTACATATCTTGTATTGAGACAACTCCAGGGAATAACTTGCTAGTAAACGAGGGAAAAACCAAATGTGTAAGATTTGTATTGCCTAATGTTAAGCAGGTAATAACTAGTGTACAAATTAAAGATAAGAATGTGAATCCTGTGGACACCACTGTGTTTCTAGGCATCACGTTGGATGCCAAGCTTCAGTGGGGCCCACATATAGCTAAATTGTCGAATAGACTTAGCTCTGCGGCTTATGCAGTAATGAAGATCCGTCAGTTAACTGACGTTGATACAGCTAGATTAGTTTATTTCAGTTACTTTCATAGTGTAATGTCGTACGCCATTTTACTGTGGGGAAATGCTGCCGACATTCAAACTATCTTTGTGCTGCAGAAGAGGGCTATTCGAGCAATATATAACCTACAGGCTGGTGACTCTCTCAGAGAGAGATTTAAGGATATAAGTATAATGACAGTTGCATCACAATATATTTATGAAAATCTTGTGTATGTTCATAAAAATATTGAAATGTTTTCAAAAAACAGTGATATTCACAAATTAAATACTAGAAGTAAGAACAAATTAGCAGTGCCTTATACTAGGCTCCATAAAATAAATAATTCTTTTAAGGGTCTGTGTGTACGATTATACAACAAAGTACCAAATGATATTCAGAAATTAGATCTTGATAAATTTAAAATCAAAATCAAAGAAAAGCTTTATAAAAAAGCTTTTTATAAAGTGTCGGATTATACAGAAGACAAAACCGCCTCTGTGGTCTAGTGGCTAAGCTACCTGTTTCAGACCCAGAGGTCCCGGGTTCGATTCCCAGCGGGGGGTACATCTTTGTGTGCTCGGTTTGGTTGGTGGTAGGGCTGTTAAGTCCGCCTGGCTAGCTACCACCATCTTATCTAATTCTGTCGCCATAACAACGATGTTTATAGCATTGTTGTGTTCCGGCAGTTTGAGATAAGATAGCCAGTTCCTCAGTGGTTGAGGATTCCGGGTGAAGCGCGCTTCCACCTTCGGCCTTATCGTCACTTACCATCAGGTGAGATGAAGGCCAAGCGCTTACCCGTTGCCAATAAAAAAAAAAAAAAAAAACAGCTTGGGTCTGAAATGCTCCAAGTACCTACTCCAACAGCTATTTCTAATTGCCTATAATTAATTTATATAGAGCACCATATTTAATTAAACTATTTACATTCAAATTCATATTTTGTACTCGTATTTTGTGACCTGGTAACGACATATAATATATATATATTTTGTAAATGTCGTTGCTTCTGTGCGCTGTGGTTTCTTGCGCCCGTTCTTTGCCACAGTTAAAAAATGATGTCCTGAATGGGTGGTAGGTTAAAAAATATTTGGACGTTTCAAAGTACTTATTAATTGAGTTTATTGAATAAATATATTTTGACTATTGACTATTGCCTATTGACTATTAAGTATTTAATATGCGTTTTATTTCAGGTAAAACGCGTCTATTAAACACTTGACCGTCATTAGAAGCTTATAATATTGAGACCTGTTTGTTATCGCCTGGTGAAAACGCCAAGGTGAGAAATAAATTATTCAATAAGTGCGAGAGAGTTAATCATATGATTATGGTTTAAACAAAAAGTTATAATAAGAGATTTAATTAAGTACTCATTATTTACAATTTAAGTCATGTAAGAAAATAATTGGCCAGTCATTGATGAAAAATCAAATAATTTAGCTTGTAAACCATGTAAACGAACATTATTATTAGGAAATAAATATTGTTTACTATTTGATTTCAATCACTTTACAGGGTAAAAATAAAAATTGAAAAACTTCGTGACGCCTGAATCAATATTTCACGACAATAAACCTTGTGAAAAGTATTAACTAATCTCCAATTACCAATAGTTAGTATATCCTCAATGGGTAACTCATATCAATCTAGTTTGTAGATGCTACAGCGATCTAGCTACCACAGTGCTTGAAACAGACGTAGGTGAACCCCTCGAAGTTTTAAATAAATTAGTTTAGCCATTTTGTACAATATTTATTGATCCTTTTAACCAGTAGCAATTTCTAGCTTGTTTGTCTGTAGTCCCTACAGTCAGTTTTTGACACAAACTGTCGCCATCATATTACTGTATTGTCCTAAACAAAATATTGTTTAGTGTCTAAAGTAAGGTAACAAAGGAGCAATGCGACAATAATATTGCAGTGTTACGAACTGTTTGAAATCTAGTTGATCCTAGGTTTGAAATACATTACAAAGGTCTACAGACTAATATTACTAAAACCTGGAAAAAGGAGGTTTTATTGTTTTTAAATGTTTAATTGAGATAGATTTTAAAACATGTTTAACTATTACCTCGTCACTACGACAATTTATGGTAGTGTATAGTATTATTGTAAGAAAGATTTAAAATATTAAGTATAAATCTGCCAAAAACTGGAATGACTGGACCCATTTGGTACGCGTTCCGCGTGTGGATGGCGCCGCTGCTGCTGCTAACGTCCTTCCTGTACTACTGGACCAAGCACAAGTGCTCATATGGTTATATAATAACCGGACGCTTGAGTAGGGAAATTTGCTTGTGGTTCCATAACGATATATCATTTAAGCACACCAAATTTTAACGTCAGGTCTTGAACCTTGGGGGTTGGCAGGCCTGTGGTTATGTCTACCAGGCGTCTACGTTTCGAATTCCATACTGTGAATGAGGCAGCAAGGGGTACCACAATCAGATAAATTCCTGTTGAGGTGTGCTAGCACCCGGGGGATGAGGGAAGGTGGTCCGAATTTCCAAGCCAGAGGGAAGCGTTCTACTTCAGGCTGAAAGCATTGTGAAACATCGCTTCGTAATCATTGAGATAAATCTGCATAGTTTACCCACTACTCGAGCGTTCTTGGATACAAACAGGTGAATTACTGGCCAGGCCCACTTCGCGAATATCGTCTGTGTGAATTCTGTCAGTAGATGCCACTCTAGAGCTTGGCTATGTCGAGACAGTTCATCTGCATGGCTGTTCAATTTCCCTGGAATGTAATGAATTTTGACCACAATTTGGTTGGTGGTCATTTGTTGGTTGGCAATTTGGAGGATTAAAATAAAATTGTCGCAGGCTTCGTGTTCGATGCTTGTAATTCTAAGACTTAGAACAGCCCGCTTTTCTTTATTGATTGCAGTGCAGCTTTTGTTCGGATGCACTTCACCTTCCCGATAGGGCAGAATTGTTGAGTTGTGACCCCCCCAATCCTGAAGCAACGGTTGTCAAAAAATAATGTTGGTGGAGGTATATGTATTGGTGTTTCTGATAATTTTTAGCTACCAATACATTTAACTACTAATCGTAAGGTAGAGTCTATTTAACCGCCCAATTTCTTCTCTTAGGTATCGTAAAAGGCGACTAACGGTGACTAACTAAACATAGATTGCACATACATCCAACAGTATAGAGCGGCGATAGGCACATCACTTATCACGTACATGTGCAGTTATCATTTGGTGAAACGTAGACTATGGCAGAGGACTGCTTTTGCGGTCCTCATTGCCTGGTCTCTGACTAACCCTTCGGGGATAACAGTCGTGAGTATATGTAGGTATGTATGGACGCTTGTGATTCCTCCATGTATCCTAGTATGTCCATGCGAAAGACATTGATTTTGGTAAGCGCCCTGCGAGGGCGGTCAAACAGACTTTTTGAAGTTTATGTGGACACCAAAATTAGTAAGTGTTTCTATTACAATGTTGGCATGTCTGGACAGAACCATCTGGTCTTTATGTCTATAAGATAATAGTCTAAGAAAACATTGCCGTGCTCATCTCAAATGGAAGGCATATAATTTTTAGTAATTTGCCATTGTAGAAAAGACGAAGAAACCATTGTGGGATTTGGCTATAGTCAGATGGTAGTACCTAGGTCTGAGAAAAGTAATTTGTACATCTCGTCTCTTGGCCGTACGTAGTCCGGAATTCATATAATAATTTAACGACTTCAGGTTAAAAATAGGACGGAGTGACCTTTCTTGAGTGCTCTTTGGTACTAAGAACTGGGTTAAAACGAAGTTTGGAAAAAAAAAACTTACTGTTTCTAGAAACCTGTTCCTTCATCTGTGTCAGCATTGCAGACATTTTGTCCGATACAAGCGTGTAACAACTGTCTATTGTAACGTTTGGAACCTTGAGCGATGGCTTCAGATAAAACGGTATTCGATACCTTTGTGTTATTATAGAAAACTTGGAGCACCTTTTTAGTCCCAACGGTGTCGATAAAGTGCAAATTGACCGGCTCGAAATTTCGGAGCGTCATTGTCTACGTCTTTTGTTACCTCTCTTAGCAGAGAAGATGGACGTTTTTGTCCTGATTGATAGAGCTGCCAAGCCTATGATCCTGTGGATCGAAAGTAAGAACAGCCTCCGTTGTTTATATTATAGCTACGATGTGGTTCGTGGCTGGCATATATATGTCCTTGCGGAGGACATTGTTTTTGTTAAGCGCCCTGCGAGGGCGGTTCATAGCCATGATGTGGTTCGTGGCTGGCATAAGCATGTCCTTACGAAGGACATTGATTTTGGTAAGCGCCCTGCGAGGGCGGTTCATAGCCACGAGGTGGATTGTGGCTGGCATAAGCATGTCCTTGCGGAATACATTGTTTTTGGTAAGCGCCCTGCGAGGGCGGTCCATAGCCACAATGTGGTTCGTGGCTGGCATAAGCATGTCCTTACGGAGGACATTGTTTTTGGTAAGCGCCCTGCGAGAGCGGTTTATAGCCACTATGTGGTTCGTGGCTGGCATAAGCCTGTCCTTGCGGAGGACATTTATTTATTTAATTTAATTTAAAATGGTTACATAACCATTTACAACAATTAAACGTATTATTCAAATTCAAATAAAATAAGGGACATTTAGCATTACATTAACATACTTACATGCATCTTCTCGCAAAAACCGCAAACACTCAAGTAATTTTAACCTTGATTTTGGTAAGCGCCCTGCGAGGGCGGTTTATAGCTACGATATGGTTCGTGCTGGCATAAGCATGCTCTTGCGGAGGACATTTATTCATTTTTTTTTGGTTAAATACCAATTACAATAATTAAACATATTATTCAACATCAAATTAAATTAAATAAGGTACATTTAGCATTATATTAACATATATGCATCTTCTCGCAAAACCGCGAACACTCATGTTCACTCATTGATTTTGGTAAGCGCCCTGCGAGGGCGGGCAGATTATAGCCACGATAGGGTTCGTGGCTGCCATAAGTATGTCCTTGCGGAGGACATTGATTTTGGTAAGCGCCCTGCGAGGGCGGGCAGATTATAGCCACGTTATGGTTCGTGGCTGCCATAAGTATGTCCTTGCGGAGGACATTGATTTTGGTGAGCGCCCTGCGAGGGCGGTTCACAGCATGCTGTGCGTGTGTCTGTCCCATGAACCAGAAGAACAACGCGATGGTACAATATAAGAAGTTTGCCCTTGCGAAAGGTAACCGTTTGTTGTTAGTACAGGTTTTGCTTGCGAGGCATTCCCAGTACCAGATTTAATAACTGGCCAAAAAGTTTTCTAACAGGACAATTTTTTCTAATGCAACTGTAATCTGTTCAGAATTAAACAAATGTGTGTTTGAAGGTAGAATCTTATTCAAAGTAGCAAGCATTAGAGGGTCTTTTACATTTTTATGAGTACCTATCTTCTTTTCGTATATTTATAGTTTCAGTCTACAACCTAATCACCACTGAAAATAAGACCTTTAAGAGAGGCATCAGATGTTTGCGACCAACTAGTAAACTGCGCAGACAATTATTAAAAATATCTTTTTAGTTTTAAAATACCAAAAGTTATTGGTGCACAAGATTTATCAGAATATTGGTGCTTAAGGCCTAGCTGGCTCTTTTAGTTAACTTTTAAAATCAAAAATCAAATCTAGATCACTACACGGAATATTTAAATTGTTAACTGTTTTAGTCAGTATTGGTAACACCTGCGAGGTGCAACAATCGTTGTAAGATTTCCTCTAACGTCCGATAAAGCAGACACATTGTCGTTATCGTCATGAAAGGCGGGTACGATGACCATGCTTCTTTGAACGATGACGACTAACTCGAACTCAACCTTCGCCGATGCGATCGGGATTGTTACAAGGACCAGCTATAGCCGCTTAGCTACAATTCAGTTTTCTCATTATCTAATGTAAGCACTAATTATCGGTTTCTTATCTAAAATAAAAAGAATAAGAGCCTGGAGGGTAGATACCACGTATTAAACACAAAAAACACTTTTAAAAATACTATTTTTACTCGAATGCTTTCTTATCTTAAAAGAAAAGGTGTATCTACATCTCTTGCGGGTAAAACAAAAAGTTTGATATAGCAGATAAGTTTAAATTATAAATTCAGCGAACGGTAACACCGTTAAGTTAAGAAACTATTCTAAGTACTCACGTGTATTGTAGAAACTCACGAGAACTGTCACTTGATTACTATGTAGTGCACAAGTTACGCCGACGGGAAATTTCACGCCAATGTTGAACAAATGGGCACGGGTGTGAAATCTCCTGGTTCCCCTACCGCGCCACCTGGTGACGCCACTGAGTGGGATGAGCGAGAGAGACAGCGATATACCGGAAGAAAGAGAAGGAAAATACGACGGGAAACGGATATGCTTATCTCAATATTATAAGCTTCTAATGACGGTCAAGTGTTTAATAAAGGACAATGGGCAAAAATGTATGGAACTTGGTCCAAGATGAGACTGATCCTCCGCTGATGACACTTGTGGGAAATGAAAGTACATACTTGTCATATGATTTTTGCAAAATATTATTAAAATCCGTCTCGGGATTTTTTTTTATAGTCACGTTAACCTGAAGGGGGTGGAAGGGCGGGGAGGGGGGTTAAATTAGGGGCGAAGAAACGAGATACTGTATCTTATTTAGACAGGCACAAACATGTCCAAACATGCGCCACACATAACAAAAAATCGAATTATTAATGGTCAGGTTAACTTGAACATAAAAAAAATTCCCGGGACGGATTTGTATAATCTTTTGCCAGAATCATAAGACAAGTATAAACTTTCATTTCCCTCAAGTCTCATCAGTGGAGGATTTAGTCTCAGCTCTTGGACCACTTTTGCCCATTGTCCTTTAATATCCTCTCGTCATCCCAATTTGGCTTTAGACAAAATTTGTCGACAGAAGATGCAGTTGTGGGTCTTACCTCTCTCATAGTCGGTCATGTCGATGCAGGAAGGAAATGTCTAGCAATCTTCTTGGACTTAAAAAAGGCCTTCGACACTGTATCGGTGCCAAAATTAGTACAAGACTTGGAAGAACTCGGTATAAGAGGAAGTCAACTATAACTTTTTAGTGACTTTTTCAGTAATCGAGCAACCCGAGTTAAAATAGGTACTATTATGAGTTCAGAGGCAACGGTCAGTTACGGCGTGCCCCAAGGCAGCGTATTAGGACCTACGCTTTTCTTGGCCTACATCAATAAACTTTGCAAAATGAATATTATTGGGGGAGATACGTTCACCTACGCTGATGACACAGCGATAGTTTTCTATGTTAACAACTGGGAGCAACTTAAGGTTCGTGCAGAGGCTGGCCTTGCCGAAATAGCCTCTTGGTTAAACTCAAATCCTCTACTCTAAATGTACTGAAAACCAACTACATCTGCTTCACAAAATACAACAACACCCAGCCCTCCGAGAACTTTAAAATCAAGCTCCATAGTTGCAACTTTTTGCTCTCTGATTGCTAATGCCCTGCACTAAATAATAATAATAATAATAAATAATAAAAATGCTTTATTAAATAAAAGAGTTACGTACTTACATTACTTATGCACTAAATACATTGGTATCATGATTGACCAGCGCTTATCTTGGCACCAACACTTAAAAAATAATCATGAACAGAGTCCGTAAACTGATATGGACTTTTAAAACTCTTAGGCATATAACAGAAAGATCCCTTCTCCCAAAAATTTATACCTGTCTAGCCCAGTCAGTCATATTATATTGTATACCGGTTTGGGGTAGTGCAACTAAAACTAGATTTTTAAGCCTAGAAAGAACATAAAGAATGCTCCTAAGATGATGTTCTTTTAACCCTATCGATACCCTACAGAGAGTCTGTATTCGACTGGTGGCATTTTGTCCATCCGCAAACTATATTTATTAAACACTACTTTAAGAAGACAGAAATCGCTTCCTTTTGACTCAACTAAATGTAACCGTAGAATAATGTGTAATATAGTTTTGCAACCCCGTGTTAAATCTACTTTTGCAAAAAGACAATATAATATGTAGTCGGCATATTTTTACAACAGGCTAAATAAGGAACTAGCTATTTATCCCTTAAGTATTCAAAACTGTAAAAAGAAAATAGTCGATATGGTTACTTCTAAAAAGTTATGATGACATCGAATGTTTCATTCGTCACACATAATTTACCACAGTTGCACAGTTGTTTTGGTGAAGGCTACCATGTTTCTTCAACGTGATAACCTTCGATCCCAAGACACTGTCGTAGGGCTAACAACAACAATAGCAACAGCATGATAATTTTACCCATTTCTAACATCAAAAAACACTCATAGTTACTATTGTACACACACCCATACAAACACACTCCACACCACAACACACACACCAAACCACACACTCACACCGCACACATACAACACACTCACTGCGACATACCATAATACACACATTTAAAAACATAATAACTAGCGGATAAAATATTTTACTAGAAAAAAATCAACCAGTCTCAGGAAGCTTGAGTGGGATTCGAACTCACGACCTTTGGATTGCCGGTCCACTGCTCTAACTGCTGAGCTACCGAGACCCCAGAAGGCTTGCTGAATTTTTCCTAGTACTTTGATTACGCTGCAAGCCAGCGGTATTACGTCACTGTGAAGTCTACCCTCACATTCGAAAGAAATACTATTGCAAGTATTTTAACAATCGATAAAGACGTAATTGCTTATAAATATCTTTATAATTGAAATTTTGCAATAGTAATATATAATATAATGTATAAATATCTTTATCGTTAAAATACTTGCAATAGTATTTCTTTCGAATGTGAGGGTAGACTTCACAGTGACGTAATACCGCTGGTTTGCAGCGTAATCAAACTACTAGGAAAAATTCAACGACCTTTCTGGGGTCTCGGTAGCTCAGCGGTTGGAGCAGTGGACCGGCAATCCAAAGGTCGTGGGTTTGAATCCCACTCGAGCTTCCTGAGACTGATTGATTTTTTTTCTATTAAAACCTTTTATCCGTTATCTATATAGCATTGTGAATGCAAAATTTCAATAATAAAGATATTTATAAGCAATTACGTCTTTATCGATTGTTAAAATACTTGTAATTGTACTTCGACGTTGCATCCTCGAGATTTATATTCACAAGGTAGTCCACTCTCCACCAGGCATCCAACACATATTAAGAGCTATCTAAAAGAAATTTTATTTAAAAAAACATAAAACGTTACCCATAGTATAGACACAGGCGCCATCTTGTGAATACCAACCGAGTGCACGAGTTTGTCACCCGCGCTGTCATCGTCATTCGCTTTTCGTGTTCGGGCATCGGCACATACTTACCCTAAAAGTGTTTTGTGTAGCAAAAAACTATGTGCAAAAGGAAGCATGGATAATCATTATATACACATGTGGAAAAACTGCGTAAATGACGATCGCCAAGTAAATCAGGTCAGTCAGTGTTTTAAATATTACATTTTGTCGATGTTATGATTAAATTACAAAGACAAACGATTTTATAAAAACTATGTGATTCGTTAGCACGATTTTATAAAAACTATGTGATTCGTTAGCGAATATACGACTCAGAACCTCTTAGTGAGAAATTCAAAGTAGAAACGTTACTGAAATATATTTCATAGTACGTTTCCTTCTTAATTTCGATTAATACTTTCGCCAGTGCCTTTGTGGTTACACACATTTTTTGACTTTTTCACTATTTATCGATTTTCAAGAATACATAAGACGTTTAGCTTTTTTAAATAATAATAAAAAATAAAAAACACGTAAGTAGTACCGTGAAGTGATTACGGTCAGTGCTAGTATGAAATCTAGTATCGTGACGAGATTACGATCGATATTAGGGGTACCTACCCTATGCTGTAATTCTATTCTTCGGTCATTCCTTCCAAATTACTCTTTGTTTGCGCGAGGCAGTAGTTACCTATATTCTATTTTTTTTTACTAATCTTTTTATTGGAACGTTTTTTCGTATGCAAGTGTTTTCTACAAAATCCTACAGTGCCGCCTTACATACTGCACACTTATGTATTACCGTGATGTGATTACGGTCAGTGCTAATATGAAATATAGTATCGTGACGAGATTACGATCGATATTACGGGTACCTACCCTATGCTGTGACGCGATTACGGCAATTATATTCCTCGGTCATTCCTTCGAAATGACGCTTCGTTTGCGCGAGGCAGTACCTACATTCTATTTTATTTTTTACTAATCTTTTTATTGGAGTGTTTTTTTGTGTGCAAGTGATTTCTACAAAATCTAACAGTTCTGCCTTACATACTGCACACTTATGTAGTACCGTGACGTGATTACGGTCAGGGCTAATATGAAATCTAGTATCGTGACGCGATTACGATCGATATTACGGATACCTACCCTTAAGTAGTACCGTGACGTGATTACGGTCAGGGCTAATATGAAATCTAGTATCGTGACGAGATTACGATCGATATTACGGGTACCTACCCTATGCTGTGACGCGATTGCGCGAGGCCTCTCGCTTACCACAAGGCTTAGTGACTCCGATTTCAATAAAGAACCGAAAATAACGAACGTATATAAATCTAATATTGATAAAGGCTTACGATCTGTCATGACCGTAGCACAAATACACAGTCCGGATCTTACCCAGACCATCCAGGACGCTAGGGATAGTCGTAATAATTCAAGCGCAGCAGAGGAGTTGCCAGTTGTAAATCCAATATCGTCGGATTTTCTTGACGTTCTTGGAGTTTCTAAAGTGAAGGGGTTACTATTGGGACCCAAAATACCAGAAGAGGTCTCTAAACGCTAGGGAATTCCTCATAGATGGTATGAACATAGATAATAAAAAAGAACTGTTAGCAACAACTTTGATACCTGTTTGAAGTTGGCCAAAGTATGCTGCATTTACATTATGAAAATACCATGAATAGAAAAATACTTACACTATCTGCCTACTCTTGATAAAAAATTCTTGTCAATGACACAAGATGTTAAAAGAAACGCACACTCTTTGGAGAAAATTTGGGAGAAAAGATAGAAGCTGCTAAGGCCGCTGAAAAATCTGGTTTGCAAATACGGAATACTAACAACATTGGACCGTCAACTTAACTAAGAACTACGTCGCCCAGCAGGGAAAGTGGCAAGACCCATCCAAGCAACAAGGTCATGGGTTGCCAGGCCGGGTGGGAGCAAGCAAAGATTCCCGTATCCACCTCCGAGGAGATCTGCGTAAGCACCGACGTCCGCCTGCTATCACACCACGACAGCAGTGAGACCGTCATACAGACCGATGTTGCGTAAATAACAACCAAGGTAACCTTACACGCTGGTCGTATAATTTTTTTTTGTTGACACATGGTGTTCAATCGCAAATGACCCGGTAGTCTTACAGTACGTTACGGGTTACAAAATACCGTTTAATAATACTGTAAAGCAAGCTACTGAACCTATCACTCCTAACTTTTCTTCGGCTGAAATAAGTAAGTTAATCACAGCTATATCTGACTTGTGCCAGTCAGGAGTAATATGCATATGAGAGGATGCCAAAGACCAATTTATTTCTCCCATATTCTTAACACCTAAAAGTGATGGATCGTCCAGATTTATCTTGAACCTAAAATCATAGAATAAAGCTGTCGCCTCATACCACTTTAAAATGGAGGACATACGGACAGCAAGCAAATTATTGTTCCAAGACAGTTATATGGCCAATGTTGATATCAAAGTTTATTTTTTCTTTAGTTCCTATTGATGAAAACTACAAAAAGTATTTAAGGTTCAAATTTTTGGGACACAAAAACAAAAGTAATACGTATAAATTTCAGTGCCTACCGTTTGGACTTAGTTCAGCACCTTATTATGTCTTTACGAAACTCATGAAACCGGTCTATCTACCGCATTTATCTTAGAAACAGAGGTTTTTTAATTCTAATATATTTAGATCTTGTGCCTTGGCCATTCTTATGAAGAATGTAAAAGTTTTGTTCTCGAAACTGTTGTTTATTACAAAATCTAGGCTTTGATAAAAACTTGAAAAAGAGTAGAGTGGAACCACAAAAGACTAGAAAATTTCTCGGTTTTGAATTAAATTCAGAAAATATGTGTTTGCAATTGCCAATAGAAAAACGAAAACGCATTCTTGAACAAATATCCAATATTAATAGAATGGGTGGAGTACAATAAGTTCCTTTAAATAATATCACTTGTCGTCTATGGCAATGGTGCGAGAAACGCTAAATATTTGTCTTTGCATCCTACATAAAATCTAAAGATAACTTCGAGGCTGATAAGGAGTCATGGCGTATGAATATCGATACAGAATGGCAAATGTCGGCACCTGTGTTCGAAAAAATTGTTTAATCGTTTCAAAGTTCTTTATTGCGTTCATGTTGTACATAAATAGGAGTTAAAAAAATAAAATAAAAGAAACAAACATGACCCTGCAAGAGCACAGCAAGTACATAATGTTAATATATTAAATTACATTATTACTACATTATTATTATTTTATTATCATTATTATAACAAATTCTTAAATCTACATTTAAAAAAAATATATATATACTAAAAATGTTTAATCCAATTACTAAAATAAAAAATAATTCTATCATTAACAATGTCAAAAATCCATTATTTTATAAGTTATTCATCCAAAAACTCTTGCAGCGAATAAAAACACTTGGTTTTTAGGTATTTTTTTAAAATTACCTTAAATTTAATTGAATCCTTTATGTCTTTGATTTCACACGGTAACTTATTGTAAATTTTCACACACATTGACAAGGGGCCATTTCGAAACATTTTATAATTGCAGCTAGGTTGGGCTAATTTATTTTGTAGTCTCAGATTTTGTGGACGGCTGTGATACGGAAAGAAATCAGGGTGCTTCCTAACAAATTCACAAGTGGCAAAAATGTACAGGGATGGTAATGTTAATACGTCATATAGATGGAAATATGGTTTGCAGCTATCCATAACTGATAAATTACCCAATACTCTTATGCATCTTTTTTGCTACTATGTCCCCATAATAATATGCCATAGGTTAGCCATGAATGTGCATAGGCGTAGTAAGCACTTTTTGCTGATTTTAAGTTTGTTAGTTTTTTAAGTTCTTTTAGTGCATAAGAAAATCTAGATAACTTTATTGCAACCTTATTTATATGTTCTTTCCAATTTGTATTATAGTCTATGCTTATTCATAAAAGGGGGTTAAATTATCTACTTGTTTTAATTTGGTATTGTTAAATTTAAAATTAATATCTATTGGGTTTCTTTGACGAGGTCTACATTCCATTAATTTTGTTTTTTTTAAGTTAATTTGTAAGTTATGCTCTGTTAACCAGATATTTACTTTTGACAATGTGTCATGTATTGTATTATTTATATTATTTGTTTGGTTACTTTCAAAAGGAATCACTATAGATATGTCATCCGCAAACAAAGAGCAAGGTACATCAATTTCATTAGGCAGGTCGTTTATATATATTAAAAATAAAACGCATCCAAGCACACTCCCCTGTGGGATTGACATTTCCACTTTCGCTTTTTGAGACCGTATGGTTGTTGTGTAACCTGACTTACTGTCGTGATGTTGTATCTCTACATACTGACATCGGTTATTTAAATATGAAGCAAACCACTTATTAGCGATACCTCTCACACCTATTCCTTGGAGTTTAGAAAGCAGTATATTAAATTTAACTCTATCGTAAGCTTTGCTCATATCAAGAAGTAAGCCAATAGCACGCTTTTTTTTATTAATTATTGAAAGGACGCTTTGCATGTAATTGTATACGGCAAGGGTTGTAGATTTATTCTTTCTGAATCCATTCTGTCTTTCATTGAATATTTTATATTTTTCACAAAATGAGTACAGACGATGAGACATCGCAGTCTCGTATATTTTGGAAATGGTTGATAACAGCGCAATGGGTCGATAATTAGTTAAGTCATATTTATCGTCTTTTTAAATAATGGCTTTACTATTGATATTTTTAGCAAATCCGGAAATGAACCATTTTTTAATGATTGATTAATTAAAACTACTAATGGTGAAGCTAGTTCATCTGCACATTGTTTTACAAGTACAGGTGGCAGCTCATCGTGGCCAAAACTCTTTTTATTTTTTAACTGCCTGATAATGGCACAGACTTCTGTTGCGTCGACTGGTGATAAGAACATCGAATTAGAAGAAGGATTAAGGACGGGCCGGCCGGCCGGTATGTGCTGCAGCGGTGAGCCATGCGCGTCATTGCCTTTTCCTACTGAGGAGAAGTATGTATTGAACAAGTTGGCAATTAAAGACGGACCCTCTATAACAGTATTATTTTTTCTTAACTTTATATTGCTCTTTGTTTTATGTTTGATTTTATTTGTACATTCTTTTACAATTTGCCATGTAGTTTTAATTATGTTGTTTGTATTTTGAATCCGTTTTATGTATTGAAGTTTTTTTGATCGTTCTACGACTCTTTTAAGTGTCTTTTCATATTGTTTATAATATTTATTTAAAATGGGATTATTATTTTTAGATAAAAATGACTTCAGCAGGCGCTTATTTTTACATGATGTTTTTATTCCAGTAGTCAACCAAGATTTTTTACGAATATTTTTAAATTTTATTTTAACTATAGGTATACACTCATTCAATACACGAAGTAAGCCGTTGTGAAATATATTATAATTTTCATTTACATCATCTGAGGTCAATATTTTTTGCCAATGAATTTTGTTTAGCTCTAATTTAAATTTATTAATATTCTGCTCACCAAACAGCCTTTTATTTATGAATTTACATTTATTTTCATTTAGCGGCGTTATAATACCTGGTAGAGTTATAGATACTCCTTTGTGATCAGAAAGTCCATATTCGCAAACATTAGTGTTCAGGTTTTGTTCTTGAAAGTTATTAAATATCAGATCTATACAAGTGGCGCTGGTGGCAGTTATTCGAGTGGGCTCCTCTATGTGCTGGTGAAAATTATAACTTTTCATTAATTCTAAAAGATACAAAGTTAATATAGACTTTTCTAACACATTTACATTAAAATCCCCTCCAATTATAATTCTTTTCCGATTATATTTCAAAAGCAATAGCTGCAAAAGCTTTTCTAATGAATTAAAAAATAACTCAGTCATTCTTTTCCTGTCCGGCCAATATATACAAATAATAACAAGATTAGATTTAGGAATTTCTGTAGCACATAATTCAAAAACACATTCAATAGATAGTGCATTTATATCCGGAAGCTTTTTGAAGTTGATAGCTTCATTAAGCATAATACACACGCCGCCACCTTTATGAATAGAGCGACAGAAATATGATGCAAGTCTCATTCCGTCTACAAGCAGCAAGTCCATTTTCGAGTCAGTTATCCATGTTTCCGAGAGGCAAACAACTTGGATATCACTATAATCTTCAATTATTGCATCTATCAAATGTCGCTTGTTCATTAAGCTGCATATGTTTTGATATAATATACTAAATTCAGGGACCAAAAAACTTTTTATTGCTGGGATTAATTGAATCTATTTTTGGTAGACTTGGACCCTTGGTGGAATACTGAAGTGTGTCACTTCCTATATAAAATATTAATTGGTCAAGATCATTTAATATAGTTTTAATGCCGCTAATGTTAATTTTACCTGAGTACACTGAAAACATTTTATGTGAATATTGAAGATTCTTATTTGAATCTAACAGAAAACAATATTTGTGATATTTGTTATCCCTATGTAACAGTTCATTAAAAAGTTCTATTCTTTTATTAAAAATATTAGAGTTAGGACTAATTTTAAACGAAGGAACACATAGTATAACATTTGTATGTTGCACAGCCATAATACTTTGTTTTAATATATTTACTTTTTCTTTGTAGTTTCTTGACATAATAAAATCAGTTTCTCCTATTATTATTACACAATAATCATTAAGGGTAAAATATTTAAGCTTCTCTCTTAATCCACGTGATAATTGCTCTACATCACCTCCAGGAGTACGGTAATGACAGCATGTGTAATCATCTGCAAAGTGATTTCTTACTAAATGAGAGATTTTATTTTGGTGTATGCTGCTAATTTATCAAAGTTTTGGTTTTGGTTTATCTTGGCTCTTTGGATTCACGGTCTTTTTGGGTTTCTTATTTTTAATATTCTCCATTTTGTCTTGACTTTTCAGCGGCGTTGATGATATGTACGGCCCACTTTTTTTATTGCTGGTGTTGATATCATCTACATTATTTGTTTGGTACAAATTTATAATTTTTTCTTGCTCTTGAGCCTTCTTTTTCAATTCTGTGTTAATAGCATTTAATTTCACAATTTTATTATTCGCCATGTCTAATTCAGCTTTTAACCTTTTAATTTCCAATATTTGTGCGTTTGAGACACCTCTTAAAGATCTCTTTGCTACTTACCAAAATTATAAATTCGATAAATACGTCTCATGGCAACGAGACCCTTGTCATAGATGCATTCACCTTAAATTGGAATATATTTTATTTTTTTATACTTTTCCCCCTTTCTCGCTCATATTAAAATGCTTCAGGAAAATAATTAAGGACGAAGCCACTGGTGTACTATATAGTCGTATCGTATTGGCCGAGTCAACCCTGGTATCCCCTACTTAGCTCAGTAGCTCACCACCAATATACTTCGGCCCAAGTGACGATATGTTATTATCACCTTTCAGGACCCAGCACCCCCTTTGCAAGAAACTTATCCTGGTAGCATACAAATTATCAGGAAAGCATTTCAAAGACAATCGTTATGTAGTGAAACCATCGAGGTGATGATTTCCTCATTGTCTACATCCTCACTAAAACAATACAATGTCGCTTTTACGAAATGGTGGAGTTATTGTGATATTTATAAAGTTGGTATCTATAACTCCCCACTTCCAATTCTATCAAAATTCCTTACGGTCAACTGTTAACAGCAAAAATTGGTTGTAGTTTATTAAATATGCATCGTTCTGCTCTAGCTATTTAGGGCAAACGTTATAGTGAAGCTGGTTTAGTTGTTAGATTTTTTAAAGGTATTTACAGGACTAAACCTAGTCATCCGAAATATTCGGAAACGTGAGATCCAAAGATTGTAATCGATCACCTTAGTAATTTATATCCAAATGAGGAACTTGCTCTGGAGTTTATTACTAAAAAATTAGTAACTCTGCTCGCATTGTCAACTGCACAACGAGTACAGACGTTATCTTCGAATTTCTAATTTAAAAATAAATAATAACTATGTCGAAACCATTGTGGATGATTTAATTAAAACATCTGCTCCAGGGCGACGACCGCCTTGTTTATTTATACCATTTTTTCTAAATAAGATTGAGATCTGCCCTGCAAAAACATTACTGTCCTACTTAGATATGACTAAAGTTCACAGAGATAAACCTAGAACGGAAAGGTTATTGCTCACCTGAAGCCTATTCATAATGCAACTAGTTCTACATTAAGTCGTTAGTTTAAAAACACCCTATTTAACAGCGGTATTGACACTTCTTTATTCTCAGCACACACGTGTAAGACACGCGTCCACGTCCACCTCGGCAGCAAACAGAAAAGGCCTTTCAATAACTGTAGGATGGACTGGTAATTCTCTGGTGTTTGCACGGTTTTACAATCGACCCCTTACCATTGAGAATGACGATAATGCCTTTGCAGCGGCTATTTACATTGATTAATTTCTAGCTTATCATTAATTATAATATATCATACTGGTTTGTACTAATATGGTACCTAATTATATTTAATCGGTTATACTCGTAAATACTCAATTATAATAGTTGAATGAAATCATATAGGTACTTAAATTATTTCGCAAAATTTGTGTTCTAAACATCTACCTAGTGAATATAAATCTCGAGGATGCAACGTCGAAGTACAATTGATGGTTAAACAAACTTACCTGAAGTGAAGTTTGACCGTAATTGTACGAGACGTTGCATCCGAAGAGATTTATATAAAGATGAGGGACCTTCCCTTACATGCTGGCCCCATATAAATTAATTTTGCAAAAAAGCTCTAAAAGTGAATGACGATGACAGCGCGGGTGATAAACTCGTGCACTCGGTTGGTATTCACAAGATGGCGCCTGTGTCTATACTATGGGTAACGTTTGATGTTTTTTTAAATAAAATTTCATTTAGATAGCTCTTAATATGTGTTGGATGCCTGGTACATTGAAGAGTGGACTACCTTGTGAATAAAAATCTCTTCGGATGCAACGTCTCGTACAATTACGGTCAAACTTCACTTCAGGTAAGTTTGTTTAACCATCAATAGTATTTCTTTCGAATGTGAGGGTAGACTTCACAGTGACGTAATACCGCTGGCTTGCAGCGTAATCAAACTACTAGGAAAAATTCAACGAGTTTTCTGGGGTCTCGGTAGCTCAGTGGTTAGAGCAATGGACCGGCAATCCAAAGGTCGTGGGTTCGAATCCCACTCGAGCTTCCTGAGACTGGTTGATTTTTTTCTAGTAAACATTTTATCCGTTATCTATACAGCATTGTGAATCCAAAATTTCAATAATAAAGATAATAGCTAGCCTTAATTCCTCGCAGCAGTAAACAGCAACATCGTCCGCAGATTTTCCTTTTGCAGGCTGTTTAAGAATCTGGGTTTTGGAAGCGCTGATTACTAAGCCAAATTTGAGACAGGATTTGTCTAAGTTGTCGAGATAATTCTGCAGGCCGCTCATGCTGTCAGCCATAAGGCAAACATCGTTAGCATACAGAACTTCTGTTACCGGAACAGAGTGCGTCTTGCATTTTGCTCTGAATCGCGTGAGGTCGAAGATGCTTTTGAACTTTCACGACTTCCATACGAACGTTTATGGAAATCGGATTCTTACAGTTCCTCAGAGCGTCATTCAATACTGCAGCAAAGTAGATGGCGAAAAGGGTCGGAGCCATAACACAGCCCTGCTTGACACCGCTGGTGACAGGAAACTGTTCTGTGAAACTGTTCTCGTGACGTACACGGGCTGTCATACCCTCGTGGAACTGACGCACTAAATTGACAAACTTCACAGGACAGCCACATTTTTCCAGAACTGTCCAGAGGGCAGTCCTAGGAACGCGGTCAAAGGCTTTTTCTAGGTCCACAAAACATAAATAAAGGTCACGGTGTTGTTCAACACTCTTTTCTTGAAGTTGCTTGACAACAAAGATGGCGTCAACCGTGCCTCTATTAGGTCGAAACCCGCATTGAGTCTCGGGATGGAAACTTTCGACTAAGCTACTAAGGCGTCTGTTGATGATATGCGCCAGGATTTTACCAGCCGTGGACAGCAAGGCAATGCCTCTAAAGGATCCGCAATCAGAGAGGTCTCCTTTGCCCTTATACAACTTGCTTATAGAAGCATCCCTCCAGTCTTGCGGAACAGCCTCAACTTCCTAAATCAATTTGATAAGGTCAAACAGTCTGGACCTGATACTCGGCCCTCCGTATTTGAAAACTTCAGATAGGAGACCGTCCGAGCCTGGTGACTTACCGTTCTTTAAACGGTGTACTGCAGCATTGAACTCCGCGAGAGACGGTGGCTCATCTAGACTCGATGCTGATGGCAAATTCTCAAGCGAGTTGATGTAGGCTAGATCTGCGTCTTGACTATCGGGATTCAGCACCTCGTTGAAGTGTTCAGTCCAAAGCAAAAGAACCTCTACGCTCACTAGGTGAAGATATTTCCTGGGTGCTACTTGGAGTCGCAAGGACATAATTCTGTCATTAATGCCTTTAGGAGGCTCAATAAGTTTGACAGATTAAGCTAAATTTGTTAAATGCTACAGATTTAGTTTGTCACTAAAAGAACGAATCAAAAAACTTTCCGTTGATGAAATAAATAAAACAACTATTCGAATAATCAAAATTATACAAGAAGAAGCTTTCAATAAAAAAATACAATTACTTAAAAAAAACAGCTGATAAAAAAAAAGTTTAAAAGGAAGTAAACTGTCAAGTTTGGATCCATCTAAAGATAGTGATGGACTTTTACGAGCCGGAGGTAGACTTTAAAATTCACAGTTGCCATACAATTAAAAACACCCTATATTATTACCATACGATCACTATGTGACGTCACTGATTATTAACTGCGCGCATTTTGAAGACACTTCACGGAGGAAACACATTAACTTTATCTTTTCCCTATATTATTGCCATACATACGATCAATAAGTGACGTCACTGATTATTAACTGCGCGCATTTTGAAGACACTTCACGGAGGAAACACGTTAACTTTATCTTTTTAAGGCAAAAATATTGGATAATTAGTGCCTTAAGAACAGTTAAAAGTGTGATAAACAAATGTGTCAAATTGTATAAGATACAAGGCAAAAACAGCATCCCAAAAAATGGGTATTTTACCAAAACCACGAGTAACAGTGTCGCACCACTCTCACCCTTTTAGCCACACTGGGGCGTAGGGCTTCCAATCCCGCAGCCTGAATTCAATCTCGGTATTTGCGGGACTACTGATTTTCAATCCCGCGGGATCTCGGTATTTACGGGATCCCGCATATTGAAAATATTCATATTTATATAAGGCAAATAAAACAATGAATTAATCAACTAACTCCACATTTATTTAAGTATTACTATTAGGGATTGCAATCCCGCAAAACGGGATCACGCATTCCCGCGGGATCCCGCTGCTTTTATTAATCTGCTGGATCCCGCACCTTCAAAGTGCGGATCCGCGGATTCCGCAAATAAAAAAATTGGCGTTTTTTGAGTCCGATGGTACCTATGAGAGGAGAGTATCTGACGCTCACCTATTGAATATAATAATATCCTGACGGTTCAGCCTACTAGCGTAGAAGCCGAGAGAGTGTTTTCAGCATAAGGATATATTTGCAATTCACTCAGAAGCAGTCTCGGAGACGATACAATAAATGCCATTTGCTTCTTAAGAGCGTATTTTCAAAAGTTATCACCATAGGTTGATATCATGATAATAGCATCTAGGAGAAAATTGTGATTTGATTAATAGTAATTATATGAATAAGACTGAATTAAAAATATAAAACTGTTGTTAGAATTGAGGGTAAAATTAAACAAAACTATTAAGCTATGGCAAACATTTGAAAATGAATCTAAGAAAACAGATTACTAATTACTTATACTTACTTAATTAATAGAAGAGAAAAATTTCTGTTGCTTAATGTAATAAAAATTGTTTTTACACAAAAATCTGTAAGTAGTTTAAATTTGATTTTATAACATAATTTTAAAGATGCGGGATCCCGCGTGATCCCGCGCGGGATTAAGTAATCCCGCATATCAATCCCGCGGGATTGATGAGCTGCGGGATTGCAATCCCTAATTACTATTAGTATGAGATAAATCAAATTACACCGTTTATTTATCACAATAAACAATGAATTAATTACCTAACTCCACATTTATTTACGTATTAGGTAGGTGGGTACTTAGTATGAGATCAATTAAATAACACCGTTTATTCTTCACAAAAAACAGTAACAAATACTGAAAAAACAAAAAATCTATCTGCTTCCAAAAATACACCAACAAAATTAAAAAAATCAACCAAAAAAAAAACATTTTCAACTGAAAATTAATAAAGGTTACCTACTTTAATTATTTAGTTTGTCAGCTTTCAATTTCAATTGACAATGTTTGCGAAGGAAACACAACATAATATGTTATCTAAACTGTCGTCTGCCAAACTGCGTATTTTAGAGGCAATATAGCCAGCATGCACGCTTTTTTTCAGTCCCGCAAATCCCGCTAATCCCGCTCCCGTAAACCCGCATCACACGAGATTGGAAGCCCTACTGGGACAGATTTCGGTGGCCCCATACCACAGACCACTTACAAATACGATCTATGAAAAGGAGAGGACACAAATCCTGTAAGGCATACATTGCGGTATTTGTTTGTTTATCTACAAAAGCAATACATTTAGAGTTAGTCGGTGATTTATCAACTGAAACCTTTATCGCTGTGCTACGTCGATTCATGGCGCGAAGAGGTCATGTTTCAGATATGTACAGTGACAATGCTACAAATTTTGTTGGGACAGCAAATTTATTGTACAAAGAAATACTTGAAATCACACAATCTACAAACTTTCAAAACACAATGACTACTTATATAACATCGGAATGAATTGGCATTTCATCCCTCCATCATCACCCCATTTTAGAGGTATTTGGGAATCTGAGGTTTTTTTTAATTTTTTTTTTATTCCACAACGGGTAAGCGCTTGGCCTTTATCTCACCTGATGATAAGTGACGATAAGGCCGAAGGTGGAAGCGCGCATCACCCGGAATCCTCAACCACTGAGGAACTGGTTATCTTATCTCAAACTGTACGGAACACAACAATGCTATAAACATCGTTGTTATGGCGACAGACTTAGATAAGACGGTGGTGGTGGCTAGCCAGGCGGACTTAATAGCCCTACCACCAACCAAACCGAGTACACAAAGATGTGCCCCCCACTGGGAATCGAACCCGAGACCTCTGGGTTAGAAACCGGTGGCTAAGCCACTAGACCACAGAGGCGATTAAAAGGGTAAAGTCAATGAAACATCATTTAAAGGGGTCCAGCATGAAATTGTGAAAATATACGTATTTTTAAGTCACTTGTACTATGCGCTGAATTAGTTAAATACATTATAAGAACTTAATGTAAGTTAGCCTGATCATAGCACAAGGTCGTGGCCTTGTTGAAATTTGAAACAAATTCTTTAAACAATAACAAACAACACATAAATCTAACGATTCCTAAAAACATTTCTTTTCGACAACTTTCTTAATTTTACGCATGAAACAATAATTCTTACATGAAAATATTTGTATTGATATTCCGCAGGGCACCCCCTTCCTTTAGTAAGTAATTTTCATGTTTAACACAAGCGCGTGATGGTTTTGCACATTTCGCAGAATAAAAACATTGCTCTAATTAATTTACTAGGTCTGAAACTTCAAAGCAGAATTGATCTAATTATAAATATCAATATGATTGATTTGGTTTGATGTTCATTAAGAGACTTATGTCAGTTTTTGCGATCGCGCGGCACCCCCTTAAGGCTGGCCTCACACAGCCGGAATCGCTTTCTGAATTAAGAATCTGAATTCAGATTCTGAATTCAGAAAGGCCGGAATACCATACAATATCAGTATGCTCCACACACATGCTGATTTTTTCAGAATCTGTATTTCTCAGATCGATCTGGAAGAATGAGCTGACGAGCGTCCGGAATTACGTGTCTGAATATTTAAGATTCTGAATTCAGAACGCGCGTATTCCCATACCTTTTATATAGAGCGGCACAAACATGCTGGAATTCAGATTCTGAATTATTTCAGTGTTGCCATTTTTAGTAGGATCCTGCTTTTATAGCATTTTTAAAAGTAAATTTTAGATATTTAGTTTGTATGTTATTTTATTAATACCTTGCTTTAATAGTGTTTAATTTTCGATGTACTTCAATTCTTAAAAATTATAAAGGTAAATATAGCAGTTTTGGTGCATTTTTATAAACAACGCTTAGCAGTTTTAGCAGGATTTACCTTAAATTTTTATTTTTATATTTTCGGAGTAAATGATGAAGCTTACAGAGATATAAATACATTACAAGATAACCAGCGTGTTTTAATTCAATCAGACTGAAGACAGAATACAAAAGAAATTACAAAAGTTAAAACAAAGCTCAATAAAGCAATTGAAATCATGAATGCTGCTTCAGGGCAAGCTCGCTTCATCGTCGGCCTCTTTTTAATCTTACGGATAAGAATGTGGCCGAGAGCAAGCCTATCTAAAAAAAATAACAACAATGTTTGGTATAGATCTATCGATAGCAATAGTATTAAGATCCGAGTAATGCAAACCTACCACTTAGCTGTAAACTATATCTCAGGTTTTGATTATAACAATGAACATTACATCGAATTAAACCATGACGAGTTTATTAACTGCATTCGCAAAGATGTAATTTCATTTGTAGTCATGTGGCCGTGAAGAACATGCAATTTAATAGGAACTGCATTAGGATAAAATGTTTACTAGATAAAAACAGCCAGTTTCAGGAAAGCTCGAACGGGATTCGAACCCGTGACCTTTGGATTGCTGGTCCACTGCTCTAACCGCTAAGCTACTGAGACCCCAGAAGACTCGTTGAATTTTTTGTAGTAGTTGATACGTTGCAAGCCAGCGGTATTACGTCACTGTGAAGTCTGCCCTGAGACTAGTTGTTTTTTTCTAGTAAACATTTTATCCTTTAACTATATTAGAGCATTGTGAATGCAAAATTTCAATAATAAAGGAACTGCATTGTGTTGTTTAACAAACTCAATGCCTCTCAATAATTTATAAAATTACCTCTGTTGTAATATTGAAACAAATGTACATGACCAATACTTGGCTATTCATATGTAAAAACTCAGTAACTGCATCTATTATTTGTGATAGACAAAGAGAAGAAGTAAACATTCATAACGTTGGTGTTCTTCGGATCTCCGAAAAATGTGTTATAAAAACAATGAATAACGTACTTTCTGCTAAGCGAACAGAAAAAGTCACAGTCCTAGAATCATTTATAAAAAGCTTAAATTTTTCGATGAACTCTGAAATAACGTCATTAAAGATAGAAGACATATTTAAAGAAATAGATAGTTCTAAGGATAGTTTTCAACACTTAATAAATTCGGAACTCAATTTACAAACACAGTTAGGCATTACAGTTTGGGCACAAATACAGTCTCATGCATATTTAGCTAGCGTCATTACCACAATTTCTCTGCTATTTCTAGCAGTACTAATACTTTGTTACTGTCCACAGATACTGGCATGGGCGCAAACTACGATTCCATGCCGAAGATCGATGATCCAGCCACAAGAGCAGATCTACAGCATCCCACACAGGATGCACGAGAGATGCATTTACATTAGCCGGTAGCTGCACATTCGTTGTATACGAAAATCAATAAATAAAAAATTTCACACCTTGAGTTAGCGCTACAAATCGACTAAGTTTTTTGTGTCTACTACTTAAGAAAACAAACTGTACCTATTTCTCAGAATTTGTTCTGTATTCTAAGTTCTGAGACTTACCTAAACGATTTTAATCTTTCTTCTGCTTGTAACTCAAAATGTAAAATCTTCGCGTTGCTTGGTTTTTTGCAGTACAACGACGTTTGTTAGTTACGCCACTCATGCCTTCTACTCCTGGCTATATATAAGTGACCGGTAATTGGGTCGGGGCTTGTTGGCCCACTGGCAGTTCCTGTGAAGGAGTTATTGTCAGAAAATCTCCAGTCGCGTGATGGCGGTAGTCGCACACCACACCCACCAGATGATGAAAGCCTGTATTGGCCGGCCGTCTCTCTAATAAGGCCTTGTTCGCAAGCGGGTAAGCGCAAATATGGCTTCGGTAGTATGATTATTGATTATTACTAGCGAAGCAATGTACTCTACTCTGTACACGACCAAATTGCTCGCCTAATACGAATAAGGTTCTAAGCAATGATATTATATTAAAAATTGTAACATCATTGGTTCTAAGGGCGTTGTATACGCAGCTGTAGCGTTCTAAATATGACGACCTCCTTGGTCGAGTAGTTTGTACACCGGTTTTCATGGTGTCGCCATCTCTGAGGTCCCGGCTTCGATCCCCGGTCGGGCCAATTTAGAAATTATTGTTTTTCTTAATTGTCTCGGGTCTGGGTGTTTTCTATGTATAATAAGTATGTATTTAAGTATTTTAAGTATGTTTATCCGTTGTCTAGTAACCATTTAACGAGTTTCTTCAAAGCTTCTTGTTCGATAGGAAAATAGAATAAGCAAAAGGCACTGGTTTGGTTGGCAAAACTCTGTAATCAACTAATATCCAAACGTCACATCAAGACAATAGAAAAACTATAAAAAACAAATTATAATAAAAAGTATAAAAACATGAAGTCTTCTAAAAAGTATGTACGCAACACTTCTCTTGGGCTAGATAATTGGTGTGATTGTTGTTCCTTACGTATTATTCGAGTGAAGGTCACGTTTTGGTGTTTCGCACGGTAATAGATAGCTCATCGTTGTTAAATGAAATTGAGTGATACACCTCCGTGAACTATGGTAGTTGTCCCCCTCTTATTAATAACGATGAAATGAAATTTCAGAAGTATTAAAACATATTGTATATTTTGGACACTGACTAATTTGTGAACTTCGCGCGCCACATCCGCAATTCCTGGACGTTCCTTCACCGCAAAATAGTGTTTTGAACTCGAAGAATTCATTGGAATAATTCCAGGCCCGCGAGATGAGAGCTGCGTAGCGACAGAATGAGCTCGTAGGAGTGGGTGCGCCGGTATTGTGGTATTATTGGGTTCCCATTTTTAGGAATTGGTGACTAACAAATCCTGCAGACGCTTTCTAGTTTCTATATTTAGATTTGAGTAAAAAATGATTAATTGGTACAAATTTAATAGACGTCATAAAATCTTATTTCTTGAACAGTTTTAAATGTCTGCAGGTGCCTATTTTTCTCCGCTGAATTTATTCCCATATTTTAAGCGAGCCTGCCTACCCACTAAAATAATGGCATCTAATCTTGCCGCTTGTAGGGCTTGGCTGCAGTTTTGTATATCCTGAACTGCTGGTTGGGTATACAATCCATCAAAAACCATTTACTTTGCTGTATTGGTAATTGATAAGTATCTAGGTAGTCAATTAATTTACTATTTTTGCCTTTTGTATTTAATATTTCATTTAAAAATGTACACAAACAGTCTACACACACATATATTTATATAACGCTATTTGTAACTGCAACAAAATCATTAGAAAGTATCTTTATTTGGGCTAATTAATCTGTTTCCAAAACAGAAGAAGTTGCTCGTCGCACCGAAAACACCTGAAGGAGCTATTGGTCAATACTTAATTCAGTGTACTGTGGTTCCAGAATAATAAATATCAGAGGACTTTTGTTAGAAATCAAATCACCCGAGATTAATAAAATGTTAAGAACAATAAATACAAGATCGAAGCGCTTTTTCCAGAATCAAACTTGATTCGACTAGAAATCCAAGACAGATGCACGAGATACACAGAGATCATCTAAAATACGAAGCATAAAATGTCTGCATTACCATTGATAGCGGATGTTTTATCAATCAATAAGAAGGAATAAAAATCTATTAAAATTATTGTTTATTTAATTAATTAACACGGTTATATTAGGTACCAATTACATTAATTAATCTATATAAATTGTGGCCACCAGAGCCAGAGTGGCCCAAAGTACAATTTGTGTTTTTTTAGTTGACCACGGCAATGCCCCTGTTCAAACCCTAAGTTCAAATCCAGAGTAGCTCAAAGGTAATTTTAGTTAAAAATCATAGATGGCGTTATGAAAGTTGTTCTGGCATTGTGATTTTTAACACAAAATTAAAAGAGCGTAGTGGCCCCAGCCACATGTTCCACCTATCTATCACCCTTTTTATCAACAATTCAAAGTCTCCTCCAATGCAGGGAACGAAATAGATGGTGCAATTAGTGATTCTTTGACTGAGTAACTGACTGACTAACTTAGGTAATAGACATGTAATGCCAAAGGTAGACTTAAGTTTTGTTATTATGTATAAGTTTTAGGCAAAATATGAACAGTTTATTAAAAAAATACTGCAAGGTAAGTAAAGAAGCTAGTAAGTTGCATTTAAAATAATAAAAATGATGTTAAGTTCATACAAGTTGGCCTATTTTGTATACTTACATTGTTTATAAATACATTGTAAATGCTGAATGCTATAGTGGCCTTAATTAAAAAAAATACAAATAACGAATATACGGATTTTTTAAATAGTCTATCCTAATTTTATCAATAATTAATATACTTAAGTAAAATTTTTAAACACTGAAAAAAGACGACAACCTCAGGCGGGAATCGAACCACGCACCTTCCGCATTCCGGGCGGCTGCCTTTTTTCAGTGTTTAAAATTTTACTAAAGTATTTTTTACTTATTAATAATTAATATCTTACTGTGTAAATTTTAAACACGGTGTCTGAGCATTTTTTTTGTACTATTTACCTAAAATTTTGCCTAAACTGTTTTGGCCCTTAACCACCAAATTGTATTTTTTGTTTGAGTCACTCTGGTTCTAGTGGCCTCAATTACAAATTCAAATAATAAATATTATAAAAATAGAACTATTAAATTAAAGTTTTCATTACTATTTAATGTAGGTAGTAAATTAAACGCGAGTTTTGATCCGTAAAAAGTGTTTCATTTTAATGTTACAAGATCGCATTGTTGTGTTCCGATAGATAAATAAAAAAAAAATGGTTTACGCTTACACAATAGATAGGTACTTCTTTTGAAACTCGTTAATATAGTAAGATAAGGCATAAAATATATATATAAACATAGAAAAACACCCAGACCCGAAATCAATTTAGAAAACAGTTTTCTCTGAATTGACCCGACCGCGGGAATTGAATCCGGGACCTCAGAGGCATGCTAACCACTCGACCACGGATATTGTCTTAGAAACAAATTTATGACAGTTTTAAGAGGCCTATCACATCTCGACTGTGATTTTTGCGTAAAATGGCCAACTTTGGCGTTATAGATCTTAGAAACAAAAATACATTAACATTTATGAATTATTGAATAGTGCAGAATAGCTATTGGAATAGTGCGTAGCGGCCTCGCTTTTTGTAAATTTTGCTTAACTTTTTAATGAAGCCCAAAATTACAGAGAAAGATTTTCATAAAGTGCGCGAAGGCACTTTTTTAAGCTCATCGATTGAACTACTGTTCTACTGTTCTAAACAAGTGAAATAAAAAAAAATATAATGTTATCTCTTAAATAGTCGAATAGTGCGTAGCGGCATCGGAATTTTTAGATATCATTGATTATATATAGGAAAAAATCTTATTCTAAACCAAAAAACTTCGAAAATCGCTATAAGTTAACTGTGAATTTCTCCTATCTACGATAATATTGTTAAGCAAAATTTATACCAGAGTAATTGTTACTTCCTGAGGAATAAAGATTTTATAATGAATTTATTATCCTATTTCGATAAAGACGATAAATACAACTGCAAAATTACTACAAAATGCGATGCGCCGGCCGTCCGAATTCAACTTATGCTTACAGAATGGAGATTTGTAATATTATGCACAAATTTATTATCCTATTTCGATAAAAACGATAAATACAGCTGCAAAATTAACTACAAAATGCGAAAATGGGCATTTTACGCAAAAATCACATTTTATATGTAATAGGCCTCTTAAGTAGATACAAATAAGATTCCAATTCCTCAGTGCTGAGGACTTCGGGCGAAGCGCGCTGCCACCTTTGGCCTTGTTATTACTTAGCATCGTGAGGTGAAGGTCAAGTGCTTCCCTAGACTAGACACTAGACTTTCTGATTCTTAGGTCCGTTTCCGTGATCTAGGTTATCCACCAGGGTGAAGCACGGGATATTTACAGGATTCTTTTGCTCCACCTGGGTAAAGCATGGATACCAGAAATCAGGTATAATTATATCGAAATGATAATTTAAAATACAAATCGAACTATATGCAACTGAACTTGAAATAAGACATCCTCCGTTAGTGAATCGTTGCTACTAATTCATGTTTCAATTAAAACGCGCGTGGGTAGTTGGTAGGTACCTACGTTCGCGTGTATTTCGAGAAGATATTAAAATACTTTTGATCTTAATTTTACGATTGCGATGCAGTAAAACATGCTTGACTAATGATGTGTATTTTCCTTCATGCCAAACTCGGCCACTATCTAGGAATAGGGCTGTCACAAACGAGGAAGCACGGCAAGGTCTTTTGATTAAAAAAATATGATAAGTAAAAAGCCTTTTAAAAAAACAAGCTTTTATTTAAATAAGTACGCTAAAAAGAAAAAAATAAACTTTTTCTTTAAACCTTTAAATATCACCTTATAGCGTCATTACACACTTTATATGATTTATAAGGTTGTCGCGAGATTTAAGAAAGTAAGTTGGTACTCGTATTTTGTTAGATTGAAAATATTAATAGTTAAAATCAATCACATCAAATTGTTTAATTTACTTGTTTATTTACACATACTATAGTATACTAGTAGACCGCCGGCCGCCCGCCGCCGCCGGCACCGGCTACTTCGTTCGCGTGGACCCCGTACCTCGTGACGAATTTTCAAAATGACCCAAGAACTCTTATTGTGACGTAACTATAATTTTGACACTTTTTGTAGATAATTATGTGTTCTGCAAAGCCGTTGTAAGTATATTATTTTATTCTATAATCAATAGTTTACTTAGCACACGCGATGTAAGGAATTTATTTGAGTTTTAGGAAGGATCCCTATTTTTTTTTAATTGTAATATAGCCTATGTCACCCAGAGATACTGTTGTGTAGCTTCCCAAAGGTGAAAGAATTTTTTAAATCGATTGCGATCTTAGATTAAAACAAAAAGGGGTCACGATGTAAGGAATTTATTTCAGTTTTAGTAAGGATCCCTATTTTTTTTAAATTATAATTTAGCCTGTCAACCGGAGATAGCGTAGCTTCCCAACGGTGAAAGAATTTTTTAAATCGGTCACAATGTAAGGAATTTATTTGAGTTTTAGTAAGGATCCCTAATTTTTTAAAATTATAATAATGCCTGTCACCCGGATATAGTGTGGATTCCCAACGGTGAAACAATTGTTTAAATCGGTCTAGTAGTTCTGGAGCCTATTCAATACAAACATACAATCAAATGTTTCCTCTTTATAATATTAGTGTAGATAGTAAATCTTGCGACCTTTTATATCATATTTTCGGCAGGGATGTTACACAAAGTAATCGTATAGTATAATCAATAGATACAATTGAATAGAGTATTTTCGTATATTCCAACACATATAAATTGTGTAATGACGTTATAAGTTGATGGTAAAAGTTTTAAAGTAAAAGTTATTTTTTTTGTTTTTAACGCATTTAGTTTTAAATATAAGCTCCTATTTAAAAAGGTTTTTTACTTTTAATTTATTTTTTACTTTTTCGTTATCCCTGGACACGTTTTTCATCTGTTCATCTCACTGAATACAAATATTTATGTATACAAAATTTATTCATGCCCACCAAACCACCACCACCACCCACCAAAAACAGCCCACCCATTAAGACGAATCAAACTCGACGTGGTTGTGTCGCTTTATTACGGAGTTCCTATGGCCACCTTCCAGCTCCATCATCAGACCCTGGTTACCACCTAACACCAAAGTACTCGTCAAGACTAATCAAACGAGCCGAGACTCGATGGGGTTGCGTCGTTTCTTTACTGAGTTCCTAGAACCACCTTTTAGCTCCATCATCAGATCAGCACCATGTTATCATAATATTGCATTGTCACGCGATTTACACATGTATGCAAAATTTCAGCTCAATCGGTAACCGGGAAGTGGATTAAAATTGAGTTGCAAAATTCCACCCGAACAAGACATACATACATACTCGTACATTGCAAGTTTTTTAAAAGCTTGTTATGTAAAAAAAGCTATTACACAATATTTGTACATCACTACTACCAGACCGCCGCACAGTGGTCTAGGAATCGCGTTCCATACACATAGAAACGAAAGTCGTATTTGTAGTGATTTTTTTACTCGATAATTTTCAGGACTGTTTTTAATGTTTATTCATGCAGGTTTCGTTATTGAAAGGTTCGTCGATCCGGAGTAAAAAATTGTTAATTTTTTTTTTGTATAAAGGAAAATACAAAAATATTTTTTTCACGCGACTGCTTTGAGCTGCCACCTTGCCGCTTGCATTGCATGTTGTCCTATTAAAGTCGATTCCTTACAAGGTATAATATACGTGCTGGAACTTGCCGCTTTGGCCGTAGGTGGATGCCAAACTTTGAAAAATTTACTACTGAATATTTGCTATTTTATTCTACGATTAATGTTGCACACAGTCTTTATATAATATTGTCCGGGTGTCCCGTAAATTTCACAATATCTACTAAATCCTTCACACTTATTGCAGTAGCATATTTATGCTAATTCTTCTGTATCATGCGTGAGGAGGCTTACAGTCCGTCTTTTCTTCTGCATCGGACATAAGTCAGCAAATGGTTTTCTTGGGCTGGACATTGATGTTGAAGTGCCAACAGTACAAGTAGAAGCTAGCCCAGATGTAGACGCACCTTTGTTAACTACAGAACAGAATGTACCTAGTTTCTTCAACGGGGATCACTGATGATGATTGAATAAAGTCGGGCCATTTGATATCCTCTTCTAGCCAAGTCTCATATTTCTTTAGCATAAGTTGTACGATTACACATTTTCTACTTTTTTTGTAAATGGCGCATATATGTTTGTCAAAACTGTTTGAATTGTTTCTGTTCTTCTTCTGATAAAGGCACTTTAGTCAGAAGCTGCCACCTTGCCGCTTGAATGGCATGTTGTCCTATTAAAGTCGATTCCTACAAGGTATAGTAGAAGTACATGCCCATGCGCGCCGCTTTGGCCGTAGGTGGATGTCAAACTTTGAAAAATTTACTACGGAATCTTTGCTATTTTATGTGTAATTTATTTATTTATTGCAATAGGAACATAATATATAAAATTACTAGTAGTATTAACTTAAACTATACATTTAAATAGCAAACAGTTGTGTGCTACGCTACTATAAATAAAATATAAACATTACATAAAAAAGGGAGGGTTTCTCCCCGTCTTCTATCTCTTTTCCCCCTCCTCCGAACCATCGTTAATGCCCTTTTTTACACATTTTAAGATTAGTTTTAATGAGAATTCAAATGCTTATATCTCCATAACTATTTATCTCCTGTAATTGGGAATGACACTGGGGAGTACTCACTCTCCCACTCCAGCCCCCTTAATTCGTGCACCATGTTTTAAGATTTTCACCATAGATAACAATATGAGGTATATATGATTTCTTTGAAATCTAACTAATTAAAAAGGTAAATAAATGAGGGTAGGTTTAAATAGCAACAAAAATAGCTAGTTCATGACAATGTCAGCAACCGTGCGCGTTAACATCAACTTTAGCTCACAAATTTTATTATTACCATGGAAGGTTTTGTAACCAATCTTCACATTTTTATGTTTGTGAAGACAAGTAAATATTTTTCTCTGTTAAAATGGAACGTGCATATAATAGACAATAGAATTAATAGTTTGTCGATGGTAACATCCTCAGAACAATAATATTGTTCTGAGGTAACATCCTCTCTCGAGGGAAATGGCGTCGGCGTTAGGGTGTTTTTTCTGTGTGCTCTCGAGTTATAGTACTCAAATAATATCAACAACATCTTTTATTTCCTCCTAAAACCATAACAGGTTATGGGCCCAGACCGTTCCATAACTCTGTTTCAAGTGGTAAGAGGAAATAAAAAGAGGTGTGACTACGGCGTGTTCGAGAGACTCAAAGCGACCGCGTGGGCGAAGGCTTCGTTAACATTGTGCGAGGCGTTTGAGGCAGCTGAGGGATTGCGCTGTCAGGTGGAGGCAGAGCAATAGAAGAGTTCAGCGTGCGCGTGGCGTTTTTGAAGGAGGCTTCATCAACTATGGAACCGATGGTTGGACTGGTAGCTGGGGGAGCCATCAAGTTGGAAGGTCAGCGAAATTGGAATCTATGGAAATTTCAAGTTTCGGTGTTGCTGAGGGGTATGGAACTCTACTAGGTAGTAGACGGCTCAGTAATGAAACCTGAAAATGAAGAGTGAAAGAAAAAAGATGCAAAAGCGCAAAGTCAGATTGTGATGATATTTATGTGAAAATACTATGGTTCATATCCTCTCGTGCCAGACCGCTGCAGAGATGTGGAACAAGCTCCACAGCGTATATGAGTAGAAGTCAAGTACCAGCTTACATATTTTACAACAGCGCTTCTTCCAGTTCAAATTTGAAGAAAGCTCGGACATGGCTACATTTCTTGCAAAGCTTCAGGAGCTGAAAGCTCAGTTGAAACAGGCTGGCGCAGAAGTATCAGAGAAATTCATGATAACCAAAGTACTAATGTCCCTGCCATCAACGTTGAATCACTTTGTGTCAGCGTGGGAATCGGTCGAGCCGGCCAGGCAAACTTATGATGAGTTAGTTGCCAGACTTCTTGTGGAACAAGAGAGGTTAAAGTCAAGAGACAGTGAAGATGATAGTGTAGCATTGTATGCGGGACGAAAGCCAGTGAAAAATAACAATAACAACAAGGAAGTAAAATGTTTCAAGTGAGGACGTGTCGGACATTACATGTCAGAGTGTAAAAGTGGCAAAGACACTCGCAAGTGCTTTAGATGCAACAAAATCGGGCATCTAAAATTTCAGTGCCCTAAAACCAGTGCAAAAAACGTTTCGGGCGAGAAAAATAACGCTTTTATTGAAAGTGCCTTGTCGACAGATTTTGTGAATTTTAATTCGAGCCTTGGACAAAAATTAAATGGCAAGTGGTTAGTCGATAGTGGTGCGAGTGTGCATATGGTTTCTGAACGCACCCTTCTTACGAACTATAGAGAACTGTCAGGGTCAAACAGATTTGTTGTTGTTGGCGATGGACGACGACGACTGCCGGTTTTAGGCATCGGTGATATAAATTTAAAGGTTTTTGATGGAGATTTCTACATAAATACAACTCTATATGGGGTGCTGTATGTACCAGACTTAAAAGTGAACTTGTTTTCGGTTCCGAGTGCTACAAATAAAGGTTATAAAGTGAGGTTAACCAAGGACAGTTGTTGTATTTACAAAGATGATATAAAGTGTGCTCTAGGCTATCGGGAAGGGAACTATTATGTCATGGATTTTAAATTGTGTACTGCGGAACAGTGTGCAGTGTCATTAATGCAGTGGCATGAACGTTTTTGTCACCAACATATTGAATCGACAAAAGCATTATTGGAGCGGAGTGGCATCAACTTTAGTGATGATAAGGAGGTGTGTGAAGCTTGTATTGTGGGTAAAGCTCACCGCCATAGCTTCAGTCACATCACAAGTTCTACACAGAAGGTCCTCGAACTAATCCATGCGGATGTATGTGGACCACTTGAAGTGGAAAGTATTGGAGGTTCAAAATACTTCCTGTTATTGAAAGATGACTATTCTAATTACCGAATAGTTTATTTCCTGCAAATAAAAAGTGAAGTTGTTGGTCATATTAGACAGTTTATACATTGGGCTGAGAGACAAACTGGTAATAAAATGAAGGTACTCCGTACTGACAACGGCAAAGAGTTTGTGAACTCTGAAATGCAGAAGATGCTGTCTGAAAAAGGTATAGAACACCAAACAACTGTGCCCTATACACTGCAGCAAAATGGAAGAGCCGAGAGAGACATGCGAACATTAGTTGAAGCGGCAAGATCTATGATAAATAAGAAAAATCTATCCAAAGAACTGTGGGCGGAAGCAGTGAACATGGTTGCATATGTGTTAAATAGAACCAGCAAGAGCAGAGATGACAAGAAAACTTCTTATGAGGTTTGGACTGGAAAGAAATATGATATTAGAAAACTAGACAAAGTGTTCGGAATGAAGGTGTGGACACACATACCTAAGGAAAAGAGGCTTAAACTTGATTCTGAGGCTGTAGAAGGAGTGTTTGTAGGCTACGAGAACACAAAAGGATTTAGAATTTTTTATGAAAAGGAAAGAACTGTTCAAACAAAGAGAGATGTTAGATTTTTGCAGCTGGATACCGGAGAACCTGAAACACAAGTGTGTTTTGTTCGATACACTTCTGACTAAAGTGCCAAATTTATCAGAAGAAGAACAGAAACAATTCAAACAGTTTTGTCAAATATACAGGGTGTTTGGTGCATCGTGTGCCAAATCGAATGGGGTGATCGAAGGGGTCTGTGGCTACCTCTTCAGCTCCCATAAAAAAGTCTTGGTCCAACTGAATTTTTTATGCTGATTTTAAATTTTTTTGGGTGAAAATTTATAAAAGTCTACATTTAAATTTTAATACAAAAAAAATTGTTAGGTCTAACTTAATCTTTTTTTAAAATCTTTATTTTGTAACGTTGTACGCTTCTATCGATACCAAAATTAATAGCCAGCAACGTCTAGTTTTTTTTACGGTCCCGTAAAGTTTTTATAAGTAAAATAAAATAAACTTGAACGTCAACTTTCGATCTCAATAAAAAAATAACTAAAAGAGATCTAGTTCTTTCAACTTCCAAAATCTCTGGACTGTCCCTTTTCTAATGGTGTGCTATATGCCATGAAAAGTAATTAGTAACGTCACTAATTTGCAAATTTTCTGTACATAGTCGCATTTTTCCAATATTTAACAGGTGTAATAAAAACATGTTTTTGCGTTAATAACACTCACAAGGCAGGTAAAAATTAAAAATTTCGTAGGTTTTGCTTGAAATATTAATAGAAAATTGCATTTTAACATTTATTTCACAATTTTTACAGTTTAGTTTTATATATCCTGCTCAAATTATTGACCTCTGTTGCGAACGCAGGCCCGACATCTTTTTAGTATTTCCACAGTTGTTTTGCGAAGCTGTATTTCGTCCTTGATAGTACTGAAGGCCGCTTCTATGCGTTAGACTAGTACCTCCCTCGTTGGAACCTCTGTGGCGTAGGTATACCAGCTCTTTGGCACGTCCCCAGACATAAAAGTCTAACGGAGTTAGGTCTGGAGAACGTGGCGGCCATGCAATAGGCCCATCGCGCCCTATCCATGCATTGAGGAAGACATTATCGAGATATTTCCTCACAGTCAAACGCTAATGCGCGGGACAGCCGTCATTCTGAAAGACTATGGGAACGTCTTCATTAAATACGGGCACATCGTCCAATAATACGGATAGATCATTTTGCAGTAACTCTAAATAATTATCGCCATTGAGGTTATCGGGCAGGTAATGCGGTCCAATTACCTGATTCCCAATCACTCCTGCCCAAACGTTCAACCGTCTTTTAAAAGATTTCTGTCTTTTGACACTTGGGTTTTCCGGTTTCGGTGCCCAGTGGTGCAAATTGTGTAAGTTAAGAATCCCTTCTTTGGTAAATTTAGATTTTCGTCCGTCCATAGTATTCATTTTAAAAATCAGGATCATCCACATCCGTGTGTAACAAAAACTGACAAAAATGCACTCGTCTGTCAAACAGGCCACCCTTTAGAAAAAACAACAAAACTTAACTATAACAAAACAACTAAATGAAAGAATCTTGGAGTGCAGTGAACTAGCACACACGTTAGGTAGCAGAGGCAGTGATGACTCGACTAAAAAAATTAGAGTGAAAAATCAAATTTCACCTGTTTCAAACAAACAACGGGCGGTTTACTATTCACCTTATGACAGAGTAAGAAAATGTAACCTGCCTTGTGAGTGTTATTAACGCAAAACCATGTTTTTATTTCACCTGTTGAATATTAAAAAATTGCGACTAAGTACAGAAAAATTGCAACTATGTGATGTTACTAATTACTTTTCATGGCATATAGCACACCATTAGAAAAGGGACAGTCCAGAGATGTTTTAAAAAAATTGAAAGAACTAGATCACTTTTAGTTATTTTTAGATTGAAAGTTGACGTTCAAGTTTATTTTTTTTACTTAAAAAAAACTTTACAGCATTGTAAAAAAAACTAGACGTTGCTGGCTATTAATTTTGGAATCGATAGAAGCGTACAACGTTAGAAAATAAAGATTAAAAAAAAATTAAACTAGACATAACAATTTTTTTGTATTAATAATTAAATGTACACTTTTATAAATTTTGTATCCCAAAAAAAAAATCCCAAATAAATTTAAAATCAGCATAAAAAAATAAGTTGGACCAAGATTTTGTTATGGGGGCTGAAGTGGTAGCCAAAGACCCCTCCAATCACCCCATTCGATTTGGCACACGATGCACCAAACAACCTGTATATGTGCCATTTACAAAAAAAGTAGAAATTGTGTAATCGTACAACTCATGCAATCATAAAGAAATATGAGACTTGGCTAGAAGAGGATATCAAATGGCCCGACTTTATTTAATCATCATCAGTGATCCCCGTTGAAGAAACTAGGTACATTCTGTTCTGTAGTTAACAAAGGTGCGTCTACATCTGGGCTAGCTTCTACTTGTACTGTTCGCACTTCAACATCAATGTCCAGCCCAAGAAAACCATTTGCTGACTTATGTCCGATGCAGAAGAAAAGACGGACTGTAAGCCTCCTCACGCATGATACAGAATAATTAGCATAAATATGCTACTGCAATAAGTTGTGAAGGATTTAGTAGATATTGTGAAATTTACGGGACACCCGGACAATATTATATAAAGACTGTGTGCAACATTAATCGTAGAATAAAATAGCAAATATTCAGTAGTAAATTATTCAAAGTTTGACATCCACCTGCGGCCAAAGCGGCACACACCGGCACGTATATTATACCTTGTAGGAATCGAATTTAATAGAACAACATGCCATGCAAGCGGCAAGGTGGCAGCTCCAAGCAGTATCGAGAAAAAAAATATTTTGTATTTTCCTCCATACAAAAAAAAACTATTTTTTTTAACTCCGGATCGACGAACCTTTCGATAACGATTCCTGCATTATTATGCATTAAGAACAGTCCTGAAAATTATCGAGTAAAAAAATCAACACAAATACGACTTTCGTTTCTATGTGTATAAAAACACACTTGGCGCCAAGGGTATGATGCAAAGAAGTGTCACATCTCGTTCCAATCAGCTGACTCGTAACGCCAGACACGTCTTGTGCCCGTTGGGCTGAGACCTATACTGAGTGTATGTCTCGGTTCGTCGTCAGTAAAAGATCGAAACAGTTTGGCCAACAGCATCAGGTACCCGCGTTGCCACATTCACCATCTGGGTGAGATCCAGCGATAATGCAAACTTGCGCGTTTCTCCAGCATGGTCAGTTTTCTTGTACGGGAACAGCTACTCATTATGGTGAGCATTAAAATCCCCAAGAAAAATTAGTTCCGCTGCAGAGTACCTCTGATTGGCTAAATCTGCCGTCTCCGATAAATATCCCATAAGCCTGGTCGTTTCCTGGTCCCTGGTGTGTGAGCGGGAAACACCGATGTAGATGAATTTTTCCACTCCGGTGTCGACCAAAATTCCAATGGGGGAGTCAAGTTGAGGATGTAAAATACAGCTGAGACACTGCTGTAGCTGAACCAACCGGTGTACTCCGACTAAACCGTCACGTGGGAAACTCGATCTGGAGACTGCGGGGACGCCCGAACCCTCCCAAGAATGTCCACTGGGTCCTCTCATCCAGTCGCCAACTGGCACGGTGACGCATTTATGGAACTTTTCGCAAGTTGGCGGGGCAGCCTTTCGCACATGGCTAGCGCACTACTAGGGCCCCCTACTAACTGCGGTCGGCCAACGGCAAGACCGTGCTTGGAATCCCGCTACCCTCCAGGTCGAGCTGCTCTGTACGAAATAGTCGTGAAAGCAGCACCGCTCGCTTCCAAGCAGTTTGACTAGCCGCTTCTCATCCCCAATGGCACTGGTACTCATGCACACCAACGGAACGCAGTTAGGCTGCTTGGCATTGGCCTTTGGCAAGAGGGTGGTAGCATACCAGGCGGCTCCTTGCGGAGCCTACCACCGCAGAGAGAACATTCAGCCGTCTCCACTGACTAGGGAGCCTATGATGCCATTGTCCGGGGTGGACCACTAGGAGGTAGCTCTCGCCCACCCCGTAGATAGTGTAGCTTCCCCAACGGTGAAAGATTTTTTAAATCGGTCGCGCTGTAAGGAATTTATTTGAGTTATAGTAAGTATCCCTAATTTTTTTGAAATTATAATATAGCCTTTGTCGCCCGGGGATAGTGTAGCTTCCCAACGGTGAAAGAATTTTTCAAATCGGTCGCGATGTAAGGAATTTATTTGAGTTTTAATAAGGATCCCCAATTTTTTTAAAATTATAATATAGCCCATGTCACCCGGAGATAGTGTAGCTTTCAAATGGTGAAAGAATTTTTGAAATCGGTAGCGAAGGAAGGAATTTATTTGAGTTTTAGTAAGGATCCTTATTTTTTTTTGAAATTATAATATAGCCTATGTCACCCGGAGATACTGTAGTGTAGCTTCTCAATGGTAAAAGAATTTTTTAAATCGGTCGCGATGTAAGGAATTTATTTGAGTTTTAGTGAGGATCCCTATTTAAAAAAAAAATATAATATAGCCTATGTCACCCGAAGATAGTGTAGCTTTCCAACGGTGAAAGAATTTTTTAAATCCCTATTTAAAAAAAAATATAATATAGCCTATGTCACCCGAAGATAGTGTAGCTTTCAAACGGGGAAATAATTTTTTAAATCGGTCGCGATGGAAGGAATTTATTTGAGTTTTAGTAAGGATCCCAATTTTTTTGAAATTATAATATAGCCCATGTCACCCGGAGATAGGGTAGCTTCCCAACGGTGAAAGAATTTTTGAAATCGGTAGCGATGTAAGGAATTTATTTGAGTTTTAGTAAGGATCCCTATTTTTTTGAAATTATAATATAGCCTATGTCACCCGGAGATACTGTAGTGTAGCTTCCCAATGGTAAAATATTTTTTTAAATCGGTCGCTGTGTAAGGAATTTATTTGAGTTTTAGTTAGGATCCCTATTTTTTTTTAAAATTCTAATATAGCTTATGTCACCCAGAGATAGTGTAGCTTCCCAACGGCGAAAGAAATTGTTAAATCGGTTTAGTAGTTTTGGAACCTATTCAATACAAACCAACAATCAAATGTTTCTTCTTTTTAATATTATTACAGACAAATAAAAATGAATTCAATTAGCGGTTTTCTGACAGCAGTAGTGTAATATTGGGCATTCTAGATCACTTTTCACTCCATTGATCTCACTGACGTTCGATCAATGTCGTTAAAAAGTGATCTAGATTGTCCCAATATTACTTTTGAAAATCACTGCCATTCGCTCGTATATATGTTTAAGCGCTATGCTTCAAAGTCATTTTATTGAAACTCCCGAAACACTGTGGTCAATAAGAAAACAGCTGCTATGAGATTTGTTAAACAAAAACAGTCATTAAAATTAAAATGCATTTGCCCACCATCATCAAATGAGTTAAAACGTCATGGCAACTTATTGCCGAACAGTATCCGTTGTATTGTTTGCGGCCCTTCGAATTGTGGAAAGACAAACTTAGTAATTAGTTTATTACTACATACAGATGGTCCACGGTTCCGCAACCTTTATGTTTATTCAAAATCTTTGTATCAACCTAAATACATATTTTTAGAAAAAGTATTAAATATGGTTGCAGGTACATCGTATCATAAATATAATGACAACACCGAAGTTTTGAGTCCACATGATGCTTTGTCTGACTCGATTATTATATTTGATGATGTTGCTTGTGAAAACCAAAACCACATCCGAGATTATTTTGCTATGGGACGTCATAAAAATATCGATTGTTTTTATATTAATCAAACTTATACAAAAGTACCAAAACAACTTATTAGGGACAATTCTAACCTAATTATATTATTTAAGCAGGACGATGTAAATTTGAAACACGTATATGATGAACACGTAGGGTCGGACATGACTTGGTCACAATTTCGAGAAATGTGCTCAACTGTTTGGAAGAAACCATTCAATTATCTTGTAATAAATAAGGATTGTGAACGAAACAAAGGATGTTATAGGAAGACATTTGATACGTTTATAGAATTAGATTAATGTACAAAAGCAGTTGTAATTATGCCATAAAATCACTTTCATTTGTGACTTAAAGCTGAAAGGAAACCTATTTATTGAAATGGAAAGAGATTTAAAAGAACAAATTGTAAAATCAGCATCAGCTGTTAAAAGGAAGGTAGACTTAATAAAGGATGCTAAAAATTCTAACAATGTTACCCTGGAAACAATATTTAAACCTATTGTTGACCCTCTTAACATTTTAGCGAATAGAAATGATGAAAAGAACTTACAGGAAGTAAAGCTTTATGATCCCATATCAAAAAAAAACAGGAAAAATGAAAGCGAGAAGTCGTATTCTTCTTGTGAAGAATATATTGATTCTAATAGTGTAGATGAAGAGGAATATCAAGACACACCACAAAAATCAGACAAAATCCTAACTACGTCACCTTTTAAGAACCATGATGTAAGTAAAGGTTCTTTTAAGTCCCTCCAATCATCACCAAACATTATAAATCAAGATGAGTCTTCCTCATGGTCTACGTCATCTGAAGTATTTAATGCCATACCTTTTGGAATTAGAAATGAGCGAGGGAAACTTGAGCTTGGAAACACTCGCGTTCATGATGACGGTAGAATTCTTAAAGTTGGAAACATTACTTTTGAAAAGACTCTTGGCTTAAAAGAACTATTATATAAAAAGGTACCAAATCTAGATGTTATTACAGATGACGACCTTGAAAACTACAAGCTACTACTTATCAATACTAATGCACACAGACGTAACTTTGATCCTGCCAAACCAATAAACAGCAATAAAGGGTTTAAATACATGAGTATTATAAAACCATTATTTAAATTCTCTAAACAACCTACTAGTACTGAGAGTCCTCCACAGGGAAAAGGTATCAATCTTTTAAAAAAAGTTAAAACAAATACAGATTTAGTTTATTGGGATGATCCAAATGAATTAATAGAACGATTGAAATTACTGCTTGCGTCAAAAGCTGCTGGTAACACGGGTTTGGATAATGAAATCGTTGCAATAATTGAAGAACTGCGCGAAGCGGGCATCATAAATATGGAATATAAACAAATAGCACGGGGAAAATTAAGCAGTATACTCGCAGTAAGCAAAGCTTCGAGATTATAATGAATATAGATAAATTCGGTCATCACATTCATAAACGTTTGAGGTTATCTGAATACATCGATACCATAAACGATACGTTAAAAAAGTGCGAAACGGGCGAATACGACTTAAAATCATCAAAACTTAAAGGTTTATCATCTCCAGACAAGGACGATGAAGCTGTAAATAAGGCATATTTGGATAAAACTGTACAAGATCTAAGGAATGAAATAAATAAAGTTAATAGTCGTGTAAAAATTTACATCCAGAACTTAGAATCAGCTACTTCCAATCGCTTGTCTACTATGTTTTACTCAAAAACAGAAATAGACCGTATGATTCAAGCAAAGTCAAACAAAAATGAGTAAAAGAGATATAGTAGAAGAAATTCACAGAGCGGCGAGAAGAAATTTTCCTCGCCGATGTACAATTATAAAAGGAGTAGATGATTCATGGCAAGCTGACCTTATGGATTTTCAAAAGTATTCACAATTTAATAAAGGATATAAATATGTTTTAGTAGTTATTGACACTTTATCGAAATACGTTTGGACAAATCCTTTGAAGAGTAAAGATAAAATTAATGTCACCAACGCAATGGAAAATATATTATTGAATTCGTCTCGGAAACCAAAAAATTTGCAAACAGATTTAGGTAAAGAGTTTTATAATGAAAACTTTAAAGAGTTGATGAAAAAATATGACATTAACCATTATTCCACTTATTCTGTGAAAAAAGCAGCAATTGTTGAAAGAGTAATTAGAACGCTAAAAGGTCACCTTTATAAGCTATTTAGCTTATGCGGTCAATACCAGTGGATAAATAAAAATTTGAAAAACGTGGTACAAAGCTATAATAACACTGTTCATCGTATAACAAAATTTAAACCTATTGATGTTGACAAAAGAAATCAGACAACTGTAAAGTACAACATCATCAAATCACAAAATAATAACATAACGAAAAAAAATAAGTACCGTGTTGGTGATCATGTTCGGATTAGTAAATACAAAGGTGAATTCTACAAAGGTTATACTCCCAACTGGTCAACAGAAATCTTCAACGTTGTGAAAGTTAACCATACAAATCCTGTCACATACCACTTAGAAGACAAACATAAGCAAAGCATTTTAGGATCTTTTTACGGATACGAACTGCAAAGAACCCAATTTCCCGATATATATCTTATTGAAAAAGTTTTAAAGAAAAAAGGAAACAAACTCTTTGTCAAATGGTTGGGTCTCAGTGATGGTGAAAACAGTTGGGTTGACAGAAAATTATTAATGACTTAATATAAATATCGCCTGATTATGTTGTACAGTCACTTTACGAACATCAATGAAGGAAGGAAGCGGCATTGTCAACAATTTAATAGATAACATTCCGTTCGAGTTACACTTACCTGGATATCAGTTTTGTGGTCCAGGAACAAAACTTAAAAAACGCTTACTAAGAGGTGAACGAGGAATAAATAAATTGGATGAAGCTTGCTTGTATCACGATATTGCTTACAATAATAAAGATTGGAACGTTAGACAAAACGCCGATTTAGAACTTTTAAATATGGCAAAGAAAAGATTGAAATCGAAAGATGCTGGGAAAGGAGAAAAGATTGCATCATGGATAGTAAAAAATGCAATGAAAGCAAAACTTAAAGCCGGAGCAGGAGTGCGGTCATTCATGAAAGGTGTTAAAAAAATTCAAAAGCAAATGAAAAAAATAAAATGTAATGATAACCGCACGGCTATAAAATATGCGCATGCAGCTGCAAAAAAAGTGTTTTCTAATATAAAAGGAATACGCTTCCCACGCTGCATTCCTGTTCCGAAAACTGGTGGGTTGTTACCCCTCATACCAATCTTTGCTGGTTTATCAGCTCTTGGTTCACTCGCTGGGGGTGCTGCAGGTATAACAAAGGCTGTTAACGATTACAAGGTCGCTCAAAAAAATCTTCAAGAATCAGAACGACATAACAAGATGATGGAAGCTGTTGCACTTGGAAAAGGGTTGTATTTGAAGTCTCACAAAAAAGGAGCGGGCTTGTACTTGCAACCTCCAAAAAACTAATTAAACGGTTACCCAAACGAGCACTTACTAATTTAGATATATTAAAGCACTCAGTTGATATTCCATATTTTCGTGGCGTTTTTATGAGAGATACGTTACCCTCAAAACCAAGAAAAATTGAGTGTGCTATTCTTAATTTAGATAGTTCTTCAAATCCTGGAACTCATTGGGTAGCCTATGTAAAAGAAAATAATTACTGTGAATATTTTAACAGTTTTGGTAACTTAAAACCTCCATTAGAATTAATAAAATATTTGAAAGATAGGCACATAAATTATAATTACAAACAGTATCAATCTTTCGGTACTGTAAACTGTGGTCATCTTTGTTTATTATTTTTAAGAAAGTATTGGAAAAATCATTTATATAGGTTACAATTAAAATAACTTGACAGTATAAAAATGTCTTTCACTGTATCCATAACTGGGCAAGGAGCCTCATTAATAACTAACTATTCACCAACTTTAGAATTACGTGGGCAATATGAGTGCGGACTTATATACTTTTCTACTTTTAATTCTATTCCTAATATAGACGAAAGGAACAATAAGTTTTATTACGGTATCAATGAGTTCATCGAAATTCCTGAAGGATCATATGAACTTCAAGATATTTGCGAATTTTTAAAAAGCAACATTAAGAACACTGCATTAAAATTGACTTGTAATAATAATACTCTCAAAACCAAAATATTTTGTTCAGAAGATGTTCATTTCGAGAAAAATAATTCCATTGGTAGAATTTTAGGTTTTGCTAACGACACAATTAAGGCAAATATAAGTTGTGAGTCTCAGTACCCAGTCAGTATTTTAGCAACAACCATCGTACGCATCGAATGTGACGTAGTTAGCGGATCATTCGTGAATGGGAAAGCAAGCCATATTATTTATGAGTTTGTGCCTAATGTACCACCCGGTTATAGAATTATTGAAATTCCTAAAAACTTAATCTATTTTCCAGTCAATCAAAGTTCAATTAGTGCAATTAATATTAGGTTGTTAGACGCTGATAATAGACAGATTAATTTACGTGGAGAAGACGTACAACTTTATTTACATTTTAGAAAAAAATGATTAATTTTAATAAAAACCCTACCTCATCAGGTGTTCAAGTCAGTTCCAAAAGAGCAATAAGTAAAAGAACACCGTTTGACTTAAAAAAGAAGGTTACTAAAAATAATAAAGAATTTCTAAAGCTAGTAGGCTTGTTAAAATGAACATATTAAATATATCTCAGCCAACGTCATACGATAACAGTATCGAGAGTTTTGAATATCATTCGTATAAGCCGTATGTACGAGGGGCGTTCAAAATATTCTCGGTATGTGGATAAAAACAAAGAAGTACGAAAAGTTTGATATTTTTATTTTTCAATATACTCCCCCCCTATGTTCATACACTTATAAGATCGATCAATTATTTTTTTTAATCCCTCATAAAAATATTTTTTATCTTTGGTGTAAAAATGCTCCTCCACGGCCGTCTTCAACGCTTCATCGTCAGAAAATTTATTTCCACGCAGATCCTTTTTAAGATTGGGGAACAAAAAGAAGTCGCTTGGGGCTAAGTCCGGACTATAGGGTGGATGAGTAACAGTTTCAAACCCACATTCAACAATAGCTGCCTTGGCAATATGAGCAGTATGGACAGGGGCGTTGTCATGCAGAAGCAGAACACCTTTGGTTAACTTTCCTCGCCTCTTTTCTTTGATCGCATCTCTTAATTGACGTATAACGTTAGCGTAGTACTGCCCTGTGATATTTACACCTTTTTCTTTATAATCGATAAGCAAAACTCCTTCACAATCCCAAAATATTGTGGCCATGACCTTGCCAGCTGACGGGATTACCTTGAACTTCTTGGGATGAGCTGAACCCTTAATGTGCCACTGCATGGACTCCTGTTTGCTCTCTGGGTCATAATGATGAACCCAGGTTTCATCTCCAGTAACTATTTTTTGCAGCACCTCATCGGGATTTTCACCACACAGGTCGATAAAATCTGAACAGCAAGCCACACGCATATCCTTTTGAAGAAGCGTCAGCATTCGCGGAACCCATCTTGCACTTACTTTTGACATATTAAGATGGTCATGTATAATGTCATGTACGGTACCAATAGAGAGATTGGTTACTTGAGCTATAGATTTTACCTTCACTCGGCCGTCTTCCAATATAAGTTTTTCCACTTTATCAATATTTTCTTGTGAGGTAGCCACTACAGGCCGGCCAGGTCTAGGGTCATCTTCAATACTCTCCCTTCCACGCTTAAATTCGCTTGACCATTTTTGAATAGTAGATAAAGAAGGAGCAGACTCACGGTAAACACAATCCATTTCCTCTTTTATGGTTTTTTGATTTTTACCCTGTTTTGTCAAGAATTTTATGACGGATCGGTGCTCTAATTTCGATAAAATTGTTAATTCGCTCATGGTGTTCATGTTTGTTCGGCAATTGCAGAAAAACAAAAGAACATCTCGGTTCCAATTTTACTTTTTTTTAATGTCAATGGATGAATCTTAGCGGCCAGTAACAAATATATATATAAAAGAGGTTGTAACGTATCAATACCGAGAATATTTTGAACGCCCCTCGTAACAAGTTTCAACAATAATGATGAAATAAGAATACCAATCAATCAGCAAGATTTGTATGTGTTGCCGTCACGCAGCACTTTGTATATTGAAGGTAAAGCTGATGTATATAACAGTACCACTAAAGAAAAGGTAACAAGTGTGCATTTTGTAAACAATCCTGCGTTATTTCTATTCCAAGATATTCGATATGAGTTAAATGGAATAGAAATAGATAAAATAAAAAATGCAGGTATCACAACGACAATGAAGTCTTATTTGTCTTTGAATGAAAATGAATCCAAAAGTGCAAAAGTTTGGGGTTGGTCTCCTGCAGGAATAACCAATGTTACAAACGGAGTTTTCTCTGTCTCCATACCATTAAATAAAATATTAGGATTTGCAGAAGATTATGAAAAAGTTTTAATTAACTGTAAACATGAGTTAGTACTGTTGAGGAGCAACACAAATGTCAATGCAATAAAATTGAGTAAAGAGCAAATAGTGGAAAATATAACAATAAATAAAATCGTTTGGCGTGTTCCACATATTAAAGTGTCAGATCGAGAGAGAATTAATTTATTAAAGCATTTAGAAAAAGATCGAGCCATTACACTAGCGTTTCGTAACTGGGACTTGTATGAATATCCGTTACTACCCAAGACACGTAAGCATACTTGGGCTATTAAAACTTCATCGCAAACAGAGAAACCTCGATTTGTTATTATTGCCTTACAAACAAACCGAAAACATAATGCTCAAATGTCAATGGCTGAGTTCGACCATTGCAATGTTCGTGACGTAAGAGTGTTTTTAAATTCATCATATTACCCCTACGAAGGACTTAACATAAATTTCTCTGACAACAAGTTTTTATTAATATACGAACAGTATGCAAGGTTTCAGCAGTATTATCACGGACGTCGATCAGAACCGTTGTCGCGTTTAAAAGAGTTTAAAGATATTGCTCCTTTATTCGTTGTTGACTGTTCTCGCCAACAAGAAATGCTGAAGGGATCAATCGACGTAAGAGTAGAAATCGAAACAGATCAAGAGATACCTGATCAGACCGCTGCATACTGCCTTATACTGAACGATTGCATATTTGAATATAAACCACTGAGTAACATTGTGAAAAAGCTATCATGAATAACGATACTATTATAGTGGATGTGCAAGGATTTAAGGATTTGAAAAATAATTTTATTGTAAAAGAGTTATCAATAGCAACTAAAAACCATACGCAGACGTTCTTAATTAAGCCACCATATGCTTTTAAAAACCTAACAGATGAAGAAAAGAAGCAAATCCGGTGGTTAGAAAGGAATCGCGGGCTCAAATGGAGTCAGGGATTCATTGATTACCGTGAATTTAGACGAATAATAGTTCCGTATTTAAGCAGTAAGAAGGTATTAGTAAAGGGATTGGAAAAAGGAATATGGGTTCGCGAGCTATGTCAAGATTGTGAAATAATGGAGTTGGAAGAAATAGGTTGTCCTAACTTTTTAAAATTATATAGTGATTACCATGTAGATGTAAATAAATTTAATTGTGAGTACCATAAAAAAATGTGTGCTTTAAAAAATGTTCTGTGTCTAAAAAAGTGGTACACTTTAAATGTTAATTGAGTTATTAATGTAATAAAGTATTTTCCTCAATAAATCAAATGTGTATAAATATCTTTTTGTTTAATTACTAAAAGTAAAAAGGGTGAATGAAACGATCTTAGTATTCAATTCAATAATATTTATTTTAGAATTTCTTAAAAACTATAACTATATCCACAAACTTTTTTTGATATATTGCTAATGATAGCCTCTGTTTGATCCATTATGGGGTCAATATGCTCTGTTACCACATACTGCGCAGATAATAATGGATCAGTATGATTTGTTTCGAAGTCCACCACTTCAATCTTAATTAATCGACGACCTTGAATCGGCGTACTTTTCATCACGTAAGAATGAGAATGCTTCAGATAACTTCTTCTTTTTCGAAGTCTCTTCTTGGTGATATTATTCACCACCTTGTTATACAGCGGGGAATCGCCTCGCCGTTCATCTGCTCTCCAATTCGGATACTCCTCTGTAAATCCCTCGAGCATATCTTGAGCGTTCTGTTCAAAAGTGGGAGATGACGGTTGTACGAACTCCTTGTTGATGCTGAGCGACACCAGGTTCTCTTGAGTATTCTAAAACATAAAATAAAATAGTTTATTACATACATAAAACCACGACTATTATCCCCGAAGGGTTAGTCAGCGACTACGCAAGGAGGACAGCAAAAGCAGTCCTTTACCATAGCCCACTTTTCACCAAATAACGACACAATTACAACACAAATAAAATTAATTTATAATCATACAAAATTATTTAAACTTACCATGTTGATATTATCTAGCTGGACTACTGACGCCTTCACTTTAATAATTGAAATTGAAACTAATTTGAAACCCATTTATATTAATGTACATGATGACACAGCAAGACAATATAGGTAGTAAAACATGTAATTAATGGACATTTCAGCAAAATAAAAAGAAAGAATTGATATTATTAAAGAATGATTAACTTGCCAATAACGTGACCTGATTTGTATTAATTAGGTTTCATATTACCTTATAATCAGAAGAGTACAACCTACTCTGAATTTGACTTGTTCAAACTTGTTTGCGTTAGAATTTTCTTACTTATTTACCGTCAATGTTTTATTATACAAAGATATATAATAAATTAAATAAAAATGCAAGTTAGTCGGTTACTTTTATATTTTATTAGGTATATTAATACAGCTGGGTAGAGTAAATTTTACATTACATTTCATAATCTAAGTTAGATTTCCTATTCAAACAATAAATGAATCTGAGCAAAAGCAACAACTTACATATTTTTTAACAATTTTTATAAATCAAAATATTCATTATATGTACCTACTTAAGTATATTGAAAAACTGGTTACAATAGTTTATAAAAAGTTAATATTATTTTAAATTCAACCAATGAATCTTAGTAATGGTAATAAATAATAATACATTTTTTTATTTCTCAAGCCTTAAGTATAATATAACTCTAATATAATATATCTAAATCATAGTCATATATCTAAATAATAGAATTTAAAAACACAGTGAAAAAATAATTGCTAAAATATATAATCCCAGTGGCCCCAAGACATAGTAGATATTTTATTTTTTAATATTACGCGTTTGTCATCATTACCTGACAAAGCTATCTTGTTCTGTTCTTGGGTAAATATTTCATGCTTTAAGGATTTAAAAATTATGTTTTTCTTTCTTAAAAAAGTATTTTTGTTTAATACGTTATTGTAATCTTCGAAATGTACGTTTTTCAAAACCTGTTTCTGTATACCTTTAGCCCTTTTTAACTCCTCTTGTACTGTTTTTATACAGTATAATTTTGATCGTAAACCAACAAATTCAGAAATTAAATTTCCACCTAGTTCATCTTTGAAAAGACCTGGTACTTTTTTGTTAAGACCAGGTATACCGTAACAGTTATTTAATGGATAATTACTAGTATCAAAATATCTAAGGAAATTCAACTTTAAATCTGTATAAAAATCTTTGCTTTCTATTGAATAAAGAAAACTGTCAGTATCCGTATAACAAAGCTTTAATTTTTCCCGATAAAAAGGTTTCATAATAGAGTAATGAAAATCAAACATATGACTTTTGGATATTTCTAATACAGAAAAGCCAATATATATGGGTTTGTCTAAAGTAATTGTCTCGGGTTTCATTTGAACAGCTATAAAATTTTCTGTAAAAATAGTAGCACTATGGAAATTTGGTCGAGCTATTAGTTGCTCAGCACCGAAACTTTTCTTTGTTATATTCTTTTCATCATTCCACTTATTAACCAACTTCACGCTGACCCTTTTCTCGGTGTCTTCTAGTGTTTTACCAAATATACTATTATTTAAAAGTTTGAAGAAATCTTGTTCAAATATAGATTTGGCCTTTTTTCGTAACTCAGTGTTCATATCAATGTACTGTTTTAAGTATGGACTCTGATTGAATTGAATTACTCTATGTATTTTTTTTAGCAATAAACCATGTTTTAGACATGTTTTCAGATGGGAAAAATGAATGACATAAAAAAACTTATCGTATAAGTTTGGTATCAATTTCGAAGTTTTAGATCCTGGAGGAGCAAATTTTTGAGCACAGAATGGAAAATCGTTATGATAATTATGCAAATGGAAAGGGTATTCTAAGTCTACTTCGAGTATATAGCCAATGTCCCCGTCAATGGGTATATTATGAAAATCAATTTTTGAAATTTCTAGTTCACTTAATAACTTAAAATTTGAATGAGGTAAATAAGCGCACATAGCATAACCATAAAGATTATTACAATCAATATAAACAAGGAAGTTATCACTTTTTGCGGGGTCATAAGTTTGTAAGTACTTGTTATTGGCTTTCGAATATCTTGTAGAACATAAACATATACCACCGCGTATGCCTTTTTGTATCATTCTTATTATTTCCAAATCATTTATTAATTCTAATTTAACATCTGTTTTTAATAGCATAGCGTCAAAACTTAGGCTAGGTGCTGTTAAGTAAAAAGAAGGATCCAGTTTATAATTCGTCTTACACGTTTTTCGAAAACTTTCGAAGACGTCCGCTAGTAAGAGTACATCTGACTTAAGATATAAATCAGTGTATTCTCCAAGGCTCCGTAATTCAAAGGTTTGCCATACTCTTTTTGCGTGTTCATAATCTACTATTGATACGTTGCAATTGTGCAATTTACTAAAAAAGCATTTATAAGGAGGTATTTCTTCTTCATCATAAGAACTCCAAGTAGTGACGTATTCGTAAGGATAAACCCCTTTACGTCTAAGTAAATTAAAATGTTCCTGAGAAGGAAAAAAAAAAGATAGATGTTTAAAATCAATTGTATTTAAATTTGCAACTAGCTTCTCTAGGCTTGTGCCTAAAAATTTAAAAGAATCGACAAAACGAACAGGTATGATAGCTTCGTTACTAATTTGAAAAAATTTGGTAAACGATATGTAATTTTCTTTATTTTTTGCAATCACTTGTATCCTACCTGATAATTCTCCTAACTGTCGTATGAAAAGATGACTGTCGTAACCAGCTAAATTATGAAAAAATATGGGAACGAACTTAGGCAAACAATATTTTATATTACAATAAGAATGAGCTGCACCACGATATCGTCCAGTAAGATGACAGTGATCTTTTACTTTGTCGTCAAATAATATTTTGTTACAAAGATAACAGTTTTTAGCTTGAGCAAAATTGGTTCTATCTTTATCTGTTAAGAACATAGGGATCGATGAATGCAAAATATTATAAATTACAGTTATATCAGATAGAAGGTTATCAAAAAATTTATTCACACAGTCAGGTCCTCGATAAGACACATATTTATTAAGGGAGCTGTCGTAGGAGCATACAACGTAGTAAGCAAATGCAGCTGGTACATGCTTTTGCGTAATCGTTGTGCAACTTGTTTCAGAATTTGGTTCAACTGGCTCTAACAAAGATTCAAAGTCTGCGTATAAAACGAAAGGCATGTCTTGCATGCGTTCATAATGTTCAAATTGTATTCGAGTTCCTTGATTAGGTAAAATTGTTGCTACACCACTGCAAACGTGGGCTTCGAGTTTAAGATTGTTATCAAAAAATATCATACAATCCTCACATAAAAATATTTTGGAATGATGTTTAGTTAACTGCTTGCGAAGTAATTTAGCTAAATCTTTAATTAGACAGTAATGCGTACGTTTTCCATTTTCGAGAAAAAGCATGTTGACGTGATGTCTTTTACGTAATTCGCATTTGTACAGAGGTCCAACAACCTTACTGCTATTTTTAAGGCCATAAACATTAATACTTATGTTGGGATTATTCTTTTCAAAAATTCTTATATCTGTGAACCCTACTGGAAATGTCATATTTTTAACTTTAAGTACACTTTCAAAATGCGGATATGCGGTGGTTCGATTTGCGTTATTTTTTGCAGGAAAAAGTGATGCCATGACACACCATAAAAAGCAGTAATCATCCGAATTTTTAATGTTGATACATGCACGTTTGTTTTTTATAGCGTTAGGTAAATCTAAGTAACCTGAGGCTCTCAACGGGTTATATTTGTTTATATTTACTTCTAGATACAAGCTTCGTAAGTAAGCCCAACCACTATCTCTTTCCTCAAATTCTTCAACTTTTTTACAAATTTTATGGCTAATGTTTGTATACATAGCATCAAAATTATAACTTTTATGTAAGATAATGTTTTCAGTAGCAAAAGATTTCGTTGAAATCGAGTCATCCTTATGCAGAAAAAATTCAGAAAACAATTCGAAATTTACTTTAAGGTTTGTATAAGCCTCAATTCGGGCTGAGAGTAAAAGTTTCACGCGGAGGCGCAATTGCGATAAAAAATCTGCAGGAGCAAACACATGCATACGTTCTTCAACGTCCTCGCATTGAACACGGTACGACGCTATGCGACCGCGAAGAGCGCTATGCACTTGTTCGATACCCTCGCTCTCAATTACAGAACTATTATTTTTGTGTAAAATACTTTTTAAATGAGCAGAGAAAGCATTATTTTTAACGGATAAGTTGCAAGTTGAACAGAATATAGTCTTAACCATTATGATTTTGTTTTCACTGTGTTAAAAAATTACAAGAGGTTAAAGTAGTTTTTAAGTAAAATGTATAAAACCTAACACACATATAATATATAAGTAAAACTAGTTAAGTCAAAATTTACCGAAGAGAGTGTAACTAGTTAATATGTAGTACCTAGCTGACTGTGACTATTTTTTCTTTTTATCACTAAAGAATACCCCCTCTTCAGTAAATTTTGATTTGGCTAATTTTATGAATTTTTTTATAGTCAACAATTCAGGAGACTCAGCTTCGCCTTGTAGTCGAACCCAAATTATTGCCTTTTCACACCTTTCAAGACCGGTGAGGCTACGCACCTCCTCAGCGTCGTAGAGACGCAGCTCCGCCACCAGTTCACCGTCGAGCTTCGCAGTCCGACGCGTTACCCCGCCTGGTACTCGTCGCGTTAGTACACTGTCGAAGGTCTGGTCTGTCTTGCGTGGAGGCGGCGAAACTTCGTTATCTGACTCTGAATCATTTAACCAGTCTAAAGCGGAGCTAGACCCTTCTTGTTTTTTTACAATCGTTGTTGAAGTCTTAGGCACCGACGACGAGTACAGGCATTTCTTCTTAGAGCTAGAAAGATAAGAAATGTAATTAAAAACTAATTATTAATATTGACGATATACGAAATAACATAAAATATATTAACAGGTTTTAAAAGTAATCAACGCAAATTACCTTATGCTTTCGTTGTCCGAGTCAAATGAATTGGCTAACACACAGCTTTTCTTGGCAGAGCGTTTAACTTGCTTGCTTTCAGACCTAAAATAACAATAAATATTAGTGACATTAACATTTAACATATGACAGTAAATACTAGTACGATTAAATAATAACATTTGCTGGTCTAGGTCACTGCTCCTCTACAGACCTTCTTTAATAACTTCTTTACACATAGAGAGAGATCCGTGCTTCGGAAGGCATGTTAAGCCGTTGGTCCCGGATGTTGTCGTAAGATGACAGTCGTTAAAACCCACCGACCCGCATTGGACCAGCGTGGTGGGTTATGGCTTAATATCCCCGTGCTATTATTCACGTGGGAGGTCTCTGCCCAGCAGTGGGACGTTTATAGGCTGATGATGATGATGATGATGACATAGAGAGAACGGACCATAGCCCACCACGCACACCCACAGCGGTTTGGCGGTGCTAACGGTTGCAGATGCAGAAGGGATCAACCGTTAACATACCTTACAAAACATATACGAAGTCGAGCAAACACAACATTGCTAATAGAAAAATAAAAATATTTAAAACTTACGAACATTGTTTCGGTGTATATCTTCTGGATGATTCTCGTAGCGATGTCAGAGTACCGAAGCACTAAATATTAATAACTTAGGCGTAGCTTAGGCGTACTAGTGGTCGATCTGACTTAGGAAGCACTGATACGACAACTACCATTTTTCGGGTATTTATTGGAGAAAAGTGTTTAACAGCAATTTTACTAAGCAGGAGTGATCAACTTTTTTTTTTTTTTTTTTGCTTGTATACAATTAAACTATTAGTGCTAGTTTTTACTTTCAAGAATAACACCGTATGTAAAAACTGTTAATTCCAAATTTTTTTTTATTATTATTGCTTTTATTACAAACCAAATAGGTACATATTGGGCTTATTATAAACACATACATTATCTAAGTAAAGCAAGCTTAATCGGTAGCGTAACCTTCTGTACTACAAACCGTTACCTATACGATGTACACATAAATGCTTGCATTCATCAAACCATTAGCCTGAGCCTTTTTCGCGTTATAGTCAAGTACCTACCTAACCACTACATTAGCTGTTATATTTTAACGAGTGTACGTTTAAGCAAAAGTAATTAAATAAGTATTACAATGTTATAAATAAATATGTGTTATTAGTAGCAAGAAAGGAAGTAATTACAAAATTGAAGCAATGTTTGTAACCTCTGTTTTTTTAAATTTTAAGCAAAATATTTAGTTTATCGATTAGTGCGAAAACTTGCAGCGAAAGTATTTTACATTTCCTGTGTAATTGCTAACCTTTCGATAAAGCGCTGACGACGATATTACATTTCATCTCATGATCGTCTTAACGAGAGTTTCATAACCACCACAATCACAGATCGAGTTCACCACTAGGTACCTCATCGAGTTCCTCACACTCTAACCCTGTCATTAATAAACGTTGATTAAAGTTACACTTAGGATTAAATTGACGCTGTCTCTATCTGTCTTCTTTAACAAAAACGAGACAGCGTCACTTTAAACCGAGGTGTAACATTTGGCCATTTTTATTAATGAGACGGTAAAAGTTAAACATTTTGATGTACGTACTAAATTAAACAAATGTCTCGGTATGTTACAAGTTAGCCGCTCGGATATCGAGAGACGCGGGTTCGATTACCGTGAGGCAGTCTATTTTTATAACTTCGGTGTTTATGTACTCATATTATTCCCACAATAATTAAATCTAACCATATTTAGTGGGTACGTATTCAAATCGACATTTGCTTTATAAGTTAAACCATAATTTGAAAGGTACTGTTATGAAAATCCTATCTGATCACTTGTTGCTAAACGTGACTTCAGCATGACGTAATTAATTGTTACTTGTTGCTCTGTCTATCCCACTTGTGGGAATACGCCGTGATGTTTGTGTTTGTATGTATTATGAAAATGTATGTTTAATGCGTTTGTCAATTAAAACAGTATAGACTTAGCTTTATCTTTCTAATTGTGTTTATGTTAAAGGTTATTCCCATTCTCCCACAACAAAATGGCCCAAAGTCCTCCCCAGAAAAAATACAAATATATTAATTTTCATGCTCCTCCGTGATAAAAAATGGTCATCATCATCATCATCATCCAAAAGACGTTCACTGCTGGACAAAGACCTCCCCCAAGGATCCCCACCACGTCCGGTCCTGCGCCGCACGCATCCAGCTGCTACCTGCAATCTTCACCAGATCGTCGGACCACCTTGTTGGAGGCCTGCCCACACTGCGTCTTCCGGTGCGCGGTTGCCACTCCGATCTGCCCCAACGGCCGTCGGTTCTTCGAGCGATATGCCCTGCCCACTGCCACTTATGTTTAGCAATTCTTCGGGCTATATCGGCTGCCTTAGTTCGTCTACGGATCTCCTCATTTCTGATTCGATAATATCTTTTATAATATTTGGTCTTTGGAGGAGTATAGGAATTGATGTATGGATTTCTTATATTTTCCAAACAAATTTTTGATGGCGCTTGGGAATAACCCGTATTAAAATTGTTTTCGTTAGCATTGAAACGGGAAGTTTCAAAGTCGAACTCGTAGTTAATGTATGTGTGTGTGTTTGTGTGTGTGTGTAGTGATTGCATACGTTGTTGTTTGCGGGATTGATATAAATAAGGTAACTAACAATTCCCTGCACAGTTGTCTGCATTGACTTAGATCAAAAAATACAAGTGTTTTTTTTATGAGAACCTTGAAAATGTGTTGAGTAGATCAGAGTCGACAATGACAATTGGCAATTGATTCTAATCAAAATACACAAGTGTTTTCCTTGGATCGAGGTTGAGGTGTTTCGGCATAAAACCTTTTCTTCCAATTGTTGAAAACCTTGAAAATGTGTAGAGTAGATCGGAGTCACCGTATACTGAAATGAAGTTTGGTTTAAAAACACAAGTGTTTTCCTATGGGTCGAGGTTCAACTTTAGCAAATGTTATTCATAGTTCAACTTATTCGGGGATCCAGTCCTGGGAGACCAGGAAGCCCCATCCAGCTTAAGTTGTGCTGTAATTCCATATTGTTAAAAACCTTCGCATTCATTAGACGAAATCCTTGAAAATGTGTTAAGTAGATCGAAGTCGTTGTATACAGAAATTAAACTATTACATACTGGATTCTGATCAAAATACACAAGTGTTTTCCTATGGGTCGAGGTACTACTTTGATAAATGTTATTCATAGCACTAACTTATTCGGGGATCCAGTCCTGGGAGACCAGGAAGCCCCATCCAGTTTAAGTTGTGCTGTTATTCCATATTGTCAAAAACCATCGCATTCAGTAGACGAAATCCTTGAAAATGTGTTTAGTAGATCGAAGTCGTTGTATACAGAAATTGAAATATGAATTCGATTAAAATACACAAGTGTTTTCTTATGGGTCAGGAATAAAATTTGACAAATGCAACTATATGATACACCTTGGAGCGTGGTGGCAAATAAAAACCGTATATGACGGATACTTAAGTTTAATAATGTGATCTCAATGATGAATCGAAACTATATTACAAAATGGCATTATAAACAATATAGAATAAATTGACCAAGCGCCTTCGGAAAGACTGAGGAGCGTAGCTGTTAATGGTATATTGCTATTTTAATCGTGTAGGCGCTTACGTCTAAACAACACTTATTCCGTACTGAGAGTTCACTAAGTCACATTCATTTATAGTTGTGCTGTAATTCCATATTGTCAAAAGCTCCTGCATCCTATGAACGAAAGACCTTGAAAATGTGTAAAGTAGATCGCAGTCGTTGTATGGGATTCTAGATCACGAGAAGTCGATTAGACATTCTAAAACACGAGAAGTCGATTGGACATTCTAGATAACTTTTTGACGTTGACTGAGCGAGTGGCAGTGATTTTCAAAAGTAATATTAGTCTACATCACGAGAAGTCGATTAGACATTCTAAAACACGAGAAGTCGATTGGACATTCTAAATCACTTTTTGACGTTGACTGAGCGAGTGGCAGTGATTTTCAAAAGTAATATTGGGACATTCTAGATCACTTTTAACGACATTGATCGAACGTCAGTGAGATCAATGGAGTGAAAAGTGATCTAGAATGCCCAATATTACACTACTGACAGCCCAAATTAAAAAGTAAAAATTAGTTCAAAAACACTCGATAGATGTCGTTTTATGAAAGCTGGGCTACTTATAAGCTGTAATAAATTCTACACTTTTACTTGTCTACCAAAAGAATAAAAAAGTAGTATTTACTTACCTATTTATATTCAGGACATCCAGAACCTATTTCTATTTTGGAATAGAATAAATATTACGCAGCCATACACGTGCTCTTCATGAACCCGCCTTTTACTAAGCGCCATACTAATCTAATCTATGAAGTCATTTACGAACCAATTTCTTTTTTTTTTTTGATATCGGAAAATCGCCCATTGAAAAAAAATATTTTGGAAACGAGCTTTTATTTATGTAAATGCACCAAAAAGGTTTTTTTTCATAGCTGTTAGGACCCCCCTCCTAGTTTATACACTTATGCCCGTTTTCACCAACTCTTTTTGTTTTATGTGACCCCTAAGCAATTTTAGGTGACGGTTTTCGAAGTAAAACTATGTATACCTTGACATGGCTTAGCCTTAGTTATGAGATAGGTACATGATAATAAATATTTGAAATGGTTTTCCTTTTTTTATATTTCCTTTTTCCGTGTCGCGTAGCGGTGAAAGAATACTACCACCAGCTCTCTTTCGTCGGGTGTCGATAAAAGGCGACTAACGGACTACAGACTGCACATACATCCAGCATCACAGAGCGGCGATGGGCTCACCAACTGGCACGCTGAGCACATCTGCAGTCGCTATTTGGTGAAAAGTGGACTATGGCAGCGAGGACTGCTTTTGCGGTCCTCATTGACTGGTTTCTGACTAACCCTTCGGGGATAATAGTCGTGATTATAATTATGTATGTTTTTATATTACGTTTATTATAGGTATTTATCATTAAAGTGAAAACGGTCAGCCCTGCGGGATGCGACATTCGTTTGAAAAGCGCGTGAGGAAAACTTTTATTTCTTTGAAATAAACTTTATTGTTAGTCTTATGACACAAATAATATTTAATGCCACAGACATTTTTTTTTAAATAAAAATGGGTACATTTAATGTTCCTCTATGATTAAATTGCGGTAGTTCTTCTGACTACTGTTTGAGAGTAGTTTATAATTTTAACTAATTAGTTAGGTATATAATATAACTGTCACTACAAGAAAACATATACAATGCAAACCAGCGCTTAAAGTACCGGGTGTGTAAGTCTGTTCCACGCAGAACGGCTCTTGCTAGTCGGCATTTCTATTTCCGTAGTTCTTTTTTGTACAACAAAATTAACAAAAACACACACACGCACGCACGCACGCTCCTACTGAGACAATATTCTTATGATGAATATTTACAAGATGAGTAATGACTCTGGAAAGTCCATGTCTATTAATGGTGATCCTGAGGAAGTGAGACTAATAGCTAGTTTTTATTTGTTATAAGATTATAAAACTAAATTTAACAAAAGGCGACTCCACATACCTATAGATGCATTCATTTTATGTTAATGTTAGGAATTTTAATCTGCAGAAACGACCATAAATTGCCACTCAAGTTTTTTTTATTAGATTAATGGAAAATTGGAAATCTTACTTATCTATTTTGATAAAATGTATTATTTGTTATTTCATGCCAATTACAAAAGATAAAAACAAACGACTAGAGTTAAAAAACGCAATAATTCAATAAAAGCTCTGTAACTTAAAATAAGGTTTTCAGCTTTAGTCGTTTTTTGCATAATACGGTAAATTGTACTTCATATAATTTAATTGGTTATTTTTAAGTAAGTACTTTAATTGTCATGGTTATTCCTGTAAACAGTGGTTTGGCATTTTTATATCAGTACCTACCAGGTGTTAAGTTAGCTGCCTTCACGGAATTAAATGGTTTTGACTACGTCAAAAAATTGTCTTTATTTGTTGATCGAAGCTTTAAAGCTCAGAACAATAATGCTTTAGTTATTGTTCTGAGCTTTAAAGTGATAAATAGTGACGTATAGCATAATAAAGTGAATCTATGGTTTAAAAGATATTTGACTATCTTGGTGAAGCTGCTAACTTGACGACACTCGACGACTCGACACGACACTAACTCCGCACGGCTGTTAGCGGCGTAATAGGGAATCACTTCCTTGACATTTATTGTAGGTATAAAATCGGTATTCTGTAAGTAAAACAGCCTAAACTTTAACCACAGCCGTGACTGCAGCGAACGATGTGACGGCTGTAACATCTAAAATGATCACAGTCATGCGCGCAGCGCCTATGTGTCGCTTACAGAATCGCATAGCTGCTCCACGGTATAAGCGGTCACCACCGCAGCATATTAATTTTTTTTTATTATTGTCAGTCTAGCAAATGACTCCACTTTACCCGAGGAAATGGAGTTCAAGCGCGAAGTCAACTGGCGCTGCGTTAAAAAGCTGAAACATCAGCTACCCTATCGGCTAAAAAATATGAATATGGACATGGGCTTCATTTGACATTTGTAGCCCATAATATGTTCCATATCCATAATTTTTAGCCGATAGACCTGCTGGTCACCCTTACAAGTTGTGTAGGTAATTAGCTAATTAGTGCTTGTAATTAAGGCACTATGTCATGTGTATAACTCCCGCATAGCCGACCCTGAGGCGTTAGTTGTTATGCCTCTATACCGTAATTTTACTAGACTTTTTTCATTTTTAACCGGTATCACAGCCGGAACACAGCAATGCAGGGGGGCTATTGGCCCTCTGGACACTTGCTGCTTATGCGGCAGAAATATATAATACTTAATATGAGAGGTATAACCATGGGAACTCTACCTGCAGCCTTTTCTACCACATAACTCTTAAGAGGGTTTACGTATTTCGGTTTTCCATACAAACTTCCAAGTCGACATTTTTAAAAACCAATGAGACAATTTTGATGAAACTTTTCATCAGGGATCTAAATAGTTTGTTGAAAACGTTTTTAAAAAAACATTTTTCTAGCTGAGTTATTGAGATTTAAAGTCCACTATAGAAAGTTAAAAATCGCAATAACTCAGTAAAATGAACATTTTTTAAAAATGTTTTCAACAAACAATTGAGATCCCTGTGTTTTACTTCAGCATGCAAAGTTCCATCAAAATTGGCTAATTGGTTTTAAAAAATTTCGACTTGGAAGTTTGTATGGGAAGCCGAATGGCTTGAAAGGGACCAACGGCTTAACGTGCCTTCCGAAGCACGAAGGAGCTCGAGATGTTTTTTTATTAATTTGGTCACCCATCCAGTGACCCGGCATTGAGAAAGAGGCTTAGCGAGCAAGATCGCAAGCCGAACGCGCTAGCCGCTGCGCCATCGAGCTCCTCACCGACGTGCAATATGTATTTATTTTTGTACCTACAATGCAATTTTTAATTTATCTGTTGAGTTTCAGTAAACAAAGAAACTAATTAATTAAAGTGGCGAATTTAAGTCTCCTTTTGATACGATTGCTTTGTTTTTTTGTGCTTTTATTTGGAGTGGTATTTAAAAACAAAGCATTTATTTCTATCATGGACTTACAGTTGTACTTCAAGATCATTAAACACATTGTTTTGCTCTTACACTTTGCTATATTCAATCTACAATACTTAAATTTAAATTGTGAAAAGCTTTTAGCGAGAAACGTTGGTACTATATTATAATTTATGGATATACTCTGTTATATATGTCTCTAATTAATTTTTAATATTAATAATTGATGTCGATACCGAAAAGTTGTATTTAAAAAGACAACTCATTACTATTTTTTCGATCGAATTATCGAACCTTCTATCGTTCCTAATTTAGGCGACATCATAAACTGAGGCATCGAGACATTGATTTCCCATCGTCGTGCTCATCTTCAGGCAATTTACTTTCCTAGTTACTTTCCCGTCTAATTATAAAAACACAAATTATTTTTTACTTGCAGCGCGCCCGCGATTATGCTCGCGTGAACAGGCTGTGACGAATTTCCAAAAAAATATTTTATACAAACCGCTTGTCCTGACAATTACGAACATAGCAAAAAAGAATCAGCCAAATCGGTTGAGCCGTTCTGAAGTGATGCCCGTACAAACATTTCGGAAATTATACTTACTGCCGTGCGGCGTACTCAGAGACGTCAATTAAGTTTTAATGACAATTAAATATAAATTTTTTAAACACTGAAAAAAAAGACATCCTCAGGCGGGAAAACTTTTAAGATTTGATGAAGCAATGTTGACTAAAAAACATAAGCATCAAGCACTGACTTTCGACGGGTGAAAACCAGACCTCGGTAGCCAAGTGGCTAAGGCCCGGAATGCGGAAGGTGCGTGGTCCGATTCCCGCCTGAGGTAGTAAAATTTTGAGTAAAATTTATGTATAAAAACATTAACAATTAAATATATTTCCTTCTCTATATAGCACTTTATACAAGAAAGTGACAGCAAGAGAGAGAGCTTAATTGTCATTAAAACTTAATTAGCGTCTCTGAGTACGGCAGTTGGATAGATAAGTCTTAGGTGGTCTTAGTGAAGCAAATGATGTGTCAGGATTGTAGGAAATAGGAAGCGGCGGTCTCTCTGCCTACCCCTCCAGGAAAATAATCAATAATCTTTCTAAAATTGAACTACCCAACCAATCAAAATATGTAAGTGACACCATTTTGTTTCATTACTTCTTGTGCAGAAGTTAATGTTACGAAGTATCACAAAGCCTTGTTTTGCTTTGTTCTGTACGTGTAAAGTGCGGAGCTCCAGCGCTACAGAGCGGAAATAGCCCGGCTTATCATAAACCCAAAAATGCGAGCCGTGCCCAGGCCCGCACTCAGCAACAAACGAGACCGCTGGAGAATTCCAGACCAACTTCAGAAGACATTCAAAACAGACGTTTTCGTCTTACTTCATTATTTTTATGACTTTTCCCAGAATAATGACCTTTCTTTGACTAAAATTCTAATAAGTCATTACCGGCAATAGATTTCAACACCTCATCAGAGCGAGACGAGCCCACGGTTACGCATAAACTTGGCATTAATAAGGGCAAAAAAACATTGTAAACAACCACCGAAAACAATTCGTGCGCCTTGAGCGGACGCTGCGACGTCTAATTAATCACTAGCGTCACATTCTGAAAAAGAAAAACGTTATACATAAGACGCTGGGAATGCGGGATACACGTATATGAAGCTTTGTTCTTAATTTTCGTGTCAGTTGCTACCGAGTCGCGTTGGTGGAAGCTTCAAAATGACTTCGGAAGGCACTAACCTCGTGGCCACCTATGTCATCCTCCTGTTATTGCTCGTGGCCTTATGGGCTTTATACTCAGCTTTCTAAGTAAGTAATACCACATCAAAAGTTATTTAAAATAAAAGTATTTTAGTTCCAAAGTGTCGCGCGAAGAAGCAATCCTAAGATAAAAATAGTTATAAGTGTGGGTTTCTGTGAGTGTTAGTTTTTGCGTATTCTGAATATGCCTCTGGAATAGATTTAATGTTAGGTTGACTCAAATTTGTGGCTCTCTGGCAAACTTTTGTTCCGTCATAAAACAAATATTACAATCATTTAAATTCAGCTGTAATGATTTATTACGTTCTGCAGAAAAAACCGTCGTAAAATTTATTCTACATTTTGTATTTTTGCATCCTCATATTATACGTAATGTGACGAATGTGATATTTTGATCACAGGGTTATAGTTAAATACAACCTTAATTCTTTATTTATAAAATTCGATTGCCGAAATGTTTGTACACGCATCACTTCAGAAAGGCTCTACCGATTTTGCTGATTATTTTTTGTTGTGTTGGTAATTGACAGGACAAGATTTGTGTAAAAGATTTTTTTTGTAAATTTGTCACGGGATACGGGATACGGGGCGCTCACGCAGACGAAGTCGCGGGGGGGCCGCTAGTATCATAATAAAATTAAGATCAACACTTAAATAACAAATTCAATTAAGTATTGTTTCAACCAGGCATTCGCACTCAGTTCATAGATTTCCATTTTTAGCGGAACTTACAGTACCTATTATGCAATTACGTAATTATAAGCGTTCAGTTTCTAGGTAAAACAAACATTTTACCTTAACATATTATTTAACACTAGCCGCCACTCGCGGTTACACCCGCGTGGTTCCCGTTCCCGTGGGAATATTAGAATAAAAAGTATTCTATGTGTTAATCCAGGTTATAAACTATCTGTTTGCCGAATTTCATCCAAATCCATTCAGTAGTTTTTACGTGAAAGAGTAACAAACATCCATCCATACTTACAAACTTTCGCGTTTATAATATTAGTAGGATAGGATATTCACCATATTCGTAATAGGTACCATTTCTTTTTTTAGCGTAAATAACGCTTAAATAAAATCAAAGATTAACGAATCGTCGATAGAAATGACTACCTCAGGTAGGAATCGAACCTCCTCCGCAATCCGATCCGAATCCACAAGTTAGACGGACAATCCGCACCGTTTCGTTATATATTCACCACATTTAACTAAATTTTGAATTCAAACTGAAATTAGAAATCCATACATCGCTGGAATTCTCCAGCATTGAGTTGGGCCCTGTGTATTGACGTGTTCGCGTACTTCAGACGGACGGTTCAAAGATCCTCGATCCAGTTAGTTCTGACTCTGAGCGCGCACCGCTACCACCATGCCGATGAACGCGGAGACCGTCAACCTGGCCGCCACCTACATGATCCTTGTCATTCTGCTATTTTTCCTCTGGCTTCTGTACTCCGTCGTCTTCTAGAGTGTAAGTTGATGTGTCAGAACAAAGTTTAAAAGCAATTAAGCTTTTTATGTTCAGTGTTATTGGTTAACGAGTTCAGCGGCGCTACAACAACTTTTCGTTATACCACCTCGGGGTATGAAAAAAAGTGATTACTATGTCTGTTACAACACTAAACTAGCATTGTAGCTGTTACTGGAATCGTACTCCGTCTTCTCAGCGATAAAAGTAAGCTAAAATGAGTATCGTAGTTAATTAGCGAATATCACCAACTGAGTGTTCTCTACTTAGAACTTATGTCTTTTCACAACCACATATCTACAAAGAGGGTTAAAAAAATTGCCTGCTATTGCGAATTCAGCATCTCCTTTTTCTGTATAGGAATCGGTCCTTTATAAAAGTCCAAAATAAGCTTCAAAGAAGGCGTTACTTCAGGCTAGATCAGTTGAGTTATCATTGGCATTACTCAAATCTGTTGTCAAAACACAGTAATAATTGGCTTCATGGCAGGCTTCAGCTTCCAAAATCCATAAGCGATCTAGCAACGATTTCAAGGTTATCGAGTTTTATATTTGAAGCGTACATCATCGACTCCTTGCTTACTAATATTGTCATCACCCAGAGACTCGTGGTGTGAAAGCAACACCAAGGGCGAATGCAGCCGATGACACTTGACAACTGGACGATATAATCTATTATTGTGCCTCCACGTTTATAAATGCTGGAATTGTGGAGGCGTGTCTGTGTAGGAGCGACAGTAGCGTCAGTTTGCTGGAGCGGTTTGTCCAGTGCAGGTGTCCGCCGCCAAGATGCCCCACCACGAGACCACGAGCCTCATCGCCACCTACCTGATCCTGGTGCTGCTGCTGGCCAGCCTCTGGCTGCTCTATTCGGGACTGTTCTGAGGTGCTTTTTGTGCTCATTTTAAAGTGCATTTTGTCATTGAAGAGTTCTTCAGTTCTTCTTTGAACTGTGGTTGGGTGGTGGTAAGGTAACTATTTGTCGGCCGTAATATTTTGATATTTTCATAGTTTTACTCAAGTCACAGTCTAATTAGTTTTTTCCAACTATTTTCCAGTTGCTAACAGCCTTTCATCACTATCAGCGATAATAATAATTATTTTATGAGTGAGTAAAATAGAAACAAATAAGAAAGTTGAATCGGTTAAACTTTATAATAAAGTATTTATCGTGTTCTTAGAATATTTGGATTTATCTGCAGAATAGTACTTCGCAATCCACTCATTCAAACATTAAGGTAAAACACAATGTTATTTTTAACATTGTAAAATAGAACGGGATATGTAAAAGTACCTACACTTGGTAAAATAAACGAGAGAGTAAGATAAGCAAATTCTAAGAATATTACCTATAAAATCGATGAGCAAGCAATAAAGCTGGTTTGGTAATAGTAGTTAAAGTTGTTTTATTAAGGTTGTATTAGTTTTATCTAGCCGATTGTGATTTCGATGTAGACTTTAGATACATTTTCCTAAACGCAATATTTATACTTAAAGACAAATAATTCCTAAACACTATTCTCAAGATTAAGTAACAAGTAAATAGCATTTCTTTCCTGTTACTTACACTTTTTGTCATCACAATAAGAAAGGTTAATTTTTAAAAACTTTTTTTCGGTTCTATTTATTATGTAAGGTGTACATCTCATTAATTTGAAGTTAGAAAAGTTCAAGCTTGATCAATGAAACAACCAACAAGATAACAGAGCATTTGCAATGTTTTTGATAACACACATAGCGTCAGAGAACTCTAGTCCAGATGTCGACATTTCGAGTGTGGGCACCTAGTCGGAGATTACTTGAGTGTAGTCAAAAATAGTCCCGGCGGCGCTAGCCACTTCTGCTGAAATCATAACACACCGCCAGTCTAAAATTAACGGCATAATTGAACCGAATCCTGAATGAGCGACGGTCAAAAGCAACGCTGTACCAATACATGCTCGAAAATATTCTCTTTTATTTTTCTCGTTAGATAAAAATTGTTCGCGTGCCAAGAAACGTTCCTCTGAAGAATCGGATCAAAACGAACAGTAAACATGTCTGATGTCGCTAAATCCTTGTTCTGGTAAAACAAAAGCGTGGATAAACATTGGTGAATTGTTTCGGGTGCCGCTTTTAAGCCGGTGGCTGAATGGGAGACTATAAACACAATCACGCAGGGTAACATGAATCCATCACCGTTTGCTAATTAACATCAATCAATCACTAATCGGCATTCGCGACGATTAGGTACTGTCAGGCTTTGTTTACAAGTTTAAAAATAGGTTCAACTAACTAAAATTTTGGCAAACGAAACCACTAATAAGAAATGCTTGAGTCCTGAGTAGATAAGTATTACAATAGAGATAAAAGAAGACAAAAGTAGAGTTTGTCGTCATAGCAGTAGAAAGAAGTCATAAAATTTACTGGTAATAAGCTACTCGCTCCAGTAGAAATTATAATATACTCGTATCTATGTTAATAGGAAAACTAGATAGTCAAATCAAATACTTACCTATTTATATGTAGTAAGAAATCTAACCAGGATCGACTTATAAAATACGGTGCCCACATGTATTCAAAATTTCACTTCGTCGTGCGTCTTCGTTTAATCGATCATTTCAACGTTAATCATTTTTGGCATCGCGTCGTACATTGCGATGCCAAAATGATTATCGTTAAACATTCCACATACTTGTATAGCAAGACTTTACTACAAGTCAGTTGCACCAAATAGCTTCATGTCTATTGATTTTAGTTTTAATTTATCCTATTCCACCCATGAAACTTACATTATTATTATATCTTAATTAATGGCTATCGTGTGTAGCATTAAGCCAATTTCAAGTGTTTTAATTTTTTAAAGAATATTTAGTATTGTACGGTAGATAGAAATAAAATGGAGTCTCACAACACGTGTTGTTGCTAAAAGAACACGGGAGAAACTCCATGAAACTTACATGGGAAGGTGGAATTGATTTGACGTTAAACTTTTTACAAAATAGTGCAGTTGACGTATAGAATATAACCTTTATTACTAGAACGGCCTGGAAACTTAAAGATCATTGATTACCTAATGGCTTAATTCTAAAACTAACTAAAGTGGTTTAAATATCATCTCATTTGTAATAAAAACTTAGATTTTAACAAGTCTTGATGCTGTTATATGTTCAATAGAGCAGAATTAATGACGAAGCTAAAACCAATTGAAAGTATTGTACTCAAATGAGCACATAACTTTCCCCGTTTCCGCGTGTGCGTCCTTGATATTGGTGTCATCTTCACAGACGCGTCGCTACCGCCTTCATCGCCATCCGCCATCCATCATCTTTGAGATGTGCCGTCCCCACCTGTCACCGCGGAATGGTGGCTGTCCAAAATAGATATCATGCCCCCTTAGCTTCCAATGAAGCGTGGTAACAACGCAGCGAACGTTCTTAACTCCATTAAATTTCGTCAAATGTCAGCGAGCAGGAACATTATAATGACTGTCAAGGCCGGTAGATTTTAATTTGTAAATGCATAAAACTGCTTTTGATATAATTGTAACCGTGTCGGTTAGCGGTAAAAGAATACCTACTACCACCCCCTCCCTTTCCCTGGGTGTCGTAAAAGGCGACTAACGGACTAAAGACTGCACATACATCCAACAGCATAGAGCGGCGATGGGCTCACCACCTGTCAGGCTGAGCACATGTGCAGTCGCTATATGGTGAAAAGTGGACTATGGTAGAGGACTGCTTTTAATGTCCTCATTGCCTAGTCTATTACCCTTCGGGGATAATAGTCGTGATTATGTATGTATATAATATAGAGCAAGATCGGATGTTAGACAATGTCATAGTCTAGGTATGTCATAGTACCTATAGTTTAATTATTGAAAAGAATCAAAATAATCAAAATCAAAGGGAAGTTCCTGAAAATTACAATCAAAATATTGTATTTGATTCTATAGATAGATTAGATTTTGTTTTCGTGAACAGCTTCAGTCATCGAAAGCAGTTAATAAACATAAAATAGAATTATACAGCGCGGATTATTAGAGCACTCCGACACTGTGTGGGCTTGGGCACTAAAACACCTACACAGTTGGGTCTGCTCCCAAGGGAAATACAGAAAAATATTGAAATTTAAAACTTCTAACAATATGCCGAGTACAGAAAAGTCGTCGCACGCGCACTACCACGAAACAAATTCTGTCGCCCGAAACAAAAATAAATTGAAACTTGTCATGGCAGCACTTACAAATTGCTTAGGCGAAGGTTTTATGACAATGATATGACCGTTGAATAAACTGAAAATAATAATAATTGTAGTTGCAAAAAAATAATAAAAATAATATAACTGTCAGTCAATAAAGAAAAACCATCATGTCACATAATTACTAATAGATGACAAGAAAGAAAAATTGTTTTATGTAGTGGCATCAGTAGATGACAATTGTCTCAAGACAAAATTCATCTGAAAAATAAAATACGTTTGTACGAATTGCGCTGTGTAGAAATGTAATTTTTAATATTTTAAATTAGAACATTTTTGAACATATCTTTTACAAATTTATGAATGGTTTTATTGTAATGGAATTAATTGATTGGGCAAAAATGATTTATAAGTTGATTAAAAAAAAGTATGCATATTACTCTAATAATAAAGTTATCGGATCTCACAAATAGAAATGCAAGGAAATTATAGACAATAAGATTAGCTTCATGTATGTAATTCGTTGCCTAGTTAAAAGCTCGAACATACATTTCAAATTTGTGGTGTACGTTTTACTGCATCATAAACATCAACGAACGTTTTCTAAATATTCTGGAGACTTAAAACATCTATTTCTATTAACGTTTCCTACCCAATGTTTGTCAGAAATACAAATAGTGACACTGAACGTTGGACTGATCTGGATCATAAATAACATAATATTGCGACGTTTAGCGGTATATTTTTTCTTAGTTCTAACGTACGCACAAATATAAATTAGTGAGGAATGCAGATTGACGTCAAATATACGTGATGATATTTCCGGAGTGTATTTTTCTTACTAATAATTTTGTTTTATATGTCATCCTTGTATATTTATTTTAATCACCTAGCACAGACATGAAGTCATGAGATAAAAATATTGGCAGAATAATTTTGGTAAACCACAGCCGTAACTTTTTATATCAATACAAGGATCAGATGACATAAAATAATATATAGAAATAGAACTGCAAGTTAACAGTTTTAACAAAAAAGATACGTTAAATTTGAGATTTTTTGGGTTAACTTTTGAACTGCGGCCGCGCACATCAGTAAATGAATAGAATTTGTATTGTGTCTAGTAGCGCCGCATTCTAACTGTTAAAACGCTCTAATATACATTATAACCTAAGATAGGAGTCGAACCGACGCCCTCCGCAATCCGGGCGGCTGCGTTGACCACTCCTGCCCGAGGTAGTAATTCGTTTGAATATCTTAATAAAAAGATCTCAAAATGAAATCCTCACTACTGTTAGGATAAGTTTAAAAGAAATGTCTTTAATATTAGATTTGTTTTGTTGCAGGTTCAGGATAAAAACACACCATCAATAAAATGTGATCGATGGAGGGCGGCTAGACCACAAATATTAACCTTAAGAAACCGTAATTTTAGTAAATAAGGTAATAATAAGGAAGCAGTGTTCTAAACCCAAGCATTTAAATACAATAAGATCACAGAACCTACTACTGAAGGTCCGCAAGAGAGAAGACAAAAGCATACAGTCATCAATAAAAATGAAAAATCTAACGAATTCAGTGCTGGGCATTCCAATTTTACTAAACTCTTAATTAAAAAATAAGTGAAAGACAACTAAAAGAAAAAATATAACATCAGTAAGGGTGGCCAATCGACAATGGATTGGTTATTGGGCCATACAATCTTTTAAGAATTTAATCGTTGTTAAGATTTATTAAGCGTTTAAAAAAATAAAGTTTTTTTAAGAGGTTGTGGTATTTATTTTACACACTCATTATTACGAATCTTTCCTTTATTATCCAATTCATTACACGATGTCTTTATTATAAAAAGGATTACCTAAGGCAGAAAAGAATTTGCCAGAAATATTATGATGATGGCTATATCAAAGCGAAAGGTGATGTTTGTGTTATTAATAGACCGATAAGCATCTACCAGTGCATGTAGCAACATTACGCTTCATCTACATCAATGAGTAGGTACAAACCAGTACAACATGTTACTGCAGTTAGGTTTAGTAGTGCTTGCGAAAGATACGCCGAAATAGTTGTGGTCTTGGCAGTAAGCCAGGCGTTGCTCCGTAATTGATAAACGCACGACATGATAACTTTGCAACTGTGAATGAAATTTCCAGGCTCCGTGACGCATTAATTTGATGTAAGATCGATTGTAATCAAAACCAATTTATTTTATGAGAATATTGCACTTCTTAAGTTTGTATCGAAAAACTACATTTATCGTTAAAGTTATTTTATTAAATCAAATTCTATCTTTATAAAGTATTACTAACACAATCACAACTATTAGTGATAACATTATTCTTTGTAGTTGTCAGTCGATCTATGCTCGCTTTTCTTTTTCTTCTTTTTTGGAACTGAAGCCTTTTCTCTGCTTGGCCCAGCCTGATCTTCAGGCCGAGTCTCCTCTGTTTCAGAACAAGTGTCACTTTCAATATCTTTAAAATCCAGCCTAGACTGACTTTTAAAACTTTCGGAATCAGCCGCATAAGTGAGATCGTGTTCTCTATAATGAACTGATCGCTTTGATCTATTTGACAAAGCCGGCTCTTCAACACGTGTATGTCTTGCTGTTTTATTAAACGGAACCACAGCATATGAATCGCTTTCGATAGGTTCTTGAATTTTCATCGTAACTTGTTCTTGAGTTGATTGAACCTTAGTCTTATCTGGCTTTAGAACAGATTGCTGCTGAATCTCTGCAACAGATTTAATTTTATGTAAATTATTATCTCTCTCTAACTCAGTGCTTTCTTTGTGAATTTTCTTATTTGTTTTCTTAGCGTCTTTTTTAAAGGACCATGGGGGATTTTGTATGAACCCCGTCCCCACCTTACAACAGTCATGGGATACGAGTCAATCTGTTCATTGGGACCCAAAGAAGCCTAAAGTACCTGTGTTAGTTACAAAAATTATTGGGATCAATTATAATAAAAAAAAACTTTTATTGTTTTCTTGCTTTAGTTGGAGTTGCTCGAGTGTGTCATGCTCTCTCAAAGTGTCTCTGCGGTGGTGGCATGTGCGTCGGGTCGTTACGTTAACTAAAACATAGTTGAGCAAAGCGATGGCTGATTCACATGTCATACTCGTGAACAGTTGCCGCCTGTGGAGTCTGGTCTGCTCTTGCAATCTTATTTTGTTGGAAAAAAATATACAATATTCAAAAACAATATATTTTTATACCCTAAATCCCGCGTATTTGAAGAACGTCGCCATAGTAAAAAAATATCTATCATACTAGACCCTTCAAAGGACACTAATTTCAAATCTGTTGGATGGTGGGGACAAAATTTCCCATGGTCCTTTATGGAATAAATTGGATGTTGCTGAAGCTGCTTTTTCATCTTCTATAAGTAAACTATCTTTACCGCTCGGCTCTTCACTTTCAGGAACATACGATTTTTCATTATCCTTCTTATAGCCGAAAAATTGTTTTGCTAAAGTTTCTATCTTTTCAATAAAGCCTTCTAAAGCTCCCTCAACGTCTCGTGGTTGTCTTGACGTCAAAGGTACGTATGATAGTGCTAACTGACTTGATTTGCTTTCCTTAAGTTCAGCTTTAATTTCAGACGCTGTTCCAGTTTCTATTATTGCTCTGTCTGATAATCTGTTATTCAATGACCACAAATTTAATGGATCATTTACCTTTTCCGAAGTAGCTTTTGGATTTTCATCCAAATTAACAACATGTATATTTGTTAGAGAAACATTTGAATCGAGAGAGTGCACATCCATTTCAGTGCTGATTTGTGGAGCTGCAGAAGTAGATTCATAAGGCACATGTAACAGTGGGAATGTTTCGGTTAACGGTAAAGATGCTGAAGTTTCTACTGATTGTTTCATATTTGTTGAAACTTTAAGAGAACTGGAAACACTAAACTCTGATTCAAGTAAAGGAATACCGGTTGTTATGGGAGAGATAACAGCTTCTGTTGTAGGTATTTCTGCTGTTGGAGGTGGTAAATCTAATTTTGGTGCAGCATAACCTGGCGTTTTGCGAGCATGAGATTTGGATTTTGGAAAATTACTTGTATCTGATGGAGGTCCATCATCGGAATCTGATTTTTTATCAGTCTTTCCAATTTCTGGTTGAACTCCTGTATTATCTGAAGGATCGTCGTCATCTCTTACATATTTGTAAATGGACTCCTTACTTTTTGGAAAATGTTTCAAAAGATATTCCCAGTCACTAAGCTTCAGTGTGAGAATTCGCGATTTTATTGTACTACGGTAAGAATATAGATATGGTATGTCATAGAATAAGCCTTGTTTCTGAAATCAAAAGGAAAAATTATAAAAAATTAGTTTTCTTGAATCAAATATAAAGACTTGAGCCTATAGTTTTATGGAGACTAACCAAGCCAAAGCACTCTAGAGAGTTGTATTTGCGTTGCTTGCCAAATTGCGAGCTGATTTCATTGACGCGGCCGGTGTGTATCATGTACATAGCATCCGTGATTTCGTTTTCTTTCACCACGTACATACCTTGTGTAAATGAACTAGAATTAAATATAACATACAACAATAGATAAAAGTATGAGAATAGATCGGCCTTACTATTAACGAGCCCTAACAGCTCTTATCTAACGAAACTTTGATTTTTCAGGGTCTTTTATTTGTGATTTTCAAACTAAGTTTTTTAAACAATTATCTATTAACTTACAGGCAACTACAATAAATTTATTTTAAATTTTGTTGCTTTTAAGATAGGTTATAAAAATACAAATTACCTTCATTATAAGTGTAGAGTTGCAAACATCCCACCAGCTGGCGCAAGAACGCCGGTTCACATTTCTTGAAGACAGGGTTCTGCAAGCGTTAAATTATAAATGCGTGTGGCCATCCCATCAATCAGTACGCTAACAACTGATTTATTTGGCTGGCGAGAGGCGTCCGGCGCGTAATGGATCGCAAGACGGGCGCGCGCCGACCGCCTACGCATTTCACACATTGTCAATCATATTGTGACACGGCATTTTACTACCAATTAATTAGGTAATCACATAGTAATCTTGCATTAATTTGATTATATAAAAGCAAACAGGTAACAATTAATCTTTTTCCTTAAGTTCAGAAAATTTTGTAAAATATTTTCGCCCGCTAAGTAGATAGACTGATGGATATAATAGGTAAGATTGACAAAAAAAGAGTAACGTCAAGTAGAATGCCATAACAACTACTATAATAATCTGCTAGTTAAGAAAATTGAGCGCTTGTGATACTTGAGATACTCGTATAATCTAAATATAATATATAAAATATATAAACTTTCCTACACTCACACCAATTTCTAGCCCAAAAGAAGCTTCGTTATGAAACTCGTTAAATGGTAACTAGACAACGAATAAACATAAGCACTTACTTAAAATATTTAAATACATACATAATATACATAGAAAACACCCAGACCCGAGACAATTTAGAAAAAAAATAATTTCTAAATTTACCTGACCGGGGATCGAACCCGGGACCTCAGAGATAGCGACACCATGAAAACCGGTGTACAAACCACTCGACTAAGGACGTCGTCGTCAATCTAAGGATTATATCCACTTGTAATCGTATAGCAAGTTATAACCAGATAAGTGATAGGGTATAATTTGACGAACGAGGAGAAGAATGGTGGTAGTGCTTGTTTAAATGGGTCTCGCTACGCTACCAATATTTTATCTTAGTCTTTCGCCATGAACTGTTGATGGTTCAGTGTAAAATTCCGCTTCCCCTTTCGATCGTCATTTCCTTGCTTCCTCGTGTACAAAAAATACTTAATATTTTCGTTTGGGTGCAACGGCCATACACTCAAAGATGATCATCATCATCATGGTTTTATTATCATCACATCAGCCGAAAGACTAGAAAGGCCTCCCGCAACGATCTCCATAAAGACTTGTGTCGCTCGCACCCTTCAAAGATTTTGGCTATTGAATTTGAGTGATTGTGATTGCATGTGAGTGACCTGCGTGAGATGCTGCATGTAGGCGTGGCTCATGATGCGCAGCCGCAGCCCCTGCGGCGCGCTGCTGAGGAAGTAGGGCACCTGCACGCCGCGTGCCTCGTGCCAAAGGTGCAGCGAGTACTGGTTCACCAGCTTCACCAGCGACTTGGACACGCGATTGTTCTTCAGGAACTCCTGGAAATGTTCACACGTATTCTGATACTGAATGTCGATTTTCTAAAGCTTCATCGTAAACTCGTCTCTCACTGCAACCCTCAGTTCCGATAAAACTTGATCTTTGTGACGTCTGTGTAGAGTCCCATTTAGAGAATGCCGATTTGTGATTTACTGTAGATCGAGTTTTAGATCGAACCTTTACAGAATCGCACTACTGAGCCGAGCATACGGCCTACCTGGTGAACAGCTTGCTACATCAATGGTTATACGCGTGCGTGGCTGGAGAATTGCAGAACATAAAAGCATGGCAGTTGTTGTACCTAATGCTTTTATGTCCTGCAATTCGCAATACAGTCGGGTTCTGGCCAAAATCCTACCACCACTTTAAAGTAAACAGATATGAAAGGGGATATACAATGTTACGACACTAACCAAGTGATGGCCAATAAAGACACGACGATGTTTATATGTCGTTCCTATTGTAAGATGTGTAAGTAGAACATACATAGCAATCAAGTATGTTTACTCATTATAAAGTTTACGATATTCATTGCAAAATAATTGCCGTTCAGTTGGCGTAGCCTCACACTACACGAAACAGTAATCTGTCGATCCATTTTGTTATCTCCTTCCTCCTTTTATAAAAGAAGGCGGCAAACGTTCTGGCGAATCACCTGATGGAGAGTAATCACCGCCGCATGGACACCCGTAAAACTAGAGGATTCGCAGACGCGTTGCCGGCTTTTAAGGAAAGAATAGGCTCGTTTTTTGAATATCCCTAAGTCGTAAGGGTTTCGGAAATACCGCCGCCGAGAGATAGTTCCACGACACTGTAGTTCGAGGCAAGAAATTTCGTGAAAAACGCACAGTAGTAGACCGCCATTCATCAAGGTGATGTGAATGGAATGACAGTCTATTGCGTGTGGTGCGGTGAAGGAAATCAGTGGCTCAGAACACTCCCCATGAGATATGCGTTATAATATACAGAGAGCCGCAATGTCTCTCCGAAGAGCCAGTGGATCGAACCGACCTGAAATAGCCACGTCGCGCGTCGTCGACAATTCGAGCAGCTATGCGTTGAATGCGGACAAATGGAAGGAGTTGGTACTGGGGTGCTCCAGCCCAAAGATGGGAGCAGTATTCCATAAGCGGCCTGACCTGTGCTTTGTACAGTTGTAAGCGGTGGGCCGGCGTGATTAGGACAAAGTGGTTTTGTTTCCATGATCTGCTGTTTGCTGTTAAGTCTGAAATGAGTGATAGTTACAGAAAGAAATTAAAAATCCATGCAGACCTGCAGTTCCAGATACTTGCAGTAGAAGCCGATGGACCGGTAGGACTGGAACTGGATGATGTTGGAGAACTCGCCCACGTACACCATGTACACCAGGGTCGAGATTATTTGCAGGATCGACACGAATATCACCTGCGGACAACTATTCTTTTAGTATTTCTAAAATCAATGGCGAATTACATACATACATATAATAACAACTATTATCCCCGAAGGTTAGTCAGAGACTAGGCTACGAGGACCTAAAAGCAGTCCTGCCATAGTCCACTTTTCACCAAACAGCGACTGCACATGTGCTCAGCGTGACAGGTGGTGAGCCCATCGCCGCTCTATGTTGTTGGATGCATGTACAGTCTTTAGTCCGTTAGACGCCTTTTAGACACCTAAGGTGAGAGAGGGGGTGGTAGTATTCTTTCACCGCTAAGCGATACGGAAAATCGTTACAACCATAATTATCCTCATATTTAGTGAAATCGTATATCCCATTCAAACTTGCCTGCACTTCCTAACTTACGGTGCTGAATACGACTCAAAATATTCTTTCTATCTATTCTAATACCAATGTTGATGATACGATAGGAGTATTTAGATGCTAAACACACAAACAGTGGAGCGAGACGCTCAATTAAATTACGAGTTTTTGTATAAAAATAAATTGTTATCTGATGAAAATGTTTTTTTTCTATTCCTCTCCCACCTTGAACTATATTTACTCGTTCCACCGTAGTTATTTGGGGCGACAGACAGACGCGCACGCTATATAACAATTTAAACAAACGAAAAATGATAAACGGTCGCGATTAAATGCTCTTTGTTAATATCAAGACCTGCTTGTTGGTACGAAGTGGAGATTAAACACGAACAAGTGTTTTCAGCCGCTGATGAATCGCTTATAATTTGCATTCATAATAGGTTGTTGTTGTAGTGCAGATAATGGTCGCGGTTTGGCACCGGATCAGCCGCCCCGCCTCGTTAGATCCCGCTGCCGAAACAGCTATATTTACTTGCATGGATGTTATAAGTGACAAATACATTAGTTTTGTTTACTTTCAATTGTTATTTTAGTCCGCTTGGTGAGAGAAAGAAATAAAGACTAACTATTTTTAAAATTATAGATGCTATACTTTTCGTCATGTAGAATTATTATTATAATAAAGCTAGATATATTTTTTTCAAATACAATAATTGGCTGAGAGAGCAAACTACATTTTAATTGAAAGCCTTCAAATTGGATAGGAACTTGATAGAAAAATAATGTGGTACCTTATCAACTAAAAAAGACTACAACTGTCCTCACCTCCGCATGGTTCTTGGGCATGATGTCGCCGACCCCGTTCTGCGTGAAGGTGGTCAACACGAAGTACATCGAGCAGATGTACAGGTTGTGGCACCAGGTGCCGCCCGCATCTGCACACGATTCTCAGGATACTGGCTACTATAGCTTTATCTCTGAAACGCTTACAATTTCAACGTAAACTTGAAAAAGTTGGTGTCGCAGATGATGGTAAAGCCTTGACCTTTATACCGCAATCTCTTGCTAATTTATAAAATATATTCTTATCTATTCACGTGTGTAATGTCTAAAAGAACGATGGTAAAAAGGACAGCCTATATACTGTCCCACTGCAGAGCAAAGGCCTCCATTATTGGAATCAAGTCATCGCTACAATTGATGGGTATTGGCTTAATCACACGCTTGCCAAATGCGGGCTTTTAGTGGTGAAATCAACTTAATGGGCAACAAATAAAGTAATTTTTCCTTTTATTGCCTTGCGAAAAAATAAGAGCTCAATTCTCAATGCGGGCTGATGAACACAAAGCCCAACTTGGGAATTGAACCCTCATTGGGATCTCGGGATATCTAGCCGAATTTTATAGAAATCACAAATAAATGACATGCTCGAGAATTCTTTTTTCAATGCCACAGCTAGCACTAACCGTTATGCATCCACGAGGTTTTGGGTTGAGCTTTATCTTGGAGCATCCCAATGAAGTACCAGAGGCAGGCGGTGGTGTGCACGAACAGCGTGAACCAGATCAGCACCGAGAGCACGGTGCTCAGCGTCAGATTCACCGTGATGCGCTCCTGGTGCCGCTTCAGGCACTTGTACACCGTCAACTGGCACAAACGATCGAATCCAGAATAAAAAAATAACCTCTTGACTGATACAGCATAAACGCGTTGCTGTGCCCTGTACGCTAAGCATTCAATTCACAGTACAAACTTAAAAAAAAATAAAAATAAAAGTTTAAAGTCTCAGCTTAGAAAAACAGATTTTTAATTTTAATTTATTTAATTTGATGGCATTTAAATCTTAGGTGTGTGTCAGTATTCTTTAAATTATTTATTTATAATGTAGGTTCTCGCAAGCTTATGATATATTATTAATTTAATGAAATATTAAAAAGTATAGGTATCACTTAAGTAACTTACAATTCGAAGCATTCTGTTAAGACGAAGCCAAGAAAAGGCCAACCACTGGTCCTCACGAAAGGCCAAACTGAGAAGTTCCGTCGGCAAACAGGATAGCAAATCGTACTTGAATTCTTGTTGAAAATACCTGCACAGAAATACCTGTAGTAACCACCATGAGCTTTTTTCTCTTTGTTACATTCAACTTCTCAATGTGAAGTTCATTTTTTGTCACATTTTCTATTTACTTACTTATGATTCTGTTAAAGATTGCAAAAGAAGTGTGGAATGAATGAAGATGTAGTGACAAAAATTGAGAAAGGCATGCTAAAATGGTTTGGTCATGTAGAGAGTATAGATGCAAAAAGAATTACGCAGAGGGTGCACGAGGCGAGAGTGAATGGGATAGTTGGAAGGGGAAGACTTTGACGAACGTTCTTCGATCAGATCGGTGGCGTTCTCGTTAAAGGTCAGTTCAAGAGTACCCTAAGCCGACGAGCGTGTATGAAGAACGTTATGAGAGTGAGTAAAGCAAAGGATCAGTGTCAGGATCGAAGCAAATGGAAATGTGTGGTCACTGCCAACCCCTCCGGGAAGCGGTAGTGATGTATGTATGTAAATATTGCAGTAAGTTAAAATGTTAAGGAATCATATAAATTGGCTACTTGACAGTTTTCGAAAAAGTTTTGAAAAAGTTACAAACGCTTATTTTAAACACCGTACAATATTTTCTTTCTCGAAAAACATATTTTTCATATTGTTTGGTCACGTGACATTTTGCTCTGTGACGTCACATTTCAATAATTAAAGAAACCTAGCTTGAAACCTGACAGATAGTTTTTTAAAATTTAATCCACGGATAATAAATCGTAAATTTATTTTGTAAAAAGAAAATATTTACAAATTATCATAATAAAAAAAAAAACTATTGGATAATTATCGTTAAATCATAAACTACCATTTTCGACATATTTCATATTTTATTGTCGGGACAAATGCAAAAAAAAGTACATTTCTGAATGCGTGAACGTCCTATTACTAAATATTAAATACGTTTATAAAATTACATTGCAACAAACTAAAAGAAATAAATATTATTTTTTCGATAAATAAATAAATTAAAAATCAAATCATCAGGGTACGTTTAGTGTTCTTCATACAAGTACGCTTGTCCGTCTCGCTCGTCCGTGTTCAGCTTTGTGTATGGGAAAAAATACAGGTGAGTGATTTTATACTGTTAAATATTTTTAGTTATTTATAGAATACGACATACATTTTAATACTTTAAACAATAAATCAGGTCTCTCTCTTAAAAACTGTTTTAAATATCATTTTTATAGCCGTCCGTAATTTCTATCATATTTCTTATTCAGCTTTGTTTATTGTTATTTAATAAAAAAAAATAAGTTTTTACCTGGCAACACTAAAATCATAATGACGTTTATAGGTGGCGCTAGTTTTGCACGACGACCATTTTGCTGGAGTTCTGGTTAGACGGTCTACAAGTGTTTTACTAAATTCTGCGGAAAAAATACACAAAATTAGTTTAAACTTGATAACCATTCCATTAAACTATTGGTAAGTGTATGTTTAGCTTTCTATGTAGTTATTTCAAGGATACTGCATAATAAATTAGAAACATACTTATAAACAGTGTTACGACGAAAGGTTGGTTCGTTGTAACAGCGGCGTAATCCAGGTTGTGGACCCAGAACGACAGGTTTGGTTAGGGATAATGAAGAAGTAGGTACTCACGGGAAGGTGTCCGGAATCGCAGGAACCTGGAGGCGAGCTGGCAGCGGGCAGCGATGCAGGCGGTTCCAGACGCACATTCACTTTACTCAACCACAGGCATTTAGGCGTTCACTTTGAGGTTCAGTCAATAAGTCCAAGGCGACACCAGGGCGCGTATACGTGCGTACGTCTCACGATCGCTTGCAGACAGGGTGTCGCGCGGGCGCGCGTCGTTCGTTCATACTCATCACGCGCGCTAACTTAGCGACACAACGCTAGGTAGCGCTAGGCGTATTTTAATACGCCTATTAAGGAACGTCGCGCCCATGGCGAGTACATCCTCCGGGGCCCAGGGTGGGCTCATCCAGAGGGAGCCTGGCAATCTTGAACACAGGTCTCCGGAGGTGTCCATTGGCGGTGTCCAGGTCTACCACCCGCACGACGCCATCCTTCCCAGGCAGGGTGCGAGTAATGCGCCCCAGTCTCCATTGGAGGGCAGGCAGGTTGTCCTCCTTGATGAGGACGAGCTTGCCAACTCGGGGAGGGGAGGATGGGGACAACCATTTGGAGCGGGTTTGGAGGGTGTGAAGGTAGGATTGAGTCCACAATTTCCAGAAGCGCTGAGAAAGGGCCTGTACCATTTGGAATCGCCTACGTGTGAAGATCGGCCTATCTTCCACAGATAACTCCGTTAGGGCCGTTAGTGGGCGGCCTATAATGAAATGTCCGGCTGTAAGCGGCTCAAAGTCTGAAGGATCAGACGAAAGTGGGCAGAGAGGTCTAGAGTTAAGGACAGCTTCGATTCGTGCTAAAAGTGTAGAGAATTCCTCGAATATGAGGTGCTGTTCGCCAATTACGCGATATACAAGTTGCTTAGTTGATTTTATGTTGATCTCATGTAACGCGCCGAACCATGGTCCCTTAGAGGACATTTAATAACCAAGTAATGTGCTGACCAGCGAGGCGCAATCGTGTCATTATTCGAGGCAAGAAAGTTTTGTACTTCAATCAAAGCTGATTTCTAGCGCCTACATAATTTGTACCGCAGTCTGAGTGGATTAGAACCGGGGCACCGCGGCGTGCTATAAAACGCTGTAATGCCGCGAGGAACGCTTCCGTGCTGAGGTCCGAGACCGGTTCCAAATGAACCGCCTTAGTGGAGAGGCACACGAATATACAAAAGTACGCCTTTAAGAGTTTAACATTACGTAGGGTACTAGATTTAACGAGGAATGGGCCGGCAAAATCGGTCGTGACTTGACTAAATACGGGCTGAGGCGTAACTCTATCGGCTGGCAGGTCGGCCATGAAGGGCGCTTGCGGTTGGGCCCGGCATCGAAAGCATCTAATGCATTTAAAGACTCGGTGTCTAATAATACGGCGCGCGGACAATATCCAAAATTGTTGGCGTAGGATAGCGTGTAAAGTGTCAGCGCTAGGGTGGCAGTGTATTTTGTGGTAGTGGTCAATGATGAGGTCTACAAGTGGGCTAGAGCTGGGAAGTATGAGCGGATGCTGCGCGTCATGGCGGATAGATGCATGGGACAGTCGTCCGCCAACTCTAAGGAGCTCATTTTTAATAAGAGGTGACAGTCGCTGGAGTCTAACGGAGCAGATTTTGCCAGTTTGAAGGCGGTGAATGTCCTCAACAAACTCATTGTGCTGAACACTGCGCACCCAGTAAAGTAGGGCCTCTCTTCGTTCACTGACGTACAAGGGGCCTGAGCGTCGCGAATCTGAGTGGTGTGTGCAGTTGTGCAGAAAGCGTTTTAGACAAGCTGTCACTCCGACGACTTGTCTAGTGAGCTGAACCGAGTGAGCAGGTCAAAGTCAAGACCGGGTACTGTGACCAGTGACGGGATGTGTTTGGGCTTAAGGCCTGGTAGGGCGTGGTGGCCCAGAACTGAGGGCATCGCAGGCCAAGACTCACAAGGCTGTCTAAGCCACGTGGGAGAGCACCATAGGTCGTAAGCTGACAGGGATTGCGCAGACATCCCTCTGCTTGCGCAATCTGCTGGGTTGAGCTCGGAAGGTACGTGTCGCCAGGTACATTCTGGTGAGCTTGAGCTGATTTTAACTACCCTGTTGGCTTCAAAGGGTTGAAGACGGTGAGGCGGTGTATTGAGCCAGGCCAGGACTATCGTACTGTCTGACCAACATATGTGTTGTTGTATACTGATATAGGTGGATAGCTGAAATGACACACGGATGACACGGACACCCGTGAAGCGAGTATGCAGCTGAGCCTTTGTTTGTACAAATGTGCCGAGGGAAGCGAATGATAGACAACAGCGGCAGATCCTCTGAGAAGTGGTGCCACTCCGTTTGTACTTCAGAGGGAGTGGGCTCATCCCATTCCAGCTTCAGTAGCTACAATTGCTGAAGCAGCAGCTTTGCGCGGAAGATAACGGGAGCAACCCAGTCGTTAGGGTCATAAAGTGAGGCTACGGTGCTTAAAATACACCGCTTTGTGACATGTGTGATGGGGGGCAGAGTGATGCGGTAGGTGAACTCTTCTGACTGAGGACTCCACTGTATAACCAAGACCTTAATGAACGTGGAGTCTGGGTTCATGTCGAAGTCCTTGGGCATGTCGCATTGGTTGTCGGGGAATCTCTCGAGCAGCTTAGGCGAGTTAGATGTCCATTTACGGAGCTGAAAGCCGCCTTGGTCTAGTAGACTTATTAACTCGTCCTGGAGTGCTTGGGCGGATTCAACTGTGTCATGACCACACAAGATGTCATCAACGAAGATAGACTTGCGAAGAACCTGAGCGGCTCCAGGGTAGCGATGACCTTCATCATCAGCCAGCTGAAGCAGAGTGCGGATTGCATGGTATGGGCTTGATCTTAAGCCGTAGGTGACTGTATTGAGGGCGTAGGTGAGCAGAAGATGATCTAGTGAGGACCGCCACAGTATGAGCTGACACCGTCTCTGGTCTGGGGCAACCAGCACATTTCTGAAAATCCTCTGGATGTCAGTGCTGAAAACGACTGGATGCGTTCTGAAGGACATGATGATGTCTACAATGTCCTGTTGAAGGGCGGGGCCTGTGTGTAGGCATTCATTTATGCTGACACCATTGGAGCTTTTACAGCTACCATCAAAGACAATGCGCAGCTTGTCCGACCCTGACTTAAATACGCCATGGTGGGGGATATAGAAGTGAGGTTTATGGGCGAATGTATTTGGGTGACAGGGAGCCATGTGCCCTAAGTCGATGTATTCGGCCATAAAGTAGACGTATTTAGAACGCAGAGACGGGTTCGCCATTAGCTTCTTCTCAATATTGAGGAATCTGCGTAATGCGATAGGGTGAGTTCTACCCAGTTGAGGAGCGTCCTTTAGAAAGGGCAGAGCGACCGTATATCTGCCTGAGGGATCGCATGTAGTGGTAGAGCGGAAGATTTCCTCGCATTGTTCCTCCAGGGGATCATTATGAGTGTGAGGTTGAGGCAGGTGCTCCTCAGACTCCCAGAACCTTTCCAGACTCTGACGTATGTCCTGGGCTGATTCAGCTGAGTCTGGTTGTGAGCTGACGACGTGAGCTGACGACGTGAGCTGAGTTAACCTGCTGCGCCAGCTGCGCATACAAGTCCTCAATGGGTCCTCAATGGGTCAACGCGAAGTCGAAAATCGTGCCGAAGGCTATGGGCTTGCCCGGGCCCAACGAGACCTTGGTCCTGTTCAACACCTGGCCAAGAACGTCCGACCCCAATAAGAGGTCGATCGGGGCTGGTGTGTGGTAGAGCTGATCAGCCAATGGCACGGGTGGCTGGCCTAGTATGTGGGAAATGTTTGGTACCTTCTCTAAGGGAAGGTAGCCAGTGACGTTTTTTAAAATATGAGCTGTGGCAGTGATTGTAGAAGTATCATTGTGAGTGGGTCGGCATACTATTGTTATTGCCGCTTTCGACTCATGTTTGTGCTGATTCCCAACTCCTGTAATTTTTAAAGAAGTGGGTTTTGATGGCATGTTCAAAAGTCGTGCCATGCGTGACGTTTTTAATGTCCGCATACTGCCACAGTCCAATAAAGCTCTGGCTGTATGAAGATGGCCATGTACGTCCGCGACTCTTAGTGAGACGGTTGGCAACAAAATGGGTGTGCCAGTAGGCACAGAAGGTGAGTGAGCTGATTGAGTAGCAGCCGAGATTGTATGAGCTGAGTATGTAACAGCTTTGTGAGCATGGGTTGAAGTTGGTCTAATGGTCTCTAAAGGGACATGGGCTAAATGGGCATGGTCTGAATGGGCATGGGCTGAATCTACCTCTTCGCTAGGGTGCTTCGTGATAGTTGGGAGTCATAATTGCTGGCGGCGTTCGCAGGGCCTACCTGGCGAACCGGACCTGGGCGGGCTGGCTCTGTGAGCAGAGCTGGGTTGCGCCTGTTTGGCATGTGCGGGTTCGTGCCGCCTGCTGTTTCTGGGGCGCTCCCTCGAGTGCTCCCTCAGCTGTGGGGGTATATGAGCTGACGAATGAACTGGGTTCGCCGAATCGTCTGGTCGATGGAGGGACGTGTGGTGGTTGGAGCTCCCACAGTCCTTGCATGCCCCTCTTGACCTGCACTCGCTTTTGTAGTGAGGGCCGAGGCAACGTTGGCAGCGTTGGCGTGCCTGTACAAAGTCCTAACGGCCCTGTGTTGGCTGGGCATTGTACCATTTGCACGTCATAAGCCTATATCCCCTAGTGGCACAATAGGGACAGTAGGGCGTCGAGCGTGAGGAGGAGGACGTAGAAGATGATGAGGAGCAGCTTGCTTGGAAGGCCGAGTAGACGGGGAAGGGCTGACTGCGAGCCGGGGAGGTGGATGGGTGGTGACGCATTTGCTGCGTTGGGCGGAACGGTTGGTGAGTGGGCTGATCATAGGCGCGGTGAGGCGATGGAGCTGAGGAGCGGCCATGGTAATGGTCGGGTTGTTGCTGAGCCATCTGAGCATAAGTGCGATGGGGCAACTGAGGAGGCGCGCGGCTACGAGAAGGGCCGGGCTGGGGCTGAATGGGTTGAGTCATGGCTATGTTGGAGAACTCTGTTTCCACACAGCGCGCGTGCTCCTCGAGGTAGGAGATGAGGTCCCTTAACGTGGGCAGGGTGTTACTAGACCCGTGCCTGCGTTCAAATAGCGTGCGGAGCTCGCCCTTGAGCTTACGCACCACTATTGACACAAACACGTAGTCGTCTCCTATGGGCAGATCTAAATTGTTGAGGGCACACTGAGCTGATATGAGTGGCGTGAGGAACAGTGTGCGGATGTTAGAGCGCGTGTGGATGCTTGGCAGCCCCAGGATTATGTCGACGAAATTATCGATGAGAACCGGCAGATGAGGTCGGCATCGCGATGATTAAAAGGAGACAAAAAAGGGAATAAAAAAAATAAAAAATTAAAAGGCAGTAAAAAGGAATACACCCTGTATATATTCTACAGTTGGGCTGGACGTATTTGTTTACCAAGGTAAGGGCAAATGAGCTAAAAATAATGCAACAATAAACAAAATAAAAACTTAGTTGGGACTAGGGATTGCAATCGAATATTCGAATATTCGAATATTTGCTCGAAATTCATTTTCGAATAGTAAATTTAAAAATAAACGATTATTCGAATACTACCATAAAAATTTAAATGATTAGAAAATATGTTAATATCGAACGCGACTTAGTCTATATTGGCAGAATTTAAAGATCGTTGTTGGCCACACTGCTTGACGGCTCGCCTTGTCGCCATTTTGTTGAGTTGTGAACGCGACTTTACGCGACGTGATTGATAACGCTATATCGCCACGATACTTTTTTATTACTGTTTATACTGTTATGTATAAGTGTTGCAGAAAGTTTGTTTAATATTATTTAGGATTGCTTGTGAGATTTTTAAGAACTTATTAAGATGTTTCCTAGTCTGTTTGAACTGGATGATAATTTATTTTATTATACATTTAAGTTTATATTGTTGGAAGTAAGGTTTATAGATTTCTAATAATAATTGTTTTCATAATTTTTTAATTTGTTTTACTTCATTAAAGTTTAGTGTATAAATAAATATACCTATTTGTTGCGATTGGGATGCTGTGCTAGGTCTACTTACATAAAAATATGATCTTTAAAAGCCATAACTAGGTGAAATATTAGGTGTTTTTAAAATATTTTTGTTTTTCGAATATTATTCGAATAATTCGAATATTACTGGAAAAATATTCGAATATTCGAAAATCAAAACTATCGAATATTTGCAATCCCTAGTTGGGACGCCTTGTATTTGGCCCACGGGTGGGCAAACGCATGTGTATGTATATGCCTGTGTTTATTGAACGCGCGTACGTAAGATTAGCCGACCGCAAAAGGAAAAAACAAAAAAAAATTCACGTCATCCGTAGCCCACTAGTGGGCAAGCGCATGCGTAGTCGATGGCGGCGCATCCAATCAGGGAAAGCGTTAGGAAAAAAGAAAGAAAAAACAAATCTAATAAAAGGAAAATGTGGGATACATTGTACGTAGCCCACAGTTGGGCAGACCTGTAGCGGAAACGAGCGCGAAGAATGAGTCGGTCGCAAAAAAAAAAATTAATAAAAAAATTAGGACACTCCGTATCTGTGTCCCTCCCACAAGTGGGCAAACGTTGGGAGTGTGTACGAAGAATGAGCTGATAGCAAAGGCAAAAATTAAAAACAAAAAAAATATAAATTAACACGAGAAAAAAAATTAAAGCACGCCGTACATGTCCCACAGGTGGGCAAAAGTGTGTAGAAGCGAAGGCGACGCCGCAAATAGCCGTCAAGCGAGACTTAAAAATTAATTGTAAGCGGTTAAAACAAAACTGAAAACTGAACTGAAAACAAAACAACACTGAGCACATGTGGTGAGCACGCACAAAGAATGAGCCGATCGCAAAGGCACAAATTAAAAACAAAAGAAAAAAATTAACACGACCAAAAAAAAAATAAAGCACACTACTTGGCACGCGTGGTGAGCATGCACGATAACTGAGCCGATTTAACACGAAAAAAAAAAACACTTGAATTACTGCAGCCGAAACGACAAAGGGGAAAAAACAATCTTACGAACCATCTCTTGTTATAATACCAGTCACAATATAATTTCGATAGCTATTGCGCAGACGAGGGTAAGCTTGGATACTTTTAAACGAAATTTTTACCTGGTGAGTGGCATTAATTTAGTGTATGCAACTGGGCACGTAAGCAAGCCGCCCCATGCAAGCAATGTATTAGCGATCACAAGATATTATTTATTTGAAAACACTACTGTCTTGCAGCGTTAGCGAAAAAAATATAAGTACTTAGCGAATAGCGAAACTGATAACAAGCGCGCCAGCTGGCTGCAGCAATATTCAACAAAATTGGTCAGAGTGTTAATGGATTAACAACACAAAAGCAAAAATTTGCTAAACTTTAATTTAGAATTAACACGAATCGGATACTGTTCACTATACTTGAAACACGATACTTGAAACACGAATTTTTATTCGTGTAGTGTAGGTAGATCCATACTAGCCCGGAATTTGCAACGACTTTCGTGCAGAAAAGATTTTGTATGGTAATGAAATTATAAATGTTAGGAAATGAAATTTAAAAATTAGAAATAAAAATGAAATTACTTGATAACTACGAGATATAATTATGAAATATTATTTTTAGAGGACTGTAGGTTACTTACAATGAAAACTTTAACTGAAATTAACCATATTCGTCTACGTCACAATAATCCCATATCGTAAGTAGGTACATACCTATTAGACATTTTTATTAAACCATAAAATTTTACACCTTGTATTAAATCTTTGTGTTTTTACTACATGCCCATTTTTTTATAAATAGAGTCTGGCTAACGAAAGCTGAACCTCGTAGTTATTTGATTGGCAACACTTTGTCTCTATGTGTGTCTATCTGTGGTGTCATTTCGTATGTCAAGCTTTCGTTGGCCAGGCTCTAAAAGCGTGTTACATTGTGATTGCAAAAGAAAAATGCTTTCTAACAAACAAATTATAAATGAGGTTCAAGATCAAAACAACAGACGAAAGAATATTATTTTAGCTGGTATTGATGAACAGAAATCTACTGATGCAAAAGAACGACTATCCCTAGATATGACCAAAGTTACAAACTTCATTTTGAATATGATAAAAGATTTACCACCTCCGATAAAAGTTTTCCGTATTGGTAAATATGATGCAAACAAAAATCGTCGGATCAAAGTGTGCTTTAGCAGTCAAAACATAGCCAATCAACTCCTACGCAACAAAGCTAACCTACCGACAGGAACCAAAATATACTCTGATCAAACCCCATATCAACAAAAACTTATGAGTAATCTTCAAAAAGAATTGGCTCGTCGTCAGCAAACTGGTGAGTCGAATATTACAATAAAATACATTAATGGCGTAGCCAGAATCGTGAAGATCAACCCAAAAAACTTCAAGCAATCGCACCATCAATCACCAACGAAATAACTTATCAAATAACTAATACCTACAAAGATATCCAAACTACCAAATCCCGTCTCAATTTATTTTACTTAAACGCACGAAGTATATGCTCCAAATGCAAATTTGATGAACTCAAATGTATATTACGCTCTATACCTGCTGTAATACATATAATATTAATAACAGAGACTTGGATTAAAACTGAAGAACAAGCACTAATATTTCAGCTAATTAATTATACACATCACTACAATTATAGAACTGACAAAACTGGAGGTGGAGTATCGATATATGTGCATAAGGACCTAGATCACAATATCACGGATCAGTCTACTCAGGGGGTAATAACTATCTCTGGATAAAACTCAAAAAATACGCCCTTGATGTAGGTGTTGTATATTACCCTGGAGATACAGACTTTAATTCATTCGTGGAATCCTTCGAGGTACAATTACAAAAACGAAAGAGAACACTTGTTTTTGGAGATTTTAACATAAATTTATTGGAAAAGAGCAAGAAAAAAAACTATATAAAAGCATTTTGAAAGATACTGGATACAAAATACTTAACAAAATTGATAAGGAATACGCCACTAGAGAAACTGCAACGAAAAAAGCAATACTGGATCACGTGAGTACAAAAAAAATGACTTTTTTCATTTAGCTTTATGTGTTTTTTTTTTATACTAAGCCCGGCAAATGACCCCACTCTACCTGATGTTAAGTGGAAATGAGGTCCAGGCGCGAGGACAACTGGTGCAGCGTAAGAGACGTAGCATCAGTCATCCTCACTCTGCCGGCCCACAAAGTACTTCTTCACGCCTCGTTTGAAGGACCCTGATTCCCCATTATCCGACCACAAACAAATTTTTTGTCAGTAAAGAAATACAAACCACCTCCGATTAAAAATATTGCTTATAAAGCTATGGATTATGCAAAACTATACACATCCATCGAGAACCACAAATTTGATAACGAGATCAGAGACTACAGCAAGCTAGAAGAAACAATAAAAAATTACACAGAAAAATACAAACCAACTAAGCTCAAAAAGCTAAACCCTCCACTAAAGGATTGGATAAACAAAGATATCATCTACGCAATCAATCGAAGAAATGAATTATGGACTGAACATAGACAAGATCCCGAGAATGTCACGTTGGAGAACACATACATACAAACGAAACGAGAGGTGACTAACCTAATCAAATATACGAAAGACGTTTACTATTACGGCAAATTTCACAACTGTAAAAGCAATCCCAAGAAGACCTGGAGCCTCATAAACCACCTATCTAATCGTAAGATGAAAAACAGCTGTGTTCCCTCAAAATTAGTATCTGAAACGGAAACTATATCTGATCCTGAAGGTATCTGTAACATATTTAACCAATATTTTTCTACTATCGGATCCCTACTTGCAAAAAAAATCCTATCACACCCTCACAACAATATCCAAAACGAACAGACATCACCACCCATCATACACGACACTCCGAAACTCTTATCATTTAAACCATGTACTTACAACTGATGAAATAATAGACATTATTGACGGCCTTGATCCGAATTCCAGCACGGGCATGGATGTTATTAGTACCAAAAGTTTGAAATGCATCAAAAAATTAATTGCAGATGTCATTCATTACTGAATCGATTAACATTTTATTGGCTGAAGGTCATTGCTAAAGTGACACCAATTTACAAATCGGGAACAAAAACAGATCCAGGCAACTATCGTCCGATCTCTGTTTTGCCGGTGCTATCAAAAATCTTAGAGGAAGTAATACACGAACGCTTAGAAACGTACCTGAATTCTATCAATTTTATTACCCATAGACAATTTGGCTTTCGACCAAAAAGTAACACGTTAGCTGCAACACTCGACTTAGTAACTAAAATACGACACAATATTGATAGAAAAAACATTGTCTGTTTATCGACCTAAAAAAGCATTTGATACCGTAAGTCATGAAATCCTACTAAAAAAGCTTAAAATTATAGGTATCGGCGATAATGCACTCAAAATGTTTAATTCATACCTCAAAGATCGTCATCAGATTGTAAAAATAGAACATTATCAAAGTAAAGCTCTTCCATTACACTGTGGTGTTCCCCAAGGATCCATATTAGGACCCTTGTTATTTTCTATTTACATTAATGACATTGATAAAATTAGATTACACGGTCACGTGACCTTATATGCGGATGACACTTGCCTATTCTATTTCGGATCATCAATTAACAGCATAATTTCTCTTGCTCAACAAGATCTCCACATTATCACCACTTGGTTGCAACAAAATCTTTTAACAATTAACATATCTAAGACTTCTTACATAATTTTTAAAGCAAAAAACAAATCAATTCCGCTATATAACCCACCTACAATATATAACATACCTATACAACAAAAAACACACGAGAAATACCTAGGCTTGCATATTGACACCCACTTGACATGGAACATACATATTAACCAAATTAAAAAAAAAATATCGTCGTTGTTGAGTTCCCTAAGACCTATAGTTAGATGTATTCCACGCAAAGTAAGATTTGATATCTATAACTCACTTGTAAAGTCTCACATTTATTTAATAGAAATATGGGGCAGTGCCTCAAAAACAAGTTGTCAGAACTACAAATAGCACAAAATAAAATAATTAAATTATTATTCCACTATGCATACCTAACACCTACTTCTAAGATCTACATGGAAACGTGTCTTATTATGAATATAAAACAGTTATTTGCATTCCACACCTGCATGCTCATGCGAAAACTATTGAATAAAACCATTCACACCTCAATAGCAATAACGCAGCGAGTATCGAAACGCGCAACAAGTAACGAGACGCGCCAGTTTTTTGGTTCTACCCAAAACACGAACCAATTATGGCAAACGAATGTTTACTTTTGAGGGAGCACAGCTCTTTAATAAACTACCTATATCATTAAAAAGCGTTGAATGTTTAAAATAATTTAAAGCAAAACTTGCTCAATATGTTTGCGAAGTGAATTAATGAAATATATAAACAATACTTAGTGTAAGTGAAGTGAGGAAATATTTGTAATACAGATACAGCGGCGCGAACGGTGCTTGTATGTATTAACGTCATTACTTAATTCTTTTCTCATGTAAGTGATATATTATCTTAAATAAGAAATAAAGAATCTTTAAACTTAAAAATAATAAAGGTGTAGTTATGCTAAAATAATGTTCTTTAATGTTCCATCACAATGGAATGCGCTTTTTTACAAAAAAATTGGGTACTTATGTGATAAAAACGCAAAGATTTAATACAAGGTGTAAAGTTTTGTGGTTTAATAAAAATGTCTAATAGGTATGTACCTACTTACAATATGGGATTATTGTGACGTAGAAGAATATGATAAATTATCGTTAAAGGTTGCAATGTAGGTACCTATATACCTATATAAGTATAATGTTTTTTTTGTAATCAGGATTAAATTGTTATTTTTAAATTTTTTATTCTTTTTATTAACAAGAACATAATAAAAGCTTGTTTTTAAAAAGCATTTCTTTCTTTTAATTTTTTGTAGTGTTTGTTTTTTATGGAATCTAGAAGATGTTGAACTATTCTTAATATTAATTTCGTTATGTTCAGCATTGGTCGAAAAAGGTATCAATGTGTAAAGAAGTTAAGATATACATCTACATTTAGAAATGCAAATATAGCAAGGTATTTCTTGCCATTAAGGCATATAGTATTCTAATCCTAACTTATGTTTGGCCTCGTTTGACTCTTACCTCGTTTGACTCGTAATAATTAATCTGAAAAAAAACTCTACCTTTCTATTGCTTTTTCACACCTAAACCATTCGATCGATTTGATTGAAATTTGGCAAATAGGTAGTTCTGTTTTATGGTGTTTTATACTCTCATGTAAATTGTAATAAATTTTATTCTAATCTAAGCTATAATTTTTATCTAAAACGAAAAACGTTCTTTGCTAGATAAAGGACTAAGTAAATAATTTTTTTTTTAACAAATATTCACATACTAGACCCATGGTATGTGAATATGTGAACATTACACTAAAAATGTGCGGGTATAGCGATAACAAATTACTCCATAGAAATACTAAAAAATATAAACTTGGGAAAAGTATCAAAATCGCTTGAATGAATGAATGAATGAAATGAATGAATGAATGAATGAATGAAAAATACTTTATTGCACTATAAAAACAATTTAAAACAATACAAAGAAAAACAGTATGACAAAAGGCGGCCTTAATGCTAGGGTAGCATTTTCTACCAGGCTTGATCGTAGTTTTAACACAGTATTGTGGGTGGACTCGTGACCTTCAATGAGTTGTCGGGCGGGACGCTTAAAATACCTATTCTCGCAGAGTGGAGATTTGTAATAGGGCTCTTAATATGACTTAGATTACTAAAGTTAAAATATTATGATCACAGTTAATTTTTAGGTTGATTTGTAAAAAAATGTTAATATAGTCGAAAGTAATACAAACTGGACTTGCTGCAATTTTATATTAAAATAATCAATCAAGAAACTGCTTTTTACTCAATTACAAAGAAGATCATTCAGGCTCCATACATTTTAGGGCCTTTTCTAAAAGTGCCGGCCAACAAAAAAAAAAGTACGCATTGTTAGAACTAGCCATTTGGAGTAATAGTTAATATGGCACAAAAGTTGTAGGATTGCTCTGAGCCAAAATATACAAGTTCGATGATTCATCATTTTCATACATTTATTGATTTCTGAAAGTGCTGGAACTAGGAAACATAAAATATTGATAGATATTGCTAGAACTAATGATCTGAAGCAATTGTCATTGCAGCGCAAAAACTGTGGGGTCATCATCTGTTCCGTTCATCCAAAAAAAATTAGGAATCAATAAATGTATGAAAATGATGAATCTTCGAACTTGTATATTTTGGCTTGGAGCGATCCTACAACTTTTGTGCCATATAACTATTTCTCCAAATGGCTAGTTCTAAGAAAACGTACCATTTTTTTTTGTTGGCCGGCACTTTCAGAAGAGGCCCAAAAAATGATGTCCTTTACCTTTCAAATAGAATGCACAACATGAACTAGTCCTTACCGTTCAGCTTTGTTATTTTTTTGTAACAACAAGTTATTTTCGTCTTTGTTTCCTATTTGTTACTTGTACATTTTTTTGCATTTGTCCCTGTCATAACTGTCAAATTACCAATTTTATGCTTTCAAAATAACATCACATAAAAACTGCAAGCAATACTCACTTTCTTCTTATTGGTATTAGAGTCATTTTCAAATACTCTGACTCAACTAGAAAAGTAAGCGCGTAGTGCACCAGTATTTTTAGATAAAAGCCAACGTCCAAAGCGTAAAGCACAAGGATCAAGGAGGCGCTATTGTCTTGGAATCCCGCATTGTACACGTCGATGTAGACGCAGGCCAGGGAGACAATGATTAGGTAGAGATGAAAGAACTTGTCCTTGAGGTAGATGTGCCTCACGAGTCCCTTGCGGCTGCGGAACAGCATGACGTTGCTGGCGAATTGGTCCTTCCCAGTCATTAATTGGCTGTCGGTGCTGCCCATGATATAGTCCTGAAATAAATGTGTTGGTTTATTCGGGACCCAGATTTTATTTAGGTATTCGAGATATACTTTTCGGCATTCCTTAACTAATATTACCTATGTTTTATTTATACTCTGAACAAATTTTTTGCATAATGAATAACTGTTTGTGACAAAATAAATATAAAAAAAACATATTTATAAAATACGAGTACTACAATATATTTCTAGTTCCACAACCAAATATAGTTCTAGACACAAATATATTTCTAGTTCCACAATTAGAAACAACCACATATAATTTAAGATAGTAAAACGTTGAATAAAGCAACTACCTCCGGTGAGAACAGGACCCGAAAATATAATATAATCTTAAAGCCGATTAAAGTGACTAAAGTATGTTTTTTATTTGCCAAAAACGATGGTCAAAATTAGTATAAGAAAATTAGAAATGAAATGAAAAAAGGTAACCTCATTGTTGGAGCGGCAATCCTCCATGTGTTTGGCGACGAGGGGAAAATCGCTGATGATGTGGTGGAAGGCAACGGCGTTGATCCGCAGCAGGTGGACGCGGCTGTGCGCCACGATGGCCGACTTGGAGAGTACAGTGGCTACGTTGTCTAGGTTCCCAAAAACGCTGATCAACAAAAATGTATTAAGAAAATAACAGCTTAAGACCCTGAATCGTTTGAATTTGCACGTTCAATAGTTTTAACAGACATGTCTGTGTATCTGTCTACAACTTCTCTCAGTCTACTGCCATGACAGATATAAATAGCACTGTACTGAACATCTTTTTACAAAACTACTTGCGTTTATTTTTACATAATATTTTATTCTCACGTTTTACAGGAGGACTGGACCTCGCATAAATTATCGCTCAAAACGTAAAAAATAGGAAATAAAGATACCTGCCCCTTGTAAGCTTGACGACAGCGTTGGAGAGGTGCCCATCCCTTACGGCAATGATGCCGTAGTCGACGAAGTACAGGTCGTGGATGACGTCATTTACGTCCACCAGCTCCATGTCCCGCAGGAAGTAGGCGCTGCGCACCGCGCGCCCCACCAGGCGCAGCAGCGAAACATCCGACTCCGCCAGAAAGGGGCACTGGGAACCAGCGGCAAACGAAGAATGTTGAAATGAAACACTTTTTACGAATGAAACTCGCGTTTATTAACTCCATTTTTGAGTTTTATTCAGTCCTGATTTTTCGAACCCTTTTCAGGGTACGTGGTTACAGCGACACTACGTGTAACTGGACTGCGTAAAAAGTGTTTAATTTCAATGTGTACTATTCGCCTAAACCTTAGAAAACAATAAACGAAGAATGGTTAAACCAAAGAATAACTAATAATACTACGTACAGAGGGTTCACTCTCTAACGACTTTCACGCAAAATTGAAACTTATCGTCGTATTATTATTATAAAAGTAAACCTACCGTTCAGTCAACGTGACGCAGACTGCGACGGAATACACAAAATAATATTACCCGACAGGTTCACCGACGCGCCGCAGCCGCACACTGGGGCAGGAGACCATAATTCGTACCCATAAATAAACTTTTGGTTTTAGAACATGTTTAATGCTGTTAATATGTTCAGTTATATGTGTTTGTTAATGGGTGAATATACAAAAGTTGGGTAACTTTTAGGAATATTTTGTAAACAATATTTTTTAAATACAATGCCTACAAATTCGGGTATATACGGTAGCTAATTTAATGAATATATTGCTCGTGATCGGGCCAATCACTTTTTCAAGTAGATTCTGAGATAATTCGATTTTTCTGAATTTGACTGCCAGGGGACTGACGAGGGTGACATAGTACTGACAAAAACACAACCTCATAAGATATGTATGCAATTTGTTAAGATTTAGAAGAAATCTCGTAGAATCTAATAATGGCACATATTTCACTAATTCCTTCTTTTTAGTAATATCTTCACTAATTTCTTCAATTCTGATTTTTGGATTTTTTCAACAGATTTTAGAACTTTCTTTAACTACTTATTAAATCGTTTATATTTTTAACGCTGAGTATTCAGTTTACTTCTTCCTTTTCAAACTATTTCTTCCTTCTTTTTTAATTGTTTATTTCTGGACTTTCCCTGTCTTTCTCTTCTCTTTTTTGCTTCTTTTCTTCTTTAGTTTTCGTCAATAATAGGTCTCATTTCTTCACCAACTATTGGTTGTGTTTCATCATCTGTATTTGAAGGAGTGTTCTAGCGTACAAAACTATCAGTAGTACGTTTTAATTGCTGTTTTTTTTGCCTGTACTTTGATGAATAGTTTTTCTATTTTTTTTCTAGCTAATCGTTGCTCCCGAGGTGTAATTTCTTTTACAATATCTCTTTGCCCCTTCTCCTTCTTTTTTAAGTACTGCAACCTTTATTTCTCTTTGTATTCAGCTAATTTAATAGGGTCGCTTTTGATTCTAGCTGAGCGAGCCTTTTCAGCTTCTCTTTTATTTTTTTTAATAATATTCTCTATCCTTAGACATACCTATTTTGTTTTTTTAAGTGGCGGCATAAGGTTTTTAACTGAAATAAATAAAAAAATACTTAAAACACATGCTAAATGTCAGTACTCTGGAAACACGTGACTCCTCTGGCGCAATATCAGACAAAGGACTGACGCCGACGGACTGACGAAAAAGACATAAAGTTGAGGTTATTATTAGAACCAACGTTTATTTTGATATTTTCGAATGTCAACAAGCAACATTTAAAAAAATCAAAGCTAACTATGTATAAATTAAAATATAACACAGGTTTACAAGGAAATAAGGACTCACCATAGGACTGATATTTTGACTGGATCTGCACGTGTTTACATGACAAACACAACGCTAGCACTGGCACTGCAATGGCGGCCATAAAATGGCGCGGTCTGCAACTAACTTTACTACCAACGTTGAAATTTAACACGGATTTGAATCTGAGTCGACAATATTTAGCGAGGAATTCAAATTCACCCTTATATAATTAAACATGTTTTCATACAGATATATTTCTAAATTTATTATAATAATAATAGTTCTAATTTTGAAAAAATAAAAATTTATTACTTAATATGAAAAACAAAAAATATTTTTTGACACGTAATATTACAAATAATTTAATTAATTGTCAACATCATCATCATCTAGTGCAATATCATCCGATGTATTATAGGATGGAGCAATTCCTACAACAAATAAGTTAATTTTACTTATGAGGAAATTATAAGAGAAAACAGTTTTCTTCAAATACTAAAATCTTCACCTACTAAAATCAATATAAATCAGAAAGTAGAAAAAAGTAGCAAACTTTTTTAATAGTTTCTGGGAGCCTATTCTATTGTTGCATAAAACCTTTAACTAAATTCAGCTAAATACCTAAATACAAATTGTCTAATAAATAGACCAGTTAAAACAATTTGAGGACTCAAATTGATATGACTTACCTACAAAAAAAAGATCTCCGCGATCAGTGGTTACAATGGGAGTTCCGCAGGGTTCAATACTAGGTTCATTCTTATTTTTGGTTTATATTAATGACTTACCTTATTTTGTAAAAGACAATCATGAGATAGTATTGTTTGCTGATGATACTTTACTTTTATTCAAAGTGAAACGACGACACCCAAACTATGACGATGTGAATATGCGATCTCAAAGATTGTTCACTGGTTCAGTGTAAATAACTTGCTATTAAACGAGGGAAAAACCAAATGTGTAAGATTTGTATTGCCTAATGTTAAGCAAGTAACAACCAGTGTACAAATTAAAGATAAGAATGTGAATCCTGTGGACACCACTGTGTTTCTAGGCATCACGTTAGATGGCAAGCTTCAGTGGGGCCCACATATAGCTAAATTGTCGAATAGAGTTAGCTCTGCGGCTTATGCAGTAATGAAGATACGTCAGTTAACTGACGTTGATACATCTAGATTACTTTATTTCAGTTACTTTCATAGTGTAATGTGGTACGGCATTTTAATGTGGCGAAATGCTGCCGACATTCAAACTGTCTTTGTGCTTCAGAAGAGGGCTATTCGAGCAATCTATAACCTAAAGGCTGGTGACTCTCTCAGAGAGAGATTTAAGAAAATAAATATGATGACAGTTGCATCAGAATACATTTATGAAAATTTGATTTATGTTCATAAAAATACTGAAATGTTTTCAAAAAACAGTGATATTCACAATGTAAACACTAGAAGTAAGAACAAATTAGCAGTACCTTATACTAGGCTCCATAAAATAAATAATTCTTTTAAGGGTCTGTGTATAAGATTTTACATCAAAGTACCAAACGATATTCAGAAATTAGATCTTAATAAATTTAAAATTAAAATCAAAGAACAGCTTTATAAAAAAGCTTATTATAAAGTGTCAGATTACACAGAAGACAAAGCTTGGATCTGAAATGCTCCAAGCACTCTAACAGCTATTTCTAATTGTCTTTATCTATATAATTGATACTACATTGTATTGTAGTTTTGTATTGCATCATTTATTACTTTTTAAGTTCATATTTTGTATTGACCTGGTAACGACATATTCTTTTTTTTTGTTTGTAAATGTCGTTGCTTTTGTGAGCTGTGGTTTTTTGCGCCCATTCTTTGCCACAGTTAAAAAATTATGTCCTGAATGGGTGGTAGGTTAAAAAAGATTTGGACGATTCAAAGTACTTATTAATTGAGTTTATTGAAAATATATAATTTGACTTTTGACTTTTTTTTTACTACCTTACGCTGTTCATATTCCTACATAATACTGTATGTCAAAATTTTATCACATACATGAAGTAGAAGATTCCATATCGAGATAACACTTAAATTTGATAAATTTAAAGAGATTTGATTTTGAACATATGCAGAAAATCACAAATAAAATTAGGACAGGCTATTTGTTGAACTTTGACGTGGTGTACAAGTGAACTCGGTTTATTGCAAAGTATCTGTAACTTCTCCCCCTTAGCCTAAGTCTCTACTCTATCTTATTCTACCTTATAATACATACATACATCATCGCCGCTTTTACCTTAACTTAACTTATTATCTAATTCTTAAAACTATTTAACCTAATTTATCTACAATCTAATGGTTGTGTCTGGAGTTTTGTGGAGTACGTAGTGTTTGTATGATGATGAAACCTTAGCATAGCTTAATTCTATTTGCAGTGAATTTCAGTCAAGCAATGTAATATTATAATAAATACTATTTTGGCCAGATCGTCTAGTGAACCCTCCGTTGTTAACCGCATTTAAGTAACTCAAGTTCTTTCGTGAAAGTTTAGTAATTGGCTTATCCCTGTGTTAAATTATTTTCTCCTGACCTAATTACCTACCAGTCTATAAATAATATCCTAGATATTATGTGTAGCCTAGCAATGACTCCGTCTAACCTGTGACCTAAATCCTTCACTGCAGCTGCGGGGAAGATTTGTAACCACTCAAAGATAATCAGATGATAGCTTAGCTTGCAGGTATTATTATTTATTAACAATAGCATGATACATAAGAAGTCCTGTGCAATTTACGGGCCCCAACCGCCGCCCTATAGCGTGCCTTACATCTCATTGTTTAATTATGGCTCCGTCACTTTGGCTTTAACATTAATTATTAGCTTGTGCCTTTAATTCCTTAAAACTGAGAATTTACATCTCTCCTCAAAATTTAATTTCATTTTACATTATGAACTATGTGTTAGCAATTTAAATTCTTATTATTCCACATAAATCAATAGAGTTTATCTCAAGGCTTGCTATCATCCAAATATCCTTTTCACATTAAGAACTTAATTATTCAATGCAATAACTTATGTCTTATGATATCACTTATTAAACAGAGGTGGGATGCCAGCATTCAACAGGGCCCACTTATTTCTCTGATTATTGTGTCTATTATAAAGAGATCACAATGTAACAATATTAACTGACTGTCCTTTTGTCTTATTAGAAAATTAATATTCAGTTCTATAAAGGGTGGATAATTTATTCAAACCCCACTTCAGGCGGTGGCTAAAATAGAATGCTATTAATAAAGGTAAAATTACTTTTATTTACTCTTAGTATTTATTATATAGATCTTATAAATCCCCAATATAGCTACATTGTATTGGCTGCATTGGTAGATTATCACATCTTAAGTTTATTAAAGAATGGTTGATTTATTCAATATCCTACTCATTTAGGAAGTGAACTTAAATAGAATACTATCCTTTGAAGTAAAATTACTTTGGTTTACTCTTAGTGTTCATTATACAGATCTTACAAAGTAACACTATAACTACATTGTATGGGCTGCATTGGCAGATTATTACATCTTAAGTTTATTAAAATATGTTTGATTTATTCAATATCCTTAACTTTTAGGAAGTGAACTTTAATAGAATACTATCATTTGAAGTAAAATTACTTTGGGTTACTCTTAGTGTTTATTATACAGATCTTATAAACTACATTGTATGGGCTGCATTGGCAGAGATTATCACATGTTAAGTTTTTAAAAGATGTTTAATTTATTCAATATCTTTAACTTTTAGGAAGTGAACTAAAGTTAATTATTTTTCCATTAACTTCCACCCCTGTCTCTCAGACTGAGTGGCCAATTTGATAGACTACTAAATCATAGTTGGTATATTTTTAGTAGGTAGTAAATCAGGTAATTATCCCTGTTAATCATTGAATCAATTATATTTAGAAGTTATCCTTTACTCACTCCAACAGGCATAAAGCAGACTGTACTAGATATTAGTCTGATTGATTTAGATTGTTCCCATCAAATATTTCTATGTTTCATGTTATTAGAAGTAAGTACATGACTTATAAGGGTTTTAGACCATTAAGGCAAACTCAAATGGTATAAGTAGACTGTATTATCAGGCTAATTAGTAGGTTGTTATCAATCAACTATTTCTATGTTTCATAATAGTAGGAGCTCATAGCTTTTAAAGTCTTAAGGTGGATTCGCAGCTTCAACGACCCAACCAAGTTCTAAACTGGTTTTAGTTGTTTAGTAAGTATCAGCTTATATTTTACTAATAGGTATCGGATGTATATTTTTTTAATACTTTGAAGAGTGTAGCAATATAAGGCCGTATTGTACCCCAGGGAAAGCTAAAAAATGCCTGTTTGGTCATTTCAGTATTAGAAATCACACATCACAGTACAGCTATGCTTATTTGCTATAACTTTTAGTATTTATCTTGTAGGTAATAGGAAACCAGTCTAGACTTTTAGGTATTCCAAAGTAATGATGGTACGATATTACCACACTTCTGCTAATTATTTAAAATGAATAGTTAATTGGTAACAACTTTAGGAAAACAATTAGAATTTTATCGGCCTACGGTAACAGATTACATGCCTAGATAGGACCCACATCACTACATCGTAATTTTTATTTAGCACCGTAACTTAATTATCCCTACCTTATTAGTCTGAATTAATCCAGCCTGGCCCCGCGACCCACGTACCTAGTTTATGCACGCACAGCGTGCAAACACCTTGCTGTCCTCCCCTAACTAACAATATATGAGACGTCTACCTAACCTACAGTGCGTTTTCGAACAGCGTCCGTCCCCTCGTCAGTCTAGACAAATTCCACTCTCAAAGACAACCACCACTCGGTCTTAGATCGGCTTTCGCCTCCTCTTTTCCAAGCACATCTAGTTAGATCTAGCTTTACTTTCAACAAAGTATAGAGGTTGACCCAAGACGGAAACTGCCCTCCTCTGACGAGGTTCCAAGCACTACCAGAAAACCCCTTACATTTTGTTGAACTAACAGTCCCTACTTGTGTACCTTGCAATCTAGGCCCAAGCCACATTTAACTTAACTTCGTGGTGAGTTGTGTGAGTCGCATTGCCCCTGAAAGCAACTGACCCCTAAGCTGACTATCCGTCGGGCCAGGAATACCCAGTGTGTCAACCTAACACTACCCTGTGTGTAAGGAGGCGGGACGGTTTTGGACGGGGTTGTACGTGCCCACCTCCAGCTAATTGGTGTCTGACCTATCTTAAATTTTCACTAGGGAGACAACTGTCTCTCCCCCGTTATTCTCTCAAAGATAGTGTATTATTTAGCGTTTTAATAGATAACGCCGGCATTATTAAATACAGTCAAATGCCTCCAGACCGAAGTCCGTTGAAACCATATTAGTTTTTGTTGGCACCGTTATCCGTGTCCGCTAATATGATCCAGAATACTTCATTCTGTTAACAATTATTCGAGTCGCGATAGCATGAATTTTACTTTAATATTCACTTCTATTTCACAACCAATGTTAGTTAAAATCGCAACTCGAATATCACTTAGCGCGCTAAAAATGGCTCGGACGCTCGTTTTCCCGTATGAGTTTTTACCGCACTCGTAAATCGGACCGCGCCTCCGACGTCTCAAAATTGAATGCCCCGCTAATTTTCCTCCCTTTTCCCTAGCATCTTAACTTTCGCGCCACGCGCGCCTAACATCCCTTCCCAACATTCCGCTTTTCTTCCCTTCAACCAATCGCTAGCTGTTTCCCGATGCGCCTCGCCTTCGCGTCGCTTATCATTTGTTATACGCGAACTTCGCGTTGCGCCACGTGGAGATAACATCCTACCTTTCTTTCTATCTTTTTCTCAACCTCTCGCTCGCTCATTGCCGCCATCCGCCACGCAATTCCAAAGTTTTTTCCATAATCCAACCAAATCTCGTCAGATAGCCAATATTACATGTTTGAATATCTAAATGTAGCCTTCTATTAACAATTCCCTCTCAATAATCATCCACTTAAGCCAATAATCCTGTATTTTATGAAATTATAAAAAGTTCCGTATTCCGACCATAGGTGGCGCCCGCCCGTATGTGCACCGGCTTGCCAACCTACGCCTATGTCACAAGGCCACGCGAAGCCCAAGCAAAATAACTCACGCTAGACGGCGCCTATGTAGCAAGGGGCACACGGAGCAGTCCCCGCGAAATTCAAACTAAAGATAAAGCCCTAGACCATAGTCAAACTAACAATCTTACGCGAAGCCCAAGTAAATAACTCACGCTAGACGGCGCCTATGTCGCAAGGGCACACAGAGCAGTCCCCGCGAAATTCAAAATAATGATAAAGCCCTAGTGCACTGACCATTATTCTGAACTAGTTTATTATTCCCTTTTCATGCTTATTATATTAATGGTGCTACGCATTAATATTTATTTTAGTGCTACTCCCATACATTCCTTACTAACGGACGGATACCATTCATTCTGTACCGTTACATATCTAAATGATATCTACAAGTACCTTAGTTAGTGTGCTACTTATTCATTATAAGAGGGTATCTTGAAATCTCATTTATTTTTTTGAATTATCTAGGAGAGTATACTATAAGTGTCTAAATAATTTACCAATCGCTTGTTTATCACCTTCTCTAATATTTTTGAGAGGGTAGTAAGTACTGAAATAGGTCTGTAATTGTTGACACTGTTACAGTCCCCGCTCTTATATAAAGGATGTACGAGCGCTCTCTTGAATACGGATGGGAAGATGCCTGCAGAAAGACAAAGATTTAAGACGTGACAAAGAACCGGCACAACTACAGGACACGTAGCTTTAAGAATAGAGGTGGGAATATCATCCCAACCCACGGCACAGTTACTTCTAAGGGAAACTATAATGTTCTCGACCTCTGCACAGTCTACTTGAAATAGGGCCATAGAGTTAGGATATTGGTTCGAAATGACTGCACTGTCAGGTGAAGGATGGTGGCAAGAATCACAAGGAAAACGTTTCACATTCGATGCCAAATCCTTTCCCACCGTAGAAAAGGACTCATTCACTACGTTTACTGAGTCATTTGGATTACCCGTAATGGTAAGCAGCTCACTTGCTGACATCTTATTTCCATTCATATTTGCTACGTTTTTAATAGTTTTCCAAAGCGCTTTTGGATTACTTTTGGTTCTTTGCAGTTCCCGCTGCTCATAAGCCTGTTTAACTTTTTTAAGAAGATTGTTACAGAAATTCCTATAACGCTTAAAGGTCACTTTTAAAACTTGATTATTCGGTTCCTTCAAAGATTTAAATGACAGCTTGTCGCGATTACGGATGCATCGCAGTAAGCCGGGGGTAATCCAGGGTTTGAGTATTCGAAGTTTTGATGGTATTTTTCCTGTTACTTTGTTTTCCCTGACTACAGAGGAGATGATGTTTACAAGATTTTCGGCAGCCATGTTGGGATCAAGAGTGTTCAGCACTGGAGCAAAATCCGTCCTACCCAATTGTGAAATAACTGCATTCTCATCAATACGTTTAATAGAACCTTTTGCAGGACGAGTGTCCGGTTTAGCATAGATACAAAGCATAACCGGAACGTGATCCGTTATGGATGACTCAATCAGTACACAAATAGATTTTTTATCACATTTTAGAATGACATGATCCAAGCATGCCCTGAGTCTCGTTGGATGATGGTATACTGGTAACATAGAATAACATGCAAGTAAGTTAAGGTATTCATCACTATCATTACGATGATTATCCGGAACAATATCAATATTTATGTCTCCCACAATGACATTAGTTTTGTACGACTGTAGTGATTGAAGCGTTATATCAAGGAAGGAAACAAATTTATTGATATCTTTGTATGACGGCGAGCGATATAAGGCTATAAGTGACGTATTATCGGAAAACTTGATGATAAGACAATTTGCCTCTGGAAAATCAGGCTCTTCAACCGTGAACACCAGATTATCAATAACATAAACAACGACCCCTTCATTTTGGTTATTAAATTTAGATTTAGCTGCCGTATATCCAGGGAGAATTGGCAGATTAGTGCATTTGCTTAACCAGCACTCGGATAAAACAATTACGTCAACTTGAAGAGAAAGTCTGCTGATCATAATCGTAAGTTGATCAAAATTACGATTAATGCTTCTAATTTTAATATGGAAAATTTTGAGAGACACTTCACCACACCCAACGCGAGACCTTACTTCTTCAGGAGAACAAATGAAAAAATCTGAAACAGTGATATTTTCAATTTCCGCTACAATATCTTCGTTATCCATTTATTAAATTTATATAAAAACAACAGAGGCTCAATTATAACCATACTATTATAGCAAGCGGTTGATAACAATGTTAGGTTGTGAAATATATAAAAAGTTTCAACAATACAACTCCAAATAAATTCAAACAATAATACTTGTATATTATGTTTATAGATTATATGTAAATGTGTTATTAATATTATAATAGCTATGACAACCATTCTAATTAAGTCGTGTGGTAGTATTAGTTGATGTTTGTGTAAAGGCATGTCTCCGTAACGTACAGGTTGCAATCTTAAGTGTACAAAAAGGAAAAATAAAACATTAAAACTAAAATTAAAATTACCAAAAACCAACAGAATTAAACCGTAAAAATTAACAATTATTAAAAGGCTTGAATTCAAAATCAGATAGAAATAAAATATATCTGATATAGACGTAAAAAAACTAACTAAAAAACATTCATACATGTGAGATAAGATTAAATAAGTAATAGATAAAAGTCACATCTTTTCTTTCAGTTTCTGAAGGTCACTCTCATTTTTTATTGTCACAATCGCAGTACCTTCTTTTTTGCGAAGCAAAATTTTTCCATTTATTACCCAACAATAGCGGAACTCATTGCTTTTGGCAAAATCTCTGGCCAAAAAGAAAATTCTTTTCATCTTTGTTGTTAAGTTTTCCGACATAAATAAAGGCAGGACAGGACCCGATATTTTAAGATTTTCTGTTGTTAATTTAGAGTGTTCCTTGTTGTATTTCTTATACGCCTTTATAATTTGTTCTTTTAAAAGAACGCTGGTGAAGTCTACAATTACAGATGATTTTTTCAAATCACTTGGTCGCGTACGGAAAATATCTTTGATTCCATTCGGAGCTACTTGTATGTTAAGAATCTTAATAATTTCCTTTAAGACATTTAACAAGGAATCCTTTGATTCAGATTTATTATAAGGTATATTCCTTATTTCTAGGCTCGATGATCGTTGATTACGCTCAAAGTTTTCAATTTTGTCTTCCAGGGTTTGTAGATAAATGAGGTTTTTCTTACGATCGTCCTCTAAAACTGAGATTTTCTCGCACAGGGAATCGTACTTCTGGGACATAAAATCAACGGAAGAACGAATTTCGGAATTTTGAGACTTAATTTCATCTAAGACTGCTTGAATTTTTCCAATTTTCTCATCCTGCTGCAATTTAAATTCAGTAAAAAGTGAACGCATTTCGTCCATAAAGCCGTCAAATTTTTGGTCACCGCTTTCTAATCTTTTGCGCTTTGAGCGAGAGGTAATATTGTAATTATCGCCTTCAGTAGGTTCCGTTATAGCCTCGCGGTCTTTGTTTAGAATCGGCTCGGAGGAAGAATGCTGCAATGTTGAAGGGGGAGGGAGAAGCGTTGGCGGCGGCGGAGTGCGTCTTAGCGGCATTGTTGTTTAGAATCAGTTTTATAGTTTTGTATATTATCAACTATATAATTTATATATAGTTAAATGATTCTTTTTATAAATAAAAAATAAATAAATAAATAAATAAATACAAAAACAAAAACTTTGACTGAGGATTTGACCCACGGGCCCACCGGACACAACGCTTTAGGTTAGACGCGTTACCGGCTGAGCTACAGACGCTCATGTAGCAATGGCAAAAGTTCGTTCTTATATTGCGGCAGCTGTTTTAAGTTAAATGATACCAGAGGTAGGCACACGCAGTTTTTTGCTCGAGCACACAGTTCAAAGTCCAGACCTTTTGTTCGCTTCTAATTGGTTTCGGCCTACCAACATTTATTTTTTATTTAAAAGCATTGACTTTTACACACATAAACTTTTATGCACAAATTAGCACTGTTTGTTTATAATTATTCACAACTTGTAACACCATTTGATTAAACTCAGTTAAAGCTATAATTTGGTATACAATACGACCCGACTAGTCAAATTGTAACACGCTTTTTCAAATTAAATAGTGGAGCTTAAAGAAACACGTCCGTCACCTCTGATAGCGAGGGGGAGATTCAGTTATTCGAGTAATTTTGTTGACGAATTTGGGATTGTACTATTTCAGTGTTTTAATTAAGTAACTTGCAATGTAGGTGTGTAATGTATGTCTTTTGTTCGGGTGGTATTTTGCAACTCAATTTTGAAACGGATATCTTCAACTGATTGAGCTGAAATTTTGCAAACATGTGTAAATCGCGTGACAATGCAATATTATGATGACATGGTGCTGATCTGATGATGGAGCTGAAAGGTAAGGAATAGGAACTTCGCAATGAAACGACATAACCTCATCGAGCTTGGGCTCGTTTGAATCGTCATGACGAGTAATTTGTTTTTCAATGGTAACCAGGGTCTGATGATGGAGCTGGAATGTGGTCATAGGAACTCTGTTATGAAACGACGCAAACCCATCGAGTTTCGGCTCGTTTTATTAGTCTTGACGAGTACTTTGTTTTTAAATGGTTACCAGGGTCTGATCTGATGATGGAGCTGGTCATAGGTCATAGGAACTCAGTAAAGAAACGACGCAACCCCATCGAGTCTCAGCTCGTTTGATTCGTCTTGACGAGTACTTTGGTGCTAGATGGTAACCAAGGTCTGATGATGGAGCTGGAAGGTGGCCATAGGAATCCAGTAACTAAGGGACACAACCGCGTCGAGTTAGACCGTTTTTGATGGGTAAGTAAGTGGTGGTGGTTTGAAAGACGTGAATAAATTCTGTATACCTACCTACACGTTCAATGAGATGAACAAATGAAAAACGTGTCCAGGGATAACTAAAAAGTAAAAAATAATTAAAAGTAAAACGTTTTCTTAATAAACAAGCTTTTATATAAATGCGCTAAAAAGAAAAAAAACTTTTACTTTAAAACTTTCACTAACAACTTATAACGTCATTTCACAATTTAAATGATATAAAAAGGTTGTTCTGAGATTTACTATATAAGTACTATAATGTAATGTGTAAATAAACAAGTGTGCATTGGGGTAATTCCGAAAATGGGGATATTCTGAAAATTACAAATTACTACTAAACCAGACAATATTTGTTGCTTTGTCAACATTTATGAAGACGTCATCTTATTATTCTTTCTCTCTTTAGTTACATCAGGTAGCTTAAGACGAATGTGCGTGAGAAAAATTAACTTTTCGTAAAAAACGGTTTTTTTTAACTTTTAGTGGATTTTCGTCATTACCCCCCATCCGATATCTAAGGAATTTGGTAAGTTATCTTATTGATTGTTTGATTCATCGATAGATAATCGTTTTTATTGCTTTATTTTTTAGGTTATGTTAGGCTAACTATCAATTTTATGCTTTTTTCGAAAATACCCCAGTGGGGTAATTTTGAATGAGCTTGACTTAGAGAATCGCACTGCGGAACTGTTGCCCTTAAATCGCAGAAATAGGTAGCAAGCACGGTAGGTATCCGTTGCATAGTTCAGAACTAAGCGGACAAACAGCCACGAATAGCGACTTTGTTTATAGTAAAATAATAATAATATTAAAGACGCAGGGCCACACAGAGTCATTATATATTATGAATTGAAGAGTAATAATTTGTATATATTGTTTCAGGACAAAAATGCCTCGTGCATATATTAAAAAAAATTACAAGAAATAGACATGCATTCAAAAACAGTAAACTTGTTTGTTTAGGGAACTTCGGTTATTTTCGTACTTTACCCTAAATTTAATGAAATCCAATAAAAAATGATGGCCGAGTTAGTTGACGTACAAGAGAGGTCTAAAATATTAAGAATAAGAATAAAAATGAGAAACATTTATTGACTTGCACACACTTACAATGAAACATACAAAAAAAATCTCAAAAAATAAGACAAGGACGAAAATTAGACAGGATCGTAAAACAGATAGGTACCTATTAAAACATATAACTATTAAAACAGATAACTATTATATTAAAAGTATTTTGCTATGTACGGAGAGGATTAGCTTGTTCTATTGTTAATTATTGTTCCTAATTTCTATTGTTAATTATTGTTCCTGTTGTGCCAAAAATTTTAGTAAGCACTTACTTAAAGGAAAGATTGCTAAAAGCATAGGTAATAATTGTTATTATATACGACTAACACAATTTACTTGATGTTTCTTCTTTCTCTCAGCGCTTTGTCCCGTTTCTATTCGGGGTATGTTTGACCATGATCCTAGAATAGGCGAGTCTGCAGCGCTCTCTCATACCCACGTTTCAAAAGCTTCTAACCGATTGCTCAATCATTTTAACAAACACAGGTAGAACCGCTGGACTCTACATGGGGTAATTCAGAAAATCGAAGTGATCAAATATGTGTTTAGGCCAAAGTATAAAGGACATCAGGTTATTTTTTATAGAGGGGAAAGAGGAATGAAAAGCAAGGGAATGTCCTGTTAAAGTTAGCCTAAGAACCAACACAAACATGACATACATGATAATTCTTAGCTTATTTTTTACGACATATAACAGTATTTAGATTTTAGCGGACACTTTTAGATAAGTAACCATTATTAAAAAGAATTTTTGGACATTAATATTGAGTATCAATTTATTTTACTATGGATGGGTTGGGTAATTGAGAGTTCAGTGCATTCAGCCAGTGAATTAAAGGTTTGTGACCAAAATATTTATAATATGTACAAACAAACCTAATAATATTATTATGCATGCATGGCTGACTCGATATACTTAGTGCCAAATACTTCAAGCATCATTGTAATACGATACATCGCATTTTATTTCAAACTGAAAACGTTAGTCGACTTAAAATTCTTTTGCTTTTCCAATGAGGAGAATTTTACTAACCTGCGGTGCTGTATCACTCACTGACTGACGTTACTGTAGTCTGCTATACACAGTGTTGCCATATATACGGATTTGTCCGTAAAATAATGTCAATGTTCAAACCGGACAATGAATACACACGGATTTTTATACGGACATTTCAGGCAAATGCTTTTAAGAGTAATAACTTTTAATAAGTAGTACCTACTAATAAGCTTTTATTATTCCTAAGAAATATGTTACATTTTATTTGATTCTGCGTAAACTAGCGAGTCTTATTTAATTTTCATTGATTTTTACAGAACTGAACCAGCAATTACTGCGTAGCAAAAATTATTGCTTTGAGGATTCCCATTGAGATATATATAAGTATTTTCTTGGTCGGCTAATATGAGAATGAGAGCCAGTGAGAGTTAATGGTGTGATTTAGTGTTAGTGCAAGCAAGACGTAAAACACTTTGTTATGAATCATTTGTGTCTGTCTGACATCCATATTGTTTTAGTGTGTTTTTGCTGTTATTAATTATCTTATTACTTTCATTGATATAGTTATTTATAGTTGTAAGTATGTACAACTACATACATACCTTAGAGTTTCAACTTAGACCTTAAGATAAAATATTTTTTGTTTGTATTTTCCATGTTTATAACTTGTTTTGTGCATTACAATAAAATGAAACTTCCCATACGGATTTCATACGGAATTTGGTAGTTATTACGGAATACTGGCTCGAAGATTCGGCAACACTGGTTGTACAGTTTCTATGGCAAATAAAACAAAACAGTGTAACATCACTTTTCAAATTCTCTCAAGAAGTCCGTGCGAGATCTCAGTAAAGTCCCACCACATCTTTACTCATGGGGTTTTGGGGGGAATATCATTTTTAACAATTAACGTTCATATTTATCATCACTCATCATTATCATCAGTTAGCATAATCAATGAATTCTAATAATACGACTGAAGGACTAGTTATCCATGGTCAAGAAAAAAAAGTAGACGTTCTGGACTTCTTGGCGGGAAAGTGAAGCGTCAATGTCTGCAGTTTTGTTTAATTTTCTATAATTTGTGTTTTGTCGAATATTAATGTGAAATAATGATGAATTATTTAAGTGTTAGTGAACGTGCATGAGTGTTGGCAAATAAAACAAAACAGTGCAACAACACTTCTCAAATTCTTTAATTAAACATAACCTCAAAATAATTATAAGATTTCCTAATATTTAGGTTCTCAGGAGAGTCCGTCGAAAATCTTTGTTTTTACAGTTATTTACTTGCGATTTCGAACTTAGAAAAGAATATTTCATAATTGTTGGTTTTTAGGCTAACAATGTATGGGCGCAGAACATTGTCCTTTATGACTTAAGACAAAGTCTTCAAAGATGAATTTAGAGTTCCATTCGAAATTATCTCGCGGTATTTCGGAATTACACCGAACCAAAAGAAAAAAACACAAAATTTTAAATGCTTGTATTTACGGAAACAATGACATTTCAAGAAGCAGTTTAAGTAAATAACTTATATATATGTATTTCTTTAAACAATAGTGGCATGAGTATGTAGTAAACTAGAACATAAAAAAGATAAAAATAAAAATATAGGCATGATGTCAACCAATCGAAAAAAATGTCGGAATTACCCCAAAGCACCTAAAACTAAATAACTTGATGTGATTGTTTTTAACTATTAAAATTTTCAATCTAAGAAAATACGAGTATGTACATAAATTTCGCGACAACCTTTTAAATCATATAAATTGTGTAATGACTAATGACGTTAAGTTGTAAGTAAAAATATTAAAGTAAAAGTTTATTTTCTTTTTAGCGCATTTAAATGAAAGCTTGTTTTCTAAACAGGTTTTTTCCATTTATTTTTATTTTATTTTATTAGGTCTGCCAACATTGTTACATTACAGCTTATATCTAAAATGGTAATGTGAATAATAATAGTTACAATGCAACAACAATTATAGGCAAACACAACATTACAATAATAATAATCGGAAATAATTTCGGGAAAATTATTAGTTAATTGAATCAGTATTACAAAGAACTACAAATAGAAATCACATTAAAAAAACAAACATAAAATTAAGAAAAAAAAAATATTAATAATTAGTCAGAGACTAGCTAATGAGGACAGCAAAAACAGTCCTCTACCATTTATTTATTTTATTTATTTATTTATTTATTTATTGTGATAAAAACGACATTCATCAATTACATTTATCACACAGTTACAATAACAAATCAAAATAAAAACATACAAATAAAGTCTACTTCAAAATACGATAATTCTAAAAAATACTATGTCTAATAAATTATACTAATGTCAATTACTTACTATAAATTAGAATTAATAAACAAACAACAATTTGCTAGTCACTATTTTCACTATCAGAGTTACGTGCATTACTCCGTTGGTCTCTCAAACTTTCACAATGTCAATAATGCCGGTTTACCAGCTGTCAAAAGAAAAATCAAAATCGGTGTTGGCGTCACGGAGTGCATTGAGGTGGCGCAGAGGTCGAATTAGGGGTGACATCGTTCGCAATACAGTGCGACCCCGTTTAACGTGAAAAAGATCATGCTGGCGAGGAAGGCCACGCCTGCGTGCCGCGTGCGGCTCGGGACTATCCGGGACGAATAGGACACACAATAGATTGTGTAAGAGGATACAATCCACAGATAAAAATGAAAATGAAAAAAAAATTAAAAAATCTTTATTCAGTATCTTTTACATAGTTACATAACAAATCAGATCCTTTTAATGTTTTAAGGCAGATTGTAAGCTGGTCGATAATTCTTCTCACCTCTAAGGAGTTGTAGCTAAGGTGCCCAAGCAAAAACTTAGTCGGGTACCGGAATGGGTAATAACCATAGACTTTTTTGTACAGAACTCTTAGAAAAACCTTTTGTACCTTTTCAAGCATCCGTGCATATGTGACATGATGTGGAATGCAGACACATGCACTCGATTCCAGCTTGCTCCTAACTAACGAGTTATACAGGGTTACAAGAACTTGTGGATTTTGGAAGTCTTTAGCATTTCGCAAGAAGAAGCCCAGTCGACGATAACAATCTTTAGCGAGACAAGATAGATGTTCGTGGAAAGTTAAACCTCGATCAAACATTATTCCTAAGTCTTTAACACAATTATTTACTCGATTAATAGATAAGTTATTCATATTATAATTATAATTAATTGGATTTCTTTTGCGATCAAAAGTCATTACATTACATTTATTGTGATTAAATTGTATTTTATTTATTAAACTCCATTCGTAAACTTTATTAATGTCATTTTGCAAGCTTATGCAGTCGCTAGAAGATTTAATTTCGAGGAAAAGCTTTAGATCGTCAGCATATAAGAGACATTCAGCGGTAGCCAGGACATCAGGTAAGTCATGGATCATGATTAGAAAAAGGAGTGGACCGAGCACCGAGCCCTGACTAATGCCAGATCTAGTATGATATTCCTCGGATACATAGGGTCCGTGCTTTACATATTGGCGTCGGTCTCTTAAATAGTCCGAGAAGAAATTTACAAGGTTTGGAGCGAAACCAATGACAGAAAGTTTTTGTAATAGTATGTCGTTATCAATTCTATCAAAGGCCTTCTGAAAGTCAAAATATATGACACCGACTTACAGCCCACGATCCATGGCATCTGAGATATAATTGACCAAGCATAGTAGGTTCGTGTTCACAGAGCGCCCCGATCTGAAATCATGCTGCTCGTCGCCTATCAGTTGCTTCACTTGTCTATATGTCTCCCGGTGCAGGATGTTCTTAAAAACTTTTGCAGGTGCACATAAAATAGCTATGGGGCGGTATTCATTGACAAGTGTCCTATGTTTACTTTTAGCTATAGGTGTAACCCTAGACAACTTCCAATGGGTGGGATACTTACTACTTTAAAGAGAGAGGTTCATGATGTGGTAAAGGGGTATAATCACGTGTTTTTGCAGGTTTTTAAAACAGAACTAGGCACGTTGTCTGGGCCCAATGAATTACCCGACTTCAATTTATTCAAACCGCGTTCTATGTTCTGGGGTAATAGTGAAGGAAGGCTGACGTTGCCAACCTGCAAACCCTGCCCGCGAAAAGTGTTACTATTGAGAAGTGGCGTTTGGTCCAAGAAAACACTGGAAAAGTAATCAGCAAACGCTTTAGCAGCTTCGACACCTGAGAAAGAATTCCATTTGTAGGAAACACATGGTTCAAAACCACCCATAGACCTAAGTCTGTGCACGTGGCTCCAAAAATCTTGCGGCCGCAGCTGCAGGTTCTCTTCGATGCAAGTCAAATATTTTTTGTACGCTTTATTTATACGTATCTTTAAATTGGATCGCAAGCTAGAAAAGAGCTTATATGATTCAACACATTTTGATAACAGCCAGACCCTATGAAAGCGGGCTTTTCGCTTTATGTCCTTTATGATATCAGCATTAAACCAAACCGGATACCTATTGTTGCTTGTAGCACAGTGTCTGTGTTTTTTGGGTACTGAGAGATCGAATAATCTATACAAAATATCATTAGAGGCATCAGTTGCAGTAGATATATCATAAGTCTCGAGAACAGGCTCCCAGGAGACATCCGCGAGCAAGGATACCAAGAGAGCAACATCTGCTTTTTAAAATTCCAATCACGCGAGGAGTCTATGTTGCTTGGCTGCAGTCGATCACAGCTGTTACCCTGCGATCGGAGAACAACCACTATCTCAAGCGGGGGCTGGTACAGTTTACCAGGAGAGACAAAACCCTCGGTAGCCGCGCACACCGACACCTCCATAGATCGTAACTCATTGCCCTCGTGCGCCAGCATTACGTCAAGAATGCTTCCATAAGAATCAATTACGTCATTATAGTCAATAAAATTACAATATGTAAAAAAGTAGCAGTAATAATTATTAATATTATTAGACGCACTATTCATATTCAAGTCACCAAGTAAAAAGAAAACAGTGCCATTATTATCTGTCAAAAACAACTCTATGTGACACAAAAAATCATTCATATTAACAGAATCAGCAGCCCTTGGTTTAATATACACTATACATACAATAAAAGACGTTCCGCGGTATGAGGCAGATGCCCATAAATCTACGCCGAGTTCTGACTGGAGATCCTGTCGGTAGCGAACCGCGACGCTAGGTCTAGCGGCCAGCAGAACTCCCCCGCAGGGAGTCGCACGATCACGCCGCAGCAGCGTCCAGCTATCCGGAACAAGCTCGGCGTCGTTGACTGAGCTGTCAAGAAACGTCTCCGTTGCGGCTACGAGCAGGTGATCAGACAACGACATGCTGGCATACCAGGGGGCTAATTTTGTCTTCAAGCCTCTAACATTCTGATAGAATATGTTAATCTGCGCAAGTGTCGTGGCGTTATTATAGAGCCTGTGTTGCAGGGCAACTCAGGCTCTCTCTGGAGGGCCGCTCACGAAAGTGCTGAGAACTAGTGGAATGCCTGGCTTTGGAGTTTTCGCTTGTGTGGTTGTTTGGCCCCTTGTAATTTACCCAGGTTTTAATTCGAGCGTTGACCGGCCACACATCTATCGAGTAGCAAGTATCATAGTAGGCGATAGGCACGCCGATTTTGTACGATTTGTAATCGCCTTTTGCAGTAAGCTCCTCCACCGTACAGAAACTATTAGGACAGAGTTTTAGCACATACTCACAAACCTCCTCTATGGGTGAGGCCATGTTCCAAAGATGTATATGCTTTCGGACTTCAACAGCTTTTAGTGTCGTCACCGAAGGACCTGCAGTACCGCATTTGGAGATAAGGCGTCGTTTCTTTCCCCTGACCTCATTCCACTGCTGAGTATCGTTGAGTATCGCTTTATACACTTGGTTTTCAGCTGATCTCTGTTCCGTGTCGTTTTTGAGGGAGCATCCTAGACCTGCATGACTCGATTGTATCTCAGGAGTAACTGCAGTAGAAGGTTGGGTGTCCGATTCCATCTTCCTCTGTTTCTGTGCCTGGGAACCTGAGGTTTTGTTCAGCGTCTTTACAGGAGATTGGCGTAATGCTAGTGGTTGCGACTTCGTTGACTGTCGCGCTAAGACTGGCTGCGGGGTGTGAGTCGCTGTAGGTTGATGTGAGTTAGTCTGGTATGTTTCCAGTTCAGCGTGCAGTAATTTAACTTCAGAAGCGTACTTTATGAGTTTCGTTTCGTATTGGGTTAACACGGCTTCATGGTTGGTCAGTTTAGAATCATTGATCTTTAATCTAGCCTCGTAGGTGGTTATGGTAGATACAGTGTGGTTTAGATGGTTCTTTAACACTTCTACTAATAAACGCAATTCACGTAACTCAGTAATTAATTCCCGGTCAATGTGATTTGGTGACGATTCATTACTGATAATTACATTTGGCTTTTTCCTATGTGTCACGTTCGGGTCTCGCTCAAGGATCTTTTTCGATGCCCCAACCGGAGTCATGCTATTATCTCCACCCCTCTAGGACGCGCAACAACACTCAGGGCAAATCCAGGGTTCACGTACTGCAGGCGAATTTTACTTCACCAATGCACGATAGATGATACTTTTTGTTACAGATATTTGCACTGCAGCACAAGTATTCCTCCTTATCGCCAATAATACTATAACAAGCAGCACAGTTCATGGCGCAGCTTATATGGGAGAAACAGTATGGTAACACTTAAATCAAATGCTTGCTGTTGCTGTTACCTCGGCACTTGAACGTATAAAACAATCCGCCCATACAATAACCACCGCAGCAGCTAGCGGTCGTAGAAGATCGTAGCGCTGCGCCGGCCGTCGTTCGTGGACTCGTAGTGCGTGGGACGTAACGACGCGTAGAAGGCTACAGTTAATTTTGACTGCCACGCTCTCAGTGATCGTGGTCGAACGGATAAACGTTCTCTACTTACGCCAGGAGTTCGGAGTTCGATCCCAGCAAAATCTTCAGAGAATTTATTTTCACTTTTTCATTGTTTGGGGGCTTCGGATGGGGTCGGGCGAAGTCCTGGCACCAATAAGGCGAAACTTCGACATAAATTCAAACAATAATTTAAAATATTCAAAAATAAGCAGCGACACGTCGTTCGCAAGAAAGTTAACAGGCCGTATGCCGGCGCAGTATACCAATATTCTACTTTTCACCAAATAGTGAGCAGTAGTGAGCCCATCGCCGCTCTAAGCTGTTGGATGTACGTGCAGTCTTTAGTCCGTTAGTCGCCTTTAACGACACCCAAGGGAAGATAGGGGGTTGTAGTGTAGTATATTCTTTCACCGGTACGCGATACGGTTAATTATTTATATAATATCGATTAAGGGACATCAGTGTTTAATCTAAATATATAAAACAAAGTCGGGTTAGTTACACAATTCCTAACTATTGCACCGTGTGTATGAATAATTCCGGAAAATTAAGGTTATTTCTTTTTTTATATTTGATTATTGGCGGAGCACGCGGGTTCAATTCAACACAGAAGACAATTTTTTCAACGTTTCGTTATCTTTGAACTAATTTAACTTTAGTATGTGTCAAATTACACTAAACCTTATTTTATACCTTTTGAAATACACGTTCTTTTATGTACCTCTACCTACTTACCTTATTTTATTTTTCATCCTCAACTTTTTAATCGTGCGACAGGTGTCAACCCTATCAGAATTTTGCGCTTTGTTAGAAAGCTTGGACTCTGTAGGGTAAGTACTCATGTGGTACCGTTGCGTTGCGTTTTGCGTTGTTTGTACGTCCCGTTCAAGAGACGAGCGCTTATGCATTCTTCATGATGATAATTAAGCTGCCCGGGCCCTTACACTACCCTTATTGTTAAAAATTACACATATCCATCCATTATGGTTGTAAGCTCATGTGAAAATTGCTACCTACGAAAGGACAATGGGCAAATTTGTATGAAGAGTGGCGTCGTTTTTTTTAATGGCATTCAACCACCTTTGGTATGGTGATAATATATGTTAATATCATTAAAAATAATTAAACACGTAATACTTGAGGTGTGCCATTTAGGAGATATTCGTCATTAAATGTTCTCTTATTAGAAATTCAATTTATAGGTTAATTTTAGATTATTGTTTATTTTCAATGTAGATATTTGATTACAAAGATGTTGAGTACCTACATCATTCTGTACACATAATCTAGGTAAGTACCTACATACCTTACTTTAAAGTTAAGTGCGTGTTACGCACGCTGTTAACGATGCATTTTTGAGGGTTTCCGAGGGTTGAGGATGTTTATGTTGATTTTTTTAACAGCTTTGCTGGTTTATATAATAATTTATTGAAACTACTGTATTAAAGGTATCTATATCATAATACGGCAAAATAGATATAAGAGAATTAATAACAAAATATCTGCCAAAAATAGAATAATATAGTATTAAAAACTAACAATGCAGTATCAGAGAAACATACTTTTATGTAGATTCAACGAAACAGTCATAAAACCATCAAAAATGCAACGTTGCCAGTCCGCGTGGTAACAATAGAGTTAGGTAGTAAAGAGAGGGCAAACTATAGCTCCAAGTGACCTGTGACGGTGAGAGACCGTGAGACCGTTGATAAGGTGTCATTTTGAATGGCTTTTTTATTCTGTCCACCAATAGCGTGCAAGTACGATGGAGATTCCGACGGTGGTCCGGCTGTCGAAAGCGTTATCAGTTCACTCACCATTCTAACTTCGTGTTGTTTTCGTGTGTGCCCTCCATTGCTTTTGAGTTTGGTTTTGTTAACTACTGATCTCGGCGTGTTTAACGGACTTTTCTATCTTAGTGATTTGTAGTTGTGTTTTATCTTTTTTTTACCTGACCTCGGTGTGTTTAATGGACTTTTCAATCTCAGTGATTTAAAATTGTGTTTTTTTAATGTTTTTTACGTTTGCAAAATGGAAAACAATTCGCAAAGCTGTATTTCATGCCATAGAAGTACGAGACGTGTAGGTGGTGGCAGGCGCAGAGTGACCGCGTACACATTAAGTCCAGATTTTATTCAAGAGAATGAATACCTCGTTAGTTTTCTGGTGAACGAAGTTGGCATAAATAATGTAAGTTATCTGTGAACGAGATGGGGCTGCAGTCATAGTCCGCTCTGGTCTTCAGTTTGATTGCGGCTACCTTCGCCAGTTCATCCGCTCTCTCGTTCCCTTTCATTCCGACGTGGGCCCGTATCCAATATAGAGAGACTAGTTGGTGGTTGTCTCTCAGGAATTCTAGGTTACCCTGTACAGCCTTCATGATCGGGTGCGAGGAGTATGGATCAAGTAGAGACTGGAGAGCCGACCTCGAGTCGCTCAGGATGGCCGCTTCTTTAAATTTTTTGCCAATAATAATTTCGGTCGCTTGGAGGATGGCGTATAACTCGCTTGGAAGACTGTACAGTATGGCTCCAACTTTTACACTTAGGGGTACACGTCTCTGCCGACCCCTCCCAATAAGTCAGGGCGGCTCCGATTTTTCCCCCACATTTCTGCCATCTGTATCCTTCCGCCAATTCGCCATCCTCTTCCGCGTTGTGTAAAAGGGTGAATTTTGAATTTAGCGTCCGACTGGGGTGGGTGTTTTCTGTATAGGGTACGCGCTGCTCAACCCTCCTGCCACTCAAAACTGCCTGGGGGTTTTTTTTGGGGTTATTTACGGATTGGGCACATACCAACTTAAACAAGCTCGTAGCTATAACGGAGAACATATTTTAAGACCTGATGGGGCATACATTATAGAAGTATATAAAAAAGTTAACTAAGCTAATATGTCAGATATTGGAGTTACGTTAAATAATCCAGCAAATGCTTGGATAATTCGAGGAAGAATTCCGTCCCGACACACAAGGGCACGAGTTTATTTCGTATATATATTAGTAGATGGTCAAATATATGGAAGAAATGCCATATTAGGGCTTATTGCACATTTATAATTGGGAAAAGAACTTTAGAATGTTGTTCACACATTATGTCTATATGGTATCTTGGGTGAGGTAGGTATCAAGATAGTATATTATCCCCAGCTTTATATCTAGATGATATTGTAATTAGATATGACATAGAGAATGAGATGAACGAGGACAGCGGTAGTGAGAATGAGATGCTATGAAATAGGTATGATATGTAATACTCGTAGATAATAAAATGTTAAAATTAAAACACAAAAATGAAAGCGTGATATAAGACTTGTAATTACCTCTTTTTAGAGAAAATGTATACTGTGTTTTGTTAGTAAGTACTTATATTAAACTAAGTATGGTGTTTTTATTTAATAAAGCTGGTAAAAATATAAATAAAACTTTTATTTCATATAAAAAAACCTAAATGTTCAATACTTGCTGTTTTATGTGAAAAACTAATCTTTAAAAAGAAATAATTAAAAAAAAAACATTTTGGGTAGGTATAACATGCCGTACAATTTTTTGCTTGTCTTATCGAAATCTATCACTATGTATAATATGGTTAATTACCCTCCAATAAACAAACAACGCCAATTTTGCCCATTGTCCTTTTTTTGCTGAATACGTTGCCACAATAATTTGTAATGAGATATTTTATGGGCAGCGGAACCTTCTCGAAGGTGGGCCCGTAGAGGTGCAGTATGGCGTCGGTGCGCAGCGTGATCTGGTCGCACAGCTTAAGCACGCTGGTGTTGTCCACGCCGCCCATCTTCTCCCAGTTGTACTCGTAGTAGTCCAGTACTTCCCTGGGAGTACATGTATCTGGTTATAGTATTTACTGTGAGTATGTGATTGAGCGCTTGTAATGTCAACTATGTCTATTAAGTTAATTTGTTGCTACTTGTGAGGACCTATAATTTGCTGTTTGGTGTTATTTTAAGTTATAATTATGTATATTAGCTGTTGGTCTTCGAAATAAATAATAAATAAATAATAAATAAAAATAAATAAATGTTCCCATGATCTCCTCTAGCTATTCACCGCAAAATACAGAGCTTGTAGACAGTCCTCGTTAATAATGAGTACTCTTACTTAAGGATTTAGTGATAAGACTATAACACATATGCAGAGTCGTTTCCTCGAAATTTTCTCCACTCGACTCAACCTCGACTCTACCTCAAGGATAAAATCGGTATGCTGAATTGTTGAAACCATCCTCGACTTGAGGAACTTCCTCAGTCGAGTCGAGCAATGAACTGTCAAACTCAAGGTACGTCGCGATCTACCTTGAGGTGTTCTTACAGTTTATAAACAACGCTTCCGACGCCATATTTAATTTATTTTGTTGTCATAATGAGTAATATTCGTGATTTTATTGACTACCTATCTTTATGAAGACTTGTACCAATATCGTCCAATAAAGCGGTATTTTCGGGATGCAACAAATCCACTGGAATATTACAATGATGTGGAATTCCGAAGAAGATTTCGATTTAGAAAAGATACAATATTAAATATCCTCTAGTCGTTTTTGAATTTAACACCAATTACCAATAACCGAGAGGTCTTCCAATACCGCCTCTGTTGCAGCTTCTGCAAATTATAAGCACTTGACATTGCAGTATAGCCTCAGAACAATAACTTTATTGTTCTGAGAGTATAGCTGCGACAGCGACAGCTCAAGTTGCATCACAGACCCGAGCCACAGGGGAAAAAAGTGAACCATGAACATTATTCTATAGAGTTTACAAACCTAATAAAACAAAGGAGAACCGGCACTTTCCATAGAAAAAATGCTTAATTTGTATACAATAGAATTTGGTCATAAAGTAAAGCTAATACTATTTGCTACCTAAACCAAGTTTTGTCTTATTTTTATCGAATCGCGGAAAAGAGTTATTTAATTATTCATATTTTTTTATATGGAAACACTTAAGTTACTTAAGTCTTCAAAAAACACACATGTTACTTTAAAAATGTCTAACGTGGCTGCATAAAACATAATTCTTTTGCTTTTAAAAAAGAGAAATGTCAACAATGCCGTCACGTCACGTTTGATTTGATAGCTAACGGCTGTCATTTGTCAACAACAGTCATTTGATGACAAATATAGACAGCTAGTGGTTTTCATTTGACAAATATTGCCAGATAGATAATGAATAACAGATTAAAAAATTAAAAAAGTATACAACTTAAGCATAAAACGCCGGGTCTCCTTTAATGATGTCACTCCTCCACTCAACCTCACTAAAGGTTCCTCAGCTGGACGGTGAAGCGGTAACTTAAGATACCGATTTCGAGGGAGTTTTGAGGATCTCCTTGAGGTAACCTCGACTAAGGTCGAGTGGTCTGAAGTCTGAAGGAAACGACTCTGCATATGGGTGTATGTATGCCGACCTCTAGCAGTGATAATAATTATGCATCTTTTCGGTTTCATTGGTAGGTAGTATTTCCTGCCGTTTTGCCGACTTGTTTGTTTGTTGGCCGACACCACAAAGTTTCATACTTTTGTGGCTAAGGGAACTAGTTCATCTCTATTGCTCGTCCGTGCTTCGGAAGGTATATGTATAGCACTAAAGCTGTGTCCCAGTAGTTCTCTTAAGATGGCAGCCGTTAAAACCACCAAGTCGCATGGCGCCCGCGTGGTGGATTGTGCCCAATCTCTCCATGTACAGTTGGCCATGTGGGAAGACCTGTGCCCAGCAGTGGGACATTAATAGACTGATGATAAAGAAACTAGTTAAAAGAATAAGAGCATTCTCCTAACTTCTGTAGTTGTTTGCTGAGCTTCTCGCGGTGCATGAACGTGAGGATGTCCTTCACGTGCTCCTGGTAGGCGGCCAGCTCTTTGTTAACGTTGGCGCGGATGCTGATGATGCGCACGGAGAAGTACGTCGTGATCATGGCACCTGCCCATCACATTGTAATTAGAGTCATGAAAGTAAGTCATCCCTAATTCCACGGTCAATTTCAAACCTTTCAGCCGTTCGTACTAGGCGAGTGATTTTGTCGTAGTAGATAGTTGTGGACTTTGCTTCGCTAGTTTGCGTAATTAAAACTAATATAAAAATAATCAAAATTGTGAAGAAATACCGGTAGCAGATAGAGCGGTTTCAGGCAAGCGTTTTTTTTTGCGGGTTTAAGCTTGACGTATGCGCTTGCCGCTTACTGATTGCGGTCCTGCATGTCGATTCTCTAAAGTTCTATTGTAAACTCGCCCCTCACTTCGAACCTTACTTTCAGGTGAATATTGAACTAAGTATATGAAGTTTGTGTAGAATCGAATTTAAAGAATGCGGATTTGGAAAAAAACTGCGGATTTGGGATCGAGTTTTATGCACTACTTAGATAAGTAGAGCTTTTACAGAATCCCACTGCAACTTTCCATCAGGCGGGCCGTAACACAGGCGTAGTTCAACACTTTTATATTTTGTCACGTATTGTACTGGCACGTATCGTAATGCCGATATTTTTTCTCTACGAATACAGTAGGTTAATGGATTTTCAAATAATGAGTGTTTGTTATGATGGCTATGGCTACAGTGTAACCCACCAATGACCATCCCGATGAACAGCACCTCCATGAGCGCGAAGTTGCTGGGGTTGAAGCAGTTGTAGCCGGTGGTGGTGGTCTCGTACACCACCCAGAAGTACGTCGCCAGGTGGAGGTTCCACGGCGTCTCCGTGATATTGAAGCGAACTGATCAGAATAATACATCCATCATTTGTGGTTGGCGTGTGCTGTTCAAAAAAAAATCTCGAACAAAACGGCGAATTATCTTAAATAAAGTATATATATAAGAACTGGGAAAAGAGTTTAGATTGTGTCAAAATAATAATTATTGTAGAATCAGTGAATAAAGCCATGAACTCTTGAAGTGTGATTTTATCGTAAGATTGTGTGTGGAATATGTTTGCAAACGTTGGGTAATTAAGAAATACTACGACAACTATCAAGATTTATTTTTTGTGACATAGCTCAGCAAAATCTGAAGTACAAATGTACCAGAATTTTATTCGTTAATTATAATTTTCTAGATGTTTAAACCTTTACAACTCGGCTCGGACTGAGATTAAGAGTATGGTTTCTTTACATTTATTGTTCGTAGTATTTTTTATACAAAAATAATAACATTTGGTTGACCGCCGCTCAAAAAAAAGGGCATACAAATTGGTCATTGTCCTTAGTTCTTCATTACTAAGTACTACTAAGTAATAAGTATTTTTTTTTGTGGCACGCCATAATGGCCTCACTCTGCCTGATGAAAAGCAGCCAGTAAAGCCCAAGAAGTGAAAGCGTTCATCACAGCGCTACCACGCTATGCCGAACGCTCAAACTATGGAGGCCTGCATAAATGCTTTTTCACGCCCCGCTTAAATAACCCGGGAGAGAAAGAGGAGGGAAACACGTGTGCGGGAAGCGCATTCCACATACGGGCAGTTCAGCAAAAGAACGATTGTCCAAACTTTTTGGTACGTGTCTTGATGGTCAGCACGGTATGATGGTGATTTCTAAGATCTGCACGCGTCGATCTGGAAAGGAAAGGAGACGGAAGGATGAGGTCAAAGAGCTCCTCAGACCATTCACCGTGGTAAAGGCGGTAGAAAGCACTAAGGGAAGCAATGTCCCTACGTAGCTGTAACGGCTCCAGACTGGTCGTAACGTCATCGTTACCGATAATACGGACAGCACGTCTTTGCAACGTCTTGTCAAGAGCTTCGAGCAAGTACTTGGCGGATCCATCCCAAAGATGAAAGCAATACTCCACCCAGGAGCGCACCGGAGTCTTATACAAAAGACAACGTTGCTTCGGCGTGAAGAACCGCTTCACTTTGTTCAGGATTTCGAGTTTACGTGAGGCTGTGGTTATAATGCTCTTAATATAGCTCTTCGGGTTGAGGTCGCTGTGTATGTCCATACCTAAGAGACTGAGACCAGTCTGGATGGGTAATAGGTTGCTCTGGAAGGAGGGTTGGGGGAGAAATGCGGACTTTTTAGCCGTAACAGCGCAGACCTGTGTTTTTTGGCATTGAACTGGACCAGGTTATCAGAGCCCCATTTATAAATGCGGTCTAATTCCTCGTCCAGCTCAATGACAATCTTCCGTCTCGACTCCACTACATCGGCTTGCTTTGCCGCAGGGTGACCCAAATAACGCCGATGTACTGTACTGTCGTCTGCATAGCAATGAATGTTACCCAAGGATAACATGTGATTGATATGCAGAAGGAACAGCGTGGGCGGTATTATAGAACCCTGCGGCACTCCGGCGTTCACCTGCAGAAACTGTGAGGCACTGCTTTCGCAGAGTACGCGAATGCTGCGCTCATGCAGGAACCCGGCGACCCAATCGCATAGGCGAGATGGCAAGCCGTATGACGAAAGCTTGGAGAGAAGCGAACGATGCCAAACTCGATCGAAAGCCTTGGAGATGTCCAGGGTAACAGCCAGTGCTTCTCCGTGCTTGTCTATTGCTTCACCCCACAGGTGTGTTATGAACGCCAGGAGATCACCCGTTGATCGTTTCGGTCTAAACGCGTATTGTCGATCATGAATCAGGGAGTGATCTTCTAGGTAGCGAATGAGTTGCCTGTTTATGATTCGCTTAAAAACCTTGCAAAGGACAGAGGTGACAGCAATAGGTCGATAGTTGGCTGGGTCGGACCTATCCCCTTTTTTGGGAACCGGCTGGACGTTCGCCTTTCTCCAAGCCTCCAGCACAAACCCAGTAGAGTAGCGAGATGGTATAGGTGTGTCAGTACTGGAGACAACTCGAGAGCACATTTTTTAAGTACGACTGCCGGTATTGAACAAGAAGCCGCTATATGAATCGACAAAATATAGGTATGTGAAGGTAGGAAGTTTTTCCATCTCTTCCCTTGGGTTTCGTAAAAGAAGACTAACGGACTAAAAACTGCACATACATCGTACAGCATAGAGCGGCGATGGGCTCATCAAAATAATACTGCCATCTTCTTTCTTACCTTGGGTGTCGTAAAAGGCGACTAACGGATAAAAGGCTGCATATACATCCAACAGCATAGAGCGGCGATGGGCTCATCAAAATAATACTACCAACCCGTCTCTTCTCTTCGGTGTCGTACAAGGCGACTAACGGACGAAATACTGCACATACATCAAACAGCATAAAGCGGCGATGGGCTCATCAAAATAATACTACCAACCCCTCTCTTCCATCAGGTGTCGTAAAAGGCGACTGACGGACTAAAGACTGCACATACATCCAACAGCATAGAGCGGCGATGTGCTCATTAAAATAATACTACCAACCCCTCTCTTCTCTTGGGTGTCGTCAAAGCGACTAACGGGCTAACCACCTAAGCACATGTGCAGACTGTGCACAGTTGTTTCTTGCTGAAGCGTGGACTGTGTGGACGTGGTCTGTATTGTCTATAGATTTAAATGATTACTAATTTTACCATTAACTTTAAATAAATATCTCAAAATAGAGGTTGATTTATGTGATCAGCAATATGTAGAGTATTTATTCATGATTATTCTACGACTAAACTTTTTTCGTTTTTTTAGGCTCATTGTCATTTGGCAGACAAAAATTAAAATAAAAACTTTTTTCCCTAGTGAAAGAAATGCTATTATTTCTTCGCTCTGGTCGAGATTCTATTTTTAAACTACATACATTACCGCACTAGTGTGTAATAAGCTATATTACGATGCTGAAATCGGTGTAATAAAAGCCACTTTACGAGCAAGTGTGTTGAAAATTTTCTTTTTTATGCATATTATATTTTGTGGTGGCGATCGAATAGAGTGAGCTTTGATCAAGAATCTGTAAACTTTTCCACCAATTTGCTCGGCGGTGGCGGTTCAGCGGTTATATTGCTCAACTTTCCACACAACGCATCTACTCTGTTCATCTTATGAGTGTTATTGAGCCAGAAACTGTGTTAGTAACGAACTTAAGAATAATAGGAGCTGTGTAGTGTCGGTCTTCTTTAAGCTGTGGTGTCGGCTCATTATAACTCTTTTCTTGGGTGTCGTAAAAGACGCCTAACGGACTGAAGCTCATACATCCAAGACAATCAAACGGCAATGTGCTCACCACCTATCACGCTAAACACATGTGCAGTTGTTATTTGATGTACAGTGGAGTGTGGCAGTGCCTAGTCTCTGACTAACCCCTTGGGGATAATGGACGTGAATGTATGTACCTACCTATGTTTAAAATAGTTGACAGGGCCTAACAAACCCCCAGGCATACCTTTCTCTTCGGTCAGAAGTAGTCAGACCATTAACGACACCACCTTAATCCCCGTTAAACATTTTGATCATATGGAATGAAAATTTGAAACCACTAACAGGTGTTCGCGAACAGATGTACCCAGGAGCCGCCCTCGTCGTCGAGCGGCACGATGAGCCAGGCGCCGCTGTCCGCCGCCCGGAAGATGTTCACCGAGTAGAACACCATCATGCACGTCAGCGCGTTCAGTAGCGCCATGAGCAACGGGATCGCCTTGATGCTATAATCAATCAATCAATCAATCCCGAGTTCCCGTCTGTTTCGGTCGGTCATTTGTTCACAGCTACTTGGGATGTAAGGAGAACGACTGTCAAGGGCTTTTAGGTGATTGACATAGCGAATTTTGCATTCGACATAATTATAGTGATAGGTGCTCGGGTCTTGAGCTCGCCCCGCGTGTCGAGCTCAACTTTTCAAAAAAGACGCAGTAGGTAATAGATATCACATATAATATATATATTCTACTGATTGCGATCTGACCTAAATGGTCCAATTTTTGTGAAATGCATCAAGTTCATCACGCCATCCCCATCTTATTCTGTTGTGTTTGGCCTCCAGTCTGTTGCCAACTTGACCAAAATGACACTTCTGGCAAGCGGCAGACGTGACCAGCCTGACTCTGGTTGCTTACCAGGCGGTCCCAGATCACGTCTGCAGCAAGTGAGCGGATGTATCTACTAGGATTTTTAGTAGGTGTGTCCCCTCTTCTTCCGAATCCTTGCCGAGGCCACACGACCTGAACAGAGAGCTGGGTTAGAGCACCACATAACCATCCGCGTCGTCGCCCCGGACGCGGTGTTACTCGGTAATGAGTTCTCGCTAATACAAAAAATATAAAGACGTGAACAGCCCAATCTAGGAGCGTCCCTTGACTTACACTAGCAGGATGTCCCGGCGCTCGATGTACCCGTCGAGAGTGCGCATGGCGCTTGGCAGCCGGTACAGCTGCAGCAGCCGGTTCAGCATCAGCACCTGCCGGCTCTGCGTCAGCCGGTAGTAGTTCTCTGGATTCACGATTACATAAAACGCATAAGTATGGTAAAGTCATCATCAGCGGAAAGAAGTCCACTGTTTTACCAAGGCCTCCACCAAGACCGGTCTTGTGCTGCTCGCATCCAGCGGCTGTCCACGACCTTTACTAGCGCGTTGGTTATGTTTCTTGTAAATATTAACTAATATATTTTTTAATTCAATTTATACACACGGAAGGACTCCTTGATCGGGGACTCGAGATTCTCGAGCGGCAGACAGGCGAAGAGGTCCACTATGAAGGCGCCCTTCATGTAGTAGGCCGCGGTGCTGGCCGGGTGGTACACTAGCACGCCCTGCGCGTTGAAGTAACCCACCAGCATGCGCTGGACGCTGAGATAAGATAAGATATAAGATAAGATAGATAGATAGATAGATAATACTTTTATTGTAACAGTTTACATTAAACACAAAACATAAAAAACAAGTACATTACACAGTTACAATTTGGCGGTCTTATCGCTATAAAGCGATTTCTTCCAGACAACCAGTCGGATGGAGAGAATTTAAACACTTTAAAATCGGAGGTGTAAACATGTCAAAGATTTCATAACTCTTAATTACTAAACACAAAAAAATAAATTAAATTTAAACAGACATACATAAGTACATACATAGTATGTAATGTAATATATACATATTCAATACTTATACATAATAGTCTCAGGTAGGGAGTAGCGAAATTTGCAGCCTTGCAGCGGGATAAGGTTAGAAGGAGAGGTAGAAGTTTTTCACGAGCTCTTTAAAAGTGTTCACAGACTGCGCACGCCTGATCGCAACTGGAAGCGAGTTCCAGAGGCGGACGGCCTGAACAGTATATGAACAGTCATAAAAGGTGGTGCCGTGCAGAGGGGTTTTAAGGCTCAGGTTTTCCGATGATCGCAATGAGCGCGAATTGGATGCGTGGAGGAAGTTAAAACGTTCTTTAAGGTAGCAAGGATAGGTGGGATTAAACAGTATGTTGTAAAGAAGGGCGAGGAAGTGAGTATTCCGGCGAAGACGAATAGGAAGCCACTTGAGTTTAGCGCGGTATTCAGAAACATGATCATACTTGCGCAAGCCAAATATGAATCGTATACAAAGATTTTGAAGGCGCTCAAGTTTGTTTAGCTGATGCTGTGTGGTGGCGGCAGATTAATAAAATAATACTGTTACCCCATCTCTTGGATGTCGTGAAAGTACTAAAAACTTCACATACACCCACCCAACGGGTGCCCTTCGGTTCACCTAAAAATTTTGTTTTTTTTTTATTTTTATTTTTTTTTATTCTACAACGAGTAAGCGCTTGGCCTTCATCTCACCTGATGGTAAGTGAAGATAAGGCCGAAGGTGGAAGCGCGCTTCACCCGGAATCCTCAACCACTGAGGAACTGGCTATCTTATCTCAAACTGTCGGAACACAACAATGCTATAAACATCGTTGTTATGGCGACAGACTTAGATAAGATGGTGGTAGCTAGCCAGGTGGACTTAACAGCCCTACCACCAACCAAACCGAGCACATAAAGATGTACCCCCCGCTGGGAATGGAACCCGGGACCTCTGGGTCTGAAACCGGTGGCTTAGCCACTAGACCACAGGGGCGGTTCTAATTTCATATGGCCGAACTATGTTGGCTTCAACTTTTAACGCACAATAATTATCTAGCCTAACAGTTGTTTTCGCACTATTATAGTTTTCCCTAAAATTGTAAACTTTAATTTTAGAATCCCTAATATTAAATGCACTAAAATGTATCGGCATAACATTCTTTTGGCATTACGAAGATTACGCTTTAGTGTTGAAAGCCCTAACTTATTATTATAGTAATATAGACCTCCTAAGTTCAAACTTTAATTATTATTTTTAATATATTTTTTATTAGACTACAGAAATAGGTGCGTATCATTTTCATATAATGACAAATGAACTAATTTCAAAGGACATAACGTTCATTGGATATAGTTTTTACTTGTTCTTAATACACTTCCTACAACAACATTACGAATATTATTCATTTGATATAATACTCATATTCTCTAACAACTTTTTCTATAAAGCTATATTGGTAGAATAATCACATTCTATAACATCATTTGATGTAATTTGTGCATATAAATAAAATTTTAAGAAAAAAAAAACCGACTCCAAAAAAGTTTAATGAAATAAATGCACTAAAACGTAAAAAAAGCCTCTAACCAATGATATTATATCATTGCCTCTAACAGTTGTCGTGTTTATTATTGAATATGGTATTGCTACATTGTCGTATGAAGCTGGCACCGACACAAAAATATTATTTAAGATTATAAGATTTAGTAAAATAAATGTTAAATTGCAAGTAAATTGAACAAACTAAACTACGCAATTATTTTTTACGATTTAGTGCATTTATTTCATTAACCTTTTTTGGAGTCGGTTTTTTTTTCCTTAAAATTTTTGTTTATTTCTCGCTTTTTAGTGAATCGTTCCGATCTATTTATCGAAAGCGAATATTGGTAAACCTACAATACGCGCTACTTGTATGAGACAGCGCCGTTTAAATGCGACAAGCGAAGAAAACGCGAAACGCGTATCACAAAGTAGGAAATCAACATCCAAAACAGACGGCAAGTTATCCGGATATACTCGTGAACGCTGTATAGACCCCCCTACGATGATGACTTGCGAGTTACTAGAGTTCACCGTTAGGCAAACTAGAGGGACGTTTTTGACTTTCTTCAGTCGTAGATCGTAGCCAAGTCACCATTGATCTGCTCAATCGCTTCTGAGACGTTCTCAGCCGAGGCCTGAGAGTAAATTTGTAAGTCATCGGCATAAAGACGTTAAGAAGAATTTAGACAAGAAGTGACAGAATTAATAGTGCGAATAGTGTATTTTTAAATGCTAATAGAAATGTTTCGGAAGGAGTGATAAAAAGTGGCTTATGTCACTATTGTTCTTCAGCTATCTATGTGCAAAATCAGGTCACAGCACAAGTGTGAGATGGACAAACAAACAAACACGCTTTCGCATTTACAATATTAGTTAGGAAGGATTTATTGCCGGAGTGGATCTCATTTGACCTATGGCCGAAAATACCAAAATCGCTATAGATATGCCTACAATCTTCGAGGAGTTCCCTCAATTCCTCAGGGATTCCACAATCAGAACTGAGTTCCGGTACCTGCTTTCTTTTGCTTCGTCATAGTCGCTTAACTATCTTAATCGAGATATCTTATCGCCACCCGTGAAATACTTATCATTGAGGAGTTCCAATGACATTCTGTGGTCTTCTTCATCAGTTCTACTTCATCAAATGATACTTTCTGAATGCAAATTCTTGACTTATTGCTGAAAATACCAAAATCGCTATAGGTATGCCTACAATATTTGAAGAGTTCCCTCAATTCCTGAGAATTTCATCATCAGAACTGGATTTTGATAAAAATGGGACCAATCTGGAAGTCTGGTCTGGTTCTTTCAAATAAAAAAAGAATTTTCTAAATCGGTGTATAAATGACTGAGTTCTGAGGTAACAAACATAAAAAAAACATACAACCGAATTGAGAACCTCCTCCTTTTTTGAAATCGGTTAAAAAATAGCATTAAACCCTAAATCGATTTCAAATATTGTCTTAAAAAGTTAATTCGTTGGGTTTTCGTTGAGGTTGTGCTAAAAATTCAGTGACAGAAACGAATCGCGGCAAAACCGACTCCACGTAGACTTGTCTGCCCTACGCTAGAGTGAAATTTAAGCCCGCGTAGGCGCGGAGGGGCGAGGCGGCCCGCGAGCTGAGGAGCAGGAGGTTTAACGGTCGCCGCCGCGGCTGAAGCTGACCGGCAGCCGGCCAGCAAGCCGTAGCTGCCGGTGGTGAGCGAAAGCCATCTGCGACGATAAGCTCGCGTGGGACCGCTGGAGTCCCGCAGCGCCGGATCCGTGACAGAAACCATGTTTGCTAAATGCTGCATGCCCGCTTGCACGCTGCATGCCTGCCTGCATGCTTCATGCCTGCCTGCATGCTGCATGCCTGCTTGCATGTTGCATGCCTGCCTGCCTGCTGCATGACTGCCTGCATCCTGCATGCCTGCTTGCACGCTGCATTCTGGCTTGCATGCTGCATTCCTTTAATGCTGCATGCTTGCTTGCATGCTGCTTACTTGCTTGAATGCTGTTTGCTTGCTTGAATACTGCTTGCTTGCTTGAATGCTGCTTGCTTGCTTGCATGCTGCTTGCTTATTACACGAATAATGTTTCATATGATGAGATTAATATATCAAATGTATATTATATCAAAAGTACATTATATCAAAAGAAATTATAGAATATATATATATATATATATATATATATATATATATAATTTTAGATATTAAATGTTTATTATATTAAGTCAGAAAGTTGTTATATCAAATGAAATTATATGAAATGAATTATATTATCTGAACGTTTTTTTTATTAGACGACAGAAATACTACCTGCCCAACTCCTGTAGGTCACGTGATAGGTTAGAAATTTAAGACTATCGCGAAACGCAGCGGGGCATGCTGCATGCTGCATGCAGGCAAGCATACGTCATACATGCAACCTAACCAGGTTAGACTTGTGCATGTTTGTTTGCATGCACGCAATTAAGTAACTTGCAAAGTTATTTTGCCATTTAAAAATGATTAGGCGTTATACTCTTGTGCGTTTAAACTTTGTGCAAATTACAATTTAGTAATTGTAAATAGTAGGGATTATGAATGGTTCCGCCTAATGTCGCATTTGGGAAGTTTAAATTCGGCGATAAAGAGTTAGGCGAAGTAAAAATATGCTTAACACATTTAGGAAAAGTAAAATTGTGCGAAAAATATTAAGGCGTATGGTTTGTGTCCATTGACAATTAGGAAAACAAAAAATGCGGCGATCCAATATAGACCCACACCCAACAGCATAAAGTGGCGATAGGCTTATCGCGTTTAGCACTTGTGCTATTTGATGAAACTTGGACTGTGGTAGTGCACTGCTTTTGCCTACGCTCTTCATTGCCTAGACTCTGACTAACCCTTTGGGGGTAACCATTGAAGCAGAGACTGGGCCCTGCTGCGCCAGGTAGGAGGTAGCTGGGGTACAACGCCGCCGGCAGCAGCGCGTATGCCAGCGGAAGCACTTAATTCACTGCCTATATACATCCTTACATGTCAAAGTAGGCGGCGGTGTCCAGTAGCAGTGTGAGGAATTAGGGGCTGGGCCACTGCAGCACCAGGTAGTAGTAGCTGGGGAACAGCGCCGCCGCCAATAGCACCCGCAAAAACACTTTATTCAAAGCATATATACATGTCAAAGTAGGCGGCGGTGTCCAGCAGCAGCGCGATGAAGTAAAGGCTGGGCCACTGCAGCACCAGGTAGGAGTAGCTGGGGAACAGCGCCGCCGCCAGCAGCGCGCAGACCGCGCGGAACCACTCGTAGCGCATCAGGTACGTGCCGTCCGGACGGATCGTGAACCGGGGGAAGATGTACCTGTTCACAGAACACGAAGTCAGCAACCTGCTTGGTGGAGGTAACTTCAAATCGGATTTAATCCTAATCATTGATTATAGGTAATCGATGATCATTATTTATTCAAATTATAAGTGTAGTAATTATTTTTACCCGTTTTTTATTAAGCTACGCGATGTTCGGGCTGCTGGTTTCTGAGTTTCTGACAATACTTTCATAGTTTACGTAATTACCAAAGTAAAAAAAAGTCAATATAGTTTATTCAATATAAGCCTTCACCGGCACTTATTGACGTCAAAATACCTGAGTATAGAGAAGAAGCCGAGCCTATTGAAGGGGTGCAGGAAGGCGTAGTCCACCTCGTACTTGCGCGGCAGCGGGAAGCGCTCGGTGTTCGGCGCACGCGCAGGCGGCTCGTACGACACGAACGCCTCGCGCCGGCACAGCAGGCGAGCGTACTCCTGGTGCGGAGGGCATTCATCAGCCATTCACAGTATTTACCGCTTAGGTTGAGTCAAAAACAGCTAAGTTGGTGCAGCTACCCAAACCGGGTCTGTCTTGCTCCACCAATCATCCACGTTCCACGTAGAGCCCGCGCAAATCCTTTTGAGTCTTTTGCTTGAGTCACTGCCACAGTTCACCAAACAATAACTGCACATGTGCTCAGCGCGATAGGTGGTGAGCTCATCGGCGTTTTATGTTGTTGGATGTGCAGTCTTCAGTCCGTTAGTCGCCTTTTACAACAACCAAGAGAAGACATGGTTTAGTATTATTTTAGTCCCGTCTTCATTACTCTACGAAGGCAGAGGAGATCGTAGAGTACGTGCGAGTGAAGTCCAAGTTCTGTCTGAGGGTCGAGCGGTTGGAGTCGCACCACAATGTAAACTTTAACTCATTTGTGGTGAGAGTCCCGACCGACCATCTGTCGACCTTCATGAAAGAGGACTATTGGCCGAAAGGTGTCATGTTTCGGCGATTCTGCGGCCGACTACCTGACACCGCGCAGCGTCACGCGTCGCCGTCAATACGTGTTTATACTTATATTATATACAGTCGTGGTCAACTAATTAGGGACATTCAAGATAGTGAAGAGCAATAACCGGTTATGTACATATAAATATAAAACCCTATTGATTTTTCAGCACCTATTATTTGCATAATTTGGTCCGATTACTATACTATAAATGGCTGTAAATAAGAGAATAATTAAATAGAAAAAAGTATTTAATATCAAAGGTTGAACATGTATTCAATTTTAAGGTATAATTATGTAGCTGGACATTTAATTAAGGACAGTAAAGTATAATGATGAATAGAGTTAAACAAAACGAATAATCTCCAGTATTATAATATTTTTAAAAGCTCCATTTTATTACGTGTAAAATCAGTACCCAGTAGCAAAACCTTTGTTAGTAATTACCGCTTGACACCGATGTGGCATAGACATTATCAGTTTCTGACATGTTTCGATAGGAATGTTTGCCCATGCCTCACAAAAAGCTTGATTAAGTTGATCTAAAGTTGTGGTACGATAAGTTGAAACTTTTTTCTTGATTTCGTGCCAAAGGTGCTCAATTGGGTTGAGGTCCGGGCTATTTGCTGGCCAATCTAGCACCGATACTGACTGACTGGTAAGAAACGACTTGACTGAACGGGCGGTATGTTTCGGGTCGTTATCATGCTGAAACGTCCATATAATAGGGAGATGCTCCTCAGCATAGGGAAGCATAGTTTCCTCCAATATTGTTTTGTATTGATGTTGGTCTAAGTTACCCTGAACTTTTCTCACAGGTCCCACTCCACGTCCAGAAAATGAACCCCAAATTTTAATGTTTCCACCGCCATGTTTCACCTGCTTTTTTCTGAATCTTGGATTCATTTCCGCTTTTACAGGACGCCGTACGTATTGCCTTCCATCTGAAGAAATTAAATTAATCTTGGTCTCGTCAGAGAATAATACATGTTGCCATTGGGCGTAGGTCCAATGTCCATATTTACGTGCAAACGCCAAACGAGCATTTCTATGTTCTTTCTTCAACAACGGTACTTTGCGAGCCACTCTTCCGAACAACCCTGCTTCTACCAGACGTCGTCGAACGGTCCTCGCTGATACACCGGCTCTTTCGCCTGCCCCAAACACTTCGTGTTTAATTAAAATAGAGCCTAGAAACGGATCTTTCTTAGCTAACCTGGTTATCATTCTATCTTCTTGCGGAGTTGTTTTTCTCGATCTTTTTGTCCTGGGCACATTTAAAGCTGTGTTATTGCGCCTGAAATGTTGCACTGCATTGCATACCATAGTTTTTGAACAATTTAAATGTTCTGCTATCCCTCGGTATGACCAACCACGCTCGACAAACTTCATGATAATTGTTCGTAGTGTTGGATCGCAACTTTTATTTTTGCCCATATTTCTTCAAAATAATTCTCAAAACTTAAAATTAAAAATCTGGATTGCCGCCAAAACTACCACAAAACAATAAAAGAAGAAATAAAAAAGTATTGAGATTCAAATTTTGAAAATAGAACGCAATATCTCAGTGTCCCTAATTAAATGGCCAGCCAGCATTCTTTGAACAAATAGCACACTGATAATCTATCAGCTATACTGTAAAGAGGTTTAATGTTTAAGAAGTTGTTATTGTTTGTATAATCGGGCACATCAATAACTAATTATACTTACGTGTAAATGATATGGAATATTGTTAAGACTCGTTGGAAAATAAAAAATAAATTCACAATTTGGCTTAACTAGAGATTGTCCCTAATTAGTTGACCACGACTGTATATGTTAGTCTGTAAGGTATTTATTATATGGGCCTCTCTGTATTTTTACCATCTAGTACATTGTTTGTTGCCTGAAATAAAGAATTATTATTATTATTTAGTAATGAGCGTTACCTTACCATACAGCTCTATTTTAATAACTGAAGAAACGATTTTCTAACTACCGGTTGGTCCTTGGCGAACTCAATCGCGTCCTTCATCTTCGGTAGCTGTATGGCCTGGGCAAGCACCTTCTTGGAGATGGAGAACACCTGCACGTGGGTCACCGCGCGCACCGTGTAGTACGCGGGCAAACCTGAGCAAGATAACAAGAGCTACGTATCATTCTGACAAGGCGCTGGTTAGAGGATACTTACCTACTTACGAGGGGCGTTCAAAATATTCTCGGTATTGATACGTTACAACCTCTTTTATATATATATTTGTTACTGGCCGCTAAGATTCATCCATTGACATTAAAAAAAAGTAAAATTGGAACCGAGATGTTCTTTTGTTTTTCTGCAATTGCCGAACAAACATGAACACCATGAGCGAATTAACAATTTTAACGAAATTAGAGTACCGATCCGTCATAAAATTCTTGACAAAACAGGGTAAAAATCAAAAAACCATAAAAGAGGAAATGGATTGTGTTTACCGTGAGTCTGCTCCTTCTTTATCTACTATTCAAAAATGGTCAAGCGAATTTAAGCGTGGAAGGGAGAGTATTGAAGATGACCCTAGACCTGGCCGGCCTGTAGTGGCTACCTCACAAGAAAATATTGATAAAGTGGAAAAACTTATATTGGAAGACGGCCGAGTGAAGGTAAAATCTATAGCTCAAGTAACCAATCTCTCTATTGGTACCGTACATGACATTATACATGACCATCTTAATATGTCAAAAGTAAGTGCAAGATGGGTTCCGCGAATGCTGACGCTTCTTCAAAAGGATATGCGTGTGGCTTGCTGTTCAGATTTTATCGACCTGTGTGGTGAAAATCCCGATGAGGTGCTGCAAAAAATAGTTACTGGAGATGAAACCTGGGTTCATCATTATGACCCAGAGAGCAAACAGGAGTCCATGCAGTGGCACATTAAGGGTTCAGCTCATCCCAAGAAGTTCAAGGTAATCCCGTCAGCTGGCAAGGTCATGGCCACAATATTTTGGGATTGTGAAGGAGTTTTGCTTATCGATTATAAAGAAAAAGGTGTAAATATCACAGGGCAGTACTACGCTAACGTTATACGTCAATTAAGAGATGCGATCAAAGAAAAGAGGCGAGGAAAGTTAACCAAAGGTGTTCTGCTTCTGCATGACAACGCCCCTGTCCATACTGCTCATATTGCCAAGGCAGCTATTGTTGAATGTGGGTTTGAAACTGTTACTCATCCACCCTATAGTCCGGACTTAGCCCCAAGCGACTTCTTTTTGTTCCCCAATCTTAAAAAGGATCTGCGTGGAAATAAATTTTCTGACGATGAAGCGTTGAAGACGGCCGTGGAGGAGCATTTTTACACCAAAGATAAAAAATATTTTTATGAGGGATTAAAAAAAATAATTGATCGATCTTATAAGTGTATGAACATAGGGGGGGAGTATATTGAAAAATAAAAATATCAAACTTTTCGTACTTGTTTGTTTTTATCCACATACCGAGAATATTTTGAACGCCCCTCGTACATATTTACACTGCGGCAAGCGGGTTTTCTGTTCATTACGTTCTTTCTATGATCATTGACTGGGACTTCCGTAGTATGCGCAATGGTTAAATAATTCGTTCTCTGCTCTGCTCACAGCGGTAAGGTCGTGGCCAGGGGGACTATTCTGTATCTCAGTCAGCGCTGCCGCAGCGCTAAGAATTGACTCTGTCTCTTTCATAATCATAGAATTGGAAAGAGACAGAATCGATTCTCAGCGCTGTGTCAGCGCTGACTGAGATACAGAATTGGCCATCAGGTCGTCAGGGGTGCGATCTCAAACGCTCGATCGTACACTCACACTCAATTTGACCCTCATGTTCCGATCTAGATTGTAGCCTTGTAACCGTAGAGTTACGTTAACGTAGAGTCGAATTTAGAGAATGCGGATTTGATAACTTATTGCGGATTCAGGATCGATATTTGTTAGAATCGCTCTTCAGGCGCTGATTACAGGCATAAGAACTGGGGGCACGGTAACATAAAAAAACAATGGGGAATGAGTTTTAAGTTTGAATAATAATTAAAATAGTAATGACTACTAGATGACTTACGCAGCAAACACTCGATGAAACCAAAGTAATGTTTCACCCCTAATGTTCCAACCACTTGTTTCGAATCTGGACTCAAAATCTGCAACAAAATAGGACATTTTAATATCACAGAACGTTGCAGCTTTTTACGGCATAAAATTACGATGAGTTCCATTACTAATTCTATGGTATTTTACAATTTATATTTATCTTTTAAAATAATGGTATGTCCAAATAAACGAAGAATAGCTAGGTAAACATAGAAGTTGGATGATTACGACAGATCTCCTTTTCTCTCCGCCTATCACTACTTTGGTGCCAGCCTACCCAAGTAACAAAATGTGGTCTTGTAGTGGTTCCGGAGCCAGTTCTATAACAGGCTAGTAAAAGTTTATAACCACGGAAAAGGGACCATTTTATACGCGTACTTTTGCTAATAAAACACTTATAGTAGATTTGGCGAGCACCACGTAGACCAATAATACACTTATAATTAGACTCCGGAGAACCATTTGCTCCCGCGAAGCTCACTATGAGCATTTAATAGAACCAAGCAGACTTGTAACGTACTCCGCACTTCTATTACTAGCTACTTCAAACATTTGTGAATTGATGTTTTGTTGTGCAGTTGTAGAGAAAAATAAAAAAAATAGAAGTTACTTCATCTATTTTATATAAAATGTATTAACAAGTATTTTGCACGTAATATTATACGTGCATACATGTTTGCACGGGAAACGCGTATGTATTTTCGGTAAAGTATATTGTGTTTTACATCTCAATTTTTGTTCGCCTTTTGAACACGGCGTATTTACTAAGTTGTGTTTAAAAATAATATTAGTCCTAACAGCGTTGTCGCGCCATATTGTGATGAATTAGGGTTCCGCATACAAATGTCATATGCTTTATTTTAATAAGTAAGAGTTTATTATTTTTATGTTTTTGTTGTGACTTTGATCGAACTATCATGGTCATATTTCCATTTGTTTATATCTACTTTTGTAATAATTTAATAAAAACTCAGTGACTCAAAAGAAATCAAAATGGCCGGAAGATGCGAGAAAAATTAAAAGCAATTGTCTTCTTAAATGGACTTCACGAAGATATCTTTGGACACTAATAGTTTTACTAGAAACCTTTATAAAGAAATTAAGACTATAACAGCATTCGAGAGTCCACAATAATACCAAGTACACTTACTCTTAGAAGAAACCACTGTAGAGCTCACTGTAGAGTTCACTTATAATTGGCACATAAAGTTGACTTAACACTCCTATAAGGTCAAGTAATAAGTGCAAATGGTTCTAAGTCTATAAATTACTATTACTGGCGTATGACACTTATAGCGGATTTATAATTACTTCTTGTAGGCGATTATAAGTGTAACTTACTGGAGCAAGTTTTCTCAAGTGTATTTACACCTGTGCAACACTTCTATAGGCCATCTTAGCCTTTACTGCATCTATAATTTCGTTGTATACACGACTATAAGTCAAATAATAAGAAAAGGTGTACTATAAACCCAAACGAACTCCGTGTAACCTGTTATAAGCTTGGTAGTAAAACCTGGAACCACTAAAAGAGAGGTACTAGTGCTGTAAGCCTGTAAACTGTGCACTACAGGAGAACTTTGTTACTTGGGTAGTGACGTACATCTCGTTGCTGATGTCTGTAGCTATTGTGAGGTTGGCTGCACTGACCTCGCTCATACCCTGCTTGATGACGTCATCTCGTTGCTGATCTCTGTAGCTATTGTGAGGTTGGCTGCACTGACCTCGCTTATGTCCTGCTTGATGACGTCATCTCATTGCTGATCTCTGTAGCTATTGTGAGGTTGGCTGCACTGACCTCGAATATGCCCTGCTTGACGACGTCATCTCGTTGCTGATCTCTGTAGCTATTGTGAGGTTGGCTGCACTGACCTCGTTCATACCCTGCTTGATGACGTCATCTCGTTGCTGATCTCTGTAGCTATTGTGAGGTTGGCTGCACTGACCTCGCTTATGTCCTGCTTGATGACGTCATCTCATTGCTGATCTCTGTAGCTATTGTGAGGTTGGCTGCACTGACCTCGCATATGCCCTGCTTGACGACGTCATCTCGTTGCTGATCTCTGTAGCTATTGTGAGGTTGGCTGCACTGACCTCGTTCATACCCTGCTTGATGACGTCATCTCGTTGCTGATCTCTGTAGCTATTGTGAGGTTGGCTGCACTGACCTCGCTTATGCCCTGTTTGATGACGTCATCTCGTTTCTGATCTCTGTAGCTATTGTGAGGTTGGCTGCACTGACCTCGCATATGCCCTGCTTGATGACGTACATCTCGTTGCTGATGTCGCCGGTGTTCAGCAGGATCTCGTTGGGCGACGTGTAGAACAGCTTCGCTTTGGACGACACGTTTTTCAGGTCTTCCTTATTGAGGTGCTTTAATAAATTCTTAATTAACACCAGATTAAACCATCATTTATTTATTAATTTATTTAGGACAACCAACAAGACAAAAACAACAACTATGGACTTAAAGCTAAGTGTCATCTCAATTAAAGGGCGGCGTGGATCACAGTGTTTTTTTTAATAAAACTGCTTACTAGGTACTTAATACTTACTTACTACTATTGTTCGTGGGTCAACACCATCAATACATACGAGTATCATATTCAAAATTTTGCATGTATGTGTAACATTTAGCAAATTAATCTATATCTCGTTATATAGTCTCGTTACTATTTTGTTAAGTATCGATGAAGTAGAAAGTTGACTATATTCAAGACGAGTGATAGCAACAATATCTCAATTGGCTCGGTTCGGTTCTAATATCTTTCGCGCTTCACTTTCATTGGAAATGAAAAAAATTAAAAATGTTTATTTCCGTAAATAAGATGGTTTAACAATAATCGAGGTTGACTTACTCCTATTAACACGTTGAGTGCGAAACCAGGTCTAAAACACCTTGTATGTGTCTCGCTTACAGTGCGGCTAAGAAAACTATAAACTTTTTTGTCGTGCGAAAGGCATAACTTCAATTTGGTTCGGTGTAGGAAGGAGATGAATATATCTAAGATGTGTTATTAAAATGGAGTCCAGTGGTGTACCTACCTTAGTACCAGATGTTTTAGACCTGGTACCGCACGGAAGAAATAAAATTTCAGTACAGTGCGAAACCAGGTCGAATGCGCCTGGTACCCCGCGCACCTTGTACCGCACCCTGCGCTGGCGCGTGGCCAGTGTTGGACCGCATTCGAGAAGAACGCACGTATCGACATGGCGTCAAGACCAACGAAAAGGTGCCGTAAAAGAATAAATTTAAATTACGACGTTCGTAAAGAGAGTAATGTCAATCGAATTATAGATTGATTTGTCAAAGACAGGTAAGTCATCAATACTATTTATTTTATTTACCTAATTACGTTTCCTGTAGGTAGGTAGGTTTATGTTCTCTATTTTATCACAAAAAGTAACATTTACTCTGCAGTCAAACGTACACTAAAAAACGGTCAAGTGCGAGTCGGACTCGCGCATCGATGGTTCTGTACTAACCATATACAAATAAGATACACACACACACACACACATAAACGTCACATACACCACACAAGCAGACTCGTTCATAATAAATTTATCTTTTCAGAACCCGCACCAAAACCAGACAAACATCACTTAAAAGGTGTAACGAAAAGGAATTGCATCGGATGTTATGCAAAACTCCAAACCTTATTGACGAGCCGCCAAGCTGACAGGATAGTGAAAAAAATTATTACTCAGTGTCTGGCATATGAAAAAACGATCTATTCCTTTCTAATACCAAAAGCTAATACCAGTGATATTTGTTTGTAATCGTTTTTAGTTTCTATTCCGGGCGAATACCACTCATAAACGAATCCCAAAATACGTTTATTGTAATGAGATACAGTCAGTAATAAAAATGCTTATTGATATGATTTTAAGTAGTGTTTATTTATGCGGAATCAGTCTTAATAAACAAATTAAAGAGTAGTATTATATTTCGTCGCTTCATTCTTCAGATATAACATTTACAACGTAGTCCCTTCTCCTACCAGGCAACACTCGCACGCTTTAGAGGGTATACTTTTTTTTTTTTGTTTTTTTTTCAAAAAAATCAAAATCAAAATAACTTTATTCAGTAAGCTTAAATTAAGCGTTTTGAATCGTCAATTTTTTTTTTTATATGGATGGATGGATAGGCACAGGAACCCACCCACCCACCCCACCCATTCAGGAAGTCTTTTAGCTGTGAAGAAGAACGGGCACAACAAACTCCACAGCTTTATAATAATATAGAGGTAACGACATTTACAAAACAATATGTCGTTACCAAATTATACAGTCAATAGTCATAAAACAATTATATAAAATAAAAGATAAAAACAAAAGTGAATCTACAAGTTTTACTCGGGCACTATGAACGCATTAGAACAATGTATGCGAAACTAGAGGAATGTTAATTCCATGCATTTTTGTCATTGATGTAATCGCTTACAGTGTAATAGCCCTTTTCTAAAAGTCTGTCCTTAACATGTGTCTTAAATTTGTCAAAGGGCAAAATTATAACATCGTTCGGGATTTTATTGTAAATTATGACACTTTGTCCCATAAATGATCCATAAACTTTCTGAAGTCGAAATTTAGGAATTACAAGTTTATTCTTATTTCTAGTATTTAGTTTGTGTATATCGCAATTTTTTTTGAAATGAGTAATGTTTTGACGCACGTAAACAATACAGTTATAAATAAATTGTGATGCAACTGTAAGAATATTTATTTCTTTAAACAGCTCCTTAAGGGAGTCACGTGATCCTAGGTTATATATGGACCTTATTGCTCTTTTCTGTAAAATGAAAATGGTTTCTATATCTGCTGCTTTACCCCAAAGTAGTATACCATAGGACATAACACTGTGAAAGTAACTAAAATAGACTAATCGAGCTGTTTCCACGTCTGTAAAATGCCTAATTTTCCTAACAGCATAAGCAGCTGAACTAAGTCTCCCCGCAAGGGTGCTAATATGAGGGTACCACTGTATTTTTGAATCTAAGGTAATACCTAAGAAAACTGTTGAATCAACAAGGTCCAACAGTTCACCATTCAGTTTAATTTTATTTCCTATAATATTCTTTACGTTAGGTAGAGTAAAATTTATACATTTGGTTTTCTTCGCGTTTAATTGAAGATTATTAGTAGTAAACCAATTCAACACATCTGTTAGGGCACTGTTGATGTCATCAAAACTATTTTTATTTCGATCAGTCTTAAATATCAAAGATGTATCGTCAGCAAACAAAACAATATTGCAAAAGTTTTCCGCATAAAATGGTAAATCATTAATATAGATTAAGAATAAAAATGGACCTAGTATTGACCCTTGTGGGACCCCCATTAGCACAGAAGATCCGGATGATATGGATCCGTTCACGCTAACTTTTTGGATTCTGCCGCTAAGATATGATTGAATCAATTTCAAGGCATCAGAGTGCACTCCATAGTGTTTTAGCTTTATTAAAAGGGTGTTGTATTCAACGCAATCAAAAGCCTTGGAGAGATCACAAAACACTCCAAAAGCATTCTGCGATCCCTCCCAAGCCTCAAATATGTGTTTTAGCAGAGCTACACCAGCATCAGTAGTAGACCTTCCCTTGGTAAAACCATACTGTTCACTGTGAAAAAGGTGGTTTATAGCGAAGTGGGAGCCGAGTTGATCTAAAATAAGTTTTTCAAAAACTTTACTAAGAGTAGGTAAAATCGAAATAGGCCTGAAATTGCTCGGGTCATCTTTACAACCCGATTTGAAAAGTGGCAGAACTTTGCTATGCTTCATGAGATCTGGGAAAACTCCTTCGTCAACACAGCTATTGAATATGACTACAAGAAAAGGCGCAATGGACTCGATAATATTATTAATAATTTTTGTTGAAATACCCCACAAATCACAAGTGTTTTTTATTTTTAAAGATTGAAAGGATTTAAGTACGTCTTTACAGTTTACGTGTTTAAATTTGAACACTTCATTACACATGGGTACATACTTTTTTAGCAGAATTTCTGCATTACTTGGTGAAGAGTTGAGTAACATAGTTGTGGCAATTGGTATATTTGTAAAAAACTGTTCAAAAGCATCAGCAACTTTATTGTCTTCACTTAAAAAGCTATTGCCTATTCTTAAAGAAAACTTAGTATCACGTGGCTTTATTTTACCAGTTTCGCGGTTTATGCAGTTCCATGTTGCCTTTATTTTGTTATCAGACTTTTTAATTTTTTCACTAATAAATAATGACTTGGCACATGCACAAGCCTTCCTAAAAGTTTTCGAATACTTTTTGATATACTCTAGAAAACTTGGACTATTATTATATTTTTTCTGCTCATATAAGTCATACAACTTAGTCCTACTTTTATGCAAACCAGCTGTAGCCCAATCCCTAAATTTCATTGAAATATTAGTTTTAAACTTTTTAATAGAGAAAGTTTTATTAAATTCACCGTTTATAAGATCAAAAAAATGCTTGTAAAGAGCATCTGGATTTTCCTGTATAAATGGTAAACATGCAAGTTTAGCAGTTATGTTATGCTTGAAAATTTTAACCCGTTTCTCTGTCACTGGCCTACAAGATATTTCTTCTGAGTTAGGGTGTCCATATTCAGTAAAAGCTATTTTTTGCCCACAGTGATCTGAAGATAAATTAGTTAGTATGAACTTAGACTCAGGAGCAAAGTTACAAAAAAAATTGTCTAAGCAGGTTGCAGTGGTTGCTGTAATTCTAGTCGGTTCTCTAAATTGGTAATCCAAATCAAATGATTTAAACAACGAGATTAATCTTACACTAGTTGAATGACTGTCTAATAAATTTACATTGAAATCCCCACAAATTACTATTTTCTTTTTAGATTTACAAATCTTCTTAATTACATCTTCCATAGTGGCTTCAAAGACACTAAAATTACCAGAAGGAGGTCGATATACACAAACAATTATAAATTTCTCTAACTCGACACATGACAGCTCAATAACGCGTTCAATAGAAAGGGAAACTACATCCTTTCGTTCCGTAATCTTATGTTTACTGTAATTAACAAATATTAAGGATCCGCCGCGAATTGCATTTGTTCTAGTAAAAGCACTGGAAAGCTGAAAGTTTTTAATATTAAAAATTAACTGATAATCTTTAAGCCAGTGCTCAGTTATACATAAAATGTTTATATCTTCATGTAATAAAAAAAGTTCAATTTCTAACTCTTTGCCGGCCAGGCCCTGCATGTTTTGATGAACTATTTTAATTTGGATAGGGCTGGCTTTTGTCTTACCTCTTAGTTTAAACTAGAGGTTGTGCAAGACTTATCAACTAAATTTACATTAGTAGAAATACTAACAGTGCGATAATTTTGGGTCGACATTGTTATACTACTTATAACTGTGTCTTTTAAATTATATGCTAGCAATGATGCTATCTGTAGCCTGTCTTTGTATATTAAATACATAGAATCAGTAGTCAACTTAAAACTAGATATAAATTTATTTGTATCAAAAAATACAATACTGTCACTGTGACGATAAGTGGAGTTATACAAAAGTAAGTTCAAATCAAAGATCTGTTTGTTTTGTTTCCACGATAAGTTACAGGCATAGGGAAAGGCACAAACTATTATTTTACAATGAGTTTTAGATTGTATATCAATTAAACTCTCTATGCTTTTTAAAAGGTCACGCTTTTTTATTGTGAGACTATCACCACACAGTATTAGAGCATTTGTTGAATGATTCAACTCCTGCTTGCTTAATGTACTTACTAAATTAGTGAATGTTTGGCCTGGATTGCAAAAGTTTATAAGCTCGTGGCTGAGTTTAGATTTAAGCTGCGGACCCAGGCCCTGACCTATCTTGTCAGAAAAGATAAGAGTTTTTCTAGACATTCCTTCAACAGAAGAATCTTTGTCTAAAGGTAGGTTGCGTTTTATTAACTTTCTATCACTCGATATATTATTATTATTAGCAAATGTAGCACAGGGTACCACTGGGATACCATTTATGACACTCTTTATGGGTGTTACGGATGGCAACAAATCTACTTGATTGTTCAAAAGAGAGTCATATCGTTCTGCATTGTACTTGCACAGATCTACTAACTCTGTGGCAGACTTAATGTGTTCTTCAATTTCTTTTTGCGACAACAAGTATTTTTTATTTAAAGTATCAAGAGATTCATGTAATCTCTGTATGTCAGATTGTAGTTGTTTGGTATCTCGATCATACACCTGTCTACTTTCTTTTAGTTTAGAATCGTAAATGTCTAGAGAGTCCATCAAACTCATGCGTTCTTTCCTAAGCGCAATATTTTTATAAAAACAATTATTCTTTTTAATAAGCTTTTCTGTTTTCCTAATATACCTATTAATTTTTACATATTTCTTAATTTTGTTAGTACCCAAGTAATTACATTTTACTTTACTATCATTGGTAGGTACTACTCGTTGCTTTGGTGAAACATATGATAAACTGGTGTTTGGGAGCTGTTGATGCTCTGCAGAAACAGCCGAAAATCCGCCAGGTGATGCCATCAGTTCGTCAAAAAGGTTCAGGGTGACTTCCGCTTGATTATATTGGGTTTGTTCATCCTGCTGAGATATGCGTTTGTATGCCCTTGCCAAATCTTGCTCCAGCTCAGTGATGCGATTCAGGGCCCTCTCATAGGTGGTGTTGCAATCATCAAATGCTTCAATAGTGCGTTGCAGCTGGTCTTTTTGATGAAGCACCTCGGAGTGTTCATTGTGCAGTGTAGCAAGCTCGGTTTTCAATTGTGTGTTCTTCCCTATGATGATTTTTATTTCTTCCTCACTTTCATCTCTTTCCCGGAGTAGCTGGTTGCAGGTATCCTTGGATAGTTTAAGTTCATGGAGAACTTGCCGAAGTTTCGCCTCTGTGTTTTGTGCTAGTGTTTCTCCTTCCTTACACTACACGGTCCGGCCCCGCCATTCGAAGTCTCATTCTTTTTCTGTGCGAGGCAGCGATCGCACGCGCATCACGCTTAAATAGTTTTGATTAAAATTTGTGTTAATTTATTTTCAGTAAGTAAAGTATTTAGTTATGCCTAAACGAAGTGCAAAAGAAAAAATGGAACGCTATCGCAAAAAGCTTCAAAAACTCAAACAACGGCAAATCCGTAATCGAGCTAGGCTTGTAATTAGTTCATCGGAATCCGATGTTGAAAACCACGATTCTGGTAAGTACCTACATTTATGTTAATCTTAAAAGTGTTAACTTGAATATTTTTTCGAGCCGGGGGGTTGGCCGTGAGTCAACACGATGGCTTTATGCAGTAAAATGGTGTTCCTGTAATGGGAATTACCTTTGTAATCTGCAAATCATACATAAACCTGGGGGTTGGCCGTGAGTCAACACGATGGCTTTATGCAGTAAAATGGTGTTCCTGTAATGGGAATTACCTTTGTAATCTGCAAATCATACATAAACCTGGGGGTTGGCCGTGAGTCAACACGATGGCTTTATGCAGTAAAATGGTGTTCCTGTAATGGGAATTACCTTTGTAATCTGCAAATCATACATAAACCTGGGGGTTGGCCGTGAGTCAACACGATGGCTTTATGCAGTAAATTGGTGTTCCTGTAATGGGAATTACCTTTGTAATCTGCAAATCATACATAAACCTGGGGGTTGGCCGTGAGTCAACACGATGGTTTTATGCAGTAAAATGGTGTTCCTGTAATGGGAATTACCTTTGTAAGATTGCAAATCATACATAAACCTGGGGGTTGGTGAGTCAACACGATGGTGCAAAACAAAAAAGTATTTTTTCAACAAAAAATATTTTTTTTTTGTATTTTACAAATTATACATGAACTGCCCGTGAATCTACCCGACAAATACAAATCTATAAAGATTTATATCGTTACGGACAAAACCTTATGATCGTTTTTAAAGATCATAATTTTAATAAATAATTAGTTATTTTTTTTTAAATTTTTCGACTATTGTCCGTAGATCGAGATTACACGGAAGTACCAGTAGTAGCTGAGGAATCGATTTCAAATATTGAAACACGAGAGGCACCGCTGTCTGCCGTGGAAGTGATAACGGAGCCTCAAGCCCCGGAATTGGACCCCGAAATATTGTCGGCGCTAGGCGAGCCCACGTATGACATCCCATCATTTGGGCCACCAATACATGAAAATTTGGCCCAAAGATGGGGACCTATATTAAAAAAGGGCGTTACAAAGGAATCAAAGGAAGCTTTATTTAAATCTTACCTTATCCCTGAAAATTGCCCTTTGCTTCACGCGCCTAAACTAAATGCAGAGATTTCTGCGGCAATTACTGATATGGCGAGGAACCGAGATAAAAAAATGGAAAAAAGCCAACAGCAACTTGGCTGCGAATATCACAGCCATGAACAGAGCTTTATCTCTTCTCCTTACGAGTGATTATAAAATCGAAGCCATAAAATTACTCAGCGATGGCTGTCGTATATTAACGGACCTCCATCATATGAATTCTCAGGCTCGCTCAAAATTACTTACGCCAGTATTAGATAAGTCTTTTCTAAATATTATAAAAGATACTGAGAGAGACGAGACCTTGTTCGGATCTAAGCTTTGTGAAAAAATAAAGGCTTCTAGAGTAATTGAACGACTAGGGCTTCAGATAAAAAAGGCTGTTATAGCCCCGAAGACTGTAACGCCTACAGTTCAATCGATGGTAACGAGATCCCGCTACCAGGAAAACTGGGCAGGCCCCTCACGCTACCCGTCGAACAGGAGGGGGCGCGGGGGGTCCAGGAAGCCGAACTATGCAGTTCGGCGAGCTCCACCACCACCTCAATACAGGGCTGCGAACCCGAGCAAGCCGCGTGCCCCAACGCAACAGTAAACGAGGTAAAACTTCATGCTGGACGATTACAGCATTTTTATGATTGTTGGCTAAAAGTCACAAACAATAAAACTGTTCTGGATTGGATCCAATATGGTTTCCCAATACCATTTACGACAAAACCTAGACAAAATGATCAAACTTTAAACAGAATGTCTCAAGTTGAAGAAAGGAACATGTCAATAGCCATAAATAATCTTTTAGACTTGGGGGCAATAAAACCTCGTTCCCCAAAAACTGGTCAATTTTTATCTAGTATTTTTCTTACACCAAAATCAAACGGGGGACATCGCTTTATCCTAAACCTTAAACCACTTAACAAATTTGTACAAAAAAGTCATTTTAAAATGGAAGACTTTAGAACGGGGTCTAAATTGGTTCCTTCTAATGTGTACATGGCTACAATCGATTTAAAAGAATCGTATTTAGTCATTCCCATTGCCCCCAGAGACCGTAAATACTTACGTTTTCAATACAGAAATGAAAATTCACAAATTACAACTTATGAATTTTCCGCCCTTCCTTATGGTTTATCAATTGCACCTAGAACATTCACTAAGGTTATGAAAGAAGTTATTTCATACCTTAGATGCCAAGGCCTTAAATCAGTTCAATATCTTGATGACATTTTGTGTCTCGGCGATACTTACCAAATGTGTGAGGAAAATGTAAACGAAACCCTTAAAACTCTTAAATGTTTAGGTTTTGTCGTAAACTACGAAAAAAGCTCTTTAGAACCAAGACAAACATGTAAATTTTTAGGATTTATTTATGATTCAGTAAACCTTACGTTATCATTACCATCTGAAAAACGGAATAATATTGCACAATTAGTTCAAAAATACTCTTCGCTTCCCTCATGCTCAATCAGAGATTTTGCTCAATTGATTGGAGTTCTCATTGCCGCATGCCCTGCCGTAAAATACGGATGGCTATATACAAAAACTTGGAAAGGCAAAAATTCTTAGCCCTTAAGAGAGCATAACAATTATAGCCAAAAAATTAAATTACCCGAAGTAATTTTAAGCGACCTTCATTGGTGGAGCCAAAACATTGACACAACATTTACTTACTTAACAATTCCGGAGTTTTCTTTAGAAATTTTTATAGACGCCTCAAAAACTGGTTGGGGCGCTTATTGTAATGAGGCAAGGGCAAGCGGATATTGGACAAAAGATGAACTAGATTTTCACATCAATTATCTAGAACTGCTGAATGAATGAATGAATGAATGAATGAATGAATGAATGAATGAATGAATGAATGAATGAATGAATTAATGAATTTCTTTATTTCTTAAATACGGTACAAAAATAGGATGTCATAATTAAGTAGGTAGTTCAGCGTATTTTGCCAGAAATCGGCGTAGAAACATAATCACAATTAAAATAATCACTTATTACTATAATGAATTAATAAATTATATAAAATCAATTAAAATTAACAATGTCATAAATATTATATTGAAATTAACATTAAGTATAAAAATTCAAGTAAAATAAATAGGTAATAATTTAAAAAAATGTCAAAATTAACTAATGTCATCACAATAGAACAAACGTTACCAACAAAAGACAAACAAAATTCAAATAATATTATTATAATAAACTAAAATGTATCATTAAGGAATTCATTTATGGAATAGTAACATTTCTCTATTAACATTGAACTCAGCTTCTTTTTGAATATTTTAATTGGAAGTGACTTTATACATTCTGGTATTTTATTATAAATTATTGGTGCCATACCTACAACGTTTTTCTTTAACAAAGCTGTATTGTAACCTCCTGTTAATAATAAATTACAATATTGTGATCGCATGGGTCTTGTTCTGACATCGGATAACTTTTTAAACAACTCTAAATTCAATTTGACAAATGTACTTATTTCTAATATGTAAATACTAGGTAAAGTTAAAATTCGGAGCGACTTAAACACAGGTACGCAACTTTCGGTCGATTTCATCCCATATATTGCTCTAACACATCTTTTTTGGGATCTGAATATTCTTTCTCTTTCACTACAGTTTCCCCAAAATATAATACCAAATCTCAGTGTAGAGGCTACCAAACCGTGGTACGCTACTACGGTGGATTCCAATTTGACCTTCCTAGACAAAGCATAAAGTGCATAAGCAGATTGCTAAGTTTCTTGCAAAGTTCATCAGCTTGAGGTTTCCACGTTAGCTTACTATCTACTATTATGCCCAAAAACTTAGTGGCATGTACCTCTTCTATGTCTTGCCCTTGGTATTTAATTATGACGTTTTCAACTCCTATCCTCTGATGAAAGTGCATAACTTTAGTTTTGTCCAAATTTATTTTCAAATTATTAGCTTTCAGCCAAGTAATGATATTACCAAGAGCGTCATTGATTTTGCTTTCATGTTTTCGGGAACTTCGATTTTCTGACTTGATTATAGCAGTACTATCGTCAGCAAATAAAACCATTTGATGGTCCATTAACGCCCTCGGCAAGTCATTAATATAAAGTAGGAATAGCATTGGGCCGAGGACGCTGCCCTGCGGTACGCCGTATTTTATTACCTTTGGTTCTGATAAAAACGACTCTTCTAGTTTTGACTGTAGACATATTCTGGTTATTTCGGTGTACTGTACTCTGTCTTTTAAATATGATTTTATCAATCTTAATATATTTCCTCTTATTCCGTAATATTCAAGTTTCTTTAACAACTTTATGTGATCGACAAAATCAAAAGCCTTAGTCATATCAGTGTATATTGCACACACTGGTTTCCTTGCATCAACATTGGTCATAACTGTGCAAAGTAATTTAAAAATAGCCATATTAATAGTTTTATTTTTTCTAAATCCTAATTGTTCATTACATAAAATGTCAAATTTGATAAGATAATTATTAATAGAGTCATAGATAATGTATTCAAATATTTTAGAAATAATAGATATTAATGCTACTGGTCTATAGTTAGCCATGTCCTCTTTATTATTCTTCTTGTGGAGGGGTTTAACTATGACCGTTTTTAGGTTGTCAGGGTAAACGCCCAGTTCTATACATAAATTAAAAATATGACTTAGGGGCTTAGCTATAATTTCAGCTACAAATTTTACAGCTTCTGTATGAATACCATCATGCCCTACACTTTTATTGTTTTTCAGTTTTCTTATCGATTTCATTACATCCTGAGGAAGTATTGGTAACATAAACATTGACTGCGAGAAATTTTTACCGCTGAGGTCTTCCCTGTACTCTATTATATTAGTAGACTTTTGAACTTGGTCTATATAATGTTCATTAAAAGCATTTGCAATTTCAGATGGAGTTGAAATTAATTTACCATCTTTTTTTATTGCATTTATGGATTCTGCTTTTTCCCTTGGCCCATTTATTATTCGCCACGTAGCTTGCGATTTATTTTGAGATGTCTTAATAAAATGACTATTTTGTGCCTTCTGTGTAAGTTTGATTATTGTTTTAAATTTTTTTGAGTACGTTTTAAAGGTAAATTTATTTTCTTGAGTAGGTAAAGATCGGTACCTCCATAGTAAATTTCTCTGTCTTTTACTACATAACTTAATACCGTTCGATATCCATTTACTTTTATTATTTAATTTTGTTGTCACTACTTTAAAAGGAAAACAAAGGTCGTAAATGAGCCGTAGTAGTTCCATAAATTCATTATAGGCTAAGTTTGGATCCATATTTTTAACGACATCATTAAATGATAAGCACCTTAAATGTTTCTTAAATATCTTAAGGTTTTCAGTAGATATTTCACGTACCTTTTTACGCCAACATTTCAAGGTAGAGGTTCTTTTAACAGGGATTTTTAAAATTTGTGCTGTGTGATCAGACAAAGCCAAATCCACTACTTCCGCCGCACATTTATACTTACAGTTATGCGCGAAATTGTCCAAGCAAGTCAAACTCTGCAATCTAGTAGGTTGGTTTATTTCTAGTTTAAGGTTATAGCTTAAAAGAAAGCATTCAAAATCCACAGTAAATCTATTCCTTTTTAACGTATCTATGTTAAAGTCGCCACATATAACTACTTTTTTATTAGAACTTTTACATATAAGTTTCAAAATTGTATCTAGTCTATCATAAAAATCAGAAATATTAGCAAGTAGAGGAGGTCTATATAAACATAAAATGATCAAACTATTTTTTGTCAATTCTACAGCACAACATTCTATAATACCTAGATCTAATAGCTAGCAGTATTCTTCGCACTAAAATGCTTTGCTCGTGATTCTTACAACTGTGCAATCTTATTGCGTGTCGATAATACAACCGCAATAAGTTACATTAATAGGATGGGTGGAATCCAATTTCCACACCTAAATACCTTGTCAAGGCACATTTGGCAGTGGTGTGAGAAGCAGAAGATCTGGCTTTTTGCATCCTACATTAATACAAAGGAGAATGTTGAGGCAGATCAAGAGTCAAGGAAAATAAATCCTGACATATATGGGAGTTAAGTGATTACGCCTTCAAATTGATAACTCATAAATTTGGACATCCAGAGGTCGATCTGTTTGCTTCTCGAACTAACGCTAAATGTGTACGGTACGTATCATGGCAACGAGATCCTGATGCCATGACGATAGACGCATTTACTATGGAGTGGTCTGGGATGTTTTTTTACGCATTTTCCCCATTCTCATTAATTTTAAAATGCTTACAAAAGATTAGAAATGACAAGGCTGTAGGAATTGTAGTTTTTCCCGTTTGGCCTTCACAGCCCTGGTACCCAGAATTACAAAGCATGATAACATCAGAAATATTAATTCTGAATCACTCCTCCTGAAGCACTCCTATTTCAGAGCGTTTCACCCTCTTCACAAGAAGCTTACCCTGGGTGCCGCGGTGCTCTCCGGCTCGCGTTCAGCCAACGTGGTATACCTTCCAGCGCCCTTGACCTTATGTTAGCTTTACTAGCACAAAATACCATCAAGCAGTATGATGTAACATTAAAACTTTGGTGGTCATTTTGCAAAAATAATAACGTTCAAATGTTTAGCACCTCCATTCCGCCTATAATATCATTTCTTACCGAACAGTTTTATAAGGGAGCATCCTACGGTTCTCTTAATTCTCATCGTTCTGCCCTCTCGTTACTTCTCGGAAATAACATAGGATCAGACGATAGCATAAAAAGATTACTTAAAGGGGCATTTAAAATTAGACCCAGTGTTCCCAAATATACGAGCACTTGGGACCCCCAGATAGTTCTTAATACTGTTTCAGAATGGTTTCCAAATAGAGAACAATCTATCGAAAAAATTACCAAAAAGTTAGCAATTTTACTTGCTCTGTGTACAGCACATAGGGTGCAAACCCTCTCGCTTATTAGGACATCTAATATATCTATTGGTAATAATGGCGCTGAAATAGTGATTACCGACATTATTAAAACATCCGCTCCGGGTCGGAATCTGCCAATATTGATTCTCCTTATTTTAAAAATCAAATCAGTATCTGTCCAACCACGACCTTAGAAGATTACCTTTTTGTAACTAATTCATAGAGATCAGAATCTATGTCAAAATTATTCTTGACCTGTCGACGACCATACAAATGTGCCAGTTCGCAGTCAATCAGTCGTTGGATCAAGGACGTGCTTGCCGTCAGCGGAGTAGATGTTGCGGTGTTCAGCGCACATAGCACGCGGCACGCCGCAACTTCTACGGCCAGTTTGGCGGGAATCTCGATAGATAACATAAGAAAGCGGGCGGGCTGGACAAATAACTCACAAACATTTGCGAAAATTTATAATCGCCCAATCGCTGTTGAGGATAATTTTGCACGATCAGTCTTTTTCCGTGAATAAATAATTATTATTTGTTATTTAATAGGTAGATAACAAAAATCAAAAGAAGAAGTTTTCTTGATTTTCTTTAATTATGTGGGTACTTAGTTTACATAAGACTTTTTGTATAATTTAATAATGTAAAAATATGTACTGCAATAAACATGATTTGTAAAGAATGCATATTTATTATTTATAAACAAATCAAAACTTATCTCTAAACATCTACGTTGTAAATGTTATATCTGAAGAATGAAGCGACGAAATATAATATATGATTAAACGAACTTGATGAGTGAAGTTCGATCAATATTATATGAGTCGCTTCATTCGAAGATATAAAGTTCCCGCCCACCCATCCCTGACGATGAATTCAAGTTTTGCTTTGAAATTTTCTATATCTCTGAAAAGAATGAGACTTCGAATGGCTAGGCCGGACCGTGTAGTGTAAAGAGGGAGAAACAAAAAAAAAAAAAAAGTATACCCTCTAAAGCGAGTGTTGCCTGGTAGGAAAAGGGACTACGTTGTAAATGTTATATCTTCGAATGAAGCGCGCCGCGATGCTGCGGCCGTGGTCACAAGCTAACTGGTACTGTGCTTATAAAAATTAATCGTGTTAGGTCCCGTTAAAATAGTTTTAATACTTATTAGAAATTATCAAAATACTAAAATATCAGACAGTCAACATTTAGTATTTATACAAAAGCCTACCTTTTACTTAAATAATCAAATTTTTGGCATCAAAATCATAACTGCAGTCTGGCGTACCTAGCCATCATCCAGTCCCGCGGAGATGTCACCTTCTTGGTATAAAAATCGGGTGCTTATACAGTGTGAATAAAATACCGTGATTGGAGGAAAAGTACCCTTAATGATAACGAAACGTTGAAAAAAATGTCTACCTCAGGCGGGGATCGAAACCGCGTCCTCCGCAATCCGGGCGGATGCGTTGATCACTCCGCCACAGAGGTTATTAGTTAGACCGACGAAATTTTTCAACGCTTTTGACTTTATGTATTTATAGCAACAGTGTCTTATCAAACTTCTGAATTTACAATCTTAGAGATCTGAATGAAAATACTACAATATTTTAAACATTCTGTTAAGATAAGCTGCTTTATAGATTTATAATATTTGATTATTTGCGTTAAAAATGGTCAGTTAAACTTAAAGATAACGAAACGTTTTGTATTGATTTGTTTTTATTGATATTTTTTAAAAATAAATTCCTTTCTAAATTATAGAATGACTAAGAAAAATCGATATAAAAGGCGACACGCAACAAATTCAGTCGAAGAGAAGACTAAGTCTGTCTCATTTTGAGCAATTCAGTAGTTATGTGAACTATTTCTTTAGATAGTAAGTTTGTAAGCTTTACAATTAATAAAATGTTTTTCTTGGTCTTTCTTTAATGATTTATGATACTTGTTGTTTATAAGAAATTTATCCTTATGAATGACTCTTTTAGTTGGTATCATAAAATACAGGCTGTTGTTTTTTCCATTTCACCGGTTTGATTCCCGGCTTAAGCAAGTGATTTTTCAAAAATCTTTAGATGCAGTTTTAATTTTTTTTTTAAATAAAGATTGGTGGCTTCGGATTTGAAAACAGTAGGAGCAAACTCGCCTATTTGTGCAGGTAAAAAAAATTGACAAGTAATTCACTTAAGTTTTCTCGTAAGTAAAAATGCCGGAATGAAGTGAATTTGTTGAGATTTAGGATTGCATTACGATCATAATATTAAAAAGCAAATTAAATTGTTTCTGTGACTGTACAAAAAGTTATGTCTTGGTATTCGTTGGGAATAGATTAAGTACTTCATTGACATATTTAAATTTGGTATTCATTCGGAATATAAAATTAATAACGATTACAAACAAATACCACTGGTATTAGTTTTAGTATTAGAAAGGAATAAATCGAAAAAACCTTCTGCTTACACTGTTTTAATGAAAGCCATTAATTAATTGAGTTTTGCTATTTCTCTCTAGTTTTCTCCTTCATTAAAAAATCTAATTAAAACTATCGATTATTTTATTTCTCATCCCTAAAATATGCGCAAAACTTCTCTTATTCAGTGCGGTACAGGGTGCATAACACCCTTCGACGAAAATTGGTTAGAGCTGGATAAGGAAAGAGAGAACTGGAAAGAAATGGGGGAGACCTTTCCCCAGCAGTGGAACACTATAGGTTAAGTTAAGTAATAAAAAAAACAATACGGTAAACACTTGGCCTTCATCTTACCTGATGGAAAGTGACGATAAGACCGAAGGTGTAAGGTGTAAGCACGCCTCAAAAAACATATGACGACCGCGACTTCGTCAGTGTGCTCTTTTTCGTGCGTGTCTACGTGGACGAAGTCGGGGTCGGGCATCTAGTACATTAATAACTAATAAATTATTTCATTATAGTTTTGAAAGCGTCGGTACCATTAAACAATTCGGGTGAAAACGACACTAGAATTTATTATTTAATTTTCGGGTGAAATCGAAACTGGGGAAAAATGCCACTAACCCTTATTATCTGTACCTAAACTTGGAACGAAAACTATGAATCCCAAATTTTTGACGTATTGGATAGACGAAATGGATAGTTACTTTCATGAAGGGGATGGAGAGCAGGTACTTGCTGCGCTGCCGGGTGATTATGTCCTGGTACACGTGCGGCGGCAGGTCGTAGAAGATGGAGCTCTTCTTGTTCGACATTGAATACGCCTGTAAAGAAAATCTATAAATGATAGTGCATTCGCTTCTAATCCATTAGGATTATGATGAATAACGCTAACGGGTGAGTGGGATAGTCTATCGGAAGGAATGAAAAACAAATTAGGTAGCTGTCTTGTTGTACTCAGCAAGTCTAATTCTGAACCGATATATCTTTTTTTTTATATATAGCAGAAGGAGGCAAACGAGCAAGCGGGTCACCTGATGGAAAGTAATCACCGCCGCCCATAGACACCCGCAAAACCAGAGGAATCGCAGACGCGTTGCCGGCCTTTAAGGAAGGAATAGGCTCGTTTCTTGAAGATCCCTAATTCGTAACGGTCCGGAAATACCGCCGTTCGTGGCAAGAAATTTCTTGAGAAACGTATAGTAGTAGACCGCCATCCATCAAGGTGATGTGGATGGAATAACAATCGATTGCGTGTAGTGCGGTGAAGGAAATCAGCGGCAGGGATCAAGCCGAACAATTCATCAGAACACTCCCCATGATATATACGTACAAAATACTGAGAGACGCAACGTCTCTCCGAGTCAGTGGATCGAGCCGACCTGAAATAACCACGTCGTCGGCAATTCGAGCAGCTCTGCATTGAATGCGGTCAAATGGAAGGAGTTGGTATTGGGGGCTGTAATTTCTTGCGCCCGTTCATTGCCACAGTTAAAAAATTACGTCCTGAATGGGTGGTAGGTTAAAAAGATTTGGACGATTCAAAGTACTTATTAATTGAGTTTATTGAATAAATATATTTTGAATTTGAATTTGGGTGCTCCAGCCCAAAGATGGGAGCATCATTCCAAGGTGACGGTGAAACGCCCGCCTGATGGTAATTGTAACCGTAACCTATGGCAGTATGTTACACCAGAGGAATCAGTCGCACATTACCGACGAAGCCGAAAAAGTATCTATCTAATAAATAAAACAATACTAATATGTAAAATACCTTGTCGGTATACCAGCAGAGTTGTAAATAGGTGATGAATCGTTGCCTCAGTAATGGATCCACCTGGTTTCTTATGAGGAAGTCCTTGACATTCGCAATACAGGAATCGTAGTCCTCTCTGAAAATAACACACTTTAAACTTTTGTCATCAAATATTGATTACATACATAATATAATCACGACTTTTATCCCCGGAAGATTTGTCAGAGGCTAGGCAATGAGGACAGCAAAAGCAGTCGTCAGTGCGGGGCAGTGGTCAATCTAGTTGGACCATGGGTCTTTAATTACTAGGAGCAGTTGTCCAACTTTAAAAATAGTTGGACCACGTCACCTTTTGAGAGTTCCGTGGTCCAATTCATTTAAAAAATATCTTGCCAACCCTAAAAACCTTAAACTGCAACTGTATGGTTTACTGTTATATTGAACCTCTTTGCAGTAGGTAAATAGGTAGGTACTGACTGGCTGTTATCAATTATAATCAGTGATCGGCGTAGGTAGTGCTGTTCTCGGGATTTACTGACAGTTATCTTAATATGGATATGCCTTCTAAATCCCAGGAAATCTTTTTATTCTATGCCCAAATGTTGTTGATTTTATATACATTGTTGGTATAAAATATCAATTTTTCTATTATCAATAATTATACCGATAAAAATATCGATAATTAATTATCGATAAGGGTTTGTTGCGTCATGTCATGCATGCATTGTTGCCAAATTTACGTTTGGACATTGTTTGGTGGCTAATAGGCGCGCGCGCCGCGCCGTTGCTGTTATTTATTGTTTATTTATTATTTATCGTATCGTTCTTTTTGCGCAATACCGTTTCGTAAATTTATCTATACTGATATTATAAAGAGGAAAGATTTGATTGTTTGTTTTTATTGAATTGACTCCGAAACTACTAGACTGATTTAAAAAATTCTTTCACCGTTGGGAAGCTACACATCTCCGGGTGACATAGGATATATTATATTTTTAAAAAAATTAGGAATCCTTACTATAACACTAAATTTCCTTACATTGCGTGCGCTACGAAAACTATTTGATGATAGAACAAACGCGATGTAGGCGTCGTCACTGGGGTACGGGAGGGGAGTCATTTTGAAAATTCGTCACGGGGTACGTGGTCTGATCTTGACATACGGGATAGTCAGCCATTGTTCACTAAAATTGAAAAGTGCCTTGTTTCGGATACATCAAATGGTAGGTCAAGGTCAGACGTATCATCACATCGCTGTACGCTGTACGTAATGTAAAATGGCGAATCCTACAATCCGACGGCTACATGAATACCTGCACTACTGCTGACTTTTCTTTTATATTTTGGCGGTGCGCTTGACACGTCGTGTAGTTTGGCATTGTGTAACCCTGGATTCGCGCGAGTGTTAAGGCGAATGGCGAGGGCGGTCAGGCAAATATCAACCTTGCGAGCGTAGAGCGAATAGCACTTATGTCTACACGCGGAATGCCGCTATTCGCCTGATCGCCTCCCCGTTCGCTTCGCGCAAATGTGTAGACGCAACTAAAGTATAGTATAGGTATACCTACCTACTAGTGATGTAAATGAACAAGGGTTGAAAATACGAGCAACTAACTACCAAAGTGATATTTTAGAGAAGGTGGTTAAGCCACTAAGTAACACTGTGTTCGCTAGTAAACAATGGATATTTCAACAAGACTCATCACCAGCGCACAACGCGAAATCAACCCAGCGCTGGTTAGACGTGAATTTAACGAATTTCATCGCCTCTAAATATTGGCCCCTGCAAGTACTGATCTTAATCCTATGGATTCCTGCTTATGGAATATTTTAGAGGAGAAAGCCTGCCTCAACCTTATCGAAATATCAAGTCGTAAATTGTTTTTAATCCGTAAAGAGAATTTTCCGGTTGCCACTGGCTGCGTGTCTCTGCAACAACTTCTTGGCTCTCACGATTCTCTGTGGTACCTCACTCCATGTTTACACAGCTATGTGTTAAATCGAAATTAATATTATAAAACCTACCTACTTAATTTAATGATATCAAATAACAGTACTACCGTCATATTATTTATTTTAAAATACCCTCATTTAAGGTGGGACAGAACTTATGGCAAGACTAGGTATGTATGTACGTTTTAGTTTTCTTCATTTTTCAAACTCGCGCTCATTACGGTCATCAGAAAACCTAACCCATAAAACCCCTCCGCACCTTACCACCTCTTACGATAGCTAATTTATCGTCCAAGCTGTTCATCTCTGGAACTTGCTCCCAATTGCAATCAGACGTGCGCAATCTGTTTACACATTTTAAGGAGCTCGTGAAAAATTTCTGCCTATCCACTTATCCATATCCTGCAGCAAAGCTGTCCACTACTTTCTACAAATGTAATTTTTTTTTTGTCTGTTGAATTAATGAAAAATTTCATTTCAATGAATAGAAATGTACTTGAATAATATTAAATATTTTAATACCATTAGAAATATTTTATTTCAGTGAAATTTTCTTCTTAACTCCGAAGTTGTATCAATTTAAGTAAAAATAGAGCCATAGATAAATGGCGCCAAATTTAAAAGTGAATATTTGCATTCGCAAAAATGCTTAAGGGGGTCCTGTGCGAAATTGTGAAAATTTACGTATTTTTAAGTCACATGTACTATGCGCTGAATTAGTTAAATACATTAAAAGAACTTATGTAAGTTAGCCTGATCATTGCACAAGGCCGTGGCCTTGTTGAAATTTGAAACAAATTCTTTAAACATTATCAAACAATACATAAATTTATGTATTGTATGTATTAATTTATCTAATGACTCCTAAAAACATTTATTTGACAACATTCTTATTTTACGCATGAAACAAAAATAATTATTGATATTAGTATATTGATTATATTTGTATTGATATTCCGCAGGGCACCCCTTCTTTAAAAAGTAAATTTTAATTTTTAACACAAGCGCGTGATGGTTTTTCACATTTCGCAGAATAAAAACATTGCTCTAACTAATTTACTAGGTCTGAAACTTCAAAGCAGAATTGTTCTAATTATAAATATCATGATTTTGCTTTGAAGTTCATTAAGATACTTACGAGTATGTCAGTTTTTGCGATCGCGCGTAAATCGATATTCGTTACATCATTAATACCTATTACCTACATACCTACTTAAGTTTTCGGGGTATTTCTCGAAGCGCACCCATTTTGAAGCGCGCCAGACCAAGCGCACCTAAACTATTCCTCCAAGCGCACCCGTTGGGTGCGCTTCAGAATAGGTAATTAAAATATTATATTTTTATTCCTCGAAGCGCACCAGCAGATAAAATGTGGAAAGAGATGTAGTAACTAACAGAAAATATCGATAACGAATGACGTACGTTTATTTTTAGAGTAGGTATCTACCTCTTTTCATTTATGACACCCTGTTACTTTTATAACTGTCATGATTCAATTTATTATTGACATAGTAAGTTGTAGCACCGAGTCCTACTCGTTTATTTCTTTTTTTTTGATAGTTAAAGGTAAGTAAGATCGCTAAGGCGCCTATCTACCTCTTTTCATTTATGTCTCCCTGGTACTTTTAGATCAATATGATTGTCATGATTCAGTTTATTATTGACGTAGTAAGTTGCTTAAGCAAGCACCTATAGTCCTAGTTTCTATCGACATTAATATTACGAATCTTTTAAGCTACTCTCTATTTTTTACCGTTGGTGCGCTTCGACGAATAAAAATATAATATTTTAATTACTTACCTATTCTGAAGCGCACCCAACGGGTGCGCTTGGAGGAACAGTTTAGGTGCGCTTGGTCTGGTGCGCTACAAAATGGGTGCGTTTCGAGAAATACCCCAAGTTTTCGTGTAGTAGGTAATGTAGGTAGGTACTTTCTATTGATTTTCTATAAACTAATTAAACGAAACATGACATCAGGTGACCAAAACTTGCCCATAATGAAGTGTAAAACACAGTTCTTTTATTTTTGTAGGCGAGTTTTTCACCGTTTAAAACGTTTTATTTGGGTTTTTTAAACGGCAACATTTTATTTCAAACGTTTTAAATCCGTTGTTTTACATTTATCTATACACTCCACATACTATACATACATACCTACCTAAGTAATTCTCCCCAACTCATAATTTAACTAACAATAACAAACAACAACAAAATATGAATGTGAATAGATAGGAAAGTATGTAGGTAGAAGTAGGTATTTACTTTAAAAATCTTATTGCACATCGTACATGTTGATGTACCATCCTCGTGCAGGTTATATCTTCTGTATACACTGTGAGTTTTTTTTCTTTCCATTTTCCACTACAAATAAATAGGAAAAATTACTAAAATATGCAAGGAACGTACAACTGCCGCTTGCCAAAATGCAAAACAATATTATGAGTAAAAAACCTTTTTTTTAACAAACAAGCTTTTATTTAAATAAAAGGAATAAAATAAACTTTCACTTAAGTGCCTTACAAATAAACAAATAATAAGCTACGAATAGTTATTCCGTGTTTTGTTCATATCATGCAAACGTAATTTTAAATAACAGTAAAAAAGACAAAACACGGAATTACTATTCCGACCTTATTCTCTGTTTATTTGTTTTACTATCAATAACGTCATTACACAATTTATATGATATAAAAGGTTGTCGCGAGATTTAAGTACTTAAGTAAGTAAGTACCTACCTACTCGTATTTTCTAGTTTTTAATAGTTAAACTCAATCACATCAGGCTATTGAATTTATTTGTTTGTTTACACATATACTCAAATACTATCCAATAAAAATTCACAAAATGAATTATTTCATTAAAAGTGAAAAAAACACGAATTCCTTTTTTGTCATTTTTGTCATGTTCTGACCAGCCTTTGAAGTTTCTTGTGGTTTCTAGCAGTCACTTTTAGTAAATCTCGCGACAACCTTTCTATCATATAAATTGTGTAATGACGTTATAAGTTGATAGTAAAAGTTATAAAGTAATAGTTTGTTTTTTTTCTTTATAGCGCATGTAAATAAAAGCTTGTTTTTTGAAAGGGTTTTTACTTTTAATTTATTTTTTACTTTTTAGTTATCCCTAGACACGTTTTTCATCTGTTCATTTCACTATACACAAATATTTATTTATACAAAATTGATTTACGTTTACCAAACCACCACCACTCACCACTATCAAGACGAATCAAACTCGACGCGGTTATGTCGCTTAATTACTGAGTTCCTATGGCCACCTTTCAGTTCCATCATCAGACCCGGGTTACCATATATTAGCACCAAAGTACTAGTCAAGACCAATCAAACGAGCCCATACTTGATGGGGTTATGTCGTTTAATTACTGAGTTCCTATGGCCATCTTCCAGCTCCATTATCAGACCCTGGTTACCATCTAGCACCAAAGTTCCCTCAAGACGAATCAAACGAGCCAAGATTCGATGGGGTTAGGTCGTTTCTTTACTGAGTTCGTAGAACCACCTTCCAGCTCTATCATCAGATCAGACCCTGGTAATCATCTAAAAACAAAGTACTCGTCAAGACGACTAAAACGAGCCGAAACTCGATCGGATTGCGGATTCATTACAGAGTTCCTATGACTACCTTCCAGCTCCATCATCAGACCCTGGTTACCTTTGAAAGACAAACTACTCATCAAGACAATTCAAACGAGCCCAAACTCGATGAGGTTGTGTTGTTTCATTGCGAAGTTTCTATGGCCACCTTCCAGCGCCATCATTAGATCAGCACCATGTCATCATAATATTTCATTGTCACGTGATTAACACATGTATGTAAAAATTCAGCTCAATCGGTAACCGGGAAGTGGATCAAAATTAAGTTGCAAGATTTCGTTCGAACAAACATACATTGCAAGATAAATACCTACAAGCAAGAAGGTTGTAAAAAAACAAACACTCTCGGTGTCGCGTCGCTCCGCCGGGAATCCTAAACATCTACGCCTGCTAAAGCTGGCGACGTCGCACTCGCCAGTTTACAATATCGATATTAAAATATCGATAAAAATATCGATAATTTTAACGCTATTTTGTATCGATATCCAACTATCGAAATTTTATGGTAATATCGATATTTATAAAATATCGATTAAAGTCCCTGCTAAGAAGTATATATTGCTGTTCATCGCATTGACAATGTCCTCCGAATTAGGTAGTAATTTACAATTGTCACGTTTATAAAAAGGACCTCAGATTATGTCGGAAATGAGTTAGTCGTTCTAATAATACTCGACTCGTATCTTAAGCTTGTCGCCATAACAACAATGTTAAAAGCATTGTTCTGTTTGGCAATTAGAGGTATGATAGACAGTACCTTTGTAATTGAGGAGTCCGGGTGAAGTCGCTCCCATTTTCGGCCTTATCTTCACTTACCATCAGGTCAGATGAAGGCCAAGATCTTTCCCGTTTAAGATAATTTTTTTTAACTTTAATTACCTAATTAAGACATTGGCATTCAGGAAACATTCACGGAAATTCCGAGGCATGTCTACTCGTATATTAACACTAAAATTCAATCGCATTGATCTCAGATTGCTCTACCTACGTTAAATAATTAATACCTACATCAACATGTAGTAAAAATTTTTGATCTGATCCCGGGATTCTCGGGGCGTATCCATATTAACACTAACATTCTAGTTCATTGACCCCAAATGGCACTACCTACGCCGATCACTGATTATAAATACATAAAAAACAAGTCAAGGTTTCCGATGAATAAATAAATGATACTTGAAGCATAACCTTTATTAAGCTAGAAAAAAAACATTGGGTATTTTTAAAACGGTATTTTGTAATGCAGAAGTAATAGAAGTACCACTAAAATTTAAAGATTTTTTATTTACTGATTATTATTATGAAATAACGCGTTTGACAGTTTTTTGTTTATTAATAGCAAGAGAGTTGATGAGAAAGTTCAATGAGTATTTCGCGGACGGAACCTTTATATGTTGTCCCAGACCTTTCGTACAGTTATTTACTATATTTGGCAATAAGGGAAGCACAAATGAATGGGCTAATGTTGCGCCTTTGGTTTTTGCTTTCCTAAGTGACAAAAAGCAATCCACTTTTTTTGCGTTATTTGAATAGTAAGATTGCAGTTAAATTGGGATCCAAAAGCGCGATTGCGACTTTGAAATGTCTATTCTGAACAGCATTAAAGATAATTGTCCGACAGTTAAAATTGTAGGCTGTTTTTATCATTGGTTACAATGTATTTGGAAAAAAGGAAAAATTAGGTATCTCAAAGAATACATCAAAGCGAGTCAAAAAAGCTATTTCATTATGCTTAGTTTTACCACTATTGCCAAGTGAAAAATTAGTAGAAGGCTGGGATTACATAAAAGAAGAAAGTGGTTTTTGAAGCTAACAAACTGATTACATATTATAGGTATAGAGCGTTATTGGATTAAAGGAAATTTTGATTAATTTTCTCAGCTTTTAAAAGTATTTAGCCCAACGCATAGAACTAATAACATTTCACAAAGCTCACATGCAAAACTAAGTCGGCGCATTAATGCAAAAAATGTTACAATGATACGTCTATTAATTGTATTAGAAAATACAACTTTAACAAGCGAAATCACACGTACACAAAAAGAGACGTAAGGTCCAAATTGAGAATGATGATTATATACGAGAAATTCAGCAAAAACTGATTACAGGTGATATTACTGTAGGTCATGCTTTAGATAAATTTCGTTGAATGTTGTAAAATATTATGAAAAAATAAAAAGTTTTTAACTTTCATTTCTTTTTTTGACTTTACATGTTTACTTTTGAATGTTAGCACAATAATTATAAAGTTGAAGTAATAGGATCAATTCAGTCCAGAAAGTTTAACTTTTAAAATAAATTACTAAGTTGAAATAATTGGATTTTTTTGTCCAATTAGTTCAACTGGTTGAACTACCAGTTTAACTTTGTGAAATAGGTAATAAAGTTGCAGTTTGAGGTTTTTAGGGTTAGCAAGATATTTTTTTAACGAATTGGACCACGGAACTCTCAAAAGATGCTGCAATATTGGGATAAGTAAAGATAATTCCTGCGTCAAAACGCCATCTTGATAATAATTTGTTCAATCAATTTCCACGCAATTTAATTCCAATGTGGCGCTATTGTCGCTTACAAAAGTGCCATTTGACATTTTTTTACATTTGTGATTGGAAATTGACTAATGCAATTGTGTTTCAAGAGTAAGCCTACTGTTGGACCACTGCCCTGCACTCGCAGTCGTCTACCATAGTCCACTTTTCACCAAACAGCGACTACACTTGTGCTCAGCGTGACAGGTGGTGAGCCCATCGCCGCTCTATGCTGTTGGATGTATGTGCAGTCTTTAGTCCGTTAGTCGCCTTTTAAGACACCCAAGGGAAGAGTGGGTGGTAGTATTCTTTCACCGATATGCGACATGGTTACCAAATATTGAGATTACATAAAATGTAGAAACAAAGAGCGAGCGAATGAATTTATGAAAGTAATTCTCTAAATTAAATTGAGTAACCATTTTTTAAAATATGTCTAAGTAATGTTTATCATACTTAATACAGGTCCACTTGCATTTGTTTTTCTTTTGACGTTTAGTTTATACTTACTTTATAAAGTTTGTGGTAATTATTTGAGAGATTTGTGACTTACTACCGTCAACAAAAATAATTAAGTTACCATAATGACGGGATCATATAAATAGTCATAAAATAGGAAAGGTGACCTCAAAGCAGTGGTGACCATGATGGTGGCGGAGTACACCGCCTCGATGAAGATGTGCAGCACGATGCAGATCTCCAGCACGACCATGGTGTACAGGGTGCTGTTCCAGTTCTCTATGCCCCATGTCTCCATGTGGGCTAGGAGGCAAATAGTAGTGAATAGAATAGAATAGAATAACTCTTTATTGCATTCAATATGGTAGGAACAAGTTCTTACATCCATTTAGCATCTCATACTTAACCAAAAATTGGTATGCAAATATAGAGAGAGAGAAGTATTAAAAATTACAATCAATAAAATAAAATAAAATAAAACAATAATCAAATGAAAAAAAAAACCAAATTACATCAATTAAATAAAGTTATAATAATAATAATAATAAATGTATTTATTTCACAAAAACAATTAGGTTCGTAACATTTGACAACGATAATATTGAACAATATTAAACATTGTTATATAGCTGCTGGTACTTATGTTAGGAAACCCTGCGCTATAAATACCAGCGACCTTCCGTGTTACAGCTTAACAGATAGGTAGTAAGTAGTTCACAAAATTATGCTAATACTAAGTTGAATACTATCCTTCTGGATTTTTAACACTATTAAGCTGTAATATTCATAATTCGTATAGTTATGCAGTAAATAATCAATTAAGTTTTGTAAATAGTTTAAACATGATTATTTTTTTGGTTAACAATTTAGATATTAGTAATAAAGAAACTAAAATATGTGCTAAACAAGTGTGTGTGTGTGTGTGTGTGTAGGGGTGTGTGTGTGTGTGTGTGGGGGTGTGTGTGTGTGTGTGTGTGTTGTGTGATTGTGTGTGTTGTGTGATTGTGTGTGTATGTATGTATGGGTGTGTTAGTTTGTGTGAGTAAATTCCTTAGTAATTTTTATAATTAATATAAGGTTTATAAATAATAATTGCTAAGATTAGCGCATCGGTAGAAGAAGTTTCTCTGTTTCATCGTAACTTAAATTTAAAAGCCAATCATTGACAACCTTTTTACAGCGTATTTATTTATAGAGTCAATTGTTAATTTACCATTAATTTTATTATATAAGAAAGGACCCAAAAAGTAATAGAATTTTTTACTGAAAGAAGTCCTGGAGATATTTGAATTGGGGACCTTTTTAATACGTATAGAGCGGTTACGTTTTGGAGGGTTTATCAGTGCAATATCAGAGTGTTGTCTTAAAATAATTTGCAAAATGAAAAGTTGACGCACCGTCAACACCTCGCAGTGCTCGTAAAGATCTTTTGTTGGGAAACGAAAGGGTTTGAAAGTGCTAACTTTCAGTACAGCTCGCTGTGCACGTTCCAGTCTTAATAAGTGAGTCTTATAAGCCCCTCCCCATGATGATATGCAGTAACCCAATAAGGACTGGCATAGAGCGTAATATACCATCTTTAGGGTACTAGATTCCGCAACGTGTCTAAGATGTTTAAAGATGTAAATAAGTTTGTTAACTCTTTTTGACAGTAGTTCAATATGTGGCACAAATGAAAGCCTTTCGTCAAGCAATACGCCTAAGTATTTTATTGACACAGCTTTAACAATCCTTGGGCAATCGCAGAGAATATTAGTGTCACTAAGATGATTATGAGCAGCAATGTAAATAGGGAAGATTTGAATTTTTTGATGGGCATGTCTTTCATGTCATTCGGTAGCTTATTATACAACTTAATAGACATTACAAAACAATTTCTTTGACAACTGGTAGTTGCGCACGATGGCAGCACCAACCGATTCGGATACCTAGTTGAAAATGTACATAATTATATTATCTCGTTAATAATTGTATCTCGGAATCTGACTCATTTATGCAATGAGAGAAGGAGACCTCTTTATGTATCTATGACTGACTGTATCGTTATCATCATACAATCGAACGTATTTACTTTCGCGCCATTACAATTTCTTTAATTTCCTTCTCCGGCTCCCAAACGTGAGTATCTTGACGTAGCTAAACGTGTAAAAGTAAGTACTGCCCCACCCCACAGTTTAGCAAAGGTCTTCATAATAAAAATCAAGACAAGGCTACATGGGTGTTGCATAACACTATATAAATTGATTGTTAGGCGGTACGAAGCTCGCCGGGACAGCTTGTCATAAATAAATACCTACTGCCGTTATCACAGCTAAAGGTCACCCCATATATTGAAGAAACGGTAATTTACTGGTGAACGTGATCATGGAGATGGCCCAGTAGAGGACGAAGGTGAGGTGGCTGCTGACCCTCTCCTCGTCCAGCTCCTTGTTCTCCCAGTACGGCGAGTGGGTGAAGTTGCTCACCATGCAGTATCCAAACCTACAACCAAATTAGGATCATGTTAGACAAATTCCAAGAACGGTATTCTTAGAATCCGCGTGAGGTGTTCAACTGATAATACTATGTGGCAGATTCTGACCTGCACATACACCCTTACACACACAGAGAGAGAAGCATACACACGGATACACGCACACTCTGTACTTTCTTTGTAATCATCGTTGCCCCTCCATCTTAACATTTTAGCAAATTTCTAGGATAATTATTATCCTTACGCAAGGCAAGTTTTACAGTCAACTAAAGTAGCAATGTTCATTCTGATTGAATCACGCCAGCCGTAGAATCAAGGACCGTTGACGCTGCTAGCGTTAAGTGATCACGGTTAGGGTAGGTTTTCTGTTAACTTCTATTAGACTCCTTGCTTCACTTGTCTGTAATTGACGTTAAGGCCGCAAATTTCGCACTTTACTCCGAATCCTGAACTATAACGAGCTCTGCTCTTATCTATGACTGATGGAACACCAAACAGAACACTATTTATGTATGCCTTCCTTTTATAGGTATTACGGAATCCCGGATTTGGGTCTGAGATTGGTGGTTTAGGCTCTAAGCTAAAGATTAACGTAACGACAGGTAACCTCTAATGAACCTTACTTAATGTTTTTACATATCCTTAAAACTCACTGGAAGCACATGAAACCCTGCTGCAGAGCGGCAATGAGGTAGCAGGCGATCAGCAGCAGCAGCGTGTAGGTGAAGAAGCACAGCACGTTGGCGTGGTACACGCAGATCTCCTCCATCGATTTCAGTACACGGAACACCTGCAAATCTGATTCTCGTCAATGTCAACCATCAGCGAGCGGTAAGGTTAGCGACTGTGTAGTAAGTGGCTGAACCTTTTAAAATCTGATTATTGTCAGACCATAAACAATAACCGGTATACATATAAGGTAGGTACTGTACTAGCTGTTTTATTTAATAATTTAATTTCGAACTCTCCAAGGCTCATAAACCCACGAGGTTTTTGCTAAGGATCGATGATGTAAAAATTTGTATTTGAAATGTTTTAAACAATAAATAAAAAAAATAAGAAAAAAAAGTCTTTAGTTCCATGTCTTCGTTTCAAACTTACTTTAAGTTGACAAGTTAAATAATTCTCTGATGAAACTCTGTTCTAAATATTAGTAAAGTATTTTATACTTGCTACTGTCAACAACTTAAAGTCAAAGTAAACATACAAACATAAATTATCTTCCAATTGTTGATAATGATGAGGTGACCATGATAGGCTTAACGCGCTACGTTACCTTAGGCAGCCGCAGCAGCTTGTTGATGCCGGCAAAGTGACCGTCGTTGACGAACTCAAAGATGGGCAGCGTGCCCACCACGTCCAGCACGAACCAGCGGCTGCGCATCTGCTGCGATGACGTCTGCATGAACGTTATCGGCACCCCTGGTAACATTTGTATGTACGTAGCATTTTATACATACATAAACTCACGAGTTTAACTCCAAAGAGTTAGTCAGAGACTAGGCAATGAGGACTTCAAAAGCAGTCCATTGCCACAGATGACACTTCACCATTTTTCTATTACTTACCAATACGATAAAAAATATTATACGATAATTGGAAATCACATTTAATTTTATTCCTTAAAGTAATAACTTATTCATTATAATTTATCATTCTTCACCTTTCATCCCAAAAAAAAACGATAAATTACCTATAAGTTTTAGCCGTTTGAGTCGCTAGGGGAGAGACACTTGCCCGCTATTTTTGTCTCGTACCAGGATACGTTTATTATATTTCGGTTCGACGCGATTCTGTTTCGGCGTGCAGTGGTACTGGGGGTAGCGATGCGCATTTGTCTGGCACAGACTATAGCTCGTTAGATAGTTGTTAAGTCTTAACTATAAGTTAGTTAACTGTTTTTTTATTATTATTAGTATTGACGTCAATAAGTGCCTGTAAAGGTTTACATTGAATAAATAATTTGACTTTGACTTTGACTTTGACCAAATACAACTGCACACGTGCTTAGCATGGGTCAGTTACTACTAAAATACTTTTTACAGTATTTTTGAAAATTAAATATTGAGGGAAAAAGAAGCAGAGAGAGAGATGGATGCTGTCCTAGAAGCCCTGAAGTTTCTTGACGGTTATGCAAGTAAGTAGTCAGACCTTCTTCAACGTTGGCGCCAGTGGAAAGGTAGACGACAAGGTCCAGCACGTACAGCAGCGTCACCACGTTGTCAAAGAACCTGAACTCCATCGGCACCTTTTTCTTGAACACCAGGTAATACGGATGGGTCTGAAAGCATTCCAACCAGCAGGTCCTTAAAATCGTGTACCTACATAGAAAAGAAATTGGATATAACAGCCTAAAAAATAACAGTCCATCAAGACAGTTACAATTGCAAACAATTTTATAGTCATTACTGAACGCCAGGGGTACGGCTCGTAGGCCAACACCTATCCATGATCATTACAAATTGATTACTTCTCAGCTTAAGACAGACTATAAGATACATTCTCCCACTATTAATAGCGATATCATCACTTACAAAGCAAACAGTAACGATGACGCAAGATATGAACCACTGCCACGCCATCTGAAGCGACGAGGACGGCTGTAAGATGCACGGGAACGTCGGGCGCAGACAGATGGCGTCTGCTTCGTCCGTCTGGGATGCGTCTGATCGCTGCAGTGAAACATGCACAAACATGACATCATGAACCAGTGTCACGCAATAATAATATGTAGTAACAATGAAGCGCGAGAACAACTGAAGCAGGCAGTTGGCACCAGGTTCGTCTAAGATGTGTCTGCTCGCTGCAGGGGTACAAACACAGACATCACATCAAGAAATACTGACTCGCCATCTACAAAATTTGGTACTATAAAAGTCCTAAGAACGTTTTGGAGCGTGCTAATTAGTGTACATGATTAGCACTATAATGATGTTAAGAACGTTTATAGAACCCCAAATAGGCCCTAGTTTTATCACTGATTTATTCTATAAACATTACATAAAGGCTCTCACGGTAATAAATCAGCTCTGTAATTGAAACCTAAAAGTGTCGAGAAACGCTTTTTGGTACTGAAATAGTGCTATCTGCAGCATTTATGTCACAAATTTGCACTATAAAAGTAACCAATACATGTTTAAATTGCTCTTTGCACCGTAAACAATTCCAGTGATCTTTTTTATCACACTTATTCAATCATTTTATTCGTGTTGTGGTCGTGTCGTGTGTTCTCCAACAAAAATCTACAAATACATTAACAAATATCTATGCTTTATTTCATTCGCCGATGTAATAAAAAGGAAAGGATACTACGTAGCTCTGTCGTAACTTGCACTTGCGAAATTAATTGTATTGATAAAATCATTAATGCCGATTTTAAATTTGACAAAGCGCCCTCATAATTTTCTTGTTTTAAATAAATTTAAATTAATTAAATAAGTACTTTTCCCGACTATGGCTGCTATAGTACACATTGGCACCAGCTGTGCTGCTAATGTGCTATAATGGCAGAAAACAGCAGCCATATTTGATTAATTATTTATGGCTGCTCTTTTAGTACTTTTTTTGTCACAATTTAGTATCGTAGGAGAACAAACAAACTCACCTATAAGTTATTTAGAATTGAAGTTATTTAGCAGCCGCACCAGGAGTCGCTATGGTACTGTGAACAGGTAGAAGAGTTATCATGATTTTTACAGAACTAGCTCCAGAGCGATGTTAAGGGAGCTTGAAAGAAGATATAACGTTACGTAATCGTTGTGCAAGGTACTTTAATAGTGCAAATTGATCCTGTAATAGTGTTTTCGACACTCCTACATTACTAGTACTGTAAAAGTTATTTTCACGCATTAGTATTGCAACATAGATACACAAAACTGTCAATAAAGTCGTCTATAGTACTAAATAGTACCATAATCGCTTTTACCATATCTATTACAGTGCAACACTTTAATGATTCTTTTGTATAGTCCTGAAAGTGTTCTTAGAGCAAAATTATAGAACGTAAATGCTCATTAATTTTATAGAAGCAAAACGCTCTGTTAAAAACCTTTATGGTACAAGCAGTCACAATGATTACCATTATAGGCCTACTATATCACTGTTTGGTGATAAAATGCCTTGGTTATAGAAGCTTTTGTTACTTGGGGTACGTAGTACTATTATTTACTCTGTGCTTGGGGTACATTATCAACAAAGGAGCAAAGGTAAGAGGAATTCGTGTCGTGTGTGATGTTGCAAGTTAAGCAATTTTCGCATCGCGTCACCAGGTGAAAGGACAAATTTTGATCTTTTATACTTTGAAAAGCACGTAAAGCTGTAATTGTAGACGTTAAAAAAATGGCCAAGTGCGAGTCGGACTCGCCCATGAAGGGTTCCGTAGCAGCAAGTAACATCATATAAAAGTTCTTGTAGTTTGTTGTAACTATCGATGTTTGAATAATAGTGTATTTTTTTAATTTATTAATTTATGACGTATAAAAAAAACTACTTACTAGATCTCGTTCAAACCAATTTTCGGTGGAAGTTTGCATAGTAATGTACAATTACAAAGTTTTTTAAGTTTTATCATTCTCTTATTTTAGAAGTTACAGGGGAGGGGGGGGGGGGGGGGGGGCACATTTTACCAATTTTGAGGTGTCTCTCGCGCAAACTATTCAGTTTAGAAAAAAATTACATTAGAAACCTCAATATCATTTTGAAGACCTATCCATAAATACCCCACACGTATGGGTTAGATGAAAAAAAATTTTGAGTTTCAGTTCTAAGTATGGGTAACCCCCAAAATTTATTGTTTTTTTTTTCTATTTTTGTGTAAAAATCTTAATGCGGTTTAAAGAATACATCTATCTACATACCAAGTTTCAACAGTATAGTTTTATAGTTTCGGAAAAAATATTGGTTTGTGGCTGTGACATACGGACGGACAGACAGACATGACGAATCTAATAAGGGTTCCGTTTTTTGCCATTTGGCTACGGAACCCTAAAAACCACTAGACCCGCATTCGGCTCAGGTGGTGCGTTAATAGAAACTCCCAATATGCTATTGTTCATGTGAGGAGGCCTGCGGTTTGCACTTGACGTTTTTTTCCTTTCGTGCCAAAAAAGGTTCAATTTGGCTGACTTTTATTCTCCTTTTAGGCACTAAAAATCGACCACGCTAATTTAAAGCAGACTGGAAATTAGGGTTCGTTCTTCTTTGCTAAACCAAAAACGTTGTCTAACATTCTTAAAGAAATTTTGAAGTGTGTTTACATTTCTTAAGAGGTAACTGCCAGCTATCTCCAGAAGGAGGTCACTCCGGCCGAGCAGCAGGTTTCCATCAGCGTCTTTTGCTTCTTTCAGCGCCATCAGATTACGTTTGAAATGCAAGATGCTGCTTTTGTACCTGCATAGGGTAATATCGATGATAAATAATAATTAACTGAACATAATAAAATACATTTAACCAACAGTTTTGTTTGTAACTCACTTCGCATTTACGCGTGCTTTCTGATAATAATGTCTCTTCACTTTTTCGAGGTGTTCCTATAATAAATAAGTACATGCTTAAAAAAGATAAGGTCTAAAAAACGATAAGGTCATTTTACATATTGTTTTGGGATTATAGAACAACGCACACGACACTGATACCAGGTACGGGTCATAATACGAAATAGGAGAAGCAGCAGAATCCTTCGGAAAACTTATTGTTTCTCACAGCCTGAAAGCGGCCACCACAGATGCAAGATAATGCTGCTTGGTTCCAGCTGAATGGCTACCACCCCAACACGACATTATCCACATTCCAGTTGGATTTTTCAAAGTCAAAGTCAAAGTCAAATTATTTATTCAATGTAAACCTTTACAGGCACTTATTGACGTCAATAATAATAATAATAAAAAAACAGTTAACTAACTTATAGTTAAGACTTAACAACTAATCTAACGACCTATAGTCTGTGCCAGACAAAATGCGCATCGCTACCCCCAGTACCAGTGCACGCCGAAATAGAATCGCGTCGAACCGAAATATAAGCCGTGGTCATAGAATTGTGTAAACAAACGTATCCTGGTACGAGACAAAAATAGCGGGCAAGTGTCTCTCCCCTAGCGACACAAACGGCTAATATTTATAGGTAATTTATCGTTTTTTTTTTAGGATGAAAGGTGAAGAATGATAAATCACAATGAATTGTTAACTTAAGTTATTACTTTAAGGAATAAAATTAAATGTGATTTCCAATTATCGTATTGATATTGTGGTAAGTAATAGAAATTGGAAATAACTGAGTTTTTAAAGTAAAATAAAGTAACGGTTGAAATGAGTTTTGGAAAACATTAGTATCTAACCAATAAGGTTGACATTTTTAATCATTCAAATATCTTTTTTTATAAAAACTTAAGCATAGAAAACGTCAAAAATTAATAAGCATAAATTTGTGTGTTTTAAAATTGTTTCGTTTTTCGTCTTGGTACAAGCACAGAATAACTAATATTACTTCCGTACAGAAGGTTCACCCTCCAACGACCCCCACGCGAAACTGAAACCCATCGCGTGACCCGAGCGTTCATATTCCGTTAAGTAAAGCCGACTCGATATCGATTTGACGTCCGTCAGGAGCGCAGGGTTTACGCGCGCGCGTAAAGTTTACGAGTTAAGGCTAGATAGGTCGCGCTTTGAGTTTTTCAAACCATCTAAGACATAGAAAATAATGGTTTAAATTCTGGAAAAAAAAGTATGTATTATAGTCTGACCGCCACCGCCGCACCGCGCCCCGGGCACGCGAGCGGCGAGGCGGGGGGGCGAAACAGTTGCTCCATTTAGTTATTCTGCCGTCATCGCTCATGGCGGCAACTAGTGTGTCAGACGCACATGAGATAAAATATCCAAAAATGGGTCATGCATTATCACGAGATAATCAAGACAGTCATTGTTAAAGTGGCCGAATATTTCAAGAAAAGAAAAGCAAACAAAGAAAGTTTATATTATATAAGGTGACTGCCAGAAACCGCAAGAAACTTCAAGGGCCGATCAAGTCAAGCGTCTTAAACATGACAAAAATGGTCTCATTGCAGATTAACGTAGGTACATATCGCCCAGCTGACGCGAACGGGTCAACAGACGGTCGACCGGCCGGCCGTTGCCCGCGCGTTGTAAATAATTGTTTTTCATTTAGTTTTCTTATGTTATTGCTTTAAAATAAATTAGATACTCAAATAAATACAAAGACTATCCAATGAAAATTCACAAAAAGAATTATTTAATTAAAAATGAAAAAAAACACGAATTCCTTTTTTGTCATCTTTGTCATGTTCAAAACACTCGACCCGACCAGCCCCCGAAGCCCCCCGCGGCCCCTAGCAGTCACCCCATATATTTCCAAGAATTAATATACAGGGTATGAAAAGAAGCTTAACGAAGCCGAGAGCCACGTAATCTGTCCATTATTACGAAGTTTTTTTCTGTACTGGGCCATACCTGGGAACCTTCTAATTAGGGAGATATTAAGTGTTAAAGTCACAATATTGTGACTTTGGTTTTGACAAAAATAAATGTAAAACATGATTACTAAACTTTCTGCTAAAGAAAAATTACCAAAATTATTTAAATTTCTTAGTCAAATAGGCTTATGAAATTTCAAAACGCAATGAATGTCGAGCGCAGGCAGCGCAGCCACTGCCGCACACGCACACAAATGCACACGTATATCAGTCCAAATCAGCTGTACCGGCAGCACGCGAAGATACACGACTCAGCACGTCTCGCCGCCGCGGGCAATGACCTCACCATAATTTAGATAAATAAGTACCTACATCTCAGTAACTGTTAACTTATTTATCGCTTTATTTGATCGAGCGGTTTTTTATTTTTGACCGAACCTAATACTTCATCATCATCATCAGCCTATAAACGTCCCACTGCAGGGCACAGGCCTCCCACGTGAACAATAGCACGTGGGGATATTGGGCCATAACTCACCACGCTGGCCTAATGCGGGTTGGTGGGTTTTAACGACTGCCACCTTACGACAACAACCGGGACCATCAGTTTAACGTGCCTTCCAAAGCACGGAGGAAGCTCGAAATATTTTTAATTGGTCACCCATCAGGTGACCCTGCATTGCGAAAGTTGCTTAGCGGGCAAGATCGCAAGCCAAACGCGCTAGCCGCTGCGCCATCGAGCTCCTAACCTACTACTTACGCAAACTTAACAATTACGAGTTACTAACAGGTCTTCTGCATGTTAAAAAGTAAGATTACCGTCCTAAATTAAGCTTCATTAACTAAACTAGGAAGAACTAGGAGCTCGATGGCTCGGTAGGTATGTGGGTTGCATGCAAGTACAGCAAACACGGAATACAAATAATAAGACGCGAACGGACAAGCTACTAACAGTTACAAATTTAGTCTAGGTATACAAATTACTTTTACTAAAATTAATGAAATAGATCGACAATATTGTTATCTAGTAGGGTAATAATAGGTAATCGAATCGCTCTTCTCTTTTAAATGATCAAAGGGAAATTGCTACACATTTTACTAAGGCGCTCTGATTGCTTTCAATTGTATGGAAAAATGAAGTTACGTTTATTAGAAATTCTGCGTGATAAGCAGTATGATTTTTAGTAAATTAGAAAGAAAGTATGTAAGTGGTATTATGTAATTTATTATGATTTGATGTAAAGGGTTATTTTATACTTTGATAGCGAGATAGATATTTCCAAGTGCCTTTCACAGATAGAACACATTCCTGTTTAAACGACAGTGAGCATTGCTATTTTTTCTCTCTAGGAGTTTAATGCTACGTTTAGGCTTTGTACTAGGAGTATGAAAAATAAAGATGTTTATTTAAAATCATGCATAAATTGACAACCATGGAGTCCACCAATTGTAAACACTTTTTCTTTTGCCACAAGTTTTAATAATTTATTTGTTTAATTTATTAATTTGCCTCTCCATCGGCACGGTAGCAACAATGTATGTCGTTTTCATTTTTGTGTACCGTCAGTTGTCAGTAAAATGGTTATTTCCGGGGATTTGGTTATAGTGCGCTTCCACCTGGCACAGAGTACAATCTCCACCACGACCGGTCCTGTGCTGCTTGCATCCAGCGGCTACCCTCGACCTTCACCAGATCGTCGGACTACCTTGTTGGAGGCCTGCCCACACTGCGTCTTCCGGTGCGCGGTCGCCACTCGAGAACCGTTCTGCCCCAACGGCCATCGTACTACATAATACTACAATTACTACAAGTGCTTACCCGTAACAAAATAAAAAGAGTCTTTTGAATTGAATAGGTACCTACCATAAAGTAAAGACAGTACTTAATTTACCAATGAAATAAAAAATTTCATTTCATTTCATTTTTCCTGTAGGTACATTTGAAAGCTCTCATGGCCTTAATCTCAACCTGATGGTAAGTGACGATAAGGAATAAGACGATAACGCACTTTGGATCTCCGAAGGAGCTGAGTATTTATTCATTCCAAAACGAGGAAGCGCTTGGCCTTCATCTCACCTGGAGGGTGATAAATGACGAAAAGGCGGAAGCGCACTTCATCTGCATCCCTCAACCACTGAGAGGCTGGCTATCTTATCTCATACTTGGAACACATTGCGCCAGACTTTATGTAAGATGGTAGTAGCTTGCCAGGCGGACTTAGCGCTAACCACTAGACAGCAAAGGCTTCTTCCTAGTCCGTTTGGCTAGCTCTCTACCACCATTTTAATTAAGTCTGGTGTCATTACAATAACGTCGTTTTCATTGTTGTGTTTTGTTAGTTAGAGGTGAGATAGCCAGTTTATCCCACTGCTAAAATAAAAATAATGGACTTTCGAAATTACAATTATGGAAAACTAATTTGAAGTTCTGATTGTAATGATAAACTAAAAGAATGAAGCTCAACCTAGTCATAATGAATGACTAGCCAGCCCCCAGCCGTCTAGCGCGCGCGCTGCTTTTGAAGGGGTGTACGGGGGGCGCGCCTCCGCGCACCCTCCCCCTACCCCCCGTCCCCCGCCACGGCGCCGCCGCGGCGGGCGGCATAAGTCAAAGGAGTACCTAGTTACCTACTAGTAGGGCGGCTTTTAAATTCTTTCAGTTCGGTTTCTTCTGTGATCGAAAGCGCAAGCGCATAGTTTGATAACTTGACTGATTCTTTCGTCTATTTTATCTCTTCTCTTCGCGTTGTGGTTCGTGGTTGTTTAGTTTGTGTGAGTGTGTGTTTGCGTATTTTCTGTGAAAGATGCCTTTCCATGCATTTAGTGTTCGCGAATACGTTAATATGGTGCTGTGTTACGGCATGGCCCATGGAAATGCCTCCGAGGCACTAAGACTTTACGGAATTGAACACCCAACCGCAGTTCAGCCTCGCGACCCGCGAGTTTTTACTCGGGCTGTACAGCGCCTGCTGGACAATCAGCCGATAATGCCGGTTTCAGAGGGAGGTGGCAGGCCAATACGTTTAGCGACAGAACAAGCGATTTTGGACGTGGTGCGCGAAAACCCACGCCTTGGAACGCGAACGGCAGCAAAAGTTTTAAGGAGACGCCATGGCCATCGCGCACGACATGTAGTGTCGTATAACACGGTGCACAAAGTGCTCACGAGAGACAGGCAACGACCCTATAAAATTCACAGGGTTCATGCGATTGTGCCAGGAGACAGGCAACGTCGAATGGCTTATTGTGCGTGGGTCCTAGGCCAGAGCCGTCGGTTTGTGGAAAATATTATTTTTACCGACGAGTGCACGTTCACCAATAACGGAATGTGGAACCGCCGAAACGCCCATTATTGGTGCTCGCAAAACCCACACCAGATGCAAGAGACTGGATTTCAGACACGCTGGAAACACAATGTTTGGGCAGGTATAGTCCGTAACCAGATTCTGGGACCCGTCTTCTTACCACCTAGAATGGACGGTTCTGCGTATCTAGAATTGATAAGCAATTATTTAGCGGATACTCTCGACGATATGCCACTGGCACAGCTGCAAGTAACTTGGTTCCAGCATGATGGCGCACCCCCACATATCGTGAGGCCGGTCCGCGAGCGGCTTACGGAGCTATTCGGCGACCATTGGATTGGGCGGTATGGGCCTCATGAATGGCCTCCACGATCGCCGGATTTAACCCCTCTGGATTTTTTTTTGTGGGGCCACGTCAAAGACAGGGTTTTTGACCGCCCTTGCCAAACAGCTGATGAGATGCATCAAAAAATTGTCGCTGTTTTCGAAGAGCTTAAGCAGCGGTCTCTACGAGAAGGAATCCTGGAGTTGGTCCACCAGGAAAATCTGGAACGGGCGCGCTTATGCCTACACGTGGGAGGTCGGCAGTTTGAACCGCAGCTCGTCAGTGTCGAAAGGTCCCTTGATGACATCGATGGAGAGTAGGTAAGTAGGTAGACTAGCCTAGACTTAAACAAAAATTTTCTACAAACAATCATGAAGCGAAAACATTGAGTTCATGAATAAAACCGCGCAGGGTGCGTGGTACGGTACAGACATGGCGCGCGCTTTTTTATCCCACTCATACGCCTATTGACTTCTCTCTCGTCCCGTAACACACACACATGCACACTTTGTTGCACGCGTTTCATTGCGTGTCTTAGAAAACACCCGTTTTTTAATATCTAAAAATTAAAGTAGTTTCCCAGCAATTATTTTTACTGAATGTTTCTTAGTTTGATGTACACTATGTGTATATTACGGCTTCGTTAAGCTTCTTTTCATACCCTGTATAGAGCTTCAATAAACTGTGCTTCGATATCGTAAGATCTGTCTGACACTACGAATCTCATGTGAGTTCATGCTCTTTACTTCCCACTCCCCCCACCACCCGCGCATACCCAAGGCGCGGCACAGCGGCTGCGGCCAGGCCATAGTTAAGGATCTAATCTATTCAAAGTCTCATTCAGTTACAAGATTCAATGAACTTCACCCGATAGAAAAAAAAATCCCAAAATTACCAAAGACATATAAAAGATAGACAGGCTACACGCTAACATTATTGCATTTTAAAGTGCTGCTAGTAGTACTATATCTACGTATACAGTTATTTATTATGACACGTTGCGCTAACAAGAGACACATTATGTGGTTAGAAAGAGATAAATATACATCTCGCTCTATACGCATGTGAGTTTCCATGGCAACGGCCGCCAGTAGACCGCGCTAACATAGTCTGTTTCACTCTCACGCATAGAACAGATTACATCTCACTTACCCACGTGAGGAGCAGCCAGCAGTTTATTTATCGGGCATTTAATGTATAATTTTAAAAAATCTGTACTTACGAATGAAATGACACGTTTTTCTTGTCTCTAAAAGTTGCCGTGTAATTTGTGGACCGCCTAAAAACACAGGAAGGCATTTTGGCCACGAAAAACTTGATAAATTCACGCGCTGTAGCGATGTATAGCCGGACGCGAGAGCGTGCCTGACTGAATGCGAGTCGGGCAATTCCTTACATTCGTATTGCCATTCTAGAGCGTGTACAACGCATCTATAACTTTATACATCATTGAAAATTACCCCTTTTTGTAATGTTTTTCAATATTATGACTAAACTACTGATACTTAACATTTAATTTTTGTACTCAACGAAAGACAAACAATTCGCAGATAAATTAGCAGAGAATCCTATAAAGTCTATACCTAAAGGCAATAAAACCTATAAAACGCGCCGCTACGCTGTTATACCCGTCCCGTGCCATCGAGAGAGCGAGAGAAGCCGCGAGAGAGAAATACCTGGCCTTAAGCGACGACGCGCGACGTGGAGCGTGCGGGCCGAGCGGCAACCTTTACTGTCATACGCCTAGGCGGCCTTCCTGGGAGCAGGGACTTTAATCGATATTTTAAAAATATCGATATTACAATAAAATTTCGATAGTTGGATATCGATACGAAATAGCGTTAAAATTATCGATAATTTTAACGATATTTAAATATCGATATTGTAAACTTGCGAGTGCGACGTTGCCAGCTTTAGCAGGCGTAGATGTTTGGGATTCCCGGCGAAGCGACGCGACACCGACAAGTGTTTGTTTTTTTACAAGCTTTTTAGCTTGTAGGTATTTATCTTGCAATGTAGGTTTGTCTGAACGAAATCTTGCAACTTAATTTTGATCCACTTCCCGGTTACCGATTGAGCTAAAATTTTGCATACATGTATAAATCGCGTGACAATGCAATATTATGATGACATGGTGCTGATCTAATGATGGAGCTGGAAGGTGGCCATAGAAACTTCGCAATGAAACAACACAACCTCATCGAGTTTGGGCTCGTTTGAATCGTCTTGATGAGTAGTTTGTCTGTCAATGGTAACCAGGGTCTGATGATGGAGCTGGAAGGTGGTCATAGGAACTCTGTAATGAAACGACGCAATCCCATCGAGTTTCGGCTCGTTTTATTCGTCTTGACGAGTACTTTGTTTTTAGGTGATTACCAGGGTCTGATGTAATGATAGAGCTGGAAGGTGGTTCTAGGAACTCAGTAAAAAAACGACGCAACCCCATCGAGTCTCGGCTCGTTTGATTCGTCTTGAGGGTACTTTGGTGCTAGATGGTAACCAGGGTATGATGATGGAGCTGGAAGATGGCCATAAGAACTCAGTAATTAAGCGACACAATCGCGTCGAGTTTGATTCGTCTTGATGGGTGGTGAGTTGTGGTGGTTTCGTAAACGTTTTTCATCTGTTGTGTCACAGATGAAAAACGTGTCTAAAAAGTAAAAAATATATTAAAAGTAAAAAACCCTTTCAAAAAACAAGCTTTTATTTACATGCGCTAAAAAGTAAAAAAAAAACAAACTTTTACATTATAACTTTTACTATCAACTTCTATCGTCATTACTTAATATAAATGATGCAAAAGGTTGTCGCGAGATTTACTATATACTATATAAGGTGACTGCTAGAAACCACAAGAAACTTCAAGGGCTGGTCAGGTCAAGTGATTTAAACATGACAAAAATGACGAAAAAAAAAAATACGTGTTTTTTAATTTTAATGAAATACTTAATACATTTTGTGAATTTTAATTGGATAGTCTTTGAGTATATTATGTGTAAACAAACAAGTAAATTAAATAACCTGATGTGATTGATTGAATAGTTAACTATTAAAAACTAGAAAATACGAGTACTTACTTACTTACTTAAATCTCGCGATAACCTTTTATATCATATAAATTGTGTAATGACGTTATAAGTTGATAGTAAAAGTTTTAGTGCCTTACAAATAAACAGAGATAAGGTCGGAATAGTTATTCCGTTAGTTATTTTGCCTTTTTACTCTAATTTAAAATTACGTTTGCATGACAGGAACAAAACACGGTATAACTATTCGTAGCTTATTCTTTGTTTATTTGTAAGGCACATAAGTGAAAGTTCTTTTTAGCGCATTTAAATAAAAGCTTGTTTGTTAAAAAGGTTTTTTACTTATAATTTTGTTTTGCATTTTGGCAAGCGACAGCTGTACGTTCCTTGCTTACTTTAGTAATTTTTCCTATTTATTTGTGGTGCAAAATGGGAAGAAGAAAAACTTACAGTGTATACGCAGAAGATATAACCTGCACGATGATGGTACATCAAGATGTACGATGCGCAATAAGATTTTAAACCGAGCACTGCACATTGAAATGAAACACTTTTTTACGGATTAACACGCGTTTAATTTAATATTTACATAGTTTTTTTTTATATTATCCTGACGTTTCTCTTCTTTCTTTGACGGTCTCCCTGTGAACACGGACCCTGTAAAGGGTTCGAAACGTCAGGATAGTATAAAAAAATATGTAAATAGTAAATTAAACGCGAGTTAACCTGTAAAAAAGTGATTCATTTCAAGATTTTAAAAGTAAATACCTACTTTTACCTACATACTTACTTACCTATTTACATTCATATTATGTTGTTCTTTTTTATTGTTAGTTAAATTATGAATTGGGGAGAATTACCTAGTTAAGTATGTAGTATGTAGAGTGTATAGATAAATGTAAAACAACGGATTTAAAACGTTTAAAATAAAATGTTGCCGTTTTAAAACCCAAATAAAACGTTTTACTGTTGAAAACTCGCCTACAAAAATAAAAGAACTGTGTTTTACACTTCATTATGGGCAAGTTTCCGTCACCTGATGTCATGTTTCGTTTAATTAGTTTATAGAAAATCAATAGAAAGTACCTATCTACATTACCTACTACACGAAAACTTAAGTACTTAGTTATGTAGGTATTAATGATGTAACGAATATCGATTTTTAAGGGAGTGCCGCGCGATCGCAAAAACTGACATAAGTCTCTTAATGAACTTCAAAGCAAAATCAATCTTATTGGAATTTATAATAAGAACAATTCTGCTTTGAAGTTTCAGACCTAGTGAATTAGTTAGAGCAATGTTTTTATTCTGCGAAATGTGCAAAGCCATCACGCGCTTGTGTTAAATTAAAATTTACTTTTTAAAGTAGGGGCTGCCCTGCGGAATATCAATACAAATACAATCAATATAAAATCAATAATTATTATTGTTTCATGCGTAAAATTAAGAAAGTTGTCAAAAAAAATGTTTTTAGTAGTCATCAGATTTATGTATTGTTTGATAATGTTTAAAGAATTTATTTCAAATTTCAACAAGGCCACGACCTTGTGCAATGATCAGGCTAACTTACATAAGTTCTTTTAACGTATTTAACTAATTCAGCGCATAGTACAAGTGACTTAAATATACGTAAATTTTCACAACTTCGCGCAGGACCCCCTTAAGCATTTTTGTGAATGCGAATATTCACTTTTAAATTTGGCGTCATTTATCAATGGCTCTATTTTTACCTAAAGAGACGTTTTTGACAAGCTCAGTGACTGACGGCGAGCTTTTCCGTCCTGGTTATGTGGTGATTCGCAAGGATCGAGTTGGCGATGCCGGTTGGGGAGGAGTATTACTGGCTGTCGTTAAATTGATACAACTTCGGAATTTAAAAGAAAAGTTCACTCAACTAAAATATTTCTCATGTTATTAAAATATTTAATATTATTCAAATACATTTCACTTCATTGAAATGAAATTTTTCATTAATGCAACAAACAAAAAAAATTGATTTTACATTTGTAGAAGGTAGTGAATAACAGCAGCTTTGCAGCAGGATATGGTTAAGTGGATAGGTAGAAATTTTTCACGAGCTCCTTAAAATGTGTAAAGAGATTACGCCTGATCGCAATTGGGAGCGAGTTCCAGAGACGAACAGCTTGGACGATAAAGGAGCTATCGTAAGAGGTGGTGTGGTGCGGAGGGGTTTTAAGGGTTAGGTTTTCTGATGACCGTCATGAGCGCGAGTTTGAAAAATGAAGAAAACTAAAACGTACATACATACATAGTCTTGCCATAAGTTCTGTCCCACCTTAATTGAGGGTATTTTAAAATAAATAATATGACGATAGTACTGTTATTAGATTTCATTATATTAAGTAGGTTTTATTCTATTCATTTCGATTTAGCACATAGCTGTGTAAACATGGAGTGGGGTACCACAGAGAATCGTGAGAGCCAAGAAGTTGTTGCAGGAACACGCAGACAGTGGCAACCGGAAAACAACCAGACTCGATATTTCGATGAGGTTGAGGCAGGCTTATAAGCAATAATCCAAAGGATTAAGATCAGGACTTGCAGGGGGCCATTCTTTAGAGGCAATGAAATTCGTTAAATTCACGTCTAAACAGCGCTGGGTGGATTTCGCTTTGTGCGCTGGTGCTGAGTCTTGTTGAAATATCCATTGTTTACTAGCAAACACATTGTTACTTAGTGGCTTATAACCACCTTCTCTAAAATATAGCTTTGGTAGTTAGTTGCTCGTGTTTTCAACCCTTGTTCACAAAAATGGAGCTTTGTTACGCCTTCGTAGGACACGCCCCACCAAACCATCACAGATGATATTCGCGAATGCGAGTATTCCTTACATCACTAGTAGGTAGGTATACCTTTATTATACTTTAGTTGCTGCGTCTACACATTCGCGCTAAGCGAACGGGGAGGCGATCAGGCGAATAGCGACATTCCGCGTGTAGACATAAGTGCTATTCGCTCTACGCTCGGAAGGTTGATATTTGCCTGACCGCCCTTGCCATTCGCTTCAACACTCGCGCGAATCCAGGGTTACACAATGCCAAACTACATGTCGTGTCAAACGCACCGCCAAAATATAAAAGAAAAGCCAACAGTAGTGCAGGTATTCATGTCGCCGTCGGATTGCAGGATTCGCCATTTTACATTACGTACAGCGATGTGATGATACATCTGACCCTGACCTACCATTTGATGTATCCGAAACAAGGCACTTTTCAGTTTCAGTGAACAATGGCTGACTATCCGGTATCACAAGATCATCATCAGAATAAATTACAGAGTTGGCTTCTAAAACTAAAATTTTATTGCTTTGGCGCTTCTTAGGTGGTGATATCAATGACTGTGACTCTTCGTTATCTGGAACCTACAGATAGTACACGGTACAGCAATTTTCCTCTGTATCAAAATTTGCACCAGCTTTAGTGGAAAATGGTTTAATATCCGGTAAAGCTTTTATTCGGTTATAATGATTCATTTTCTAACTTATGTCAATAACTTATTATAAAACAACATTAATATACTTAATTAGTAGCAGACCGCCGACGACTTCGTTCGCGTGGACCCCGTACCCCGTGACGAATTTTCAAAATGACTCGCCTCCCGTACCCCAGTGACAACGCCTACATCGCATTTGTTCTATCATCAATAGTTTTCGTACCGCACGCAATGAAAGAAATTTATTATAGTTTTAGTAAGGATCATAGACAAATTGGTAAGGATTCCTAATTTTTTGAAAATAAAATATAGTCTATGTCACCCGGAGATATGTAGCTTCCCAACGGTGAAAGAATTTTTTAAATCGGTCTTGAAGTTTCGGAGCCTATTCAAAAAAAACAAACAATCAAATCTTTCCTTTACGAAACGGTATGGCGCAAAAAGAACGATAGGATAAATAATAAATAAACGATAAACAACAGCAACGGCGCGGCGCGCGAGCCTACCCACCAGACAATATCAAAACGTAAATTTGGCAACAATGCAAGACGCGACAAAGCTTTATCGATAATTAATTATCGATATTTTTTCGATATAATTATCGATAATAGAAAAATCGATATTTTTAACCGATAAATTTTAATATCGATATATTTTTTTATCAATATTTTAGTCCCTGCCTGGGAGACACGCCGGCCGAACGTACCTAAACTGCAGCACCCCACTGGTACAAGTGGGGTAAATGACCCTCATGCACATCTAGCTGGCACAGACCATAATCTACTCTACCTACCTAATCTACCTACCTAACCAATCTAACGCCAGTTTGGATTTTGGGAGAGCCTTCGACCGAGAAGAGCTGGCAAGAAACTCAGGAGGCCTTACTTTTTTCTCCCTCTAAGTAACAATGTTACTTTACAGTGTCATATATCTAATTAAGTAGGTACAATTTATTAAACATAATTAAGTACAATTTGTACGCATCAATAAAATTAATAATAACTAAACTAAATAATTTTAACAATTCATAATAATTGAATGAAAGAATAGTTAATAGACTAAAAATACTAATAATAAACACTAGTACAGAGTAGACTTATTTCCATGCATTTTTGTCTGCAACATAATCATTGATCTTCTAATAATAAAATAAAAGATAAAACAAAAGTGAATCTAAAAGTTTTACTCGGGCACTATCTATGAACGCATTAGAACAATGTGTGCGAAACTAGAGGAATGTTAATTCCATGCATTTTTGTCATTGATGTAATCGCTTACAGTGTAATAGATAGCCCTTTTCTAAAAGTCTGTCCTTAACATGTGTCTTAAATTTGTCTAAGGGCAAAATTATAACATCGTTCGGGATTTTATTGTAAAATAAGACACTTTGTCCCATAAATGATCCATAAACTTTCTGAAGTCGAAATTTAGGAATTACAAGTTTATACTTATTTCTAGTATTTAGTTTGTGTATATCGCAATTTTTTTTGAAATGAGAATTGTTTTGACGCACGTAAACAATACAGTTATAAATAAATTGTGATGCAACTGTAGAATATTTATTTCTTTAAACAGCTCCTTAAGGGAGTCACGCGATCCTAGATTATATATGGACCTTACTGCTCTTTTCTGCAAAATGAAAATGGTTTTTATATCTGCTGCTTTACCCCAAAGTAGAATACCATAGGACATAACACTGTGAAAGTAACTAAAATAGACTAATCGAGCAGTTTCCACGTCTGTGATATGCCTAATTTTTCTAACAGCGTAAGCAGCTGAACTAAGTCTCCCCGCAAGGGTGCTCTTTTTTAAAGCAGAATTTAAAGCAGAATGTACTTGTATTAGGAACGTGAGCGGCAAGCACCGAATTCTAACCTACCATTGCCTCCCCAGACTGAAAGCACCTGCAACAGTTTCGGCCTCCAGAGTTTCAGTCTCCACAGTCTCAGATTTCGGGTATGCCTTGCATTGCAGCTAGGGGTGAGGGCAGAATCCTACCACTAGGCGCCCAACATATTCAAATCTTAAACAGACATTGTAACTAACATAGAAGTCGGTGAGTATGACGCTTGTGCGGTCTAGGTGGCGCGCGTGCTTGAGCGCGACGAGCCACAGGTCGCGCGCGTGCAGCGCATGCGTGATGCAGAAGGTGGCGGCGCGCATGTCGACGTACGCGCGCGCGCAGCCCGCCGGCGCGCCGCCCGCGCAGCCCGCCAGCGAAGTGCCGCGCGTCATGCGCAGCATCGCGGTGCTGTCGTCCTCCGCTGATAACATCTGGTGGCGAAATCTTCCTCATCACATAGGGAGATTAGTCAACCCACCCCGCTGACCCAACGCGTGTTAGTGGGTTTTAACGACTGCCGTCTTACGACAACAACCGGGACTAACGGCTTGCTTGCCTCCTGAAGCACGGAAATCGTATCATATAGAAACGTATGTTTCTTCCGTATCCTTTACCATTACGTTTGCGATAAATCGTTGTTGGTAAGTTGTTTCAGTTCAACTTTTATGTTGATGATTGATTCAAACAGACCCTGGACCACCAGGTCACCGGTCAGGGCTTGCTTGAAATTAGCTGCGATACGCAGCGTTGATCTTACTAACTAAAGTTTAATACTATGTACTCACCAAATGATGCGATGGTTGAACCGCCTTGCAATCTGAGGAGAGGACAGGGGTAGGAAGGGAAAGGATGGTCGCAGCCCAGCTGCCGTGGTGTGGCTCCTGGTCTTTGGCAGCGTTGCCTCACCTGCCGACTCCTCGAAGGCTCGTCCAGATCACCTCCGCACACACGTCCGTTCCCGATCAGGGAGCACTTAGTCCTTGGTTACCGATAAGCCACCGTCGTTAACCTGCCGCGACGCCTATATGACGCGTGCCAAACTCACCGGGGTTGGCAGCGATATACACGCGGTCTTCGCGTTTGTTCGTCCGATAAATTACACCGCAGCCTCTGACGGCTGTTTACAAGGAGATTATTAAGATTTAAGCCGATTAACTGTTAATTCACAATCTCACTCGCCGACGCGTGGTGAGTTTCCCAACTGATCACATCGAATTTACAATAAACGCGAGCGCGTGGTCCTGTCGTCAGGACTTCATACGCAACCAATTCTCGCGGGGTTTTCTAACCGATTTTCGTAGATTTGAAGTTATTCTACCGATAGAATTCAACTAGCGTCCCGTAAGCCGACCGTCGCCATTAATTAAGTGAATGACATACGACGAATGTCAAATTTACCGACCTGTTTTTTTTCTATGTCCGTCAATTTTGGTAGGCAAAGTACCACACCAGTACGGCCATATTCGATTTTAAACAATGATATTTTTCAAACCTTTTGACCTTGCAAGATTTGTGACATTGTTTTGACTTACCTTATAGGGCTCCCACGAAACATAAGCACATCATAAGTAAGGAGCTATCAATAATATAGCTTTTAAACTTTCGCGTTCCATTATAAATACACATTTTAGACGGGGATTAACGCTATCTACATACATATTATAGGCATACTACGCATACCTTTTTATACCCGACGTTTCGACCGAGTTGCACCGGTCGTGGTCACGGGCGGACTAAGTCCGTTAATCCCCGTCTAAATGTGTATTTAATAATATAGCTCTCTACGCTAGAACTATCAACTATGAACACCATATTGACTTTTCACCCCGGAGATAGTTGTAAAGCGGGCCCTCTTTGAAACTGCCGCCTGCTTGCCGCGGCCGTGCCGTCTCCTGCACTGCTTTTGCTTTTGGTATGTGGAAGCGTAGGCCGGTCTAGCTTATAAGCCTTTAGTATTAGAAAACTAAGCTAATGTCAGAAAGTCAACAATAACGATTGTTTTCTAAAATTAACTATCCACCGACATAATATATTATGTTTTTGAAGTAACCTACTTCGATATCTCCATAGGCGATGTAAATGATAGTGGACTTCCTGGAATTCCTCTTTATGATGGCGTCTCCGGGGATGTACAGTACAGTTTGCATCTGCTTGGCCAGATCGGACAGGAAGCCATACGACAAATTGCGTAGAACTCGACTCTGTAATAACATATTTATTCACATTTCCTGTCATCAGTTTAGACAGTATAAATTAAAACTATTGCATGCGTTGCACTCAGACCAAATAAATAGTTATTTGGTCTGAGGCGTTGAAAATTGCAAAAGACAAAGCGTAGACCTACGCGTCACCTTGTTGACTTCCAAATAAAAAATGTCTTTCTGTAATGCTTTGCTAACAAAACCTAATTAGAAAAACACAAATCTTTTCCTTAATTGCTTACTATGTTGATAATAGAAACATATTACAAATTGCTACAAAAATGTTAAACAAATATTTGAACAGGGTTTGCCGCAAAACTACTTACTAATCAATGTTAAAACTAATGGCACATCCTACGCATATTTTTTTAAATACCGGTTTCGGTTCCAACCGTATTGCTCTGGTCGTGGTGTAAAAATGTAGAAACAATAATCTTGTTATAGCTTAAAGTCTACTTCTTATTGCAGCACATCTTATGTAATTTTTCATACAAACCAAATGTATGAATGTATCAACTTGTAAGAAAATGTAAAAAGATATTTGCAATGTCACCTTCTGAGTGGCCGCGAAGTAGATGTCAGTGTAGATGGTGTTGGGGAGGCTGGGGGGGTATGTGGGCAGCAGCCGCGTGGCCGACACCGCCCGCAGCTTGTGCCAGTACATCTTGTAGAACGTCTCCACCTTCTCGCGCAGGCTGGGCGGCACTTGCGATTCTTTCTGTCAGAGCATCGCGTATGTAAGCCGTGTGTACACTATAGCGGCTCCTTAAAAGAATACTGCCAACCCCTCTGTCCCCTTGGGTGTCGTAAAGGACGACTAACGAACAAAAGACCGCACACACGTCCAGCAGCATAGAGCGGCAATGGGCTCACCACCTATCACGCTGTACACATGTGCAGTTGAAATTTGGTGTGCCCTGACCCATTTGGGAATAATAGTCGTGATATATGTGTATATTGAAGTACCCCAGTGTTCCGTCGGTCGTAGTGTGCGATGTTGATGATGATGGAAGGTTCCATGGCGATGGTAAATAACGACTGCGTCTCTTTTTATGGTGTTGTATATTTACAGTGACTACATTGTGACTAACTTATTATCTAAAGCTTACAAGACTATTTATACAATAATAACTACGTAGATGTTGGAGGGAGGATGCCGTGTCATATCTTTATCGGATATACACGCGTTTAGGAATGCGCTTACAAACTTTTTAACCATACGTGAGGATAATAAATTATGTGGCGACGCAGGCCGCCACAGTGTCGTATGTTTGTACATATAGAGTATCGCGTATCTTCAGACGTCCGTCGCGTCGCTCAGTTACTACAGAAAAGTTGGACCAGCCCAATGTGGTAAGTGTTTAACTCCAATGCCAATGGAGTTAGAACATTGCTGAGCAACAACGGCAGAACCTTACGAATAAAGCAGGAGCTAATTATACTGTTATATTATTTTAACCAACTCTGCGTGATAAAATTTTGTGAAATTTGCTTAGAATCATTTACTAATCACCGAGCACCTATTTACCCAATTACCCTAATCACTTACATTACAATTAGAAATATTTCAACACTAATATATTGGTCGGTAATTGATTACAGCAATTATGATCTCACCATCTCCTTCATGATAAGGCGGTATCTCGCGCGGAAGGCTTCCGCAGGGCGCATGTAGATGCTGATCACGAGCGACAGGGACGCCACGGCCGCGCCCGTCACCACCAGGCACCCCGTCAGCATCACCAGCAGGCACGCGATGCGCTCGATGTCATTCGCGGGAGCTACCGACGGCCTGCACAAACGTACAGTCGAGAAAGTTCCCGGTAGACCACTTTCCGGCAGTATTCGCTTGCGCTCTATTCAGACCGCGCGCGCCTACGAACAAGCGCTCCATTCAGGGTTGCCACCCGTACTCTGAAATAGAGTATTGTACTCTTTCCATGTAGGCGTACTCTACAATCTACGACACCAATAGAGTACCTACGCTTAAAATACTCTATTTACGAAAAACTAATGGTTACTGGTTATGCGTACTTCAGCGTTCACTGAGAGGAGTGTTCTCCCTTAAGAATGTAAAGTGGAGAGACGTAAGAAATAGAGCTACCCTAAATTTTTGAACTGGCAGGCTCAGGTGACGAATGTTTGTCGAAAAGTTACTTTTTGCCTGTTAGCGTCAAGGCAATGCTTGTACAGACCTTAATCTTTCCTATCGTCGACTATGGTGATGACAATGTGTGCTACCTCGACCTGAATGCAGATCTACACAATAAGCTCGACCGTCTCCTAAATAATTGCATTCGATTCGTCTTTAACCTTCGTAAATATGATCATGTGTCCGCATGCCGAACGCAGCTTAAATGGTTACCCATTCGGCTGCGTAGAAGTATGCGGGCCTTGACCACTTTATTTTCCGTGTTATGCTCTCCTAATTCCCCTTCGTATCTTTCCTCACACTTTCAATACCTATGTAACACTCATGAAAAAACACTTCGTTCTTCTTCTAATCGCCTTCGTCCCTCTCACCACTCCGACATCGTTCACTCTTCATTCTTTGTCAAACCTATTCTCCTTTGGAATTCTCTCCCTATAAATATTAGAATGTCCACCAGTCGGTACGCGTTCAAAACCAAATTGCGCAGCTATCAAGCACCGAACAAGCTGATACTCCACATTAGTAATCGTTTATTAATTATATGTATGATATTTATATATTTATTATCTATTTATATAATAAAGAGTGTATATTATGTATCTACGGTGTATATATGTATATGGTGTATATGTATCTGAGTTGTATATAATGTTTATAGTATAATTATGTATGAAATTTTCATTTTAGTTGTGCACCCTACCTCTTATTTCTCTGCACCACCCTATGGTTGACTGGGAGAAAATGCCTAAGGCATTAAGTCCGCCTCTGTACAGTTGTGCATAAAGTGTTAAATAAATAAATATATTTTTTAATCTAAATTTTGAAATTTTGAGCAAAGAGGCTGTAAATATCTTCAAGAAAGACAAATATTTGTTAAATGTCGCAAAGAGCAACAAAAAATACGTTTTTAAGGACAAATAAATAAATACTCTTTTTTTATGCTATGTACATACTCTATTTTAGTTCTAACAAAAATAAAAAATACTCTATTCGTCCTAAAAAAGGTGGCAACCCTAGCTCCATTCCGACCGCGCGCGTCCCGAATAGGGCATGCTCCCGGGAATTCCCGGTACCGATTTTTCCTGGTATTTCCCGGGAAATTGACTTTTTATACAGTACCTACCGGTACTGAGAATTTGTTTCCCGGGAAATTCGGTACTTTCGGTACTTTTGTTATAACTTAAAATTACGCCAATATTAGGCTCCGCGTTTGCGGTAGTCTTTGCAGTACCTCAGCCTATGCTCTTAGTTGCAAACCAGACAAATTTCGTAGCGTTACCAAATTTTTATCTCCTCAGTTCTCAACCGTGACGTCAACGGTACTATTTACTGGGGAAAATATTTTAACTAATGTACCCGTACCCTAAACCTTACGGTTTCATCGTCATCGCACTCCAATGATTTGATAATTCCATAAAAATAATTTCTTTTTTGTTTTCTAATTTAGCTTTACTCTCGACTGCATTCGCTCATCGGTGAGTAAGATACACTAAAAGATCACCAGCCGAACGACCGCGACGAAAACCATACTGGCGATTGCTTAGTAGCTACTTTTCTTTTAGGTACCTTAAGAGCTGGCGGTTTGTAATGGACTCCATTACTTTGGAGAGCAAAGAGCTGGTGGCTATTGGCCTGTAGTTGGACGGATCTGAGCGATCGCTTTTTTTGAGAATCGGGTGGACAAGGGCTGTCTTCCAAGAGCTCGGGACAACGCCAGTAGTGTAAGAGAGCCGGAAAAGGCGCGTTAGTACCAGTGCCAACTCAGGAGCACACGTCCGAAGCACAATGGGAGGAACTGCATCAGGCCCACTCGACTTATGGATATCAAGGGAAAAAACAGCCTTACGTTCGTAAGGCTGTTTTTTGTAGGAACGAAGAACGAAAGAAAGTGACCTTTGTAGAAACTGGACGTTTGGCATTGAACAAGCGCAATGTGGTATGGTTGGTGGAGAGTTTTCCCCATCGTCCAAGGTCGAATTTGATGCGAAAAGAGTGGCCAAGAGATCGGCTTTCTCATTTGCAGTAAGGCCAGGCAGTCATCGGTCTTGTGTAATGGTGGTAGGGACGGCTGACAAAAATTCCCTAAGATAACTTTGGCGATAGACCAGAACACACGCGTACCCGAAGGAAGACGCACTAGCCTAACGCCAATTCCACTTATGAATGATGATTCGCCTTGGCAATGTCCTTCTTAAAGGACCTGGCGGCGAAGTAGTACCTCTTTCTGAGCGCACTGGTGTTTAGATCCTTTGATGACACCGCATTAGCCCAGGCTTAGTAATGTTGTCGCTTTTGGCGAGACACCATTTTGCAGCAACGACCAAACCATGGTTGGGTCCTGCCGCCAATGGGAACCACAGAGTTTGGATTGAAAAGTTCCATTTCCTGCAGTATCAACGACAAAGTCGGCGGCGACATCAAGACCATCCAGCAGTGAGAAGCAAACTCGCCACCACGGGTAGGACGCAAAGAAACTTCGCATTCCATCCCAGTCCGCTGACCAGTAATTCCAGACACAACGTTTTTGAAGTTTCTGTGAGGCACAGTGCTACGAATCAGACATTGGTCTGATGAGCCTAGTGGTGCATCAACAGAAACTTGATAGCCGTCTGGGTGCGAAATCAGCAGAAGGTCTAATAAGGAAGCTTGCTTGCTTGGCCCTTCACATCTGAAACCCGTGTAGGCTCGGTTACCAATTGGGACAGACTGTAGGCCAAAGCGAAGTCATGAACGGCTCTACCCGCGTGGTCAGTTGTGCGTAAACCAAGCCATTTGACGTGGTGGGCATTGAAGTCTCCCAATACCACAATCTCTGCCGAGGGGATCCGTTGGAGAAGGGTCTGTCGCCGTTTACGGTCTCGGTTTGGACGACGTATTATCTACTCACCTTAAAACACTCATGATAAAAATCCATTGTATATAAACCTTTTTAAATTTAAAACATTAAACTCGGATGACCTCTAACCAATTCTATTCGACAAAGTGATTCCACAGCTAGTACAACAATTGGCAAAACCATTTTTTTATTATAAACATTTTGTGTAATATTTTATTTTGCTCAATTATCCAAATATCAAAAGTTAGTTACCTACATCTGGGTTAAAAAAAAGTCTCAGTACCGAAAAGTACCGAAATTTCCCGGTTTTCCCGGTACCAGAGTTAGCGCAGTACCAGTAATCCCGTTTTCTCCACAGTACCGGGACTGCAACCCCTAGTCACGAACAACCGCTCCATTCCGACCGCGCGCGCCTACGAAAGGTAGCGTGCACGGGCACATACGCGATAGGTACCTAATCTAAAGTGCAAGCGAATACCGCCGAAAAGTGATGGACCAGGAACTTCCTTGACTGTACGCTGCCTTATCAATGATACTATCTAGAGTCAGGAAAGTACAAAAACTGAAATCATCTTAAGCTATACCTAAATGAATTCATATAAAAATATACGTTTGCCAAAAAGAAGGTTAGCCCCTCCCCTTCACTACAAAAAATTTGAGACAGGGCGCGTCTAAAGCTTTGGTCTCTTGATCGTAACGCACAACGCTGCGGTATGCGGCATGCGGTGCCTGACACATAATCGTATGAAAATCGTCTAGTATGGTCTCTTGTTCCGTCGCAGTCCGCGTCAACGGAGAAGGGCAAGCGCGGTGAAGTGGGAGGCGGGTATCCCGCACTGCCCGGCGTCGTTCTCGTTGATACGCTGCGATGTGCGGTGTGCGTCGTGCATGCGTCGCGGGTTGACAATGGATTTGTTTGAAGATAATTTAATAGAATTTGAATGAAATTTTCTTCTCAATCAATTAAATGCCTTTTTATTAAAGGTTTCAAACCACCTTCACCCCTCCGTTATAAAAACCATGTTTCTCGGCCTGCTTCTTTGACGTCTACTTTGGTAGCTGCGGCAAAATCAACTGACCACTTCTCCGCAGAGACGGTAAAGTAAACGCTGCGTCGTGACGCTGCGTTTAAGCCGCATACCGCAGCGTTGTGCGTTACGATTAAGAGACCAAAGCTTAAGAGGCCTGTTACATCTCGACTGTGAGTTTTGTGTAAAATGCCCATTTTAGCATTTTGTTGTAATTTTGATGTTGTATTTGTCGTTTTATCGAAATAGGATAATAAAATCATGCTTAATATTACAAATGTTCACTCTGCGAGGATAATCTGATTTAGGACGGCCGGCGCATCGCATTTTGAAGTAATTTTGCAGTTGTATTTATCTTTATTATCGAAATAGGATAATTAATTCATTATAAATCTTTATTCATCATGAAGTAACGATTATTCTGGCATACATTTTGCTCAATAATATTATCGTAGATTGGAGAAATTCACACTTAACTTAAAGCGATTTTCGAAGTTTTTTGGTTTAGAATAAGATTTTTTTTCCATATAAAATCAATAACATCTTAAATTTTGAGGCCGCTACGCACTAAACGAGTATATAAGAGATAACATTCTAATTTTTTTATTTCATTTGTTTAGAACAGTAGTTCAATCGATGAGCTCAAAAAAGTGCCTTTGCGCATTTTATGAAAATCTTTCTCTGCAATTTTGGGTTTAATTAAAAAGTTAAGCAAAATTTACAAAAAGCGCTACGCACTATTCCATTAGCTATTCTACACTATTCAATAAGTCATAATTGTTAATGTATATTTGTTTCTGAGATCCATAACGCCAAAATTGGCCATTTTACGCAAAAATTACAGTCGAGATGTAAAGGCCTCTTAAGGCAAGCTACGCCACTGAGTGACAGCTTGGTTACTATCTGGCACCCTCTCAGCATCATCAGCATGAACGCAATGCGGCTTATATAGTTTGCGAGCGCGACCGATGACTACGGCTTGGAAAAAGAGAGTGATGGCAAATGGCAGATAGATTACCATCTGGCACCTAGCCAGCGTCACCAGCAAGCACGCGATGCGCTCGATGTCATTTGCGGGAGCTACCGACCGCCTGCATAAGGGATGATTTATATTAGAGCGGGCCGTGCACGGGGCGTGCCTCGTCCGGGCCCGGACGGCGCCACTGATTTGAGACGTTGCACGAAACGTGTCCCGTCCGGGCCCGGCCGGGAGGACACGCCCCGTGAACGGCCCGCTCTAATATAAATCAACCCTAAACATACGCCGCGCCGCGCCGTGAACGTCGAGCATGGGTGACTGACAAAGAATGTCAGCAAGGTCGTAAATAACGCCGTATCAGCTGTATCAATGATACGGGGCCCCCGGGCAACAGAGGCCCCCAGACAACCGCGACCCCCGAGCGACAAGGAGTACCCCGAACGTGTGTGATATATCTTTAGACTTCTATAGGACAGTAACAGCTATCAGATTTGTCATTATTGTATATGGAGTCAGAAAAGCTACAAGAACTGAATTTTTAAAACACAGATTTGCGCCCGGAAAAACAAACGGTTCCACAAACGCTAGGATCACTAGCTGTACCACAGAGGTCAGAGCACAGAATCGCCGCGCGCCCGGGCTGGCGCGCGGTCATTCTGTGCTCTGTGAGCTGTACAATCACTGAGGCGTTTGCAGCCTATGAGCCGTAACTCAGTTGTCTATAATGATAATATCAGTGGTTGGATGGACATGATGACAATATAAGTAAGCGACATACCCGATCGGTATGAACATCTTGTTGACGATGTAAAGGGCGCTCAGGAGCGTGCGGGTGGAGTTGAGGGTTTCGTTGGAGCTGATGCTCTGCCTCTGCTCCACCAGCAGCGCATACAGCGCTCGGTGGCGGTCAACCTCCGTGTATGCGCGCTCATACTATAATCGTTTTGATATTTTTGCAATGTATGCGTAGTGTACAGATCTTGGCGTATTTTCATTTGGTTGTTAGCGCCCGCATGCGGGATGCGGGAAGATTTTTGAAACGCATGCCACAGGGCTCAAAGTTTTATACTTATTACATTCGAAAAGGTCTTCTTTTTATTTCTGAATCCCCTTAAAAATCAACCGATAGTTGTAAACCATAAAACCTTCGGTTAGTCCAAATGCGTGCCCTCCCCGCATTCGGACTAACTACCGACTTAACGACCAATGAAAATGCGCCCTTAGAATCGCTCCGACCATTTCATGAAATGGTTATTTTAAGTTTATTAAGATGTAGCCAGTTCTCTAACATGAAGTTAGAGAACTGGCGACATCATTAACATGAAATAATCGTACGCATCCTAAAAATTCAATCATTGAAATATATTTTAGCAAGTATTAGGTAGACCTATGGTTACCTAAAGGTAACCGCTGGTTTGGTCATTTACTTGAATATTCATATATTAGTAAGTATACATACTATTCATTGCAAAGTAGTAAAAGATTCTCCATACCTCGTCTATGTTGAGCCAGATGAGTGCCCACGTGACCCTGAGCACGAGGAATATGTAGCAGTACTTCAACGTGGTGCCGAGGACACTTCCCTTCAGATTGCGGTCGTTCAGCGCCCCTATACGATATAACACGATACATTTTAAAACTAGTCTATCATGTATGTATTTAAGGCAAAGCAGTTTCATCTGCATCTTCGTCTAATATTGAAAGAATACACAATGATTTTTACTTCGACTACCCATTTATCGATGTCTATTTTTAATTAGGTAAATGTCGTCTTACGCATACACAAAGGTCAGGGGGGACCTCGGGTTTGTGGACCTCTCATCCCCTTCGCCCGCTTAGTTAGAAGAGCTCGACGGAGAAAGGCCTACCCGCTAAAACCCGGTGTATTATCCCTTTAGTGCCACTGGGATAACTCGGGACCACGATCAGCAAGACGATCATCATCAGTGTACTGGGTGCGAGTTGAATTCACCACTCGCGACCCGCCCATTGCTGCGTCCTCGTGAACACCTATATCTCGTGATGGTTCCGCCGTGGATTAACCAAAAAACTCTATTACACCAATCTTGCCCTGACAATGATAACAAAATTAAAAAACCAAATAGTGCTGTTCGGTTTGCAAGTGTAGCGTTTCACGCATTCGGCGATTCGTTTTCATTTACATACTTATATAAAGATCCTCTCACGTTAAGGAATACCAGAATTTAAAATACCATTTCAATATGAAGAGGAGAGTCTTTTGGTGACAAACGAGGTGAATTGCATTTTTGCCACAAATAATATTGTTTCTGTGGACTTACACTTCAGTTTGGCTGTTGTTAGGCGACCCCTAGACCTAGACGCTTAGTTAATAATAATAATAATAACCCACCCTAGGTTTAGGTTTTTTATAATGTTAAATGTTTTATAGTAGTTTTGTTTATTATTTTTATATGGAATATTAAAACCTAGCCTTAAGAAAACAAATAGGTTTTTTATAATGTTAAATGTTTTATAGTAGTTTTGTTTATTATTTTTATATGGAATATTAAAACCTAGCCTTAAGAAAACAAATAAATACGAGAATAATAATAATAATAATCTTTATTACCATAAAAGAAATGGGTTCCAGATACATAGAAATCCTTAATGTAAATGCTAACAGGTATAAACTAACGTTAGAAAATACTATAAATCAAATGCATAGGGAAACCTTTATGAATTTAACAGCGGCCGCTGCACTAGTATTAATACCGTGATCCATCAGTATTTATTTAATTTTGTGATATATACTGAACGTGTAGTCTATTGTATTGACGAATGTCAGTATTTATTGCGGATTTCTAGATTTCTTAATTCCATATTGACAGATTGTGATAAATACTGACATCCGTCAATATACTAGACTACAACATTAATAAAATACTGTGGTTGGTCAGTGTTCGCATCGATGCAGCAATGGAGACAGACACGCTTGGAGGAACACACGCCGCTGCTGAAGCCACCGCCCCAGTCAGTCACGGGAGATCAGAGTTATTTAAAAGAATTTATTTTGAATTTGGAAGTACTGCCTGAGTTGTGGGATTCGTCGTCAAGCAATTACAAAAATACATTTAAAAGGGGAGAAGCTTTGAGAAACCTCTTGGATATTTATAAAAAAATTAACGCAGATGCAACCGTTGACGACGTGAAGAAGAAAATAAACATTTTGCGATCAAACTATAGGAAGGAGCTAAAGAAAATAGAGTCATCAAAACGTTTAGGAGCTGGTACTGACGAAATTAGTAAATGAGGTCGCATTAGTGTATCCTCTTTTCTTAAAAATGGTGTAACCATATTAGGCAGAATAAAATGTTTACTAGAAAAAAACTACCAGTCTCAAGAAAGCTCGAACGGGACTCGAACCCGTGATCTTTGGATTGCCGGTCCACTGCTCACCACTAACCGCTAAGCTACCGAGACCCCAGAAGGCTCATTAATTTTTTTCTAGTAGTTGATTTACGCTGCAAGCCAGCGATATTACGTCACTGTGAAGTCTACCCTCACATTCGCTCGGTTAGAGCAGTGGACCGGCAATCCAAAGGTCACGGGTTCGAGTCCCGTTTGAGCTTTCCTGAGACTGGTTGTTTTTTTCTAGTAAATGTTTTATCCTATATCTATATAGCATTGTGAATGCAAAATTTCAACAATAAACATATTAAGCAGATTTTCAAAACAATCATCAGGCATTCTAAAATAATTTTGAAAATATTCCATGTCACCACGTAGTTTAATTTCAGCCAATAAATTTAAATGCGTGTATTCTTCTCTCTTTTTTAGCCAATATTTAAGTCAATTGCTTCCTTTTTATTTGCCTTTTTAAACCTATCGCTAAGATAATAGCCACACATAAGCTTTGGTTTTTGACGCATTCATTTCACACCTGCGAGCTGTACGACAAACTTTGCAATACTGACGTGATAAATACTGAATGTGTAGGCTTTCTTGTTCACTCCGATAATTAAATAAAATCTATCAGTATTTTTTATAATTATGGATCACAGTATTAACTGAGCGTCTAGGGGTCGCCTTTTATCGTCGTAAACTGTGACTTAATAGAATATAACAATTGACCTATGATTAGTGGAGTAAAAAAACGTTTATGTATTGTATAAATTGTAATCAAAATACTAACAGAGGTATTTAAAGGGTCTGTGCATGCGCAGATAGTAGCAGAACAGCTTGAAGTCGTCACAGCCGCCGATGGTAATGGAGTAGTGCAAGTAGGACACGATGTCGACCACGAAGCCAGCTGGGACACCAACAAAAGTGCTGTCATAAAAATAAATCTTGCAAGTGCATCAGAACCGGACACAATGGAAAGGTTATGGTAACCCGACAAGCTGAAGAGATTGTTTGGTTAAACGCGCAAAACTAAAGAACAACTGGTTAGAACTAAAATCTTTGTAAGTATGGGATAGTCCGTTTATCGAGGAAGACTATATAAAATCACGCCCCGAATAGGAGCGGAGCATCAATGAAAAATAACAATTATTCCCTTTGAGTGATTCCGTTGCGTGCGCTGCGTAAACGATTAACCCTTTGAACGCCACGGTCGGATATAGCCGAACAGCGTTGCCATACGTGCGATAATTATCGTAGATCCACGATAATTTCGAGGGGCATACGATAAAAAATAATATTGAAGTATCGCACGATGATTCGTCGACTTTTCACGATATTTTTTGTCAGTTCTACGATAATTTTGTGACAAACCTGGTTTTGTACCGTTCGTTCAATCACAGTTCGGAAAGCACGAGTCGCTAACAAATGTAAGGGTACCACTACACCTCAATGGGTACCACATTCAGTACTTTTTGTAGACGATGACCTTTTTTCTTTTTAGCTCGTCACGTTGGTTGGTAGCAAATTTAGAGTGCCCAGACGTATGTAAGCTGTCTTTTTCAATGCGATAACAACACGATAATTTTGCAGTACATCTGGGATAGTTTTGACCTACGGATCTGGCAATACTATAGCCGACAGACAAATGACAACGTGCCCAAGACACCACCGTCGTGTCGGCTATACACGTTTTCATTTGTCGGTCATTTCCGACCGTGGCGTTCAAAAGGTTAAAGTAACGCAAAAATTACGTTTGACTGCATTGTTCCCCTTTAACTTGGGTGGTGCGGAGTCATTTGTCTATATACAGGATTTTTTTTTTATGTTCACATATTTTTTATATCATTCAGTAACGTTAATAGACATCATTTCCATTTTTTTTAAATTTTTTTATTATTTATTATTTATTTAATTTGTCCGGCACAATAAAAATAACTCGTGGATACCGGGCGAACGAAAGGTCACGTCGTGTAACGTAAAGGCTCAGAACGATAACTAAAGCATAGAAGTAGCACATAAACAAGCTGAATATAGCTACGCTTTGTACTCATATAGGAAATTTGTTAATGCTAGAAAAAGATAGATATACTTTGGACAGGACGGCGAATTACAAGGTAGTACTGGTTTCTGATCTACTGGGGATGGAAGAGATATAATATCTATCGATATCGATTATATCAAACGAGTCGGATTGGGCGGGAACTTTGATTATTTATTGTTTTTGTTATTTATTCCCTTATTAGAAAAATGTTTATAAAAACTTAATCGATAGGCCAGGGGCTCAAACTACCCTTATCTATTATAAAACCCAAATTAATAGACTGAACTCTATGTAATCGACATTAGGTAAAAAAATCAGTATAAGACGATGTGATGCTGTCTGCAGTCTATACGTGAGACTATATAGTTTAGACTTTGTACCGCCCTTATGACGGAGGTCAAGTGCTATTATCGAACTGCAAGTGTTTACCGTGTTGTACTGTTGAACGTACAATGATAGTGCAAATTTAAATTTAATCAAGGATAGAGCGACATATAACATCGATACTTTTAGATAGTGTGGCAGTGCTAGCATCTGAGCGTAGTTAAGCGAAATCACTGCCAATGGGTTTGGTGTATAGTATTCAAATAAAACCACCTTTATTTTATTAATTTATATTACGTGTTGCATTTAAACAAAAAAAAAATCTTTACTTTCTATAGAAAGTAGTTTGTAATTTTTAGCAGACTAATTATTAGCAGGTACTTAACATAAAAGTGTGAAATAAAAAAATATTTAAAGAAAGAAAAAACCCGACTGCGTCAAAAAATTAACTGAAAAGCAAAAAACAATATTTAAGGCGTATACAAGAACCAATAGCTGCCACCAATTGTTTAAATGTGGTAGGGCTAATGTTTTTGGCCTCAAAATGTCCTATTGTAATTTAGCGATGGTGCTAATCACGCTCAGCAGCAACAGAGTTTGTTAATTGTGGTAACAGCGAAGTTGCTGAAGTCGCAGTACTTGATAGCTCAGTTGTGTGTGTCTTGGAAAGTAAAGAATATCTAAGAGTATACAATTCTTTAGTTTTCTGCCTGCCTAGAAGCGGTGTAATGGTAGGTATGTATGTACAGTGGAGAACGGCCATGGCTAACCAGTTGGGAAAAATATTACTTGCAGTATGAGAGGATGGTTTAGGGGGTGGAGATTATCCCATAATTTTGAACACATTAAATTATGACGACTTTAAGAAATTCTAAAAAATATACCATCTCATAAAAAATGGTGCTCAGTTGATTTATTTTTAAACGAATGATCAAAAAAAATATTTTATTGATTAGAGGCTAGAGGCAATTTGGGAACCTTCAAGCAGAGCGTGAAGCTGAGGTAAATATTATACGACTTTGTTTGACCGTCACTCATCATCTCTCAGTCTACGCCATTTGTCGTCACTAGTAAAACACCCGACAGTAAAATCTAAAACATTTAAGTGAACATTACGATTACTTTATAATATATCGATACTTAACATTTTTCACAACACTTGCATAACCTCTACGACGAAATTGTAAAATGGATTTTAAACTCAGTGATTTAACTATTTTTTCTAATATAATATAATGAATGGCAACTGGTACTACTTAGTCAAACGAAGGTAGAACTATAGAAACAAAACAACTGTAAATAAACATAGAAATATCACTTACCAGTGGAAGCTGACTATTTCATTCACTGTTATTTTCTTTATTTCCTATGCGGGAATAACACTTCCAAACGACGCACGCCATAGTTCATTGCTTTATAACTCACATATAATAGTATTTTGCAACGAAATTCCAGTATTCACTCAATGAGCTTGGGAAAAGTATTTTTTCATCCCACCATCTCGGAAAGAGTATTTTTAATCTTCAATATCTGAATGGAAAAGCCGTTTTTATTCTCTAGAGGATAAAGTAAATTGAATTTAGAACATCGTGTGCACTTAGTATGTGTATTCAAAACATCATTAAACCTATTTTCTTCTTCCTCCATGGTGCCGATTTATTATACGACCTTTTTAAATTGTTAAAAACTCAGACTCGGAACCTTTTTGGTGTACCTACTTTTTTAATTTGGTTGGTAATTTCCTCGTTGAGGTGGGATGAAAAGTTACGTGTTGCACTCGAGTGCAAAGATTTTTCACCTCGTGCTCTTTTGATTCCCTCGGTAACGCTCAGGATTCTAATTTTTAAATCACTCGCTGCGCTCGTGATTCAATTTTAGAATACTTCGCTTGCTCGGTCATCAAAATTGAGCACGCGGTTAAAAAGCAAGTTTGCACTCTTGTATAACAAATAACTATTATCTTTTTTATTCAAATTTTGCATTCACAATGCTATATAGATAACGGATAAAATGTTTACTAAAAAAAATATATTTTTTTTCTAGTAAACATTTATTTATTTTTTAAATATTTACACTTAAACTTAAAATATGAGATTACATTTTTTTCTGTAGCCCTTCAAAATACTTCACAATAATTTTTTAAACCTTCATAAAAATGACCACGCGCTATTGTTTTTGCGACAATCAAAATACGCGCGAAACCCGCAGCGTGATGTCATCGGATTCAATTCTTTCGCACGGGTGGGTGGCGCAACTTGCGCGATTTCGTTTTATTAATATGTCTGCTCTGAACCAGTGCGGTTCTGCCACAGATTACTTAATAATTAATTGTGCAAATAGTTAAGTAATGTAATCGGACGCCCGCCGTTATTTATTATTTATGTACAATAACAACTTTGTAAATACTTCTCGTATTGAAGTGATATAAAAACTATTGGTTTTTGAATAACGACTTCTATGGTATCAAGTAAAAATGAACTGTTTTTTCTTTTTTCCCAAGTCCATTATCACTTTTCCAATCTAAACAGAAACGCACGCCAATGATCCATGTAATATACGACAAAATTATATCGGTCATTGTTGGCTGACAAAGGGATGGTTAGAGCGAGTAACTTAATTTGGTAGCATTAAAAGTAGGGCATCGAACCCGGGTTTACCCGACCCGAAAAAACCCGGGTATTTCGGATTTTCTGGGTCGCAAGAAAACCCGGGTTTGGAAAATCAAAAACCGGGTTTTAGGGTTTTTCGAGCTTTTTTACAATCGTTAATTATTTGTTTCATAAGTATATTTACGCCTTTTCGAAATGATCTCTTTGATTGAACACGGTCAAAAAGTACTTAACTCCATTGTATCTCACTACATACAAACCTTTGTATGTAATCAAAGATACAAACAAGTTAGTGAAGTTTACTTCTCTCTTAACATTTTTTGCACTAGGCACTAATAATTTCTGCTTGACCTTAACTACAGTTGTTTTTTTGTGCGAAAAAGATTAAATTAATAAAGCTAGTTGCACGTTATTCGTGCGTTTGACTCAGATCAGAAAAGACATAAACGGAATGAAAGATGGAGGCAAGATGCGTCGTCGCGTTGTTGACACGCAACAAGAGCGGTGAGCTGCGAGTGACTACCCCGCCATTTTGTTTCGCCAGTCCCCTCCCTCTCTTCAGAACTCTCCTTTACTCCTTTCAGTAGACCTCAGCATTCATGGCATGGGCATCGGCCAGGAACTGAATCCAAAATGCTACATCGAGAGTGTTATTTTAACTGCCTCCCGTAAGTTAGGTATTCTCAATAAGGTGAGGCGGTTTTTCACTCCCGAGTAGCGCTGTTTGCTGTACAAGACTCAGGTGCGATGGAGTATGGAGTATTGTTCCCATCTATGGGACGGCCCCGCTAAATGCACTTGATAGACTGCAAAGGCGAGCGGTACGCATTATTGGAGATGCTGAGGTAACAGCCTCTTTTGAGGACCTCCAGCTGCGTATGCGTAGAGACATTGCTTCTCTCAGTGTCTTCTACCGGAATTACTACGGAGAGTGTTCTGAAGAACTTTTTGATCTAATCCCGCCCTCTCCTTTCCTGTCCCGGACTACACGTGCTGGTCTTAGAAACCACCATCATACTGTGCAGACTATCAGCAGTAAGACCATTCGGCTAGACGCATGTGTTTCCCAGCTCCTATAGACCCGGGTCTTTTAAGCGGGGCGTGAAACGGCATTTATGCAGGCCGTCATCATAATTGGGTGCGCTTGTTACCGTGTTTGTTCCACGGTGAGGAGCGCTCCGTTATTTTGGACTGCATCGACTGCTTACCATCAGGCAGGATGCAGCCACTATGACGTTTCACATTTAAAAAATCTGCCTTCTTACGCGTTAGGTAGCCACTAGACGAATTTATTGTTAATGTTAAGAAAAAAAGTTTAATTAAAGTTAAAATAAGTTTTATAATAGTCTTTAGCAGATTTTTAGTTAAGAGAAAAACTGATTGTTACTGAAAGACTTAATAATAAAAAAAAATCTGATTCCAATCTGACTTCATACGAGTAAGTTAGCTGCTAAAACGAATTTATTGTTAATGTTAATATAAGAGTTTAATAATTTAAAAATATTTCTATATATATATCAAAAATAGTCTTCAGCATATTATAATTATTAGCAGTATAAGAACTGACTATTACCAAAAGACTAAATTAATATAAATAATTTGATCTGCGTGAGTCTGTGATCAAAAATAATTACTAGCTAGATAAATACTACATATTTCTCGCCTACTAAAAATATTTTTGTGTTTTTGAAAGTACTGTTTAATTGATATGAATCCTTCCCTTGTTTTATATTGGTACCTACTCGTATTGAATTAGCAAATTCATACTAAAATACAGTTTCCTCATATTTAAAAAAAATATCAAAAAGACCGAAAAAGCTCAAAAAACCCGGGTTTTGACTACAAGAAAACCCGAAACCCGGGTTTTCTAAAAGTGGACCGGGTTTCGATGCCCTAATTAAAAGGCTCCAATGGCTCCAGTTTTGGCCGATCGCCTGGTACGCTTTTTTTCTACTGAGACGGTTTCTATGCTTTAGTTATTGTTCTGAGCGTAAAGGTAACTTATCTTATGTATCTTGTGGTATCGTAATGTGTCAGAGTTCAATTGCGCGGTCCCGGTCGATCGACCATGATTAACGGTATTTTTGTGGATATGTCTTGATGTTTTCTGTTTAAAATAATGTTACTGTAATAAAATGACAGCTGTCCTGTCAATGTCAATTCTGATATGACTGACATGTGACGCTCCGTTCGAAAACGTTATTGTCTATGTTCCGGTATCTTATTAATATTTTTTTTGTGTTACGTTTGCATTTCAGTGTGGTTGCGTTTGTTAATGTTTGCCAACGCCCGCTGGTGGTTTCATTTTTATTTTATTCTTTAGTATCTAGTTAAAATTTTTTGCTATTTGTAGTGTCATTTTAAATTATTTATCTTATGTATTAGTTTATTGTATGTCTATTAATTCTAATTGCTACACAGATAGTTCATTCGATGAATTTGAAACTGCTTGTAGTGACTTTGCTAAAGTCTGGCTAACGAAAGCTGAACCTCGTAGTTATTTGATTGGCAACACTTTGTCTCTATGTGTGTCTAACTGAAGTGTCATGTCGTATGTCAAATTAAAATTTTTCTGAGAAAATTGCAGCTGTGTGAGTGACCCTGTGTTACCCTGTCATGATTTTTTTTTAAATTGCCGCGTTTTTCCTGGTTCAGCTTTTATTGGCCAGACTCTACCTCTTCTGACACCGACGATGCTCCCTCTCTGGATGTCAAGCTGCGTTCTATTTCTAAATGGGTACAAACTGTTTCGAAACGACAGAGTTGGAGCTGGTGGTGGTGGTGTATGTATCTACATCAAGGACCACATCCGGTGCTCTGTCGTTGGTCGGTCTCCTAGTACTTATGCTGGATCCTTGGAGTATATGTTCTTGAGCCTTAACATTCACCACTATAGTATTTTAGTGGGAGCTGCCTACAGTCCAAGTGTCAACGTAAACTATTTTGATTCTTTTGAGACAACCCTTGAATCCCTGCTCTTCTTACGATCATGTAATTTTGATGGGTGATCTTAATACTTGTCTTCTGAAAAATAACCCTCGGTTCTGTCAACCTTGAATTGCTCCCACTCACAGCCACCCATTATTCTCCTAATTGTCCAGCCCGGCCCTCTCTCTTAGACGTACAGATAGTCTATAATTCCAATCCCAAAGTTCGCTTCCCCTACCGCTTTCTCTCAATTCCGTCCGTCTTATTTCTATCCTACCATTCCTGTCTATGGTCCTGGAAAGCGCTGTTCACAAACAATTGTTCTCTTTTGTCTCCCATCACAATTTAATAAGTCCATATCAATCCGGTTTTCATCCTGGCCACAGCATCGTAACTGCTCTTTTAAACGTCTCTAACGATACTCGCCACGCCGTAAGGGTGTGGGCAAAGGCACTTGGATTACTTGTGAATCCAACTTAGTCACAAGCAATGATCGTTGGTAGCGGCATGGACTATGCGATAAACTGGATCTAAATGCCCTCCCCAAAGTTACTTACGATGGAGTGCATTTTGCATATGCGGACAAGACGAAAAATCTTGGCCTTATTATGGACCGTACTTTGTCTTGGACATCACAGGTTAACGAAGTGAGTTGGCGCATGCACTACTCTTATCATTCTTTCACGCGACTTCAGTTCTTCTTACCGTACAATACCAGAATTATGCTTGCTAAGTCGCTTCTTCTCCCTCTTCTCGACTATGCCGATGTTGTTGCTGCTGTTGAACAAACTAGAGCGCATGAAAAACCTGGCTATTCGGTTCATATTCAGCCTTCGCAAATATGACCATATTTCGGAGTTATGGGCTAAATTAAAATGGCTGCCAATCCAACGTCGCCGAGATAAGCACATCCTTTGACTTCTTTACAAAATCCTTCACTACCCTCAACTCCCCCTTACATTCGTTCCCGTTTCACTCACTATTACCAGTCACTTCCCGCCCTAAGCGTTCATGTGACACAAGAACTCTTGTATTTCCTCAATCCAATTCCAAATTCTATGCAATCAGACTGTGGAATAAGCTGCCTGCTAACGTGCGTGAGAGACCATCGGTGGCATAATTTAAACTTAGGCTAAAAGAGCACTAGGTACCTAACCTACCTATCCAACTACAACAATTAAAAATATTTTAACCAATTCTATTATTCGTTCATATTATAAATTGTTATAATTATGTAAAATGAGTATGTATGTATATACAATATAATTAGTGTAAGTATGTATATATTAGGTCCTTACATATGAAATTGGCGTTTTGTCGTTTCGCCAATCGCCACTTTGATCTCAAGTATCTCCTTATTTTAGGTTAGGTTAGGTTGGGAATTCCAATTTCAAATTTATACAGCTTTTTACAATGATATTATAATTACTATAATATCATTGGCTATTTACTCATGCTTTTGTGTTTTGAAAACCGTAATTCATTAGTTTTTTCTCTTTTGGTTTTTTTTTTGCGTCACTCAGTTTATAAAATGGAAATCTTGAAATATCGCGTTATTTACGAGTAGGTACGAGTTCCATCGTGGCACCAGTGCTGCAGAAACGGCTCGAAGGATTAATGATGTGTATGGCGGCGGTGTCGCAAAAGAAAACACAGTGCGTTTTTGGTTCCAACGTTTTCGTTCTGGAAATTTCGACCTGCAGAACAAGCCCCGTGGACGGCGGAGACCAAAGTTGATAACGAAGAATTTAAGGCTATTGTGGAAGCGGATCCATCGCAAACCACGTCCGAGTTAGTTGCATGCTGCGGTGTTAGTGATAAAGCTGTTTTAATCGGGTCCATATTGGCTCACATAAAACTATTGTTCCTATTTTTTGTTTTACTACCGATTTGTGTTCATAATAATCACTCTTCATAATTTTTTCCTAATACTTTTTTGTTCATAAAATTTTATTACTACTGTCAGAACTCATAACAGACAGTTTTCATATTTTTTTTATTAATACTGTCATTACTAAGAACAATTTTAAACTCATAATCTTTTTTTTTCATAATTGTTTTCTTCATAATTTTCTTTTTAATAATGTCATTACTAAGAAAATATTTGAATTCATAATATTGTTTTTAATACACACACTTATGATTAAGAAATGGGAGGGTCGGGGGGCCTGCGGTCCCCCTCCGTTATTTGTCAAAAGTCTAACCTAACCTAACCGACAGAACTATAGTTTTGCATACTTAACTTTTTCTTTATAGCGGGGGGCCTCAGGCCCCCTGCACCCCCCGGCATGCAAGCAAGCATGGAGCATGAAGCATGCAAGCAAACATGAAGCATGCAAGCAAACATGCAGCATGCATGCAGGCAGACATGCAGCATGCAAGCAAGCATGCAGCATGCAAAAAAGCTTTCAGCATGCAGCAGGCATGCAAGCATGCAGCAAACATGCATGCAAGCATGCTGGAAGCATGCAGCATGCAAGCAAGCATGCAGCATGCAAGCAGGCATGCATACAAGCATGCAGTATTCCAAAACACATGCAAGATGGATTCAACATGCATGCAAGCACACAGCATTTATTAAAATTATAAAGTTATTTGTCACAAGTCTAACCTAACCTAACCAACGGAACTATAGTTTTGCATACTTTACTTTTTCTTTATAGCGGCTGGCTCATAAAAACATTTATGATCAAGAAATATATGAAAACAAATATTAGTATAAAAACAAATATGAATAATGGCGTTATGTATTAGAATGATTAGGAGTTTCGATCGTTAGTATAAGAAAATACATGAAAAAAAAATAGTAAAAAGAAGGTGTATGATTAGAGATATTATGAATTCTGATGATTAAAAGCTTGAAAGGTGGGTACCTCATGAATTGAGTGCAGCAAACCGACAAACGCTCGTCGACTGCTGCGTTACTTTACTCAACCGGCACAATAAAGCTAATCACACACTACGCAGATACGGTAAGATATCTGTATCTGAGCAGATATCTGTCAATATCGCTCTCTATATAAATCATATGAACCAACACACACAGCGCAGATAATTTATATTTTATCGTACAGTATCTGTGAGCACCGACATATACCGACAGATGGTGAGATTAATAGCTGCGTATACAAATATATCTGCAGATAACATCTGCCGTATAGTGTGAAGGATTCCGAGTGAATGTATCGTCTCGTATATTATCGTATCTGTTTAGTGTGTGATGCTTTCAGATAAATAAGTTTTTATACGCAGATAAAATATTACCGTATCTGCGTAGTGTGTGATTTGCTTAATGAAGGGATTTTAAATCGAATCATTACCTGTGATGAAAAGTGGATCCTGTATGATAATCGGAAACGCTCATCGCAATGGCTGAACCCTGGGAAACCAGCCAAATCCTGCACTAAGCGAAAATTGACTCAAAAAAATTACTTGTGAGCGTTTGGTGGACTAGTGCCGGTGTAGTTCACTACAGCTTTCTTAAATCTGGCCAGACGATTACGGCAGATGTCTGACGTCAGCAACTGCAAACCATGATGGAAAAGCTGCTGCTAAACAACCGAGGCTGATCAATCGCTCTAGGCCACTGCTGCTTCAGGACAACGCTAGACCACACACTGCACAACAGACGGCTACCATATTATAGGAGCTTCAATTGAAATGTCTAAGACATCCACCGTACTCCCCGGAACTTGCTCCAACAGAAAACATTTTTTTTTCGAAATTTGGATAACTTGTTGCAAGGGAAAAAAATCAACTCCGATGGAGCAGTCCATAGCGCCTGCAAAGATTTTATTGATTCCCGTCCGAATAGTTTTTTTAGTAAAGTGATCAATAAACTACCTATGACATGGCAAAAGTGCATAGATAGCAATGGTACATACTTTGATTAAATAAATATATTACATTTTAAAATATCGACTTTATTTATTTATTTGAATCTCTAATGCACAAAGAAAACAAAATGTACAAAAGGCGGACTTAATGCCAAATGGCATTCTCCACCAGTCAACCTTAGGGCTAGGCAGAAAGAGTTGTAGGCAGCGCAATACAAAATCTTGTGAACTAAAAAATAAACTACACAAATCAACTTACATAGGTAAATAATTATACAATAAATGACATTACACAATAAATTTAAGATAAATTACATAAACTTACTTAGATATAATAAAGATACGGTGATAGAAAACTCTTACGGGGATGATGAAGACTCTTGGAGAAGCATATTGTAAATCCTTTTCTTAAATACAATTTTGCTCGGGGCCCGTCTAACTTCTTCAGGGAGAGCGTTCCATAAACTTTATGTTCCTCCCTTACAAAACGCCAATTTCATATATGTAAGGTATGTATATGTATGAGATCTATAAGTAAGTATTTCGTCATCATTAGTCCCGCAGACTTTCTCTCCGAACCACAGCTGGGGTTGACTCGAGATCTCTTCTATAAATAAGCTCACCTTTCTATATGTCTTGTTTAATGTGTTTTCAACGTGTGTTTTCTATGTGCAATAAAGGATTAAGTATGTCTGATCAATTTTAGTTTCTTCATTTTTCACTTAAATAAATTAATTAAAATCTGTAGATATAGACGAAGTATTATCTCTATAATTTAAAAAATTAAGTGCACAGATGAAAAAAATACCGTATGTATGTTACGTTAAGCTTTTTAAGGACCCGCCGGGCCTAGGGCTCTTGCCTACAGGCTAATGGCGACTCGTAGGGTCCTCCCTACACACACGGGCCCCCGGCCACAGCCACAAACGCCGCCACAAGAAGCTATTAGAAGCGGCTACAAAAGTTGCTGAAGCGCGCGACAGCCACTTGTGGCCGGTGGCCGACACTTGCGGTCGATGGCTGCTAATTTTTTGTACCATAATGGACCCGGATGAAAAAGGTTTAATTGCGCTACTTCTGATAAAAAATACGTCGTCGTAGAAGACAAAACCGTAGTTATTGGATACATCCAATTTTATCAAAATTGTACACCAATGTAACGAGCATTTCGATAATAATTTAGACCATCCAGAAAAGATTTTGAAACATTTTCGGTTTTGAAACTTTTTGGGAACTACCAGCTCTATTATATGATGGATTAAAGCACCACGATACCAACAAGAGGTAAGCAGAAATAATCACTATCATAAAACTCCATAGAACACTATAATAATCTATACTTTATTTACAATCCCTACTAATGTTAAATCAACAACAGACTTCGTGCGTGCGTTGCCTCCGACTTGAACAGGTTATCCTTTAGTAATTGTTTTCTGTGAGGTTAACTGAAGTAAGTAAGGGAGAGGGGTATTGATGGGCAGTGGATAAATATCCAAAGAGTAAATACTCGGATATTTATCCAAAATGGATAAATACTCGTTTTTATCCATTTTTATCTGATATTTACTCAAAATCACGGATAAATATGTTTTTAGCGGTATCCACGCACAACTTTTGTTTTTCTAGGAGGTGATCGCGCTAAATATTCACAACCAAACCACATCTGAACCGCAGCCGTTCTGCCGACTTCGCATAGCGCCATCGCGTGTGTCAAACGCGATAGCACTATATGACGGCTGAGGTTCAGTTGTAGTTTGGTTGAGATTAATTAGCGCGATCGCCCTCCTGGACTACATTTGACGAATGGTTAGTACCTATTTTCTGTCCGAATACTATGTTAATAAAATTTTTACTGTTGTTTTAGCACGGTTGCGCTATACCTATCAAGTCACGGTAATAGCTGTGGTAATAGTGTTTCTAGTGGAACTGCGTCGCGTCCTTGAAATAATTAGGCTTTCTTACTCTTGCACACGTTGCGCACAGATCCGCGAGAGTGGGAAAAGTACAGGTATTTGGTTTGGTTACAAGTATTTGCCGGCTTCGCCGCGGAATTTAGAGCTCGGGTTCCCTCGTCCCGCGTCGTCGCTTCGCGTCGTGGTCCACTATAAAAAGTGAGCATCCCTAAAAATTGGTCATCAGTCCAATATTTCACGTCACTGGGAACACTAAATCTGAAAGGAAATGGAAACCACACGTCTGCAGAAGCCGCTCAAATCGTCATCTTAATCCGGCAAAGGTTGTCTCAGCGTAATATTGCTCGACAGCTTCATCTAAGCCAGTCTTGTGTCTTGAAGGCGTACAGAAAGTTCAGGGAGACTAGCAACTTTGTCCGGGGACCAGGATCTGGAAGACAGGGTTGCACTTCGGTGAGAGATGACCGATTCATTGTTACCACTTCTCTCCGAAATCAACACCTAACCGGCGCGGCGTGGACGTCCAATGACAGCTCAGAGAAGTTCGAGTGAGGGCTGTTAGCAAATGGAGTGAGGTGAAGACTTAAAGAAGCGAATTTGAATCCAAGAAGGCCAGCTACGGGGCCCAATCGGGGGTGCTCGCGATCACTTAGATAGGGATATGGGATATTATATAACAATAGAGTCGAGTCCTGTTCTCGGACGAAACAAGGATGTGCCTGGATGGTAGCGACCGTTGACAGAGAGTCTATAGAAGACCGGGGGAGCGATTTGCACAATGCAGTTTGGCGGAAACAGTGGCATTCGGGGGCGGGTCCAGTATGATATAGTCGGGGATTTCTATAGAAGAAAAAACGGAGCTGGTATTCGTACCTGTTGGTGGTCGGGGAGGAGGCCTAACTGCTGAAAGATACATCAACGACCTTCTGCTAGACCATGTGCTCCCGTTCGCCGAGTTTATAGGCGAACATTTCCTGCTAATAAATACACACGATAACGCCCGCTGCCACACTGCTGCAATGACTAGACTGTACCTGGAAGAAGTTGGTATTTCCACCTTAGACTGGCCAGCCCACAGTCCTGACTTGAATCCTATTGAACACGTGTGGCACGAGCTGAAAAGACGGGTACGAGGAAGACATCCAGCTTCGGCGACGATAGAAAATCTGAAAACTGCTTTGGTCGAAGAGTGGCAGGGAATTCCACAAGATTCCGTCAGAAAACTTATTCGGTCAATGAGAAACCGTTTACAGGCAGGCATTAGGGCCAGAGGGTAATATAAAGTATTGAGGAGGGGATAAAATACACAGTATTCATTTAGACATCCACAACTTCAACCTTTTGCAACAATTCTCTATATTTAGGTGGGAAATTTTATTAATTTTTAAATCTTTTTGATATAATTTGAAAGCTTATACAATTACCTTTCAAATGATATACCACAATCTATAATTCATTGCACACAAATGGTAAAAACCCAACCAATTCAGATGAATTCAAACTTGCCGAATAATTTTGACCAAGTATTTTTGTTTATCGCTCATTTTATGGAATTAAAAACTCAATAGCAGTTATTTTGTTTTTTATTAACAAACTACCTATAATTTTATTTCAAAATTTAATGATTTGTAAAGAAAAGGGTTAATAAAATATTTATTCGTCTTTTTGGATAAATACTCGAGTAAAAACGGATATTTATGAGTATTTATCCATTTTGAGTATTTATCCGGATAAAACCCATCACTAGAGAGGGGGCCTTTTGTGGCGGCGGCGTTTAATGGGTTAGTGGCCGGTGCGGGCCACAAGAAGCGAGCAGCGATGTTATGTGGCGTGTGGCGTGGCCACCGGCGGCGGCGGCGGCGGCGCGGCGTCTACCGCGTGCGGTGAGTCCTTAAAATGTATGAAAACTATAGGAAATACGCCGGTGGCGGCGTTTTGTGGCTGTGGTCGGTGGCCCGTCTGCGGCCGCACGTACAGATTTCGTATTGAACTTATCCAAATAAAGCGGGCTGCATTATACTATAACTACTATTTAGTTTGTTGAATATATTATATAAGGCGACTGCTAGAAACCGTAAGAAACTTCAAGGACTGGACTTTCGCGTATCACTGCACCATTTGCATCTCACAGTTGACGCGTCACGACGGGAGCAAATAATGCCAAATTGCAGCGTGTTTTCGTGCAAAAAGCGAACAGATACATCAAATGTACAAAAGGATAGCGTTACTTTTCATCTGTAAGTATTATTTTGTCTTTATACTATTGATAAATGCACTAATTGCAATAAACTGAGAAATATTGTCAATCAAAAAGTGTTGCCACTAAAACGACAAGCTGCTACTTTACGTAACTTTTAAAGTTGAACGTTCTCACATTAAAAACAACTTTTATGTCCCATTTATTATTATTAAAACTATTTTCCACTATGTATGCTTATTAAATGATTGATAAATTACTATTTATTAATTGTTACTTATTTTCATTTTCTTCAGTCTTTTTTAACTAAATTGCTTTAAAAATTATCAAGACTGTTTGTTTATGATCGGTCTACTTCACTAATATATAATATTTACAGCCTGTCATTTATACCGAAATTAGGAAAATTTTATTTCATTACATTGGCACACTGAAACAGTTTTAGAGATACGACAGTACAAAATATCGATATCGACTTCATCATAATGTTTATTCTTGTTATTAATTTTTCAGATTTCCAAAAGATGCAATTATTCGAGGTGTTTGGATCCGAGTTTGTGGAAATCATGTTTCGTGGACTCCTAAGCGCACTAGCACACTTGCTCACAGCATTTTCAAACTTATGCAATCCAATAAAAAGAGGAGATTGAAAAATCGTGTCGTGCCTACTCTCGTTACAATTTAAGCTTTTTATTCTTCGATCACTCAGAAAAACTTGATTTTATTTTATTTTTTTATTTTATTTTATTAGGGATAACAACAGCCAACAATACATTTAGTGTAACATTGTGAATGTGCAACTACATAGGCCAATTAGAGCTATCCACATTTTACAATTTAGAAAAAATATCCACTAGGTACTTAACTTAAAAAGAACTCTTTCGGAACACAATAATGTTTTAAAGTTACAATTAGTTTCAAACGCTATGTTTACGAGGGGATAATATATGTTTAGATATGATATGAATTAAATACACCATACTATACATAAATACACACAAATACACACCTATAAATAAACACGTATACATATTAATTACATACATAAATACAAATATACAATATTATGCATACACACAGAGAACACACCTAAGTACATATACTCAAAACAGTGCACTAGATAAACTGATGATAACGTCTAGTTCAACACAATATTAAAGTTGTGCAGTACACAACTTCGACCTTACACCATTCCTAAAGGTGACTTTAGAGTTTGTAAAGATGTCTATTTCCTGAAATTTGTTGTTGTAAGTGCTCGTCATTCTAGTGAATACAGAGTTTTTGCCGTAATTTGTGCAATGAGATGGTACATGAAATAGAGGAGTCACTCGAGTTCTACGCTTAGGAGTCTTGATAGATATTCGTTCAATCAGCTCGGGACAGTCAAGACGACCACTGATCACGTCGAAAAGAAGACACATATCTAGCATTGTTTTACGCTCCTCAAGTGTCAGAAGATCGTAGGCGCGACAGTTATCGATATAACATGGACCGGGAGACTTGTGTGATTTAAAAAAAAGATGTCTAATAAATTTTTTTTTAATGCTTTCAATACGATTTATGTGTACCTCGTATAAAGGAGACCAGACAGGGCTACCGTACTCCAAAGTGCTCCTGACATAGGCATAGAACAAAACTTTGAGAGTAAGTGTATTATTAAACGGTTTACATGTACGAATTACAAAACCAAGGTTTCGATACGATCTGCTGATTATACTTTCGAAGTGATTTTTGAACAGCATTTTGGAATCGAGCAATATCCCCAAGTCCCGCACGATATCAACCCTACTTATTATGGACTTATTCAATTGATACATGAATTTGATTGGTTGACTTTTGCGTGTGAAAGTGATACATTGACACTTTTCGGTGCTGACCGTGAGTCTATTAAGAGTGTAATATGACATCAACTTGTTTAAATCCTTTTTTAATAGTTTACAGTCAGCAACAGAATTGACACGTATATATATCTTTTCGTCATCCGCATAGAGCATATGATGGGCGTTGTCAAAACAGTCATTTATATCAAAGATATACGCATTGTAGAAAAGGGGGCCGAGATGGGAACCTTGGGGCACACCAGATGGCACGGCAACGAAATCTGACCTGAACCCACCCAATACCACTGCCTGTGACCGATTAACGAGGTAAGAGCGAACCCATCGCAACAAGTCGCCATGAATGCCGAGCGCTTCCAGTTTTCGGAGAAGAATATCGTGGTCCACGCGGTCAAAGGCTTTCTCCACATCTGTGTATACCACGTCAACCTGTCCTCCCCCCTCCATGTTACGAAGTACAAAGTCAGTGAACAAAGCCAGGTTCAAAGCGGTAGAACGACCCTTAAGAAAACCGTGCTGATTTGTGGGTAGACCACGTGCAATCATTGAGTATATCTTATCATACACTAACTTTTCAAACATTTTACCCACGGCGTTTAAAATAGAAATAGGCCGATAATGGGAAATTATTGAGCGTGAACCTTTCTTGTGGATCGGAATGATATTAGCCCTCTTCCATATTTCGGGGTATATGCAATCTTTAAATGAATGACGAAATAAAATGGAAATGGGCAGCGAAAGGCTTTCTGCGCAGGACGACAGAAAAATGGGGGGTACACCATCGCACCCTGCACCTTTAGACCTATCCAACGAACGCAGTAATTTCAAGACATCATTCTCTGTGACAAAAATACATGATAGAACTTCGTTACCTGAATATATGCAAGTATTTGATTGTGATCTATTCAAAGAAGATCGGGGTGCAAAAACACTCTGGAAGAAGCCACTAAAAGCGTTTGCAATTTGCTGACCATCCGTGAACTTATCGCCATTAAGTGAAAATTCTTTGGGGTAATTAGAGCCGCCTTTTTTCGATTTTACATACTTCCAGAAGTATTTGGGGTTAAACTTTATATTACGTTCTGAAGAGTATGTGAAACTTTTAAAGCATTCGTCTTGTAAACGGTGCTGTCTAGCTCTCAAGAGTGAAAACTCATCGTAGTCTCTGGGGTTTCCATATTTTTTCCATTTTTATTGAACTTTGAGCTTTTCATGAGTAACTTTCATGAGAGCGGGACTATACCAATAAGGGAAGGACGAATTTGATGATTTAGGTTTGTAAATAGGTATGTGTAACAATATGAATGCTTTTCATTTAATTTGGTATAAAAAGTTTCTACAGCTTCTTCGACTGACGTGCAGTCGAGCACCTCATGCCAGTCAATGTTTTTTAAGTAGGAGTTTATAACAGTGTAATTGCATTTGTAAAAATTGAAACGGGGGAGCAATATTCTTTAAATGGCCTAATACTTATGTCCTGTATATTTAGAATAAGGGAGGGGTGAAAACCATCCTCGCTTATCAGAGGATTAGGGGCTCTAGTTATTGATAAAGGAAGCGTACTGAAACATAAGTCTAAAATATTGTTTTTTGAGTTTTTTATTAAGTTATATTGGTTCAGTAATAGGAAATCCAAACGATCAGCAAATAATAAAGCGGCGTCCTGAATTATACTTGCCCCACGCTGTGTAAGCGAGTGTCCATGGGCGTCCCACAAAAGGCACGGCAAATTAAAGTCTCCAACTAACAGAATATTGTCACTTGGATGCAAGTCTCTAAGACGTGTTAAATTATGCATAACGCAATCAATGCGCTCAGGCAGTTCGCGGTAATCGGGCGATGATTGATGGATGATTGATGCACAATCAAGGCTCTCACTACGTCTGCACAAAAAGAGTTTGTTATCTAGTGAGATGTTTAGATAGGTACTTATTTCGTATAGTGAGCTAAATGTCAACATGAAGAAGAGCTCCTTCAAAAATTCTGCCAAAACATATATACTTACGTCTTGATTTGTTCCGGATTCGTCGTATTCCTGATTCGTCGTATTCCAGATTGGTCGTATTCCAGATTCGCCGTATTCCAGTTTCGTCGTAATACGTACAGTCGAGTAGGCACATAAATATATATCGATCGAATCTTTTCCCAAAGTTCTTAAAAACGTTTAAAACATATACATACAGTCGAGTAGGCACATAAATATATATCGATCGAATCTTTTCCCAAAGTTCTTAAAACGTTTATAACATATACATATATACTACTCTGTGTAAAAAGTATCGGGAATATGTCAATAAAAAGACCCGCGTAAAAGAGTTCGTTTTAATTTTTTTACTGCATGTTGGTAGCACTGTACTGATTTACCGCGCGAAATTTGAGTGGGATCTGTCATTTACTTTGTTTAAAACTGCACTTTTTGTTGGTCATAGTTTTGAGTCCTCGGCGATTTTTACAATGGAAAATATTGTTGAACAAAGAGTGTGCCTTAAATTTTGTGTTTCGAATGATATTTCATGTGGAGAATCGCTCAAAATGTTGCAAAAAACCTACGGCGAATCTTGTATATCAAGGGCATATGAATGGTACAAGGCTTTTAAAGAAGGCCGAGACGTAGTAGTAGACTTGCCTCGTTCTGGTAGACCTTCAACCGCTACGACCAAAGAAAACATCGACAGAATCAAGAAGCTAGTGCTCGAAAATCGACGTATGAGTTTGAGAGAGTTGGCTAGTGAGGTGAACATATCTTTTAAGTTCGTCCACAACATTCTCATTGACATTTTAGGCATGAAACGCGTCGCCGCTCGATTAGTTCCAAAGGAGCTCAATTTTGTTCAAAAAGCGCAGCGAATACATGTTGCTGAAGACATGGTTTCCCGAGCTTCTTCGGATCCTACCTTTATGAAACGTATAATAACTGGCGACGAGACATGGGATTATGAGTACGACATGCAAACAAGCCAACAGTCTTCAGAATGGCGTCTCGAAAACGAGCCGAAACCCAAAAAACCGCGGCAAAGTCACTCCAAAATCAAGGTGATGCTGTCAGTTTTTTTTGACTACCGTGGTGTGGTTCACTCCGAATTCCTTCCAGAGGGAGAAACAGTGAATAAAGAATATTATTTAGGCGTCATGAAGCGTTTGCGTGAGAGTATCCGCCGAAAACGTCCAGATTTGTGGCAACACAACTCATGGATGCTGCACCATGATAACCACCATCACACACAGCCATTATTGTGAAAGAGTTTTTAGCGAAAAATTCAACAAAAGTTCTCGACCAAGCACCGTATTCATCTGATATGGCTCCGTCTGACTTTTTTCTATTTCCCAAGTTAAAATTACCACTTCGATGAAAACGTTTTGAGTCGATAGAAGCCATAAAAGAAAATTCGCTGAATGAGCTGAAGGCCATACCGCAAGTAGCTTACGAAAAATGTATGGAGGACTGGGTGAAGCGGTGGAGATGTTGTATTGCAAGCAATGGTGCTTACTTTGAAGGCGATAAATTAAATTTAGATGAATAATTTGTATTTTTTGTTTTATTGAACAATTCCCGATACTTAGTACACAGAATGTACATTTTGTTATGGTTTAGTAATACATATTTTTACACCTTGAATGTACAATCTTAAAAAAATAACTCTTACAAATTATATGGAGTGCCTTTCTAGACTTTGTGAATTATGAGTTTAATTGTTTCATTTTATGAATTTATTGAGTTAGTAACAAACTGTTTTTTGTTCTATCGAGGAGAGCTTTTTTGTTCCAATACTTTTAATTGTATATTTAAATAAGTAACAAGTTGTATTTGGTTTATTTTATAACATATATGACAAGTACCTACTAAGGTGGACTGTATTACGACGAACCTGGAATACGACGAATCAGGAGTACGACGAATCCGGAACAAATCAATTAATGGATGAATGATGAATGGAATGGACCCTAAAGGGTGGCTATCCAAAGAACAGTCACCTCTGCATATTTGGACTTGTTTTTGGCAAGGCAAAAGAATTCAGCGGCATTCGCTGTTCCCGTCCACTCCCGAATGTTTCGCAACCACTACTTTCTTCTGCGACCAGGTATCCGTTTTCCTGCAACTTTTCCCATCATTGTCGGTTCCAAGAACTCGTATCTGTCGTGTCTAAGCACATGGCCCATATTATGCAACTTTTCTTTGCTTGATAGCTTGCAAAAGCTCACGTTTCTGGCTGACCCGTCGCAGAATTTCCTCATTGGTATCTTTCTGAGTCCAGGATATATACATCATGCGTCTGTATCAGTATATATCCTGGACTCAGAAACCAGCTGACGCGGACGGGTCAACAGACGGTTGGGTCAACGACCGGCCCGGCCGCTGCCCGTGCGTTGTAAATAATCGTTATTTTTAATAGATTTTAATTTTATTTTTCTTATGTTATTGCTTTAAAATAAATAAGTTTCTCAAAGACAGTCTAATAAAAATTCACAAAATAAATTATTTAATTAATAATGAAAAAGCACGAATCTATTTTTTGTCATTTTTGTCAAGTTTAAAATAGATGACCTGACCAGCCCTTGAAGTTTCTTGCGGTATCTAGCAGTAGCCTTATATACTGACCCATAATATATTCTACGGTTGGTAGTGCTGGTAGTACTGCGCTAGCAGCGGCCCCTTAATAGAATACTCCAACCCATCTCTTCCCTTGGATGTCGTAAAAGACGACTAACGGACCAAAGCCTGAACAATTGCACATACATCCAACAGCATACCACGACTACGGGCTGACCACCTGTCACGTTGAGCACATTTACAGTTATCATTAGGTGAAATGTTGATTGTGCTTTTGCGGTCCACATTGCCTGGTCTCTAACTAACCCTTTGGGCACGGTAATATCATCTTTGGGGATGACAATCGTGTATATAAGGCTGCTAGAACCCGCAAGACACTTCAAGGGCTGGTCAGGTCCATTGTTTTAGACATGACAAAAATGACAAATAAGAAATTCGAGCTTTTTTATTTTTTATTAAATATTCATTTTTTGAATTTTAATTTAATAGTCTTTGAGTATCTAATTTATTTTAAAGCAATAACTTATGAAAAATAAAATGAAAATTGAAAGAATTAACTATAAAATAACGATTATTTACAACGCGCGGGCAGCGGCCGGCCGTTGACCCACCCGTCCGCGTCAGCTGGGCGATAAATACCTACGTTAGTCTGCAATCTCTTTTGTCATTTATGTCATGTTTAAAACACTTGACCCGACCAGCCCCTGAAGTTTCTTGCAATTTGTAGCTGTCACCTTATATACGAGTATGTATTAGCTATGGAAGAGCGAGGTCATCTGTTACAGGCATCAATCAGTTTTTGTTTACTAGATGATCTCGATCCTTATACGATACTTACATGAAATGTAACTAGAAATATTATACAATTTTCATTTAATTTAATTTCATTTCAGTATACCGACGGTGGCAGCGCTGACGACGCTGCTGCCCATCGACATGACAACGTTGTACGCCAGCAACGCCACGTGCACGCCGTACGCCACGTTGTACATTATGTCCAGAACCTCGGAATAAATCTGCGAAAAAATGTCAATAAAAGCCTGCTAAGCCCTGAGACCTCATATACGCAGAGCATAATGCGCTCAGCTGTCGTAAAACCGGATAAAGGGAATATAACTCCAACTGAATATACTGAAGGAGCGCATTGAGGATTCACTGAAGTAAACGTTGACGATTTTACACACGATAAAATGGCAGAGAATTGGTTCCCTGATGTGCTGGGTCTATAACGGCTCGGACGCAACTCTTTCAACATTGCGTGTTATATTACGGAAGTCTCTGTAAATGGTCATTGAAAGGGCGCAATGACATAGAATCCGCTACGTTCACAGGCAGCGGCAAGATCGTGGCTGCTTCGATATATTTGTCGTGACGTGAGGGAGGGTTCTGCCCCATGTTACGGCCCCACTCAGGGCAGCATTATACTATATCTATGAATGTTTTTTCATCATTTCGTATATACACCTAACTTTTGGATTTCAAGGAATAATTGTACAGTCACCAGTATTAAGATGTGACTATCGACGGCCTGGCCAGGCATATATATATATATATATATATATATATATATATATATATATATATATATATATATATATGCCTATGTATATGCCTTCCACCAATGATCAGATATTTTGCACATCACATCTTAATGCTTGTGACTGTACCACTAGGTACAATCCAAAACTGTCAAATTTCTCCAATCTATTTTGATCTTTAAATATCCTAGTGACAAAGTTCCAAATTGATTGAAGAAAATCATTTTGTGGTAGGTAGAAGTGCAGGCGTCTGTCTGTACCACACCCACTTAAACGGTTTTTATCTTCTATTGGGTTGGACATGCGAAAACAAAACAGCTATTCTATACATTTTGGTTTTCAATTTCTCTACAAAAAAACTTGTACGGCATGCATACCTCACTCTCTACCACGCAGATAATGGCGCCGATGGCCAGCATGCAGATGATGCAGTTCCACAGCGTGTCATCGGGGGTGGTGGGAAAGCACCGGCACATGCGTTCCCACGTCCACCAGTAGGGATACGCCAGCTGGAACCGCCCTCATCAGCGTCAGACTATCAACCCTTTTTTTGTTTTTTTGTTATAGCACTACATTATAAGTAGCAATCAGGTATACCACTACCACTAGGAAATATTCTTTGAAACCGATAAAAATTACGATCATTTCGGTTCTAAGAATAAGTTTTGTTAATACTGCAAGCTGGTAGTGTCAATTTGACCTACATCATCAGCCTAAAAACGTGTCACTGCTGGGTACAGGCTTATTGCTCGCTTGGACAGACTGGGTCAAAGCCCACCACGCTGGTCCAATGCGAGTTGGGTTGGGTTTATTGGTAAAACCTTCGAATCGAGTCGCCTGAATCGGGGGTGGGGAAGTTGGGGAGGGGAGGGTGGGAGGGTGGGAGGGGAGAGTGCGTGGGTAGGAGGGTAGAGGGGAAGGGGGAGGAGTATCCCCCCACTCACCCCCCTGCCGCAAACAAGTAGTTTTTAAGTTATGTTCATTTTTGTATTTTGAGGTTATGTATCGTGGTAAAACTTTGAATCGAGTCGCCTGAATTGGGGGGGAAGGAAGGAGTACCCCCCCACTCTGCCGCAGACAAGTAGTTTTTAAGTTATGTTAATTTTTAAAAAATATGGAAATTTACAAAAGCGTCGTTTTTGGCGTTTCGCCGGCCACTCCCGCGGCACGCTCGCTCGTTTTTGGTCGACATACTAACCTAACCTATCCTAATTAGCTTTTTAGATTTCTTTCATTGCGGGGGGATGCGCCCCCCCCCCCCCCTCGGTTCTGTTACTATGGTACTATATAACCTAAATACGTATCATTTTTCGTGTTTATAGCCGATTTTGACAAAACTTTCAAGTGTTTTTTTATATTTTAACGCAACTGCGGCAGCTAAAATGTTAATAAACCTTTATTTAAGAACCCCTTAGACCCCCCACAGTGTTAGTTTCTTCAAATTCAGGCGACTCGATTCAAAAGCCAACCCGGTTAATATGTTAATTTGACCATTGGATAGAATATAATACAATTTTTAACTGCTTAAACTGTGTAACAAGTTCTTTAAAAAATAGTATCAACTGTTTGCCCATGATCAGGCATGCAATGTACACAAATTAATAAAAAAAAGGTTTGATGAAACCGATATTGGGTTTTTTCTATTAAGGAGCACCGCCATGGTTTCGTATTGAACTTTAAGCTAAAAACCAACCTCTTGCCGCGGAAATGTCTGGCACTCCACATCTTTGGAGCTGATTCTGGTGTTTGTGCTTACGTATGAGCAACTGTCTTTACTTTTACGTGCATTCATTTTCTTACATACATGAAACTTATCTCAGAAGAATTATATAGTACCTACACAAAATGTATGATTATTGATTACAGTTAGGTACAATCATGATAAAATGAAGAAATTAAATATTTTTAAACATAATATTTCAAGTGTCAAATTGCAATCACAAAGCTCAAGACAGACGTATAATAAGAAGTATACGTCTGTGGCTCAACCAACAGTACTATAAAGTCAGAGAGTATTTAAAAATATGTCTTTGATTTTAATAAATTCTTTTGATAAATGGTCTATGTCGAACGAAATATTTATTAAATCTTTACTCAAGCTTACTTTAAGGATCGAAGTTACTGTTTCAAAATTGAGAGAACGTGTCAATAATCATATTATCTACCACTATATAGAAAACTCAAACCAATAAAGCGCAGCATACTTATTAGCGGTTTCAGTCCAGACCAGTCTTTTCGAAATCTCGTTCCTTTTTAATTGTTTTACCCTGGTTTATTTAACTACTTACATACATCACCGCCGTTGCCTTAACTTTATATTACTATTTCTAATTCTTAAAACTAATTAACCTACAACGTACAGCCTCAACTAAGTCTTCCCTAACTCTCAACTTAAATTAAATTTTAAACTCTTAACTTAACTGAAGGCTATAGGATCTATAACTAGTAATCGTGTAGTTGATATTTTGTATAGTGTGTAGTTGATGAATGATAATGGAATCTTAATCTAGACCTAATATAACTTAAACCATTTAGTAACAAACTTCAGTCAAGCGATGTAATAAAATAATAACCTTCCCCCGGACCTCTGAGGAGTTCAGACGTGTTATTAGTTAACCCTTATTGCTGTATTTTTAAATTTTAATTCAAAATTAACCGAAGATAATCGAGAAAATAAAATAGGAGTGCATAAACGAAAGGAGCTTAACGCCCGCGAAGTCGACGCACAGGCGAGTGCACTGAGTCATCCGCAGCATCGCTACCGCCCATCGCCGCCAGCGCCCCGCTCCGAGAGGCGTAACGTTAACTAGCCAGTCACCTGCGCTGGCGCCGTCTACCCCGCGCGTGAGGGAGGTACGTGACTTTACTAGCTTGCTGTGCGCCTGGTGCTTTGCATGAGTCATCTCTGTCGCCACCGAGACCGCTGTCCGTACTGTTGGGTTTATATTAACTCCGTTGCGCTTTGCTACCCTGGTGAATTTGCTGTTAAGTAGACATTTTGATTTTATTTGAAAATAAAACTGCAGTATGAAGTACGCTTGTTGCATGTCAACTACAGATGGCGCTAATGGTACTTTAGTATGTACCAAATGTAAACAAGTTTATCACGTTGCTTGTTTGTTCGCTACGGATAAGAAAAAAGCTTTTAGCGTCGATTTCAAACAGACTTGGGTCTGCCCTGGCTGTACCCAGAACCAGCCTAAAGCTGTGAAAAGTGATAACACTCCGATAAGACAGACCACGGGAACCGCGAAATCACAACAACCGGGTGCAGATAACATAAACACCCGTAGAGGCGGCACCCGTGGTGATTCACCGCCGCAGGTTGCCTCTTCTCCGACTGTTTCTTCTCCTATTCCATTCAATATGGAATCTATCAAGGAATTTATAGCCTGCGAGACGGCAGCAATGAAAGTTGAGTTGCGACAGGTACTATCCAATGCGATCTCTCGAGCGATATCTAAGGAGTTAAAGCCTATTAAAGACGAAATCTCAGTCATTAGGGAGTCGTGCGTAGGCAGGGAGGTCGGGCGATGCCCGAAGAAGTTCGCTGATGGAGGAAGCGTGCGCAGCGGGCGACGCTTCAGAAGTGGAAGGAGCGGCTGGGACAGCCGACTGCCGGCCACTGGACCATCGGAGCGATTCGGCCCGTCCTGGAACGATGGGTCGATCGCAAGGCGGGCTCGCTCTCCTTCCGGTTGGTGCAGGTCCTCTCGGGGCATGGCTGCTTCGGGAGGTATCTGTGCCAAATCACCGGGAGAGAGCCGACGATGGCGTGCCACCAGTGCGGCGTGTCGGTAGACACAGCCCTGCACACGCTGGCGGCATGCCCAGCCTGGTCGGATGAGCGCGCGCAGCTCTGCGCGGTGGTGGGTCCCGACCTGTCGTTGCCGGCCGTCGTTGAGGCCATGATGGCGACCCGACAGGCGTGGGACGCCATGTTAGCCTTCTGCGAGGCCGTGATGGCTCAAAAGGAGGCGGCGGAAAGGAACATGGAGGACGATCCTCTGGCTGCAGCCAGCCGCAAGAGGCGCACAGGGCGAAGGAGAAGGGGCTACGCCCAGCTTCTTCCCCCTTAGACAAACCGCGGGTGTACGGGCATGGGGAGCCCTACACCCGCATGTGTGGTTCACTGATGTATCGGAGGGTAGCCTGTAATGCTCCAGGTTGCCCTCCGGTGAGGCTAGGCCTCAAGGTGTCCGTCTGCAGTGACGGCCCGCGGGCCAGCTGCGGTTGAGTCGCAATGCGATTACCCGGAGCCCTGGTCCCTTTGTAGTGCCCTTCAGGCGAGCCCGACATAACCCATCGAGCGCCCCAGTTCGGTGGGTATGCGTAAAAAAAAAAAAAAAAGTTAGGTTCGGCCCGCAGATCATATCGCGGGGAGCAAGAAATGCTCACCCCCAAGGCGGAGAAAGACGGCAGGCAAAAAGGCTGCCGTAACTACATCTCAGAGTGCTCAGCAGGCGCCTGAAGGAGACGCTATGGAGACCAACAATGCCTAACACGCCCAAACAGCATGTTCTCCAGGCGAACTTAAACCACTCTGCCGGTGCACAGGACCTTTTCGTGCAGTCGATGGCAGAGTGGTCCATCGACGTAGCGGTTGTGTCTGAGCCGTATTATGTCCCGGCCAACCATTCCAACTGGGTTGGCGATCTGGACGGCTCAGTCGTTGTTGTAAGGGGCACATCCTCGGCCCTTTCCCCGCTCTTAACACCTTGCGAGAGGGGTTCCGGCTATGTCGTGGTCAAATGGGGGGAGGCAGTGCTCATCGGGCTTTACTTCTCCCCCAACATGACTCTGGCGGAGTTTGAGGCATTTTTGAGACTCATTGGCGCAGCGGTCAACCGCGCCTCGCCAGCACACGTCATCGTGCTAGGCGATTTTAACGCCAAAACCGTGGCTTGGGGCTGCCCTGCCACTGATCTGAAAGGCGAAGCTGTGGAGGATTGGGCACTTGCTACTGGCCTATGTCTGCTCAATCAGGGAACCACGAACACCTGTGTCCGGCTGCAGGGCGGATCTATCATAGACCTGTCCTTCGCGTCGCCTAACATCTCCAGACGCGTCAACAGCGGGAGGGTTCTGGAGGATATCGAAAATCTGTCTGATCATCACTATATCAGATTCGATATCTCTCCAGTGCACCAATCCGCTCAGCAACAACACCCTAGAGTGTCCCGCTTTCCGAGATGGGTGATCGGAATGATGGACAGGGAGCTCCTAATTGAAGCGGCAATTGTGCAGTCGATGTTTGCACGCCCCGTCGAACAACTAGGCGGGGTTGAAGAGGGTGCGAAGTGGTGTGCAGATGCCATGACCGCTGTCTGCAATTCGGCTATGCCCCGGTCCAAACGTCGACCATCAAGACGTGCGGTGTACTGGTGGTCTCAACATCTGGTCGAACTCAGGGAGGAGTGCTTGATCGCTCGTCGCGCCTACACCCGACAGCGTCGAAAACGCATCCGAGATCTCAATCTCGAGAACATCCGGCGCGAGGAGTACAAGGAGGCCAAGACGGCGCTTAAAGTCGCTATTTGCCAGGCAAAAGACCAATCTTGGCAGGAGTTGCTTGATGGGCTCAACCAAGACCCGTGGGGGCGCCCCTATCGCTCAGTACGCGGGAAACTGCGAAACCTGGGCCCCCCACTGACTGAGTCCCTCGAGCCTCCATTGTTGGATAGCATCGTTAGCTCGCTGTTCCCTAAGCGCGCTGCATTTGTGCCCCCGAGCATGTCTGTGCCCCGCTGTATGGAAGTCGCTGTACAAGTGCCACCGGTTACCACCGGTGAGTTGGGTGCGGCTTTTCTGCGGTTGCGGGCCAAAAATACGGCTCCAGGGCCAGACGGAATTCCCGGTCGTGCGTGGGTTCTCGCTGAGGAGATGTTTGAAGAGAGGCTTAGGCAATTATTGGACTTTTGCCTTTCTTCTGGACGGTTTCCTGAAAGATGGAAAACAGGCCGTTTGGTCCTCTTGAAGAAAGAAGGGCGACCAGTCGACTCACCATCAGCCTACCGGCCCATCGTTCTCTTGGACGAGGTCGTTAAGCTTTTTGAACGTATTTTGGCTTCCCGAATCATCCAACACCTTAAGATGGTGGGCCCGGATTTGGCTGAGTGCCAGTTCGGGTTCAGGGAAAATAGGTCGACCATCGATGCAATCCTGAGCGTCAAACATCTTGTTCAGGACGCAGTTGCTCAGGGCGACGTGGTTTTGGCGGTGTCCTTAGACAGAGGTCGCCACTGTTGCAGTTTTACTGCAAGGCGTGTCCTTCGGGACCCCGCGCAGGCGTGTGGACCAGTGGTAAACAGTTACCAGGCGCCTGCCGAGCGGATGTCGGAGAATCCCGGGAGTTTTAGTGGGTAAATCCTCCTCACTTACCATCTTCGAGGAGGGGAGTCCCAGATAACCATCGCACTTCCCCGGTGCGGTGGTATGCGTATGCGTAATGCATTCCTCCCGGGAAAAAAAAAAAAAAAAAAAAAGGGGTGGGGTGCGTGTTGGGTGGCCTCCTCGTGTGGCTGACTTCCATTTGTCGTTCCCGATACGTTGGGGGCGAACGATGGGGTCGGTCCTGGCGCTCCCTGGTTCCTATAGGGTTCTAATGCTTCGAAGGAGGCATTGGAACTTTATAGCCAACAACCCAGCGCACAGGCGGAGCCCCTTCTGGGCCCGCAGCCTCCCTAGGCGTGTCCCTTCTGGACCGCACAGGCAGGTCCCTTCTGGACCTGCGGGGGGTGGGGGGGAAATTGGGGATGGCGGTTCCCACTCTGGGGCCGTCAGGGGGGGGGGTATAGTTCGGGGGCGATTCATGCGCAAGATGTGTTGCGTAGGTGTCTCGCCAACCTATTGCTCGCTGTTCTCACAGAGTTGTTGCCGTTCTGTCTGGCTTTTGCAACGATCCGCAGGCTCGGCGTCCCCGCGGCAGTGTCTGTCTGGTCAGTCCGGCAAGCCCATCGGGGCAAGGACAAGGAAAAGTCGATAAAACCCCGCGGACACCTTCCGACCTCCGTGGGTATGTAGGATACCTTGGGCATGGGGGCTTTGACCCAGGGTACTTTCGAAGAGCTCCAGGGAAGGTCACCCTTGAAACCCGGGAGCCCACCCGAAATAGCGCTCAGCATGAGGTAACTGCCGACAGCTTGTCGTGAACTGCAACCTTATGAAAAGTTTGTCCAGTTCCGATAAGCGTTTGTCATGCGATGCGGCTGACGCCCGCCGTCTACGGGTAACCGGGCTCGTAGATGAGAAATGTGATACCGAAGGCCTCTCTAAGGTAGGCAACCAGGCCCTAGAGTGCGGCAATGCCTCTGGAAGTGGAGGACGAGGGCCCTTGAAGGGGAATGGACCGAGTGGGAGTTCTGGCTCCCAGATGGTCCCGAAGGTGGGTCTGTCGTGGGCCGACAGACAGATATGTAAGGCGGCCACAACATCTGGCGTGATTTTGTCCAGAGTGGACAAGGGAGCGACTGGCCTCGGAGCGGCAGTCGAGGGCACTTCGCCTATGCTCACGCGTGGAGCTAGGCGACGCGAGGAAGACCGAAGGGGCTACAACAGCGATGCTTCTTCCGTCTTCACCGAACCACGCGCACGTGTACGGAGAGTTCCACCACCACCACCACCTGAGACGTTGGACTCCGACGATGATTCCGTGCTTTACTCGGACACGGAGGTTTTGCCCGCGTCGAGTAAAACACGGAAGGGCAGCAAATTTAATGTTTTAGCTGCGGCTCGCAGAGAGCTAGAGCTAGCTCGCCTCGCACGAAGCGAGGATTTGCAGCTTGATGCAGAGCAAGAGGCGGAACTCCTGTGCCGGGAGGCTCAAGAGCGGCGTGCCGCCAGGGAAGAACAGAGGGCCGCTTGCAAGAACAAGGCGCAAGCGGATGCCATGGCGGCGGAGAACTGCTCCAAGGCAGTCCTGGATGCCGGCGACATCGTATCGTATGTCGCCCATAACTCAGGCAACCTCAAGGGAACATTTCAGCGGTCTCTAAACGAGGCGGTCGAAATTTATAAGATGGCCTTGGAGGTGTTCCGTAGGCTTCCCAATGCAGAGGAGAACTTGGCTTTGCGGGAGATCAACGGCGGTCTCCATCATGATAACCGCGCGTTGAAGGAGCTGACTGCAAGCTTGCAGGCTGATAACGAGCGCGCATGTGCAGTTAGCTGAGTTGAGGAGAGAGATGGCGGAAATGAGAGCCTCTCTTGAGACCGCGCCACCAGCTTCACGTTTCGCCCCACCATCTCGGCAGAGCGTTGGCGAATCACCCATCCGCGATGATGCAATTCCACGCTCATTGCGCACGCCACCACCGCCGTCTCCGCTCTCGACTAACGACCACACGCTGGAGACCATCTTGCAGCATGTGACAAGAGTTCTGGACGATCGTCTCGGTGTTGCATTTCCCGAGCGTCCTGCGTCTCAGCCGAGCCTGGTTCCGACTTCCAGCGTGGCAGAACATCCGCCGCCTAGGAGTCAGGACTGTGCAGATCCGGAGGTTGCTCCGGAAGCCCAAAAGGGCAAGAGTAAAAAGAAGGCGCCTTGTAAGGCAAAGGGAAAAGGGGGGAATGCAGCTGGCAAACAAGATCAAGCCGCTGCACCCAGTCAGGCCGGTAAGAAGACCGGCGCCTCCCGAAGTACCAAGCCTAAATCAAAGGCACCGTCTTCTGCGCCCCAGTCTCAACCACCTGAAAATGAGAAGTGGACAAAGGTCCAAAAGCGCAAGAGGAGCAAAAAGGGGGAGGTGCCAAAGGCACCCCAGCCTAAAAGGAATGCAGCCGCGCGAACACCTGCGGCTGCGCCTGCGAAGGCGAAACAGAAGCGAATGAGGAAGAAACTACGGCCCCCACGATCTGCGGCCGTAGTCCTTACGCTCCGCCCCGAAGCCATCAATCGGGGCGTTACGTTCGAGTCGGCCATGATGAGGGCTCGAACAAGGGTCAATCCCGGCAGCCTGGGTATCCCGCCCTTCTCCGCTCTTCGGAGGTCAGCGACGGGGTGGCGTGTTTTCGAGTTTGCTGGCCCGGCCGGTTCAGCGCACGCCGATATTCTGGCACGCTGCTTTTCACAGACTATGGCGGACACTTTCATTGTGGCCAGGCCCACAAAGTCCGCCGATCTGCAGGTCTCAGGGCTCGCAGATGCCACATCGAAAAGCGAGGTGGTCGCAGCAATCGCTGAGAAAGGAGGATGCTCCCCAGATAACATCTCTGCTGGGGAGATTAGACGAGGAGCTGGCGGAATGGGCACCATCTGGGTACGCTGTCCTGTTTCTGCCGCAAAAACCGTCTTAAAGTTGGGCCGGACCCAGATCGGCTTTGGGATGGCGCGAATCCACGCGCTAGATTCAAAGCCGAGAAGGTGTTTTCGGTGCCTCGAGGGAGGCCACACCAGGGCTACTTGCGTGTCGCCCATAGACCGCAGCGGTCTCTGCTACCGCTGTGGGGTCGAAGGGCACATTTCTTCTTCTTGCAGCGCAAAGCCCTGCTGCCCTATTTGTACTGCAGCTGGCAAACCAGCCGGTCACAGTATGGGGTCAAGGCTATGTAAGCCTCCCAAGAGGAAGAGGAAGCGGAGCGGAACCGGTCAAACACCTGAACCGGCTGCTCCGAGCGCTAACAGCAGACCAGCGCAGTGATCCTGGCAGGATCCCAGGTGAGTAGAGGGGACACGGAAGCGTGGGTTTTGCCTCAGTTCCGTTCCCCTCTGCAGCGAACTCGCGGGCGTACGGGCATGGGGAGCCCTACGTCCGCAGGTATGGGTTCGCAAGTTGGATTGGGGGTGGACTTAAATGTTCCGAGTCACCCCCAGCCCGATGGTACAATCGGGCAGTGTCATCGTACATCGATGCTGCCGTCGTATGGCCGTGGAATAGTTCCCCGAGGACCACCGGGGCCGTACCAAGAACGGAAGGAGGAACATCCGGGTGTTTTAGTGGGTAGTGCCGTTTAAGACCGTAGGCGAGTCCCACATATCCCGCGGGTCGCCCCAGTTCCGCGGGAATGCATAAACGCATTTCACCCGGTCAAAAAAAAAAAAAGGTTGGGGTGGGATACGTACCAAACGGCCATCCAGCTGGGTACGATCGGAGTTACACAGGTCGTGCGGCGCATAGAGAGCCTGGGGTTGAAGGTCGCTCTTGGTAAAACTGAGGCCCTATTTTTCCACGGGCCGCGAAAGAAGCCGCCTAATGATGCGCACCTTCTGATTTCCGGTGTTCGGGTCGACGTTGGGGCGCACATGAGGTACCTGGGGCTAGTGCTAGACGGAAGATGGCGCTTCCACGAACATTTTAAGCGTCAGGCTCAGAAGCTTGTTGGTGCTGCGGCAGCCCTGGGGAATCTTCTTCCCAATCTTGGCGGTCCTGCGGCTGGCGTTCGCAAATTGTACACCATGGTGGTGCGGTCGATGGCCCTATATGGCGCGCCTGTGTGGGTCGATGCTCTGGACGCTACGAACAAGGCTCTGCTGCGGAGAGCGCAGCGAGTCATAGCGACCAGAGCAGTTCGAGGATACCGCACGGTGTCCTATGAGGCGTCTTGCGTGCTCGCAGGTACCCCACCATGGGACCTCGAAGCAGAGGTACTGGCCGATGTTTATGAGCAGTCGGCTCAAACACGACGGCAAGGAGGTCGGGCAATGCCCGAAGAGGTACGCCGATCGCGGAAGCGTGCGCAGCGGGCGGCGCTTCAGAAGTGGAAGGAGCGGCTGGGGCAGCCGACTGCCGGCCACTGGACCATCGGAGCGATTCGGCCTGTCCTGGAACGATGGGTCGATCGCAAGGCGGGCTCGCTTTCTTTCCGGTTGGTGCAGGTCCTCTCGGGGCATGGCTGCTTCGGGAGGTATCTGTGCCGAATCGCTGGGAGAGAGCCGACGATGGCGTGCCACCAGTGCGGCGTGTCGGTAGACACAGCCCTGCACACGCTGGCGGTATACCCAGCCTGGTCGGCTGAGCGCGCGCAGCTCTGCGCGGTGGTGGGTCCCGACCTGTCGTTGCCGGCCGTCGTTGAGGCCATGGTGGCGACCCGACAGGCGTGGGACGCCGTGCTAGTCTTCTGCGAGACAGTCATGTCTCAGAAGGAGACGGCGGAAAGAGGCAGGGAGGACAACCCTCTAGCTGCACTCAACCGCAAGAGGCGCACTGGGCGAAGAAGGAGGGGCTACGCCCAGCTTCTTCCCCCTTAGATGAACCGCGGGTGTACGGGCATGGGGAGCCCTACACCCGCATGTGTGGTTCACTGAAGTATCGGAGGGTAGTCTGTAATGTTCCAGGTTGCCCTCCGGTGAGGCTAGGCCTCAAGGTGTCCGTCTATAGTGACGGCCCGCGGGCCGGCTGCGGTTGAGTCGCAACGCGATTACCCGGAGCCCTGGTCCCTTTGGCGGAAGTTCTCAGCATCCCACGGTTTTAGTCGGTAGTGCCCTTCAGGCGAGCCCGACATAACCCACCGAGCGCCCTAGTTCGGTGGATATGCGTAAAGGCATTTCCGTGGGTCAAAAAAAAAAAAAGGTTAGGGTGGGGTGGGGTGCGTGTTGGGTCGCCTCCTCGTGTGGCTGACTATCATTTGTCGTTCCTGATCCGTTGGGGGCGAACGATGGAGTCGGTTCTGGCGCTCCCCGGTTCCTATAGGGTTCTAATGCTTCGAATATGTGGCATTAGAACTCTATAGCCAACAACCCAGCGCACAGGCGGAGCCCCTTCTGGGCCCGCAGCCCCCCTAGATGTGTCCCTTCTGGACCGCACCATAGGCAGGCCCCTTCTGGGCCTGCGGGGGGTTGGGAGGGAAAATTGGGGTTTTCAGGCGCCCCTTCTGGGCGTCATCAAAATTGGGGTGGGAAATCTGGCAACTGGGGTCTGTGATGCGTTCTGTCGCAAGTTGTTAAAAAGGAAAACTTGTACAAACCCCGCGGACACCTTCCATCCTCCGTGAGTATATAGGGCCTTCCGGGCATGGGGGCTTTGACCCGGAAGGTTCTTGAAGAGCTCCACAGAAGGAGAACTGTAAAAAAACCCGGGAGCCCACCCGTAATAGCGCCAAGCCTGTTGGGTAATACAGGCCGACAGCCTGACGTTAACTGCAACCTTCGTATGAGTATGTCCAATTCAGTTTTGCCTGGCTACACAATTCAGGATGTCCCCGCGGCCAACCACCTCCACGTACGGCTGTTTATTGGTGGAACCAAGAAGTCGCTGATCTCCGAGCCGATTCCATCGCGGCGGAGAGAGCGTATACAAGGACAAGGAGACTTCGTCGCCGCAATCATCAACAGGAGGAAGTTCTGAAGGCAGCCCACAAAGCTGCGAAAAAAGAGCTGCAGCTAGCTATTTTTAACGCCAAAGCCCAGGCCCGGCAAGAGCTGCTGGAGGGCCTCAACGCAGATCCTTGGGGGCGCCCGTATCGCACGGCTAGAAGGAAACTTCGCTGTTTCGGCCCCCCCATTACTGAGTCCCTCGAGCCTGAAGTGCTCAACAACGTGGTCGCCGGTCTGTTCCCGGACCGCCCTGAGCATGTGCCGCCACCTATGGCCCCGTTTAGGCAACCGAGCCAGACTGGCGAGATTGTAGAGCCCGTCACATCGGGTGAGTTAGGAGCTGCCTACCAGAAGCTGAGGGTTAAGAACACCGCCCCAGGCCCGGATGGTATCCCCGGAAGGGCTTGGGTCCTCACCGAGGACATACTAGAGGAGCGCTTTAGGCAGTTGCTAGATGCGTGCTTGCGCACAGGGCAATTTCCATCAATATGGAAATCCGGTCGCCTGGTTCTTCTTAGGAAGGAAGGGCGGCCGGTGAACGATCCTTCGGCGTATCGGCCGATCGTGTTATTGGACGAGGCGTGCAAGCTTTTTGAGCGGGTCATCGCCTCCCGCATTAACATCCACTTGTCAACGGCAGGGCCAGATCTCTCCGACAGCCAGTTCGGCTTTAGAGAGGGACGGTCCACCATCGATGCCGTCCAGAGAGTTAAAGCTCTAACCCAGGAGGCAACTGATGAAGGGGATGTGGTGTTGGCGGTGTCCTTAGACATCGCAAACGCCTTCAACACCCTCCCCTTCGCATGCATCGAATCGGCGCTGCACTACCACGGCATGCCACACTACGTGATTAAGATCATACGGTCCTATCTTCGGGGCAGGACTGTCACCTACCTCGACAAGGGTGGACGGGTCCAGCATAGAGGAGTTTCGTGCGGTGTCCCACAGGGGTCGGTCCTCGGGCTGCTCCTGTGGAACATCGGTTACGATTTTGTGTTGCGCGGTGCTCTGTTACGCGGCCTCTGTGTCGTGTGTTACGCGGACGACACGTTGGTTACGGCACGCGCAAAGACGTACGGAGCGGCGTCGTTGCTTGGCACGGTGGGAGTCACGCAAGTGATAAGGAAGATAGAGAGCTTGGGGCTTAAAGTCGCGCTTAATAAAACGGAAGCCCTACTCTTCCATGGCGCACGTAACAAACCGCCCGTCGACGCACATCTTACCATCAACGGTGTTCGCGTCGACATAGCGCCAACTCTAAAATATCTGGGGTTGGTGCTCGATGGGAGATGGAAGTTCACGGAGCATTTCGGCAGCCTTAGGCAGGCTTTTGCCAAATCTTGGCGGTCCTTCCGCTGGTGTGCGGAGGTTGTATCTTGGGGTGGTGCGGTCTATGGCACTGTACGGCGCGCCCGTGTGGGTCAACGCCCTGAACGTTACGAACAGGGCCCTCCTGCGAAAGCCGCAGCGGGTCATAGCGAACAGGGCTGTTCGAGCGTACCGCACGGGTGTCTTTTGAGGCGGCAAGCGTGCTGGCAGGCACTCCACCCTGGGATCTGGAGGCAGAGGTGCTTGCCGATGTATATGAGCAGGTGGCCTGTGTACGGAGGCAAGGAGGCCGGGCGATGCCCGAGGAGGTGCGCCGATGGCGTGAGCGGGCGCAGAGGGCGACGCTGTGCAAGTGGCGGGAGCGGCTAGAGCAGCCGACTGCCGGCCACTGGACCATCGGAGCGATTCGGCCCGTCCTGGAGCGATGAGTCGATCGCAAGTGGGGCTCTCTCTCTTTCCGCTTGGTGCAGGTCCTCACGGGGCATGGCTGCTTCGGGAGGTATCTGTGCCGAATAGCGGGGAGAGAGCAGACTGCGGAATGTCACCAGTGTGGCGCGTCTGAGGACACGTCATTGCACACGCTGGTGGCATGTTCCGCATGGTCTGATGAGCGCGCGCAGCTTTGCGCGGTGGTGGGTCCCGACCTGTCCCTGCAAGCCGTAGTCGAGGCTATGGTGTCGAGCAGGCAGGCCTGGGACGCAATGCTCTCCTTCTGCGAAAACATCCTAACGCAGAAGGAGGCGGCGGAGAGAGCACGGGAAGATGACCCTCTTTCCGGAGCAATCCGTCGCAGGCGCGCAGGGAGAAGAAGGCGGGGTTATGCCCAACTCCTCCCCCCCACTTAGCGAACCGCGGGTGGACGGGCATGGGGAGCCCTACACCCGCGCGTGTGGTTCGCACGTATCGGAGGATGACCAGAAATGCTCCAGATCATCCTCTGGTGAGGCATGGCCTCAAGGCGTCCGTCCAGTAGACGGTCCGCTGATCCAGCGTTGCGGTTGGTTCGCAACGCGCACGCCCGGGACGTCTGGATCCTTTGGCGGAAGTTCGAGCATCCCACGGTTTTAGTCGGTAGTGCCCTTCTGGCGAGCCCGACATAACCCACCCGGGCGCCCCAGTCCGGTGGGTATGCGTAAATGCATTTCCGTGGGAAAAAAAAAAAAAAAAGGTTGGGGTGCAAATTTGGGAACCTCCTCGTGGTGCACCCTGGGGTAAGACCTCTCGGCCCACGTTCAGCGTGGGACAAGGGGCCTTATGCTAATCCCTGGCGCCCCTTCTGGGCGTCGAATAAAGTAGGCAGTTCCCCTTCTGGGCCTGCACCTCCAAGTGCGTGCCCACTCTGGGCCGCACGCTTGCCGCTCAACCTGAGCGGCTTTGAGCGGAGTTTAGATGGCGCCACTTCTGGGCGTCGTTACACGGGGGGGAATGGGGTAGTCCGGCGCCCCTTCTGGGCGCCGTTTCAGCGCAAAGGCTTCGTCGTTGGGACACGTGGCGTCGGGCGCCTGTCTTCGGATGGGTTGGTGGGCGGCGGAACAGCCCACCCGCTAGTGACCATTGGAGGGGAAGGGGAGCACCATGAAAGTGGTGTACCAGGGGCCTCACGCCAGCCCCTGAGCATCGTAATCCCCGAACTGGCAGCGATGAGCCCACTCGAGGCGTCTGTGGGGGAGCTGTTAGGGAGGGGACCGAGGCCGAACCGAAAGCAAGCCTTCGCCGGCCGGCCGCGTCAAGGAAAAGACTCTAACACCCGGGAGAAATCCTAGTAAAAACCTCTTGATATCTCCCGACCTCAAGTAGTACATAGGGTAGCCCGCGTACAGGGGCCTCTGCGCGGGTGGTCTTCTTTTGCCCCACACTCGTGGGATCAGTTATGGATGCACCTAAAATAAAATCTTTTGACGAATCGGTGAAGTCGGCAGGGCCTTGTACAAGGCCTGTCGTGGAAAGTTGCGAGGTACGTGACGGTGGAGGAATTGAGCCTGAACAGGGCGGTGTCAGGACTAGGAGCGCCTCTCGGACGAAAGTCCCGAGGGTTGACGAGCGACTTACGAGCTCCGATAGGAAGGTGTGCGAAGCGGCCCTTGCTCCATCTAAAAGGGCCGTCTTTGAGTCTGTTGCTGGCAGACGACTATCGTCTGGGTTCGCTGCGGAAGAGAGAGAGAAGGGGGCTGATGGCGAAGACCGTGCCTCGCCTGCTTCTGATGTTCCCGCTAGAACCGTAGGGCTGTCCTGGGTGGACAAACAAATCTGCCAGGCGGCCGCTGCCGGGTCGGTGGCAATTCTGTCCACTAAGGACAAGGGTGTGGCTGGCGACCACTCATCGCCTAGAGTCACCAGGAGCGCCATTAGGCACGACAAGGAGATTGCAAGTTCCGTCGGAGCTCTGCCGCCTACATTCTTGGCGGACTCCGACGATGATGACTCACTGTACTCCGAAGCATCGGAGACAGTGGCAGCAGGGGACTGGCTTGAGAAAAGTCATTCTCCAAAGGGCCGTCACTATAACCCGCTGGCCGCTGCTCGTAACGACCTTGAGCTCGCTCGCCGAAAGCGACGGGAGGAGCTCCAGCTCGATGCCGAGGAGGAGGTGGCGCCTCTGTTGCGCGAGTCCCGAGAACGGACATCAGCTCGGGACAAGGAAAGGGCCGCTTGTCAGGACAAGGCACAATCCGACGCTTTGACAGCGGCCGACTGCTCTAAGCGGTGTGCCGACGCTGGTGACATCGTCGCGTTTGTTTCCCAACACTCCAGCAATTTGAAAGGGACCTTCCAGCGGTCCCTAAACGAGGCAGTGGAGATGTTTCGCGGTGCTTCGGAGGTGTTTCGGGCACTCCCTGGGGCCGAGGAGAATGTCGCTTTACGCGAAATCAATGTCGGCCTTCATGCTGATAACCGCGCGCTGCGGGAATTAGCCGGTGGTCTAGAGGCCGATAACGCACGCTTGCATGCGCGAATGGAGGGATTGCAAAAAGAGGTTGAGGAACTGAAGGCTTCTCCCTGTAACATCCAGCGGGAAAGGACATCATCACCTGTCTCCCGCGGCGAGGAAGCCTCCTCTATGCCCCTGCCACCCCGCACTGCGTCGTTTTCTTTACAGCAGTATGCCGAGACAGATTTGTCTAATGGTAGCGCAGAAGCTTCAGCTTCTGAAGTGGGTCGCACGTGGAGATCCCCCCCGCAGGTCCAAATGACCCGCTGTGCGGTCCAGAAGGGACGTGCGTTGAAGGGGGTGCGATGCCCAGAAGGGGCACCGCCTACGTTATTCGACGCCCAGAAGGGGCGCCAGGGATTTGCATAAGGCCCCTTGTCCCACGCTGAACGTGGGCCGAGAGGCCTTACCCCAGGGTGCACCACGAGGAGGTTCCCAAATTTGTACCCCCAGCATCTGAAGACCTAACTCAGGGAATTCCCAAGGTCAATGAAGGTGGCGCTAAGCCTAAGAAGCCAAAGAACGTCCCTGGACGTCCGAAGACGAAGACTGCTTCGGCAGATCGCCCTGCTAAGGGCAAGACGAGGGAGAAGGCACCTCCCAAAGAGGTAGCTAGTACGGGGAAGAAGGGGAAAGGTGCAGGCCAACAGCATCCGGCCTCCCGTCCCGGAATCCCTACTACAACACCATCGGCGTCGACATCAGCGCTACCGCAACCACAGCCCAAGGAGGAAGCCTGGACAACTGTGGTCAAGCGCAAGGCGAAGAAGAAGAGCGCAGCATCTGGCGCTCTTTTAACTGACAAGCGCGGGCCTCCTGTAAAAACACCTGCAGCCGCCCCCGCTGCGGCCAAAAAGAAAAGGCAGCGGAAGAGCCTACGTCCGCCAAGATCCGCTGCGGTGGTCCTTACCCTTCGGCCTGAAGCCGCAGAAAAGGGTGCTACCTACGCGTCTGCCATCATAAAGGCTAGGGAATACGTTAAGCTGAGGGAACTTAAAATTCCACCGCCCAAGTTTCGACAAACGGCTACAGGGTCTAGGATCTTGGAGCTGGCGGGGTCCTCTGAAGCCCAGCACGCCGACATCTTGGCCGAAAAAATAAGGGGTACAATGGATGACATTTTCATTGTCGCTCGGCCGGTCAAAACAGCTGACCTAAGGCTGTCGGGACTTGACGACTCTGTTTCCAAAGCGGACGTCGCTGCAGCTGTGGCTGAAGAAACTGGATGTCCCCGGACGTCGTAAAGACAGGAGAGATCCGGCGTGGTGTCGAGGGCAATGGCACCATCTGGTTGCAGTGCCCAGTCGGTCCCGCAAAAGTCATTGCGGATAAGGGTCACCTCTATGTCGGCTTCAGTTCTGCACAGGTCCGTGTGCTGGACTCAAAGCCAACAAGGTGTTACAGGTGCCTCGAGGGTGGGCACACTAGGCACAATTGCCAGTCCGAGATTGACTGCAGCGGGTTATGCTACCGCTGCGGTAACGCTGGACATTTGGCCGCTACTTGCTCAGCAAAACCAAATTGTGCCGTCTGTACCGAGGCGAAGCGCCCAGCAGGGCACAGCATGGGCAGCCGCCTTTGCACGCTTCCTTCAAAAAAGAGGACGAGGACCGGTCGCAAATCCAAACCGAGCTCGTCCAGCGCCCAGCAGGCGCAAGGTGGAACAACTGTAAGCCCAGCCAATGGCTAACACGCCCGTCACGAAGTTTATCCAGGCGAACTTGAACCACTCCGGCGGTGCGCAGGATTTACTTTTGCAATCCGTCGCGGAGTGGTCTATAGATGTTGTAGTGGCTTCCGAGCCTTACTTTGTTCCACCAGCTAGGCGTGACTGGGCATCCGATACGGACGGCACTGTTGCCATTTACTCGGCCCTTAGGCCACTTGCTCTGTCCATAGTGGTAAAGGAGTCAGGTCCGGGTTTTGTTGCTGTTCAACGAGGGGGTGTCGCCATTATAGGCGTATATTTTTCGACTAATAAGCCTTTCTGGGCCTTTGAGGCATTTATGGCCGAACTAGGCGCCGTCGTTAGGCGCGCTTCGCCGCTTCCTGTGGTGGTAATGGGGGACCTTAATGCCAAAGCAGTGGCGTGGGGCTCCCCGTCCACTAATGCTCGTGGTGATGCTGTTGTGGACTGGGCGGTCGAGGTCGGCCTCTCTCTATTAAATCGGGGGTCCGTTGACACCTGCGTGCGGCACAATGGAGGCTCCATCGTGGATATCTCATTCGCCACGCCTTCTGTCGCCGCGCGGATCCCCGATTGGAGGGTAGTAGTCGACGTCGAAACACTATCGGACCACTGATACGTACGGTTTGATGTCCAGCACTCAAGCGCTACCAACCGTGATGCCCGAGTCAACTCTACATCGCTTTTCCCTCGCTGGTCCCTAAAAAGGCTGGACAGGGAACTAACTAGTCGAGGCTGCTTTAGTGCAGTCCTGGTTCTCGCAACCGGTGCTGGAGAACGCTTAGCAAGAGGCCGAGTGGTTTAGGGCCGCGTACACGAACATCTGTGACGCGGCCATGCCTCGGACACGGCAACCACCACCACTCAAGGCTGTTTACTGGTGGTCCCAGGAGGTGTCCGATCTTCGCGCAGACTGTATAGCGGCGCAAAGGGCATACACTCGCTCTAGAAGGAGGCGACGCCGCAACCTCAACGAGGAGGACCGCTTAAAGGTAGCCTACAAAGCCGCAAAGAGAGATTTGCAGCTTGCAATACTCAAAGCCAAGGCAGAAGGCAGGCAGGAAATGTTGGAGGGACTCAATTCAGATCCCTGGGGGCGCCCGTACCGAACGGCGGTAGGCAAACTCCACTGTCTCGGCCCCCCCATCACAGAGTTCCTCGAGCCACAGGTGCTGAATGACATTGTCGCTGGCCTATTCCCGGTCCGCCCGGAGCATGTGCCGCCATCTATGGCCCCGCTCAGGCAACCGAGCCAGGTCGACGAGGTGATTCCGCCCATTACTACTGGCGAGCTGGGAGCCGCTTACCTTAGACTGCGGAATAAGAACACCGCCCCTGGCCCAGACGGGATCCCCGGACGGGCCTGGGTCCTCACATCTGAGATACTGGAGGATCGCCTAAGAGAGCTACTGGACGTGTGCTTGCGCTCTGGAAATTTCCCGTCCTTGTGGAAAACTGGCCGCCTCGTTCTCCTTAAGAAGGAAGGCCGGCCTTGAAGGCGCCGAAGCTAGCCCTCGGCGTACAGGCCGATAGTGCTGCTGGACGAGACGGGGAAACTCTTTGAGAGGATCCTCGCCTCCCGCATTACATCGCACCTGTCCAAAGCAGGGCCTGACCTCTCTGACTGCCAGTATGGCTTCAGAGAGGGACGGTCCACTATCGATGCCATTAAGTGCATCAGGGCTATGTCCATGGAGGCGACAGATAAGGGGGATGTGGTGTTGGCGGTGTCCTTGGACATCGCAAACGCCTTCAACACCCTCCCCTTTGCCCCTCTGTGATTGGGGGGCCGAGACAGCGGAGTTTGCCTACCGCCGTTCGGTACGGGCGCCCCCAGGGATCTGAATTGAGTCCCTCCAACATTTCCTGCCTGCCTTCTGCCTTGGCTTTGAGTATTGCAAGCTGCAAATCTCTCTTTGCGGCTTTGTAGGCTACCTTTAAGCGGTCTTCCTCGTTGAGGTTGCGGCGTCGCCTCCTTCTAGAGCGAGTATATGCCCTTTGCGCCGCTATACAGTCTGCGCGAAGATCGGTCACCTCCTGGGACCACCAGTAAACAGCCTTGCGTGGTGGTGGTTGCCGTGTCCGAGGCATGGCCGCGTCACAGATGTTCGTGTACGCGGCCCTAAACCACTCGGCCTCTTGCTCAGCGTTCTCCAGCACCGGTTGCGAGAACCAGGACTGCACTAAAGCAGCCTCGACTAGTAGTTCCCTGTCCAGCCTTTTTAGGGACCAGCGAGGGAAAAGCGATGTAGAGTTGACTCGGGCATCACGGTTGGTAGCGCTTGAGTGCTGGACATCAAACCGTATGTATCGGTGGTCCGATAGTGTTTCGACGTCGACTACTACCCTCCAATCGGGGATCCGCGCGGCGACAGAAGGCGTGGCGAATGAGATATCCACGATGGAGCCTCCATTGTGCCGCACGCAGGTGTCAACGGACCCCCGATTTAATAGAGAGAGGCCGACCTCGACCACCAAGTCCACAACAGCATCACCACGAGCATTAGTGGACGGGGAGCCCCACGCCACTGCTTTGGCATTAAGGTCCCCCATTACCACCACAGGAAGCGGCGAAGCGCGCCTAACGACGGCGCCTAGTTCGGCAATAAATGCCTCAAAGGCCCAGAAAGGCTTATTAGGCGAAAAATATACGCCTATAATGGCGACACCCCCTCGTTGAACAGCAACAAAACCCGGACCTGACTCCTTTACCACTATGGACGGAGCAAGTGGCCTAAGGGCCGAGTAAATGGCAACAGTGCCGTCCGTATCGGATGCCCAGTCACGCCTAGCTGGTGGAACAAAGTAAGGCTCGGAAGCCACTACAACATCTATAGACCACTCCGCGACGGATTGCAAAAGTAAATCCTGCGCACCGCCGGAGTGGTTCAAGTTCGCCTGGATAAACTTCGTGACGGGCGTGTTAGCCATTGGCTGGGCTTACAGTTGTTTCACCTTGCGCCTGCTGGGCGCTGGACGAGCTCGGTTTGGATTTGCGACCGGTCCTCGTCCTCTTTTTTGAAGGAAGCGTGCAAAGGCGGCTGCCCATGCTGTGCCCTGCTGGGCGCTTTGCCTCGGTACAGACGGCACAGTTTGGTTTTGCTGAGCAAGTAGCGGCCAAATGTCCAGCGTTATCGCAGCGGTAGCATAACCCGCTGCGGTCAATCTCGGACTGGCAATTGTGCCTAGTGTGCCCACCCTCGAGGCACCTGTAACACCTTTTTGGCTTCGAGTCCTGCACACGGACCTGTGCAGAACTGAAGCCGACATAGAGGTGACCCTTATCCGCAATGACTTTTGCGGGACCGACTGGGCACTGCAACCAGATGGTGTCATTGCCCCCGGCACCACGCCTGATCTCTCCTGTGAAGGCTGCATTGAGGGAATACGTTTTTTGTTGGATTTTTTTTTGGGCGGTTAGCCAAACCTCAATCTCCGGACCGCTGGTTAGGCAGCGTGATGATAGTCCTGAGGAAGGTGGCCATTTATTGGCGGGCGTGTAGGCTGCTTTGATGGAATTCGGTTTTTTTTAGTTGGATTTATTTAGGGGCGGTTAGCCAAACTTTTAGGTGGTGGTGAATATTTGTTGGTTTGGGTTGTGGGTTTTTTTTATGGTTTACGGCTGCCCAGCCGTGTTAGAAGTTTACTGGGCATTACTTTAAATATGTGCTTATTGGTAGGAGCATTTAGATGTTTGTGTATTGAGGAGGTATCGTTTGTTAGGAAGGGTAGACTTGGACGTGTAGACGATTCTTACATGTATTTATTATTTTATAGCTCTTTGGGTTTCGTCTTTTACATGTTTGTAAATGGATCAGACCTAACCTGTAGAACATGTCGAGGGTATTCTGGGAGAACCGGATAAGTAGCGAAACTGTTATAATGAGAAAAAGGCAATTAAAGTTTTGGATGGTCATAGGTAAACGACGAATCAGAATTACAGAAAATGTTCACTACTTTTACTTAGATACATTATCTAAGATTGTTTTGATACATTAATATATGCAACAATTGTCATAAAAAATTTAAAAAAGGCGAATGTTGGCGTGAAGGTGTTGCAGTTATCTTGTTTTACCTGAAATACGTAAAACGACTGTAAATCTCTTAAACACACATTAATCTTTACCTACTGCATTAAGAATAATTCTCTGTCCCCTATTATATAAGTTGATGTAACAATAAGTTGAAATAAAATTCTTATTAAGGTGGTAAAAATATTTTTTTCTCAGTTATCTGTTTCTACCTGTATTTTTTATGGGAATTAGTGCATTAAAAAAACAAATAAGCTATATTTATGTTATTTATTGTAAGCTTTCTTAGGTTTAAATAGTTTAATCCTGTAGATCAAATAGCATTTAAAAATGTTATCAATCAAAATATTAGTGAAGGAACGAAATAGTTTCCTCGCAAGACATCTCATCTTGCTCGTCAGTCTCTTCAGGAACATTAACGGTTTTCAGTTTTTATACCAAGACTCCAATTCTTCTGGTATTATATTTTTTTTAACCAAATAGTAACGCTATATTTTATCATGACAATTCTCCCGAACATCGTAAATGTTTGGCACAGTATGCAACAAGATGAAAATTGTTAGGAAGATTGGATACACAAATAGTCAAACAATATAATGAAGCGGAATCTTACTGGCGAAACTCATTACTACGTGTAGTTGAAACAGTAAAGTTTTTAGCTTCTTGTGGTCTTCCATTTTACGGTCAAAATGAAGTTATTGGATCTTTACAAAATGGAAAATTTCTTGGCTGTATTGAACTCATATCTAAATTTGATCCCTTCATGGCTGAACATTTGGCCAGATTTGGACATAAAGGTAGTGGCATTCCATCATACTTATCCTCTAAGTACCATAATTGGTGAATTTATTTTATTGCTCGCTGACGAAGTGCGACTATTCATTGTAGCAGAGGTAAAAGAAGCAAAATATTATTCAATCAGCATTGATTCCACTCCAGATATTTTACACACTGATCAGCTGACATTTATTATTCGTTATTTTTTGCCTGACGACGGAGAGCCCGTTGAACGTTTTGTCACATTTTTACTTAATTGCGGACATAAAGGCGAAGACATGGAGAAAGCTGTTTTGGCGACAATTGATGAAACTTTGCAACTTGATATTAAAGATTGTCATGGCCAAAGTTATGATAACGCCAGTAACATGTCTGGTCAATACAAGGGACTTTAGTCAAGAATTAAAGCTGTGAATCCTCTGGCAATTTTTATTCCATGTGCTGCTTATTCTTTACAACTCGTAGGCTCAGCAGCAGCAGAGAGTAGCGATGAGTCAGCTGCTTTTTTCGCTGGAGCAACAAATATACATTTTTTTTCTAGCAGATGGAAGGTCTTGCTATCAAATCTCGATAAAGATTCGACAGTTGTAAAAAACCTCTCGAAAACGAGTTGGAGTGCCCGAGCAGATGCCAGCAAAGCTTTATACAATTCTTACAAACATGTTCTTGCAGCATTAGACTACATTTGTGAAAATTAAAATCAAACTAGAGAGACCAAAACAGAGGCAAGGCAAGGCAAGAGGATTAATATAAAAGTTGAGAACCCTGGAAATGACGATATTGTTGTGTTTTTGGAACTCTGTGCTGGTCAAATTTCAAAACGTTAGTGTCCAGCTTCAAGCAAGTTACGTTGATTTATCAAACGTTGTTATTCTATATGAGTCATTATATTCACATCTTGAAACATTACGAGACGAAAACGAGTTTGAAAAATTGAAATCGTAAGCAATTGAAAGCTGCGGTATAACCGAATACAAAAAGATTTAGGAATAAGAAAGAACCAAAATTCCATTTTGACGAAGTAAAAGCTGGACACACCGAATTTGAATGCAAACGATCTTTCATCGTAGATAAATATTACGCTGCTATTAATTGCCTCAAAGCCCAGTTGAAAACCAACAAACTATCTATACCAAATACAAAATTTGGTTTCTTATAGAAATTACCTAATATAAATGACAATAACATTATAAGAACCATGGCAAAAGAGTTGCAACAACTATATGATTTCGATATAGAAGACTCGTTTCCTGATGAGTGTGTCCATCTGGCACAGTTATTAAAAGATAAAGATTTCGTTGATCCACTAAATTAAACCCCAAAGAGTCTGCTAAAATTGTTAAAAAGCTTAAACATTGGTTCTATTTTTCCCAATGTAGAAATAATATTCAGAGTTTTTTTTTAACAATGAGATTCGCCAGCGAGAAAGCAAGAAAAAGAAGATTTTTATAGTTGTCGCAAGGATTTGCCAACTTTCAAAAAAAATTGTAATTGTCTCAAAATATTAACATCTTTTAAAAAAAAAATTCTTGTATTATTTTAGGACCAATTTTGATTGTAAAAATATGTGTAGAAATTATTTAGTTCCTTTCGTCTTTCGTTTAAGTACCTACTTACTGACACTTTGCTTCAAAAATGTTAGATAACGTAAGCTTTTTTCTGTAAGTACTAACTTGTAATTTATTAAGTTTCACCTGTTAGTTAATGAAAAGGTTGGACAGGACAGGCTGGGGGCGCATATTTTTAGTTAGCCTAGGGCGGTCAGAACTCTAAATCAGGTACTGAGCTTAGCTTCTAAACAACATTACAATGTTTTATTTTGAATGAAAAAAAATTATAAGCTCAAAATTAAATTACGTATGTAAATGAAAATAACCTTGTGTTGCTCTGTCATTGATTATCAAATATACAATCTTCTTTCCTCTGGAACCCATTTCACACAGATTCACTTAATATAACACAGTAATTATTCGATATAAGCTCTCGATGAAATAAACACGTGTGCACGCGACGACTTTTAACTGAGACTAATATACAAAAAGTTAGCAAGCAAAACAGACTAAGTAAGCCTTATCTCTGTAGAAGAGGATCATATTGCATTACTTGTAGCATGCAAAATACAACAAACTCGCTTATTCTGTTTAGCCTGTCAATAAAACAAAGAACTCGGTTTGTTTTACCAATGAGAAACAAATAAGATGCAATATTTGGTTTTACTTGTTAATATAAAATACAATTTTCTTTAAGTGTTTTGTGGGTAAAGAAAGTAAATTGTCACTTTTTGCCTGTAAATTTATTGAAAAAAATGCTAGATATTTTCTTTACCCAGAAGATAAAACCGTTGTTAAAGCTTCGACAGTTATATGGTTTTGCCAGATAAAAAATGCGACAAAAACGGATTATCCTATGTTTCTAACTAAATTTTTAATTTTTTTGCGCTTATTCGGTTTTGCCAGAATACCCTCGATATAAACGTTTGGTGTATATATTTATTATTTTGTGCCTCTCTGGGCTTCGTCTTTTCCATATTGCTTAATGGATCAGACTTACCCAGTGGGATAACTGTAGGTCTATTTCAGTAACCTGTATAGTTAAATAAGCCATTCACCCCAGCGGATTAGTGACTGGTACCAAAAGCCTTAACGCGAGGCGTCAGTGCGGCTGGTGACATTGTAATAATAGGTTAACTGTATAGCCACCAGTTTTTATGTTTATGTAATAATATCATTATAACCATAATTAGTGTATTTAATATATATAAAGTAGTCAATCATTTATAATCTAGTATTTTGGTAATATTCATATTGAACTCCTAAAGGTTTGTCTTTTCCATATTGCTTAATGGATCAGACTCACTTTGTGAGTCTATTGTGGTGACTTTTCAGTAACCAGTATTGTTAAAAAATTAAGCCATACACCCCAGCGGATCAGTGACTGGCACCAAAAGCCTTAACGCGAGGCAACAGTGCGGTTGGTGACACTGTGATAATACGTTAACTGCATAGCCACCAAGTTTTTAGATTTATGTAAGAGTATATTATAATTGATATTATTATATTTATTATGTACATTAGTTTATATTCATATAGAAGTTTGTATATTTATTGGGATATACAAACTATATATATATATGGGATATTTGTATATTTAAATATATATATATATATATGAAGAATTGTCGTACACAAGTCTGCGTTTTGTTGTTTTTTTTTACTGTCATAGCATATTGTATAGCTATTTACAGGAAAGTTTTAAGTTATTGTGTAGTGCACGGGTAGGTTTTCTTTTGGTTGTTTGTGCTTGCTTGGTTGTTTGAAGTGTAGTGTGACGCTGCAGGGCCAGCGTCGAGATTTGCCCTGGTCGGTCAAATCTCTGGTGGTTGGGGAGGTACTGTTACGTTGGAAATTCAGGGCCCTGTCTGCCTTTAGTAATCTACAAAAGAGGTTCGCAATGGTTGAATAGTACTTACCTGAAATCATTGTTTTTGAATGATCAGATGTCCAAAAAACATTAGTCCTTGTAGCTTGTTTGAATTAAATCCATTTTTCTTCACATTAAGGACTTTTTTTGCATTTTCAATTAAAACATATTTCTAAATCAGTTTTAGCAAGACTTTGCGTTGGATTTGAAGAAAATTAAGTTCCTTTGTTTACGTTTTGTATTTGACATAACACCATCAATTTTAAAAAATAGCCGAAACAGTTCTAATAATAAATTACATAATAAATTAATATGTATAATAATTACTTTATGTAATTAAATTTAAATCAAGCAAATCCGGAAATAGAACTTTTATTTTTTTCTATAAGGACTTTTATCCAGAACATTCGAACGGGAGTAATATTTTTTATATGGATAGTGTCTCTGCCCGTAGGGGTTACCAGAGAGGAAACTAATACTCCCTAATATTTAGACAGGGTATTAACTCGAGTGGAATAAGCACATATTTAAAGTAATGCCCAGTAAACTTCTTACACGGCTGGGCAGCCGTAAACCATAAAAAAAACCCACAACCCAAACCAACAAATATTCACCACCACCTAAAAGTTTGGCTAACCGCCCCTAAATAAATCCAACTAAAAAAAACCGAATTCCATCAAAGCAGCCTACACGCCCGCCAATAAATGGCCACCTTCCTCAGGACTATCATCACGCTGCCTAACCAGCGGTCCGGAGATTGAGGTTTGGCTAACCGCCCAAAAAAAAATCCAACAAAAAACGTATTCCCTCAATGCAGCCTTCACGCCCGCCAATAAATGGCCACCATCCTCAGGACTATCATCTCGTTGCCTCACCAACGGTCCGGTCCGGGTCCGGGGCGTAGTGTTTGTATGAAGATGGAACCTTAGCTTAGCTTAATTCTATTTGCGGTGAACTTCAGTCAAGCAATGTAATATTATAATAAATACTATTTTGGCCAGATCGTCTAGTGAACCCTCCGTTGTTAACCGCATTTAAGTAACTCAAGTTCTTTTCGTAAAAGTTTAGTAATTGGCTTAACCCTCTGTTAACTTATTTTCTCCTGACCTAATTTCCTACCCGTCAATAACTAATATTCTAGATATGTGTAGCCTAAGTAACTTACAGAACTACATTTTACTTGGTGTGCAATCACGGAATAAATTACTTACTAAGGTTGCGTAGATATGTTTATTAATTAGTCTATTTGCTGTCATCCCTACACACGAGTCGACGGCGTAGGTACGTTCGGTACAAAACGCACCACAAAGTATTAACTACTCTCCGCGTAGAGCGATAAGGTGCTATTTTGAATGCACACGGTGCCGAAATGCCGAAATGGCGAAATTGTTTCTATGACGTAATACACGTCGAAAGGGAAAATCATATCATTAGCCTATTGTTAAAAAGAGATAGACAATATTTTGACTTTTGGTAGTTGACCAATGAGCTCATAGAATTTCTGCGCTATCTCGGCCGCCATTGTTTTTCTCTTTCACTCTTACAGAAAACATAGTATACGCTCCTCACTCATGCATATCGGATTGGCAACATGGCAAATGTCATCACTTAATAAAAATTTGAATTTTAAATTTATATTTACAATACTTACGAATGAAATAAGACATTTTTACTGTCTCTTACAGTTGCAGTATAATTTTTACAATTTCTGGATACACGGGAAGGCATTTTAACCAATTAACAAATCAAAAACTGATAAAGGTAACGATTGTGTGTAAATCGTGTTGACGTGACACTGACTGACGTGTGAGTGTGACTGAGTGAAACTCAGGCAATGGGCGATTTTCTGACAGCCCAAATTTAAAAGTAAAAATTAGTTCAAAAACACTCGATAGATGTCGTTTTATGAAAGCCGAGCCGTACCTACTTAAGGGCTGTAATAAATTCTACACTTTTACTTGTCTACCAAAAAAAAAAAAATAGTACTTACCTATTTTTATTCAGGACATCCAGGAGGAAAATTCTCATTTTTCGAGATGTAGTCTCGAA